>HG992256.1:10000000-11200000 GCA_905220585.2 Nymphalis polychloros | reverse complement strand
TCAGGTTGATTATATCCTTTTTATTTATTGAAAAATAAAAATCCTTTTGCGGATTATTTTATCTTAGGATTGAATATTGTTTATAATAATTCAGCAGAGTGATAAATGAGCCACCTTAGGTTCAGTGGTCACTACTGCCTGTAAACATTGAAATTGTAAGAAATATTAAACCATCCATTACATCGTCAATATGACACCAACCTTGTGATTTAAGATGTTTTATCCCCTGTGCCTGTAGTTACACCGACTCACTCTCCCACAACCGAATCATAACTTTACTTATTATTCTAGTTTAGCGGTGGAGTATGTGATGTGAACAGAACCTACTCAGACGGACTTGAACGAAACTCTCCCACCAAGTAAAAATAATAAAAATTAATTATATTATTGTTATATCACTCAAACGTAAACAAGAGGTACAAAAATAAATTTTCCAAATAAATTTATCGGAATGATTCCTTTTAAATAACAAGATGATAAACAATCATTTTTACCAATATGTACATTGAACGATATTCTTTGAACATGCTATGCGTTTTGAATTTAAATTGGAATCGAACCATATCAAATATCGATAACCAATTTCCATAATCAGGATAAAGATGCTGTTTCAAGATCAAAGCCCTCACCTTGGTATCCGCTTCACTGAGCTTAGCGTAAATAATGAACATACGTGATTGAAATTCGATTATCGACAATCGACAAGTCCTGCCCTATTCGGATGCTACGCTGAACGCCTAGCTGCACTGACGAAATCAGTTTATCCGTAAATTGGATTTTATTCCTAAGCGCGTATGGTTGGTTTTTGATTGGATAATTTACAGTTATTAAAATAAACGGACGCCGGAGACAAGTGAACTAGATTAATACGGAACTAAATGGATATGAATATGTCTTTGCCTTTAATAATAATAATTATTGTTCGATTTTGTCGGTCTATCTTTTTATTGTGTTAATAATTAAAATCTAATCTATTTCCTAATCGATTTAAGATTCAGTTACGTAACAAAATTTTAATTGTAATTTATTATTGGTTTACCCATAAACATTGTTTAATGAATAATATCCTCCTGACCAATTTAGCCACGGCGGCTAATCTCAAGAGATATTAGCCAACTGCTCAGGATATATTACAGTGTACAAGTGTGCGCAAACATTGATGCACTCTATTACTACATACAAAAACCAAAGTTAATATGTTTATAAAAATTATATTGATAATAATATAATAAAATAAAAATAAAAAAAGCTGGTCATCTCGGATTGCCGTCCCATCGGATTATGAGAGCTAAGGAAAAGAGAGTGCACCTGTGTTTGCGCACACACTTGTGCACTATAATATGTCCTGCACAGTTGGCTAATCTGTTGAGATTGGCCGCCGTGGCCGAAATCGGTCTGGAGGACCTTATTTTGTAAATAAATGAATATTAAAAATAACATTCGCAAGTAACATCACACAGATTATAGTTGAACGCAATGTGTATAAATATTAATCTTTTTATATAAAAAAAATACCCTTTAAACCAGAACAGAACAATACTAAGTATTTGGCGGTACAAAATATGATGAGTGGGCGACACCTACCCAGACAGGTTTGCACTAAGTTTAGTTTAAGTTGAGTTTTTTTGAAGTGAAAACTTAGCGACGTTGTGCACTTTTTTATGATGGGTAAAAAATGTTAAAATCGCGTCAGGTCACGTGACCCTGATAGAAAATTCGTAAGATGGATTCTGACGTGTTAAATTTTTAATTTAATATAAATTGTCATGTTTGTGTACGATAGCGCAATAAATGAATATTGTATTTTATCACATAAATGATAGTACTTTTATACTGATAATTAAAGCAATTCGAGCAAAATTTTTCCCTAATCATTCCAAAATATCAAAAATGCACAACGTTAATATTCAAGTTTTCACTTCTGCCGGCACTCCCGGAGTGCAACCCGTTGTATTTTTTTTAGTTTGAGTCTGTTTACTAATTTTAAATAACAATTATTTCGGCTATGAAACATGTTCAAAGTTGAATGCAGAAATCAATAATTTACCAATTCAAACTTCAAACGTCAAAGTGATCACTGTATTATTATCTATGATTACCACTATCCTCATTGAGGTCACTTTAACGACTCATTTCCAACCTTCGTGTCTCGATTGAATGGACAGTAATTAGGTCGGTTTTGACTTTACAGCGGCCTATTTTCTGAAGCGTGTTTTGGTAGCCTGTTATATCAAACCCTTGCGATAAAATATGCGTAGCATTTGAATGATTTATACATGATGTGCTATATTAAAATGTGGTTACGGTACGGTTTTGTGCAGGCTGTAGGGTATTCACTTGTCATTTTCTCAACCGCCAAACGTCAATATTTGTATTGCTTTAGATTGATTTATTTTAATTTAAAGTGTGTGAGTGTGTTTGTGTGAAATTACAGGCACAAGGGTAAATATCGTAGAGTATATAGTTTTTGTGAGTGCATTTGATATGCGATTTTTTCTTATCACAAATGTACTTTAAAAATGTTTAAATGTCTAATGATACATTTTCACTTGTGACATTTTTTTTTCATCATCAGAATATTTGATATCTTAAAGTTGCCAGTAATGAAGAAGATTTATTTATTTTTATGACAGTAGAAATATTTATATGATATGGCAGTAAAAACTTCATCAAGTGATCAATTTGTCCATCTGTCTTCCCTGTTACAAAAAAACAATATCCGAAACCAATACTCCATCACAATATATATACAAAGAGTCCATATAATTAACATGCAAGCATTGTGCTGGCTATCCTTTATTGAAAAAGTCACGATATGAACATCGACTCAAAAGGGTCTAGTAGCAATAACGCTTACATTGAACACAAGGCAATCCTGCAAACAAAATATCCTTTATTTCGTATTAAGGTATCAAATTGTTGACATATCGGCAACTTTTTGGTCTTCAAAATGTATTTATTCTTGTACTTAACATTCTAAAACAACGTCAACTGCTGCAAAACATTTTAGGTAAAGTCAATTCAGACGTTTTTGAGTTGATAGTAGTGACAAGGCGACACAGCACTTCACATCGGCCCATCACCTAAAACTTTACAAGGCGCAAATTCGGCCCCACATGGAGTACTGCTCTCACCTCTGGGCGGGAGCTCCCCAGTACCAGCTTCTTCCTTTTGACCGCATTCAACGTAGAGCAGTTCGAATTGTCGACGATCAAGCTATTACCGACCGGCTTGATTCTTTGGATTTGCGTAGAGATGTTGGGTCACTCTGCATACTCTATCGCATATATTACGGGGAGTGTTCTGAGGAGTTGTTTGGTTTAGTCCCGGCCGCTGAATTTCACCACCGGACATCATGCCAGAACTTAATATTCCATCCTCACCACCTCGATGTCTGGAAATCCACAACAGCGCGTTTCCTAAGGCATTTCCTGCCTTACTTTTCCGAACCGATATGACATAAAAACCTTCAAGAAGAGAGCGTATTTCCATCAGGTGAGCCTACTGCTAGTTTGCCCCCACTTACATAAAAAAAAGTGTATGGTTAGCACAAAAATAATTAGAAAAATACTTTTTTGGTCGTATTTATGATAGTGATAAGTTGTGATATTGTAGCTAAAGTCAATGTTGATTTTTTTTTCTCTTCAATAGCATGAATACAAATAATTCTCAAGTCTAAAGTGAATGCATTAAGTCTTTCCTTGTATAATTTTATTACATTCATATTGTAACATTTTGTTCACGTGAGCGTGAGCGTGTGCGTGTGCGTGTGCGTGTGCGTGTGCGTGTGCGTGTGCGTGTGCGTGTGCGTGTGCGTGTGCGTGTGCGTGTGCGTGTGCGTGTGCGCGTGCGTGTGCGCGTGCGCGTGCGTGTGCGTGTGCGTGTGCGTGTGCGTGTGCGTGTGCGTGTGCGTGTGCGTGTGCGTGTGCGTGTGCGTGTGCGTGTGCGTGTGCGTGTGCGTGTGCGTGTGCGTGTGCGTGTGCGTGTGCGTGTGCGTGTGCGTGTGCGTGTGCGTGTGTGCGTGAGTGTGTATAGACAATAAGATTTAAAATCCCTTAATATAGTAAAGCTATATTTTGTACTAGTTGAACAATAATTGAGTATATAATTGAAGTGAAGCAAAATTGCGTGAACGGGTATATTATTTAATATAACCTGGAGTCAAAGGTTATACAATACTAATAAATTTAGATTATTATGATAAATACAATTTCATTAACCAATTTTAAATTTAGCTACTATTTCTAATGTTATTATAATTTGATTCTTGATAAAACGATACTGTTAAGCCTTGGCAAACCTTCGTTGGCAAACCTTTTCATGTTTTCAAACGGCTAATTAAATTAAAATATTTGCATGACATCTCGTACTTCGACTAGACAAATATCCTGAGGAAACCAGTACGGATAAATTGAAATACGCCGTGTTAGAAGATTGTGGAACTCCGAATCTTATTTCACGAGTAGACAGTCTTTACTTGATTTAACTATACAGAATGTTAAGTAAGAAAGCTTAATGAAACAAAAGTAAGATTTTTGGAAGAATAAAAAAAAAACTTGTTTCTGTTAATGACTATTTGATTTATGAATAACATTTTCAGTATTTCTTTATATTTGTGAATACACCCGAATGACACAAAGCTTGGCTCTAGTTTATGACATCATCGATTACCATGACTAGAAATCCGTCCAGACCTTCGATACTGATTCAGTAACATGTAAAAACACAATCTTAGAAATGTGATTCTCATATTACTAAGATTAATAAAACATTAACTGATAGTGATTATATATGACGCATAGGCCTAATCATTAAGAAACTTGTGGGTAATTACCCATTTTTGAATACTTCTTCAAATAACTTCAAAACAACTTTATTATATCGTAAAAATTATACATATTTTTGTTTTAAATGTATATGAAGTAACTAGCTAATAATATGTTAATATTTGTCTGTGTACTTCTCACCTTTTGTCCTAAAAGAAAATCATACGATATTAACTTCCTCAATTCAAGGGACCAGCATCGTTATTGGCCGCTGAGCTGAATACAGATCACTAAACGTCAAACAAAATATTCTCTTCCTATTCTGCGACAGATTATTGCTTTTGATATGAGATTTTTTGCTCTGCATGAGGTTATTGTATCAATATAGCAAACATTTTTCATTTCGTCAACAAAATAAATACTGTTAGATGTCAATTTATAGGCTAGTCGTATTTCATTTACATAATTAAATGATGTTATAGCGAATGCAAATTGAATAATATTTAATTGACGTCCTTTCGCCTTATTTGTGTTATTATTGTGTAATTTTTAAAGTGAAAAGTCTTACATTAATTATACAACAATAATACTTTTGATAATAAAGATAGATTTAGAATGTCAATTTAAGTAACCTATCAAACTTAAAAAATGAATAATAAAATTAAAACATAAATAGAAATTATTATTAAAATGATAACGCAAAATAAATTTAAATTAAAAAACATAATTCAATATAAATATTGAAGCCATAGATTGAATGACCAATATCCAGCATGAGTGTATTGCTATCATATCAACAGAGATAAAGTGTGTAAAATATGAAATTGATAATTATAAAATTAATTAATAATTAAATATGAAGTTAAATAAATGAAGGTATTGATTTTAATTCATAAAATTAATACATTTTTCCTCTAATTAAAACACTATTACGTTTCACCATCATTTCATGAATGAAATTAAATATTAATATAATAATAATATCCTGGGACATTATTCACACACGGCTATCTGATCCCAAACTAAGCAGAGCTTGTACTATGGAAACCAGACAACCGATATACTACATATATTACTTTTATTTTGTAAATACATACTTATATAGATAATTACACTTAGACTCAGGACAAGCAGACATTTTCATGCACACATATGTCTGTCCTGGATGGGAATCGAACCCACGACCTGCGGCGCGAAAGGCACGATAAAGTCACATATCTACCAATCACGCCAACCGGCTCGTCGTTGAAATGGTATTCATTTCTCTCAACCAAAGGAAAAAGTACAGGTAAATTGACTAATCAACCGGAATAGTCGGGGTAGGTGCGGGTGATGGATGTCCTCTTCTATACCCCGGTAAATGTGTATGCAAAATATCATGATGATCGTTAAGACGTTAAGGCGTAACAAACAAATAAACTCAGGATTACACATCAACAAAGTATACACGCCACAGCAGTCAATCGGGTTAACAACATACGAGAGCGTCATGACATTTGCCTTTTCATCGTCTTACTCTCCAGACGTGCGAATACATGTTTCACATCAATAATTAAACTTACGTCAACAAACATCTTTTACTAGGTGGTAGGTCTTTGTGCAAGCCCGTCTGGCTAGGTACCACCCACTTATCAGATATTCTGCCGCTAAACAGTAATACTTAGTATTTTTGCGATCCGATTCAAAGGATGAGTGAGCCAGTTTAACTACAAGTACGCAACTTATATACTACAAGCGACATAACATCTTCATTCATCATAGGCGATGTTAATACTTCTTCCATAGCCATGTCTATGGGAGGTGTTGACCAATTAACGTCAGGTAGCCCATTTGTCTGACCTACTGTAACATAAAAAACATTCTTAACAAATTAAATACAATAACAATTCAATCAGTACAGGTGTTGTCCTTCGATTGCAGAATATGTTAAGTATTATTATCATTAGTGAGGATATCGTAATTATATTTGCATAAAATGATGCTTGAATTAGATTTATGAATAATTGACATCGCATGAATGTTGCTTGATATGAAAATTAACGACATCAATAATTCATTAAACTAACACTGCAACATGGCAGAGCTTTTGATTTACGTGAAATATTTAGATAATTTTTTTAGGTGTTTATCTACTAAAACCTGGGTTTCATCTCGTGCTTGACGGTGAAGGAAAACATCGCGAGGAAACCTGCAAGTGTCTAATTTTACTGAAATTCTGTCAGTGTGTATTCCACCAACCCGCATTGGAGCGGCGTGGTGGAATAAACTCCAAACCTTCTCCGCAAAAAAGGAGAGAGGCTAAGGCCCAGCGTGTGTGTCTTTTTACTAAGGAAGGCCACTCCAATAATTACCTTAATTATAATCGATTCAAAATAATGCTGTAAATCTATTTAAGATAAATTCCATCAAAGTTTGTTCCTTTAATAAGTGTAATCAAACAAAAGTACAAGGTACGAAAGTTTAACTTACTATTCCGGTAAAGGACCGTCGTAAAAAGAAGGTCAATAATAATCTCTATTTATTAAGCAACAGGACTGAACCAAGTGACCGCTGTCTTGGGATTACCAAATAATGAGATAACTTTCTTACGAGACTTGATCTCAACTAATCTTTAGTGTGTGGATCTGAAATGTGATGTTATGTATAAAGTAAAAAGAAATTAGGCCAGCGCAACTTATTAATTTGTCATTAAGCTATACATTAATTTATCTATCTTTTTTATTATAGATAGGTAAACTAGTATATGATGTACCACATGGTGGTAACCGTCCATATACATCGGCGCTGTAAGATACATACTGTTTACCGTTTCTTGCATGGTCAATCAAATTGGTTACGAACCTTGGCAGCTTTCGGTTGTGTCTGTAGTAACAATGGCTAACTGACCCTTCAAAACGCAACCCTGGGTTGCTGTTGGCGGTAAAATATGTGACGAGTGGTAAGTACCAACCCAGCAGACTTGTTTAAAGCTCTACCACCAAATAAAGTATATATGCATATATTTATTTATTGACTGATTTGTCAGTCAGTGTGTTTCTTTACCGTCACAGGAGATATAAGCCTTGCCAAGCTATATGAGCTTATACGAGCTCTTACTTAACTTAAACTTAAAGTAGGATAGTAAATTAGATCAAACAACAAGCGGGACTTTCCACAATCACTTAAGATCAAATCAGAGTATCGTATCGAGAGGTTAGAGAGACTCTCCGCTTAACTGACAAAGGTGCACTACTTGAAGCGTTCCAAGATCGGTTGTGTGGCGGTTTTGAAATTATTTTCAATATTAACGATAATTTTTACTTCCTCTTTATAATTCATTATAAGAAAATAGATTTATAAATAATTATTTCCAATCAAAAGTGGTTAAAACACTTGTGTTATACTGCAAGTTTAGTAAAATATCATTTTGAATAGATAACGAGGGGTGACGTTCAAAAATTTTCTATGTATTTTGACGTCATTTACGAAACAAATGTATCTTACGAAAGGTTACTTCGGGATGATTTTATAATAATAATTACTATTGTTACATGTTATATTTCATGAAATCTTAAAGTTAACTCGAACACTGCATTTCGATAAACCTATTGTACTGTGAAGAACTGAAAAGATAAACATCAGTTTTTTTTACATATTTAAATGTATATACTAATGTATGTGTATGTTCATTGCATATACGTGACTTACCAGACACCTTATAACCCATTCAATTTTCTAGTCCCACATCATCGCAACAAATTAAAGAAAATTCATCACACATAAATCACTTCATTTAAATGGACAATTTTATAAAACATTTAAATTTCAACGAATTAAGAAAATCAAGGAATTCTCTCGAAATATCTTGTATTTAATCGGTAAGGAAGCATGAAGAGCGAAACCCGGCTAGATGGTATGCGAGGACATAAATATTCATAATAATATCTGTAAGCTCTCTGTCTACGAATTCCGTATAAATTAAACCAATGCTGCCAACTGTTTCGTATTACATTATTTTAATTAATGATTTAAGAACTAATTATGGTTAATTACATAACTGATCCAAATTTTATTATTATAATGATAACACATCTATTGTCATATAATTATATGATTTAAAATACACGAATAAAAATTGTTATATATTCTGAAGAAATACAGACAACGCAAGCGCTCCTGTTTAACTGAATTCCTATTTTTCATGTTAAGATATTGGAGGATTTTTTGTTAACACATTTCGTGCCAGCCTCATTTTTTAGAGAACCGTGGGACGGACGAAAAATATACGGTTGTATTCTTGACACTAGTGAAACAAACATTCATAAATGTCACAAGTTATGTCGTATATTTAGTTAGTACATTGATTAGTTATATCAATAATCGACATAATAAACTTCCTGTATCATATGTTTTGCCTTAGATTTTAAATACAAGACACGTAAATTGTATCAGCATCCAATAAAATATGTATAAGAAAACATAAGCACACTTTTTTATTATCCGACTCTCATCCGATGGAACGAAAACTATACAAACGGAGAGACCGGATGGAAAAATTGGAACATGTGTTTTTCAATGCAAGGTAGTAGGTTAGACTGCCTCGTTGGTCTAGTGGCTACATGTAAGGCCACTGACACGGTGGTCCTGGGTTCAAATCGCAGGTCAGGCCAATAAAATGTTATTGATATTATCTGTCGAAAATTCTCAGTAGCAGCCCGGAGTCTGGAAGTTGGAAGTGTACACTCCCGTGCCTCGAAAAGCACGTAAAGTCGTTGGGCCTGCGCCTGAACTCTTTCCGGTTGTGTCGGATTGCCCTCCCATATGAGAGTTAGGGAATAGAGAGTGCACCTGTGTTTGCGCACAAACTTGTGCACAATAATATCTCCTGCGCAGTTGGCTAATCTCTCTTGAGATTGGCAGCTGTGGCCGAAATCAGTCAGAAGGACCTTATTATTATTAGTAGGTAGGTAAGCACTGGCAAATTCCAGACTACGGAGTGAAAAATTAACGTTTCATTGTCCCGTCCCTGGCTATGTGACCAGGACTTCAGGCTCTAATAGCAAGCAATAAAACAATGAAAATTCGGCTACAAAATAATTATTAAAATTGCTACGTTATATCATTAAGCCTTTGATACTAGCAATTTTCATCAAACATATTCGCTAATTCCGTCTAAACATAATAGACTAATTAATTGGGAACATAACTATTGAGATTATTAATTGTCTGATACATACCTATGGAAATCTAATTGTAAATGAATAATCATACTTATTTAATTGGTCAATAGTTTTAAATAACTGGTTAATTGCGACAGGTTTATGTTTTGAATATCGGTTCATTTAATATAATGGCGCCACCCAATAGTAATGAACAAAGACATTGGTATTGTAAGAAATATTAACTATCTGTTAAATCGTCAATGCGCAACCAGCCCTGGGAAGATGTTATGTCCATTGTGTCTATAGTCATACTGGCTAAGTACTGCTCTTTTACGTTAGGCCTGCCTAACGTAAAACCTGACTGCCTCGTTGGTCTAGTGGCTAGATATTAGGCCGCAGACCCGGTGGTCCTGGGTTCAATTCCCAGGTCGGGCCAATAAATAGTTATTGGGTTTTTCTGTTAGAAAAATCTCAGTAGCAGCCCAGAGTCTGGAAGTTGGAAGTGTGTACACACCCGTGCCTCGGAAAGCACGTTAAGCCGTTGGTCCTGCGCCTGAACTCTTTCCGGTCGTGTCGGATTGCCGTCCCATCGGATTATGAGAGCTAAGGAAAAGAGAGTGCACCTGTGCTTGCGCACACACTTGTGCACTATAATATCTCCTGCGCAGTTGGCTAATCTCCCTTGAGATTGGCCGCCGTGGCCGAAATCGGTCTGGAGGACCTTTTTACGTTAGAATCTCTGATGGGTGGGGTAACTACCTAGACGAGCTTGCACAAAACCCCCAATTTTGTACAATGTATATGCAATATTAATTACAAAATTATTAAAATAATATAATTCGTTTATTAACATAACAATTATATATTTAAACCAATATCAATACGTCATGTCGATATGACAATATGTTAACAATGAATTATGTTAACTTAGCATCTAGTAAGCACATTTACGAGGCTAACGTAATGTAGGTTATATCTATATTTTATATATTGGACGATTAATTTGGTCATATATTATATAACAAACAAATTTTAAGTTGAAAATATTCTTAGATTTCTGAATATGTGATTCCATCAAGTCGCAGTGGATCAGAGCTGTGGGTGCCAAGCCAATGTATAGGAAGCTTATATCCTTCCATTGGGAAATTCAGGTACAGTACCAAAAACTCTGCGTGATTTTCGAGGTAAATAGTTGCCAACATCATCTTCGGATTTTTTCTGTCCAGGGTTTGAATGTTGAACCTCATCCGCAGTCTCCGGTACAGTCAAGCCATGAGACTAGCGAGACAGTAATCAATAACCAACTTAGACTTGCAATAAAAATCAGCACCTTTAGTATTATATAAGCAAATCTATACTATATATACTACTACATAAATCTATTGGTTCTGTCTGTACATTTTTTTTTTTTCACCTGATTTTGTGATAAATAATCGTTTTATGATGCAGTGATTCACATTATACTATTTTTTCATTTTGTTTGTCTGTCTTCTTATAACTCAAGAAATCGTTAATTACGTTTTTATTTACCAGTAGCCATATGTGTGTATGTGTGTATGTGTTTACGCGTGGTTATTATAGTAATAAAGTAATTTATTATATGTAAATATTTTGATTAATTATACGCAGGAGAAGACGCGTGGCACAGCTAGTATATTATATGCTTATAATGTCTGTGACTAGTAAAATAATAAATATAAGTACACACACGTAGTGTGAAAGTTGCTCAACTTTATTCTTTGTTTCTTTGGCAATTTCTTAACAATATCGATTATGTTCGTTAGCTTTGGAATTATTTCTCGTCTTATTAAGTAAGTTCTATACTAATTGTTATCGAAACTTATTATTGTATGGATAGCTATAACAACATAATCTAACTATTCATCATTCTTACATAATTTTACAAATTATATTCATTATTATTAAGATCATTATTTTTTATTGTATAGGCGGACGAGCGTAGTAGTCACCAACGCCCATAGACAATGGCATTGTAAGAAATGATAACTATCGCTTACATCGCCAATGCGCCTCCAACGTTGGGAACTAAGATGTTATGTCCCTTGTGCCCGTAGTTAGACTGGCTCACTCGCCCTTCAAACCGGAACACAACAATACCAAGTACTGCTGTTTTGCAGTAGAATATCTGATGAGTGGGTGGTACCTACCCAGACGAGCCTGCACAAAGCCCTACCACCGAGTAATGCACCGAGTCATGAAGAACTCGAAATTGTAATATATTTTGCTCTTTATTATCGTGATTTTTACAAATATTATCATACTTGTAGTTCATATTTTATCATTGATATCTTCACCTATATTCAACCACCACTGTCCACTGATGGATAAAATATGTACAATAGTGTATTATTCGTATGTATAGTGAACGTACATATACCCGCTAGCTTGGGCCGACGGTCAATTCCTAGGTATCAGGTGCTGCAGGTACGTAACAATTGTACTAACTTTTCTTACAGTCTGACGACTGATTCTTACGTATGTTATAGGGAATATTGTAAACAATTTAAAATAAGTACTGCCAGACAACTGTCGGCAGTATTTATTGCCAGTGTGCTTATGTCATATGGTGTAAAATGAAGTGGATAAATAGATAAAGGTAAAACATAGATGATTATCCCAAATTACTAATATCAATACATCTGTGTAGATTTCACATAAGAATCATACGTACAAAAAACATTCGTGGCATAATAATAAAATTTATTTGTATGTATGCAACACAAACTAAAGAAACAATAAAACAAAAAATACTTAAGACTCTTCTTCTTCCTGCCCTTATCCCACTACGTGGGGTCGGCACAACATGTATTTTTCTTCCATTTCTTTCTGTCACTCGTCATCTCAGTACTTACACCTTTCATACACATATCCTTTCTTAAACAACCCATCCAAACTTTCTTTGGCCTCCCCCGTCCCCTATATCCATCAACATTCATACTCATCACCCTTCTAGTAACATGTTTTTCATCCCTTCTCATCACATGCCCATACCACGCTAATCTATTACTCTTCAACTTTTCATCTATTGATGCTACTTTCAGGCTTCCTCTGATAAACTCGTTTCTTATCTTGTCTATTCCAGTTACACCGCACATCCTTCTTAACATTCGCATCTCTGCCACATGCATTATTTTTACATCGTCTTCTGTTGCTGCCCAACATTCAGAACCATACAACACGACAGGTCTTATAACGGTCTTATAAATCTTCCCTTTGATCTTAATACTTAAGACTATAAATATAAAATAAAAAGATGCAAGGGGGAAGTCTTATCGCTATCTAATAATAATACTAGCGATCTTTCCTATCTATCTTATGTTTCTAAACGTGAAAGGATATATTAATGCTTAGACAATAAGAGATCTAAGTACATCCAAGAATCCGTTAAATTTCATTAAAGCTCACAACAAATAAACTTAGTAATTGTATTTTATGCTTCATAATAATATGTAACTAGCTGTGCCCCGCGGCTTCACCCGCGTATAATTAATTATTTTATTACTATAATAACACAAACTCACAGATAAGGTCCTCCAGACCGATTTCGGCCACGGCGACCAATCTCAAGAGAGATTAGCCAACTGCGCAGAAATATTATAGTGCACGAGTGTGTGCGCAAACACAGGTGCACTCTCTTTTCCTTAGCTCTCATAATCCGATGGGACGGCAATCCGACACGACCGGAAAGAGTTCAGGCGCAGGACCAACGGCTTAACGTGCTTTCCGAGGCACGAGAGTGTACACACTTCCAGCTTCCAGACTCCGAGCTGCTACTGAGAATTTTCTGACAGAAAAACCCAATAACTATTTATTGGCCCGACCTGGGAATTGAACCCAGGACCAACGGGTCTGCGGCCTTATATCTAGCCACTAGACCAACGAGGCAGTCAATTCACACATACACACACGCACACACACACAAACACACGCGCGCGCGCGCACACGCACACACTCACACTCACACACTCACACTCACACACTCACACATATGGCTACTGGTAAAGAAATACGTAATTAACGATTTGAAATTAATTTTCATAAGATACCGTAGGGTTTACCGATCTTATATATGGCCTATCATTTGCGCCATCACATGTTCTTTGTGTGTACCAATTTTCATCAAGATTGGTCTAGCCGTTCTTGAGTTATAAGAAGACATACAGACAGACAAACATGAAAAAAAATATATTATAATGTGAATCACTGCATCATAAAACGACTATTTATCACAAAATTAGGTGAATAAAAAATGTACAGACAGTGCCAGTAGATTTATATAGTAGTATAGATTATTCCAAGTGACTCGAACAATTGAATCAATAGTCCATTTCACCAATCAAACAAAACGAATTGTTTCAACCGATGTGAAGTTTGAGGGTAAGGGATACAAGACAAGGGAAACTTATCTAAGCTTGACGACGAGCACGCTGTCAGTTTACGAAATAAAGCTGAAGTCACAACAGTAGACAAATGGTATACGAATTAGTATATTGTTATTGGTAAACATTTTTACAATATATGTAAGTGTAATTCATATATAGTGGATATAATAAAAGCTGAGCAGAATGAGATCTTTTTGACGTGATAATACTGCACTACTTTGCTTCCATTCGAGGTGTCTATTTATTTTAAATTTGGAATTCAATAATCTTTCAGTGGTACTGTGACTTCAGCTGGATCCCTAAGATAACAAGTTGTTTTTATAACTAATTATAAATAATAAATTATTAATAAGTCCAGTAGATTGGATACGTGTAACTTAACTAAAGTTACTTCATGTTTGTAACAAGAAACCAAGTACAAATTATGCCTTAATATGGCATCCTATCTGATTCTGCCACGGCGCCCATTATCAAGAGACTAGACAACTGTGAAGAACGTATCATAGTCACAAGTATGTGCATAAACATACAAGAACGCTCTCATAGTCTGAGACCGTAAAGACTTGACCAAGAACGAACAGTTCCACCGTGTTCTCTGAGGCATGGAATTGCATACACAGCCAGCTTGGTAGTCACTTTCCATCAGGTGAGCCTCCTGCTCGTTTGCCTCCTTTTACATAAAAACTTCCAGATTCCAGGCTGTTACTGTAAATATCTCCACATAAATCACTAAATATTTACTGGCACGACCTGGTGCTTAACGCCTCGGAATCTGCATCTTTATATACTAATACATTAACGATGCAAAATAGCGCCTTGAAATAGCAATAAAGTTATGGAAGTGCTACATTTACTTTTAAGTTTATATAACTTAATAGAAAACCTGGATGTTTCAAATACTTCTCTATACCAGAAGAAAATACCTGGACTCAGCCGTGAACCATTTACAGTGTTATTTAAAACATATTTTTAAAAAAAAATTCAGATTCTTTAAGATCAGCAGTACTAGTAAGACTTATTACTTTATTACTTATCCGTGAAATTTTGACAACCGACTTATGGCGATATTAAAATTTTTGAAATTATAATTTTTAAGGTGAAAGTAGCATACCACTTTTTGACAATTTACGACCGTTTTCTGCGGTGAGTTTCGAGTTTGTTCTCATAGAATACCTTAGAGTACTAAAGAAATTTTTAATCATGTCTCAATTTAAAACCTTTCAAGTCCCATAAAAATCAAACAATTTTATATCTTCGTGATGCGTTGTTAAAACTTCGAATAAACGATAAAAATATGACATAACTATTTCAACGGATCGAGATTATCACAGAAAAGTTCAAAATTTATTCATACATCAAAATTGTGTAGTTATAATAAAATCTTTCCGAAATGTTAGCCAATAAATTTGGACCCGTTGATTTCCTCCACACGAGTAATATACAAAGCAATAAGAATCGTAGCAACACGATTCTGTAATCACGATTGTGCAAACGTTGCCTTTATACGAGAACTTAACTCGGGTGGCGCTTGTATTGCAGTGTAAGAACAATTACATTTACACCGTCCGATACGATTTTTAGTTGAAATTTATCATATTGAATGTTATAATTTTCAATATGATCTATTATCTCTATTATTTATCTAGTACAGATGACTTAAAAAAAGTTAGGCGTTTTTTTCCGAACCGTTGGTAGATTTATGACAATCAATAAGAAAGTGTAGCACTTGAATAAAGACTTTTGACTTTGACTTTTGACTTTTGTATGACAGAGTTTGAATTATTAATCGAACTGACATTGTATATTTAAATATAATTTATTGTAAAAGAAAATTTCATTAAAGCGTGTCTTCTCAACAAGAAAAGTGTGTTGCTTAATTAACAAAACGCCTAATACATATAAGTGAACATAACTTTTGACTTCAGAACTTCTATAGTTAAATGTCAATTAATGTATGTATAGCTGACTTAAAATAAAATATCAATTCTTATGAATTGTGTACATTAATATACTCGGCAATTATGAAATTGCTTAGACTTGATAATTTAACGACTTTTCCGAACTGTTATGACATAGGAACCTTCAAGATAAGAACGTACTCCTTACTTAATGGCCGGCAACGCACCTGCAAGCCATCGGATGCTGTAGGTGTCCATGGGCGGTGGTAGTCACTTTGCATCAGGTGATGGAAATGGTGAGCCTCCGGATAGTTTGCCGCCTCTTGTATATAAAAAAATTCTAACCCCAGGAAATAAGGACAAAAAACTTGTTCAATTGTCACTTGTGGATTACTCTCTGAATATCTTCGATTGTAAGCCGATTTCATTTGTTATTTATTTAAGGAATAAATGTAATTGATGATTTGTCTATTACTAAGGATGAAACACTGGAGAATTTATTATTTGTTTTTCTATACTGCGCTGTTACATTTGAGTCACTAAAAGTCAAATAATTAAATTAATTATAACAACAATTTCAATACTGAATGAATAGATATATTTAATTGTTATTTCTTAGTTTTAGTTTAGGCGCTTTATTAGTTGTTCAGATATATATTTTTCTAGCTATTTATTTATTGTATTTATACAACAATGTTGATCTTATTAGTAAAATCACTTTTACACGAAACAATTGATTTATATTTGAATTATATTTCAAGTGTCATTATAGTCATAAGCAAAGAATTTACCCATATCGAAATTATCATTTTAAATTAACTTTTACTGTAAGCTTAATTTAAGAAAAATATAGGAAAAATATATTCCTATATAGCAAGTGCTACAAAAAGCGGATTAAGCCCTAGATGAGACCAATAAAAAAAGGTACTTTTTTTCTGTAAAGGAATGCTAAATAACATCCCAGTTCTACCAAACGCCTTGAAATGTCAAATAGTTGGTTCTGCACTTTATCTCACACATATTGTCTTTCATTAGAATGTAAAAATTAAGAAATAAATAATGCACACACTTGTATAGGGTTTTCCATTAAGGGCGCTTGATCTTTGAAATGCAAAAAAAAATACATGTAGGAGAGATATTTGCGAATTTTTTTTTTTTTGGAAGGTCTTTCGACCCCTTTATGTATGGAATATGACATCATTCAAATGACCGCCACGGCTTCGGTTGGTGGCGCGCACACGAAAGGTCCAATTTTCGATGACTCTGGCGCACAAATCGGGCTGTATTTGATCGATGGCGTGGCGTATGTTGACTTTGAGGGCATCGGTGGTTTGCGGCTTGTTGGCATAGACCTGCGACTTAAGAAAACCCCACAAGAAAAAGTCCAGCGGGGTCAAATCGCACGATCTCGGTGGCCAGTTCACGTCGCCTCCGCGCGAGATGACCATGTCCAGAAATTGCTCGTGCAGAACTTCCATCGTAGCGTGTGCTGTGTGGCACGTAGCGCCGTCCTGTTGAAACCACATGTTGTCCAGATCCATATTCTCGATTTCAGGCCAAAAGAAGTTGGTTATCATCGACCGGTATCGCTCACCATTGACGGTGACGGCCACACCATTATCGTTTTCGAAAAAATACGGACCAATCACGCCTCCGGCCCAAAATCCGCACCAAACAGTCACTTTCTGCGGGTGCATTGCCACTTGGTGAACCTCGTGTGGATTGGTCTCGTCCCAAATACGGCAATTTTGCTTGTTGACATAGCCATTCATCCAAAAATGCGCCTCGTCGCTGAAGATGATTTTTTTGCCAAAATCGGCGTCAACTTCCAACTGCTCTAATGCCCAGTCAGCGAACACACGGCGCTGTCTATGGTCATTAACCTTGAGCTCTTGGGTCAGCTGGATCTTGTACGGGTGCAGGCACCCGCACAAGATCCAGCGCACAACGCAAAATTCGCCAAGTTGTCGTCTGCGAAAGACCGAGTTCCTGTGCGCGACGCGGAATTGACTGCCGCGGGTTTTCGAGGACACTGTCGCGCACAGCGGCGATATTCTCGGCAGATCTCGCGTTACGTTGACGCACGGGAACCGGCTGATTGTTAACTGACCCGGTTGACTCGAATTTGTCCACCAATCGACGGATAGTCGACTCGGCAGGACGATCATCGCGACCGTAAAACGGGCGAAGTGCGCGGAACGTTGCTCGAACTGAAGACCCATTTTCATAAAACAATTTTATGATTTGCACGTGCTGCTCGACACTGTACCCTGCCATGGTGGTTTGGGAGGACGGAATGAATATAACACACTGCATTTGACAGCTGTCACTCAAACAACATGGCCGCAATCAGCTGTCAAAGTTTAAGCGTCCCTATTGGAAAACTCCATATATATGATATGTCCTGTGCAGGTGAGCAGTCCTTTTTATTCGCTGGAAAAACGCGTTTACGCGTTTCCCATATGAAGTACTGGGTATGTAGGGCTCACCGGTACTGAAGGCACCGGAATACCCACTAAAAAACCAGTGATATTCTCTCCATCTGTTCGGAGGGTGCCACAGGATCGCTTGCGCATGCTATCGTGGCACCCCGGCGAGTCCTTGAGATTGGCTTTTATCGTCAAAATTCAGGAATACAATAACAAAAATCAAAACGATAAATCTTGAATACAAAATCGTATCATCTAAATGCGCTTTTAAGGCACAGCTGCGGTTGGAGCGTGTAATACTGGCAGTAGAGCGCTATCAAAACATAACAGATAAGAGTACTTCGTATCGCTTCATTGTCGATAATAGAATTCAATTCAGTATCCAATAGTTATTTTAATTTTATTTTGTTAAATTCTCTCTGTATATGGAAAATCTTTTGCATAAATGTCATTCAGTGCGAAATAGCAATTATTTGTCTTGGTTTGTTTCAGTTTGAAGGATGAGTGAACTAGTGCAATTATAGACACGATGGACACAACGTCTTAGTTCATATGTTTGGTGGCGCATTCATCGTGTAAAGAATAACTATGTGCGGTGAGGATCAAATCACCATCGTGATTAAGTGAATAAGGTATATAAATAAAAACGTTGTTTTCATTTATATACCTTATTGCACACAAACACAACAGTGTTTGTGTGCAATATGGTTAAGGAAATTTTTCGCCTCACACGCGAGTGAAGCCACTGGTAGAGACTAGAGACTTTATACTCTTATGTATTTATAACATCGATTTTGGTACTACAATGATAGCATTGTAGTAGCAAAATCGATTAAGATGAAACTTATTTATTACATTATTCTGCCTTTCAAAGATGGCCTAGTAGCGGTTAGAGCGTACAAATTTTAATCGAAGATTGCAAGTTTTATCCCGGCCAATCATCGCTTAAACTTCTTGAGTTTAATTTATGTACTTAAAATAATTAATCTTGTGATCAGTGGTGAAGGACAACATTGTGAAGAAATTTTCATGTTATTTTTTTAGATAGAATAGGTAGGACGAACTTATGGGCCACATGATGGTGAGTGGTCACCAACGCCCATAGACATTGGCATTGTAAGAGATGTTAACCATAGCTTACATCGCCAATGCGCCATCAACCCTGGGAACTAAGATGAATCCCTTAAGCCTGTAATTACACTGGCTCACTCACCCTTCAAACCGGAACACAACAATACCAAGTACTGCTGTTTTGCGGTAGAACATTTGTGTGATTTATTAATTAATTAACGTTAATTATAATGTTTTGTTATGATACGATTTTAATATTAGTGTAAATACTTACTATAATATTCATTGTTTAACATAATATAATCAATCAGTAACTGTACACATTTTGTTACTATATTAATTCACTCGTATAATCTCTTTAACTTTTAATATTGCTCGATTAGTTCGAATATCATTCAAAATAATTGAATTCAACGAAACCGCCTACTCAGTGAATGTATGGACTTCGCTTATGGATAAAATTTTAATTAAATTATTCAATAATGCACATAAAACAAATGGCTGAAATATGAAAGAGCGAATGATTTATTATTAAATTACACGTCCAATTTGGTAATATGTTAGTCAATGATTTTAAATATTTCAATACATTTTACTAAACAAAATGGCCGCGTCTGTTTGTCTGTCTGTCTGATAAAAACTCAAAAACTACTAAACATATTTTTATACGGTTTTCACCAATAGGTGGAGTAATTCGCAATCAAGGTTAACTTGTGTAATTCATTACGTTATTGTGTAAATTTACTGAAATATACCTTTGGTGTTGGAAGGAACAGGGTGTAAAGTTCCTCATCCACCATTGAAAAGGGAGGATCCTCCGACCAGACGGGTGTTGGTCTGGTGGGCTACTGCCCGACGGTTGTTCGCATCGCGATGTAGGGTACGTCAGTTTTTAGTTTTCGTATGTGGCGAGATAGATGTCGCTACATACCAATGATTGTAGGAGATGTCGGAAAAAACATGCTTGCCGAAAGTTTTACTGACATGCTTCGTGTAAACCAATAGAGTTATTACCATGTAAATATTTTATGTAGATCCTTATTCTACTCGTGCGAAATTAGGATAAGCAGTTAGTATAAAATAAATGTATGAATCATTTTAGCAGCGGATCGATATTGAGAGCTAAAGATCGAGCTCGTGGCGTGCCATTGGAGAGGTCTATGACCAGCATTGGGCGAGGAAGGATGATGATTTTAGTATGTAATAAAAATATATTTCGATAGATAGACTCCTTTAGCAATACAGGCACTGTAAGAAATATTATCTATTATTTACATCGTCAATATACCAACAAACTTCAGAACTAAGATGTAATGACCCTTGTGCCTGTAATTATACAAGCTCACACACCCTTCTGAACTCGGTGGTAGAGCTTTGTGCAAGCCCGTCTGGGTAGGTACCACCCACTCATCAGATATTCTACCGCAAAACAGCAGTACTTTGTACTGTTGTGTTCCGGTTTGAAGGGTGAGTGAGCCAGTGTAATTACAGGCACAAGGGACATAACATCTTAGTTCCCTAGGTTGGTGGCGCATTGGCGTTGTAAGCGATGATTAAAATTTCTTACAATGCCATTGTCTATGGGCGTTGGTGACCACTTACCATCAGGTGACCCATATGCTCGTCCACCTTCCTATACAATAAAAAAAAAAAAAAAAGACCACAAAAATCTATACATATAATAAATCTGTAACTGATCGATGTCTGTACATGGAAGATAAATGAGTAAAACTTTTATCGGGGGTCATTATAAACACAATAGAACCCAAAACAATGATTAATAGAATTTTTGTCTGTTTGTCTGTTTGTCTGTTTGTCTGTGCGTTTGTGCACGCTAATCTTAAAAACGGCTTAACGGATTTGAGTGCGGTTTTCACTAATGTATTGTGGCTAACTTCACTTAACATTTAGTGTTTGTTTTATTTCAATCGGTTCATAAATAATAAAGTTATGTCAATTTAAAGATACACGTAGAACATTTATTAAAAAATGGTTATGGTCAAACTGAAAAGAGATTAAATATTACATGTAATACACTTTTGCTTATGATTTATCCTATATTTTGTACTATAATTTTTAATCTCTTTATTTATTTATTAAAAGTTTAGTATCACTACTAAAAATCAATAAATTATTATCTGTAGGAAAAGTACGCGCACTGTTAGTTGTCAAAATCAAAAAGTTTTGTTAACAATTTCGTCTTTTCAGTAGCTTCGTGTGTTGTTTTTGCATAAAAACTAATATTGCATATATATTGTGTGTATCTTTATGATCTCATCTTATATCTTTCATAACAGTACGCTTTAAGACTGCGTGTGAGCAAGTCAGTTAACTCAGTGACAATAATTAATACGTAAATAGTATATAAGTGTATAAGCAAAGCCTAAAAAACAAGTATAACAATAATACATGGTTTTAGAAGTGCTTGCTTTAAACATCAACGTGGTATATCACTTCTTAAAACTTTAAATAGGTATAATTTTTTCATAAATTCGTGTTTCCTGTCAAAAGTTTTAAAACGGCAGATAAAAATTCAAACGATTTACCTACCGAAGGTTTTTCTAAACAACGAAATAAATAACAATTTAACGCGGAAAAAATGGCAACCATATTTTGAACTATATTTATTAGCCTCTGGATATATATAAGGAGTATTAGCTACTGGTTATGTATAAGAAGTGTAAATAGAGAAAAATAGCAATTTTGTTACACTCGATTGGTTGAAAAGGTGTCGAAATGTTCAATTCATTCAACATTAAAATAATAGAAATTACTTTAGAAGACCTCATTAATAAATGTAACAAGTATTTCGAACCGAGGAAAAATTTAACTATGGCCTGACATCTATTTTTTATGAGAAAACAAAGCAAACACGAAAATATAACCAACTTTATTACGAGTCTAGAAAATTTCAGTTTAAAATGCGATTTCGTTGAATTAATAGTCATTGGTCAGTGATAAATTTACAGCAAATATGTGTTAAAGTAGCTCGCCAAACATCAAAGATTATTACAACGGTCTGATCTGTCACTAAAGAAAGCTATAGAGATAGCTAAAATAGTAGTGATCGAACAACAAAATATGGAGCACATCAATAAAAGCACTGAGACGTCGTCATCACCGTCATCATCACCGTCATCATCTAATGAATATCAAGTGATGAAGGGGGAGTAAAAGGGTTAAACAACACACAGTACAGAATAGAGAAGATGTGCATATTCCTTCGAAGTCAGATGGGCAACTAATTAAAAAGAGAACCAAATTGTGAAACGTGGTTATATTTGCCTCATCCCAATATAAACCGAATAAAAGTATTTTGTAATCTCTCAGCTTAATTCAATTGGTCTTTGGCTACATCAAGCTTGCGACAGCATAATCATGAATAGGAAGAAGTAGATCTGTGCGAACATATAATATATAATTAAGTGTACTCAGATATTGATGTTATATATTTAAAAAAAAATCACTGCAAAAATAACATAAATAAGATAAAAATAATAATGTATTAAATGTATTAATTTATATAAAATGAATTTACCAACCCATCTTAATATTCAATATTTTAGTATGTTATAAATTTTGTACTGTAGTCATATTCTTGCTTGCCTTTTAATTGTATTTGGTTAAAAAATATATAAATAATATATATATATATATATATATATATATATATATATATATATATATATATATATATATATATATATATATCATTTATTTACTGCATTTTATTGGCCTTACTCAATGTAATAATGCTTAAGCTATGTGATTTCCTTTATATTTTATTTTTGTTAAATTTGTGTTTTCATTAAGTAATTAATTATATTTGATTATAAAAAAATATATATCTTGCTACACCTTTACTGATTATGATGGTTTAGCTGTTTGATTTTATGTATGTTTTGTTTATTTTAATGATTGTGTAATTATTGTTGGTGGGAACTTAGCTAATGTATGTATATATTTATATATATATATATGCTATAAGTGTCATCTCATTTTTAACACTTAACCTACCAGAGCGTTCGAATAACTGCTTTTGAAACTTTAATTAAAATTGTTATATAGCTGCTTTTGTTTGTATATTATATACTTTTTCTACATAAAATGGCCGCTTAAGCAGCTTATTCAGATGTGTATCAAGTTCAATGGACAACATTTGTTTTAATTCCCTTATTTTTGTTTAATTAAATTAATAGCCTTGGTTAAATCTGATTTTATTTAGTCTCTGACAGAAGAAACTTTTCCTTTACTTTATATTGTACACATAAAATAACATAAATCTATAACAAAAACGAATCAATTAATAAATTATCCACACATCTCTTTACATATAAATAAAATTGAAGTTTCTGTCTGTTATCTCAAAATAACTGCCTGTTTTAAAGGTTATATGGCTATTTACGATTTACCAAAACCAAAGCAATAATTTTTTTTATTTTTTTACTGTCTGCATGTCTGTATGTCCAGTCTAATCTTTCAATCGTCTAAAAATTGAAATAACCGAATTATTATAAGAACTATTTCAAGATTCCGTTTAGCCCTTATTTCATTAAAGTTAGTTGAGTCTATCAAAAGTTAAAAAAAATACGTATTTTTGTTGATATCTATACACATAATATTATTACTCTTCCTAACTGATTCATTAACGCAGAGCCTAAACTGCGGGGGTTAGAAACTTGAAATTTTGGCAGGTGATACATTTTATAACACCCACTAAGGTAGGATTTTTGGAAATTCTACCCCTAAAGAGTTGAACGATTGTTTAGAAACCTGTCATTTTTAAAGTTAGAAGCATGAAATTTAATGAACAAGCTTAAAAATAAATAAAAATGTATTTCAGCGTTTTTGAAAATCTATATCTAAGAGGATAAAAAAGGGGTTGAAAGTTTGTATGGGTATTAAAGCTATGCATACGTATTTCGTCGTTTTTAGAAATTTAACTCCAAACGGGAGAAACGGGGTAAAAGCATTAGCATAAAAATTAAAAAAAATAGAAATATACTATTTGTGTTTTTTGATTGAATTAATAAACATGCATTTCAAAGTTTTTAGAAAGTTTCTTATTTTTGTTTGGAGAGTTGGGTGCAAATAATGAAATTCAAAATACGCAATATCTTAAATCAATATCTCTTAGGGAGAAATATACGAACTTCACTATGTTAGTGATGTTTGGGTAAAGAAAACATATTCCATTATTGCCATATGTACCACTTAATTGGTATTCCCTAAGCTTATATTATTGTAAAGTTTCATTAAAATCCATTCAGTAGTTTATGCGTGAATGAGTAACAAACGTCCATACATCCATATAAACTTTCGCGTTTATTATATTAGTAGGAAGTAGGATTATTATATGCCCTGTACTGAACACATATACACTATACTGGATGGGCGAATAAATCGATTGGTAAATGTTTATATCTTATTGATTAAAAAATGTACGAGATAAAATCCTTATTTTAGCCGTACGAAGTCGGGACGGGCAGCTAATTACTCGCTGATAACGTATCTTTCTGTAGGTAAAAAAGGTTTTTAAAAACAGTATAGCAGTTTTATAGTTTATTTGCTACAAACAAACATACAAAAAATCTATTTTTACTTATTTATAATATTAGTATAGATAAAGACCACGCGCGAGCGAAGCTGCGGGCAACAGCTAGTACTAAATATTATTGGTGCATAAAAAATTAAGAACTAAATTATTAGAGACTATTAGATATTGTCGGGTTATATCTGTATGATTGAAAAGTATACACAAATAATAATAATAATTAACAAAACAGAAAAATATTCAAAAACCTTTTACAGTAAAATATTTTATTGCTTCTTGCAGTAAATTAATAACAAAAAAGTAGACAATCACATTACGTTTCTAGACAAATTCGCAATAAACCGAGTAATTTAATAACTTTATATCATCCGCAACTGCATTGCGTTTCCGGAAAAAAAAAACACCTCAAAATAATGAACTCCATAGTAACTATCCAAGATATGGTCGTTATCTCAATAATAATTGCAGATCGTTAAAAGGCTTTCATTAAAATGGAATGGAAAAGAACAATGCTTTATAAATGCCACGGCTTAATTCATATGTGAAAGAAATCATGATAGGACGAATACGTAGTGTTATGATTTTTTTTAATTTTATTTACATAGCACTTTGCACTTGTATACTATTTAATTTATTTTCACTTATCTGAGAAATAAGCAATTATTTGGGGATTTAAATTATGTTCTAAATAATAAGACATCCTTTTGCTTAGGATAGATTAACGTAAACTAAAATTTATTATTTCGAATAATCGAAGCAAAAAATACTTCAAAAGTAAAAAAAAACTCAAATGCGTTTGTTGGCCCTGTAGCTTTATTATAAGTACCGACTAATATCAAAATCAGGGCTATTTATACGTACTTATGCACAATAGCCTAATTTATATACTTAAGCACATAATATATAAACATAATGTTAAATGCTATTTATCATAACAATCGTAGTTCGACAATATATGTTATTGAAATGTTTCTATATTTAAAAATAAGTATTTTAAGTATGCTCTAGACAAATAAGATAGAAAACTTACAGTTGAAATACAAGATCAGATTGACTCATACTGTTTTTTGTAGAAAAGTTAAAATTTGTCTAATTGAATATTTAAATAATCATACCTATGATATTAAAGTTTTATTGTAAATTTTAGTTTTAGATATTCCTTTAACATTACATTAATAAAATATAAGAATATAAAGAAAATTAAAAAAAGTGACGTTCGTACAATTTTTTGATTAGTTTAATTAAGTAATTTTTTTTTTAAGTTAAATTTTGTTAAGGTATAACAAACGTTTTCTCAAGCAACATCGATTTCTTCACAGGAAAGGCATGAGCATAAATTGATATTAAATAATTCATTAAATATACCCTTTAACTAATTTGAGAATAAAATGAGGCGTTATATTATAGTTTGTCCAGGTTAGTTAATCCCATGGCAGCAACCGACTAACATTTAATGCGTCTATTTAAGTTAACTGGAAGTTATATACGGTACAATGGTGTCACATGTTAAAAGAACTCAGCGATTTTAATAGATAATTATATGTTTGTTTGCTATACATAATTAAGACCATTGTTTTTCTCAAATGAAACAAAGTATTGCTTATTCAAGTTAATTGGTCACCACTGCCCAAATGCATTGGTATTGTAATAAATATTAATCATACCTTCCATGGCCAATGCGCCAACAACCTTGGGAATTAAGATGTAAAGTCCCTCGTGTTTGTAGTTATGCTGGCTCACTTTTAATAACTTTATATATAAAAATACGCAGACATTATCTATTCTTAGTATAAGTTTATTTACCGTATATAGTCATCTTCTTATTTCTTAATAAACAAAAATGATTGTCTGTATGTTTGTCTTCTATGCCATTGATCTAATTGTGATGAAATTTTAGCACACCTTTTTTTTGTAATTAGGGGCAAACTAGCTATACAAAATCAAATAAGAAAAATAATAATTGTTCTTTATAATCCATCTTAATGCCCTTACACATCTTGATTTTTAGTCTATTTTACAGATGATTAGACCCTGTAGTACTTTGAACGTTGGAGCTTACAACTTAAGCCGTATCCTAAACGAGGAGACTAGTCATTAACTGTGTTATAGGATGGGCAAGATATATTTTTTCTCTTTTCCGCACCACACTAAGCAAATGTTGGAACCGGTTTCTTTTGAAAAAAGTTAATAGCCTGTTTCGAAACGTGTTTTTGATAATACGTTTTAATTTAATAATTATTTTACCACTTAAAGATAATTGAAAACAATTTTACATTGTATAATTTAATTAAACATGTTTTTTGAATGTTCTAAAAAACATTTTGGAGATTTTTTTCTCCAAATTAAAAATTATGCAAAATAAATTAGATGGTATTATTTTTTAATTTTAATTTAATTGTGTTATTTAGACCATAACGGTTTCGCATAACGAACGAACCTTCTGAACACCTCTTACACACTCGAATTTATGATGGCCACGCTGGACAGAGCGTTTTTGACCGGTTTTCAACCCAATCCGGGATTTGAACGGAGAACCTAATTTTCTAAAATCTTATAAACTAATCTAGCTACGATACCAATGAGGTAGTTGTTGTTATTTAATATAGTTCCTACTTTATTCTTTTCAGAACTTAAAGATCAACAGGCTAGTGACACCTTCAAATAATATATTATGTACAAATATAAAATTTGACTGCCTAGTTGGTCTCGTGGCTAGATATTGGGCTGCAGACCCGGTGGTCCTGGGTTCAATTCCCAGGTCGGACCAATAAATAGTTATTGGGTTTTTCTGTCAGAAAATTCTCAGTAGCAGCCCGGAGTCTGGAAGTTGGAAGTGTGTACACTCCCGTGCCTCGGAAAGCACGTTAAGCCGTTGGTACTGCGTCTGAACTCTTTCCGGTCGTGTCGGATTGCCGTCCCGTCGGATTATAAGATCTAAGGAAAAGAGAGTGTACCTATGTTTGCGCACATCCTTGTGCACTATAATATCTCCTGCACAGTTGGCTAATCTCTCTTGAGATTGTCCGCCTTTGCCGAAATCGGTCTGGAGGACCTATATGTACAAATATACTTTACGATAAACATAAATGATGTTCTTTCAGTACAATTTCAAGTCTGACATAATTGTAAGATGCTTAGCGTCAGTTCGCATTTTTAAAGTGAATTATAAGTTTTTAAAGAAAAATCTAAACTTTCAAAGAGGTCTAGATCTCTTATACTAATAAGCCTCCATCGTATTTTCCGTACAGTTAAATTCAAATTGAATTTTGATATTATATGTACAGCGGAATGGTTATTAAAAGTTTTCTAAGTGTTGTTGTATTTTTCCAAGATTGCTACGATGAAAGTATTTTTTTTTTTTTTTTTTTTATTATATAGGAAGGCGGACGATCATTTGGGCCACCTGATGGTAAATGGTCACCAACGCCCATAGAAAATGGCATTGTAAGAATTGTTAACCATCGCTTACATCGCCAATGCGCCGCCAACCTTGGGAACTAAGATATTATGTCCCTTGTGCCTGAAATTACACTGGCTCACTCACCCTTCAAACCGGAACACAACAATACAAAGTACTGTTGTTTTGCGTTAGAATATCTGATGAGTGGGTGGTACCTACCCAGACGAGCTTGCACAAAGCTCTACCACCGAGTAAACCCAAACCACCAAGTAGCTTGGAATGCTTAAAAAGAATAATAACATCTTATTCATTATAATGAAATATTTAAGAATAAACTTAAATTATATTATATTACGTTATATACGAATTCTCTGATTATGGTTCAGTTAAAATAATAGTTTAACTGTATTTAATTCATGTATTGTAATTTAATTGGTGGAAGAAAATAAGTACCTTGAATTCTCGGAAGAATTTAATATATTTGGAATCGGTGGTAGCTTTAAATTTGGTATAATCTAGTGAAACGATAATCATGTTTTATTATATAAAATAGGTAGGCGGACGCATAAATGGGCCAACTGATGGGAATTGGTCACCAACATTTTTTTTTTTTTTTATTGTATAGGTAGGCGGACGAGCATATGGGCCACCTGTTGGTAAGTGGTCACCAACGCCCATAGACAATGGCATTGTAAGAAATGTTAACCATCGCTTACATTGCCCATGCGCCACCAACCTTGGGAACTAAGATGTTATGTCGCTTGTGCCTGTGATTACACTGGCTCACTCACCCTTCAAACCGGAACACAACAATACAAAGTACTGCTGTTTTGCGGTAGAATATCTGATGAGTGGGTGGTACCTACCCAGACGAGCTTGCACAAAGCTCTACCACCGAGTAAATAGACATTGGCGCCGTAAGAAATTATAACCGAAATGTAAGGAATATCGCCAATGCGCCACCAACATATCCCATGTGCCTCCATTTAAACTGGTTCTCTCACCCTTCGAACCAGGTACATAATAACACTGTTTACAGTACATTTTTAATAGAATATACTAATCTCTTATTCATTCTCTAACAATAAGAAAATATGTAGCTTTAGTAGGAATAAGTGAGAACTAGTAACAGTAAGCGTGTATAATGTAATTTATTGTATTATGTATTTATATTATATACTTCTAATTTTAGTATGATTTGATAATATAATTTATTTTTATTGATATTGATATTTATTTATTAGTTTGTTTTTGGTATAGATTATAATTTTTTTTATTTATTATAACAGCACCATCTCATATCCTATGAATTATTCGTTACATCGTTGGTTAAGGTTAAGAGATCGCTATGTAGCGCCAAAGTACTATTATTTAGGCAGCATCCGTGTTGTATTTTTTCTCCTTTGTGTAGTAAAATAAAGTATAAAGTATATAGAAAATCAGTTTTAGCTACATCGGCACTTTAACCAAAAACAGTCCTAAATTTAGTGACTGCACACCTGCACAAATATGCGAAGCAAAAAACCTGAGTGATGCAGAAGTATTTTTAAAGCTACGGTTACATCTATGCTATTCACGACAACATAGAATTAGATATACTGTAAAAATCAAAGAACATGTAGACACAACATTTTCAAGATGGCCCCCTTACAGACACTCAATTGGCTTAATTTTAAGAGAATGTGTTCATTTAATTACGGACTTGTATAAATGTTTCATAACAGTTTTACAGAAGTATAACTGTAGCTTTACTAACAGATCTGTATTGCGGTCACTTTTGCTTGATCAGGCAGGTGTGGTCAGTACCTAACACAGGATTTGTAATACGGCTTACATCTAAAGGCCAATGAAATTCTAAAGCTAGTTTTAATAATCAACATTTTTAAAGTTCGAACTAACGATATTTCATTATGTTAATGAGAATACTTTTATGTAAGCTGACCATAATTTATAAATAATTGTTGTCTATACAAATCCATTATATATTGAGTAAAATTTAAGGATCACTGGATGTTTCACCAAAATTCAAATCAATTAATCACGCTAAAACCCGACGCCGTAAAGTCAAATATATATTGCATTAACTTCCAACCGTACGCATAAATCAGGTGGATAGAAATTACTTCGGCGATGTGAGCCAACCCGAGACAAAAATTACCGTGACATCTAAGTTACAAATTCAGATTCGTATCCCCGAAGCCAAGTGGACCGCAAATTTAGAGTGGCAATTGTTTTCGTGCTTGGCACCGGTCAGAGTGGTCCGTGATTTATATGTCCACTTTCCAATTAGCAACCGAAGTGGTTTTATTTATCGCACTCTTTCCATTTTCTGCACTTTTGGCTTATAAGTCGCTTATATGATACGATACGACTGACCTTAATGAAGTTGTCATAATTTATGAATGTAAAAATGTATACTAAAAGTCTAAATCACTGTATATTTCAAATGTAATGTATTGTTATAAAGCAGTGAAGTATTGGATCCTTAATTTTATTCAGTAATTTAGAACAAAAATAGTCAAATTTAAAGAAATCTCTCATATTTAAATCATCATTAAATATTTTCTTTAATAAGCTCAAACAGGAGACTACAGTTAAGGGTTACCTTACTGCTTTACTGAAATAGAAGTAAAGAAATATCGTATAATTGTGTTTTCACAAAATCAATTGTTTCCTTTTGCCAATTATAAAAATTATATTGTAAAGTAATTCTGACACGTTTTTATACCTGAATAAAATATGAAACAATATAATTTCACAAACAATGTATTAATTATAGATATTTTATATAATAAAGGTAATTTATAGTATGCTTAAGAAGGCTAAGTAGAATTACTCGTGTTCGCTCAGTGGTCGATTTGATCTTAATCGCTATATTCAAAATTTTAAGAAAATATATTTCATATATAAATTTTACTGTCTATTTTTTTATTGATAACATTAAAACTCTTCAACATTTGAGGAGCCGGTTGGCGTGGTCCTGAGTCTGGGTGTAATTATCTATATAAGTATGTATTTACAAAAGAAAAAGTAGTATATATAAGTATATCAGTTGTCTCGATTCTATAGTACAAGCTCTGCTTAGTTTGTCATCAGATGGCCTAGTATGAATAATGTCCCGGGATATTATTATTATCGGATACCTACACGAAAAAAGAAAATCATTTGACATAAAAAGAACAAAATGATAATGACCTGTGTTGTTTTTACCTATTTATGTATACATAGATTTACATCTCTATAATATATATGACGGTGGCGCCTTGTTTTTATAGCAGCACACGCAACTGTCAACCCCCCATTAAAAAAGCAGCGGCAGCTCGACAAAGCGGAGATTCTTTCGTTCGACAGCAGTTGCCCAGTGCACATGGTGCATCGTAATCATAATGTATGATATATGTTAGACTCGGTGGTAGAGCTTTGTGCAAAAGATATTAGACCGCTAAACAGCAGTACTTTGTGTTGTTGTGTGTCGGTTTGAAGGGTGAGTGAGCCAGTGTAATTACAGGCACAAGGGACATAACATCTTAGTTCCCAAGGTTGGTGGCGCAGTGGTGATGTTGTTTTTTTTTTTCAAGAAATATACAAACCACTGTCTATGGGCGTTGGTGACCACTTACAATCGGGTGGCCCACATGCTCGCCCACTAATCTATATAATAAAAAAAAAACATGTTATAATTGTGTGTGTGTGTAGTAATTATTAAAGTGAATAATAACTATTATAGTAATCAAATGGTAATACTACGAATAAATTGTGTGTTTCGGAAGTTTGTTGTTTTTTATATAAAGAAAATGTCCGCCCCTGTGCCTATATATACTTAAGTATTGCTTGAATATATGACACACGATATTTTTTTTTTTAAATCAAATGTCGATTGTTATCATTCTGATATCTATCGTATAAATGTAGTACAACGTTAGTATGAGCCACGATATATCGTATCGTGTGTATTAAACGGAAGTATCCTTTTAACCGTAACGTGGTCACACGTTTCGTTCTGTCCGTAACGTATGTGATTTTTGATTTAGAACGAAATGCACTAAAACTTCCCAGTTTTGGATGCTTAGAGATAGAAATTTGATTAAAGATCTTTTGGAATGCTTAGACAGTTTAATGTCTGATTTTGCTTACGATTACGGTGGTATTTCGCGTGTTTTTCTGAATTAAGTAACGCAAAGTTAAATATTAGATTTTAATATATTGTTCTGTTTAACTTGAGTCAACACATTTTTTATTAAAAGTATGGATGTAATTATAGGCCCGGAGTTCCAATTTAAAAACACTTATCACAAAAAGGCAGTCAGATGTTATTTTGAATGTTTTTGACAATCAGCTTATGACGTGACGTAATTATTTTCGTGGAGATTATGATTAATCTTCATCCCAAATTCGTGCAGTATATTTAAACTGCATATTAAATTAATCTGATAGATTAAACTACAATAAAATTAATGGGACAATATTATTTCGATCATCTACGTTCAAGGTATATTTAAAGTAATTATTGTTATTTTTAACTCCCAGTTTGAACTCGATTGAGTTGAAGTATACGTTATACACAAATAAAGTAAATCTTGTGACTGATTGGTATATTTTTCTTTTATATATCCTGGGACATTATTCACACAATGCCATAATGATGCCATGCTAAGGATTCCAGATAACTGATATACTACATAATATACTACTTTTCTTTTGTAAATTTATACTTATATAGATAATTACACTCACTCACAAACACACATGTTCATGCACACAATTGTCCGTCCTGGGTGGGAATCGAACCCACGACCTGCGGCGCGAAAGGCAAGTATCTATCAACCACGCCAACCGGCTCGTCAACATTCTTATCATTACCACACCTTATGGAATAAATAAGAAAAATCGTGACGAATTTTATTAATATATAAACTACCTTGACATATATAAATATCTCATAGAAAACTTTGACACTCGATTCAATAACATTTTTATTTTAACAAACAAAAGGATCAATGGAACTTTATGATACAAAGCTAGACAAAGAGTTTCGTTCCACGGACACAAAGTCAAACGATAAAGTTTCCTTCGATATTGAGATATTATTTTGAATCGCAATAGTTAGACTTTAAAGTTAGTGATGTGCTTTTCATTAATAATTCACTATCGATATATCGATAACATTCTATTTCAAAATGATAAAAATGTACAATGTTTAGAAAAAAAAAATGCAATGACATCATTAAGACAATCAGTCTTAATATTAATTATTTCACTTTATAAATTGATTAGCAATAATTAAACCTATTTATTCAGTAATTATGTATTAAGTAGAGTAGAGTGGTAGATAACTATTTAAATAACACAAAAATAGTTTAAATAATTTATATTTTAAATAGAAGAAAACCCTCAGTTTTCAAATTACTATAAAAACTAATTCGATAAAAGTTTATTGAAACTTATATTTCAAGTAGTGTATACAAGGGTCGAAACTATTCAAAGGTAGCCTCCGCTATAACTACTACGTTAGCTTTGATTGAGAATAATTCTGTTTTCAAATTAATGTCTCAGGTCATTCATCAGCTATCTATAATTTATACTAATAAAATTTCTTTTTTTTTTTTTTAATACTTAACTTATAAAACCCGTAAAGCAATATACCCATAAATCTTATAACATAAGATGCAGTTCATTTTTTATACATTTATTTACATTATACCTTAAAAATAAATTCAAATAAAAATTAAAAATAGTTACTGTACAAATCGTGACTGCAAAATTTAAGTTATGTTACTTTAATTTTATTTAAGTTAATTTTAGAGAAGGTTTTAGTTTATAACATTGTTATATACAAGTTGGTAGATGCGTTTCGCAGTTTCGTTCGCTTTATATTTGCTTATTACGTCAAATAAGCATGAATTTAATGTTTTTGTATAAAATACTAGTTCTATACCTGCGGAACATTTAACCATGCAATACAACATCTATGTTAAGTTTCAAAGCGCAGTACCTCAGGCCACTGCAGGCCTCTTCTCCTCTTTTGAGGAGAAGGTTTGGAGCTTATTCCACCACGCTGCTCCTATGCGGGTTGGTGGAATACAGATGTGACAGAATTTCATTTACATTTGGGTTTCACGATGTATTCCTTCGCCGTCAAGCACGAGATGAATTATAAACACAAATAAAATCTATCAAATTTATAGTTAGGAATAGTAGTGGAGCAATGCATTGGATTAAGCCCAATACCCAGCATTAGGACAGTTATGGGACACAACTATGTGTGACAGCGTGTACCGTAAATCAACTAATGATATCCATTGTCTCTTTTTTCCCCGAATTTTAATTTTTCATGAGTCATTTTATACCCATTAATCATTTTGTTACAATCGCATGTATAGGGAAGTGCTTTATATATATATATTTTTTACACAATTCGGTTGAACCCGTAAAGCCCCAAAAATTCAGAACGCGTTGAAAACAAAGCGAATGAAATTTATTATTGTTATGTGATTAAACAAAAACACACATTACGTATACGTTCTGTTAGGCAATTAAGGCTTAAACATTTATTTTTGTATACTTACAATCAGAATCGCGTAGGTAGCATTTTTGTAGATTTACTTTCATTGATAAAGTAAATTGATCCAACAATGACGCTACCTATACAGCTATTGTGTTAGAACACCCTCCAAACTTATGAGAACACGATCATGAAATATCAACATTTTAATTTAAATAATTACATTAAAAACTTAAATAAATACAAATAAAAATTAAAAATATTTACTATACAAATCGTGACCGCGTGGAATGGTGGCAAGAATGCTAGCAGCATTTCCCCTTTCAATCGCAATTCCGATTCTCTGGGCGAAAAATGAACCAGCCCTCCTGTCACCAGTAGAGGCAATAAGACGGGGTGTAATATTTTGGATGAAATTTTTTGCACTATTACTCCAAGGTCCAAGCGTTTCAACTGCAAACGGAATAAAAATATAATTTTGAATAAGAGAAGAATATTTGTTACGTTTGTTCGTTTCAGCTTTTTCCGCGGCAGCACCGGCTTTTAACATTGTTTCTCTGATATGAGACGGGGCTAGTGTGTCAACACATGTTGCCTCCCACACAAGGGCCCGTCCCCGTTTCCACATTATGAAATATCATAATGTGGCGACGCTGATTATAATAATAATAATATTTATAAAATACAGACATCAAATTAGCTTATTTTCAATGAGTTATATGTTTACAATAATTTACTCGTCATTGTAAAATGCCATAAAAATTGCTTGTAAAAGAAAAAGTTGCAAAATTGATTTTATAGTTTTCAATAAAATGGTAATTAAGCATGGATACACCTTATTATTATATCAATCCAAGTAAATGGAAGCTTAATTAAAAATCTAGTAAATAGAAGGCCCCTACAGACCTAATTTTAGTCGGAGCGGCAAATCTCGAAAACGCTCTGTGCAGAGGATATTGTTATCATTATTTTAGGAGATATCATTATATATTGAATTTGCAAACATATTCGATAATGAAACGTTCTCCTTTGGAATTATCGCCAGCAAACAGCTTAAAAATTCGCTAATTACTAAAGAATCTTTCAAGCTCAGGATTTCGCTGAAATCAATGCTGTGGATATACTAAATCTTGTATCCAATTCCTCCAAATACAATACTTAATGTTATAAAAATAGCCCACCAAATTAACCAATTATATTATTAAAAGCCCAGTAGTGATGCAATTACATTGATATCCCGATAATCAATTTCAGTGATGGTGCAAACACATGTGCACTCTCTGTTCCCTCACTCTCTTAATCCGATCGAACTGCAAATCTGACTTCTTTCCATGCTTTCCGAGATACGGAGATAGAATGTAAGCACTCCCTAATATCCCATTTCAGAGTCCGGTAAATTAAAAATAAATTAACTCTCATCTGTGGTTTTATCCTCAGAATCTATATAACCTACCTACCTATTAAATTAGTTTTCAGTATTATACAATCCAAAATAATAACAACTAGTTTATTAACATACAATTAATCTGTAAAAGGCCCAACGCTGGGCAAAGGATAAAAGGGTAAATCTTCTATTGAGAAGGGGGTTTGGATCTAAATTAAAATTAATCTAAAATTGTCATGTACATGTCAAATATTTTCATAAAACATATCGTACAAATAATTAGTTAAAAATAAAAATATATTTTGTTTTCAAATATGACGTCATTAAAATTATGTAACAATGTACATTACGAACAACAATTGCGTATTATTTCCCGACACTAATTAGAATATCAAACTAATTCTAATTAGCCTTAATATATTTCAATGTTTATATACCCTTTAATTGTGTCATAAATTTATATTATTATTAATTTAAATTATTACTTAGTAAGTAATTAAGTTAATTTTACAAAATTAATCCTATACGCAGTTTTTCAAGCAAAAGGTCATATTTTTTTATCACATACTCGTTTCCAATGAAAAATATCAAGGATTAGTCCAGTGTGAATTAATTAATACAGTCTAAACAATAGATGGACCGCCCCGAGCGATATATAACCAAACAATAGGATGAAATGCATTGAGATGAAATAAAACGAAAGTCACACCTTCGCGCCGATGCTGTGTTTTGTGATTTTGCCGTTGAATTTCCACGTCATATTTACACAAGCTATTTCTTGTGAGTTCGTCCGAATTCAGGTTTTACTGTGATCAATTGATTAGTATTGCCATCGTGGGACGCTGGACAGATGCGCATCGAACATGATAGTTATTTATATAACAATAATATGTAGCAATGAAGTCTATACTATGTAAGATCACGACCACATATGAATAGCGAGCGGTGGCGTAGAGGGGTCTGACGTCATAAGAGTAAAATAGCGTAGTTTAATAATGTTTAAACATAATATTGTTGCCGTCCGTATCAATATAATTTACACTGGATTTTTTAACTTATTAGGTATATCAAGTATTGATTACAATAAATTCAATTTATATACTAATTGGTATACCCATATGTTTGACTCCAAAAACGCTATGAAAAAGAAGTGTAAAATTAAAATTAATAGTGGATTACACTATTATGAATTGATGATAATATAATGAAAATATGATCTGGATGATGGTAATGATCTGATCTACATTGGTTTCCGGCTTCTTAACGAATTTCGAGGAATTGTTTTCCCACCATCACATACAGTTTTTTGATGTTAATGGTTATGGTATTGATTAGTGCTGGTCATACAAAAAATATTTCAGTTGGGTCTCGTGACACTGGTGATGAAATGGATGAACACTCCTGGAACACAGCTTGAACGCACATAAAGTACATACATAGAGATATACAAAAATGAAAACTATTTATTAATATAACTTTGGAGTTATCTAAAATAAAACAATTACAAAATTTGGATTTTCTAAGATCGCATTTAGCAACTTACAATCTAGACTCAAAGATACTATGAAAAGGTTCTATACATTAATATTATAAGTACGTAAATCTAGCTTTGTTACATTTGATGTTTAGTGTTTTTCATTTTCTATTGACAAGACAATAATGTTTAAATTATCTCAGAGCAAGTCACGAGCAGGTTTTAATAGTTTGTAATTATTTGATGGAAACGGACAGATGTTTTCATTTCTGTCGTTGTAATCAAACGCTCGCGTTGTTTGTACACAAGTGAAACAACCAAATAAAATCGATTGTTTCATTGTTAAGCTTTGTCGTTCAGTAATTAGGTCCCTTTGTTCTCTTTGACTAGTTTGAATTCGGTATTTTAAAACTAAATACCTTAGTAATAGGTATTCATGTATTTACGTATATATGTATGTATAAGAGTATGTATGTTACATATTTGTTTAAGTAATTACAGGCACAAGGGACATAACATCTTAGTTCCCAAGGTTGGTGGCGCATTGGCGATGTAAGCGATGGTTAACATATCTTACAATGCCAATATCTATTGGCGTTAGGCGTTAGTGACCAATTACCATCAGGTGGCCCATATGATCGTCCACTTACCTATACAATAAAAAAAAAGTTCATAAGTATTTAATAAATTTTAATTATACACGCACCCTACTTCCGATTAATGTTCCTGGCTAAAGATTAAATATATGTTTCTTTTTATGGAGTTTGCCTGGAAGAGTTCACTTTAAGTGATAAGGCCTTTGCATACTATTATACTATTATGCTTAATTTGTGATTATAATTCACCTCGTGCTTGATGTTGAAACCTGTGTGAAATTTCACTGAAATTCTTTCACATATTGTGTATTCCACCAACCCGCAATGGAGCAGCGTGGTGGAATAAGCTCCAAAACCTTCTCCTCAAAAGAGGAGAAGAGGCATTGGCCCAGCAGTGGCACATTCACCGGCTGTTACCGTAGAACCTTTATTGCACACTAATTACAAATAATAATAAATAAAAAAGTATTATCGGTTTATAAATCTAAACTAAATACTATATAACTTATTATACATATATGGCAAGAAATTCCGAATTTCTGACATGGCGGAAAATCTTAGAGACTTGCTAAAATAATTTATTGATTTCGTAAGGAGATTTTTTTTAAAGAAATATTAGTATTTTTTTGACTTCGTCTGCTCGAGCTCAAGATCTTCGGCCTCATAATTAGCCAGCAGACCATCAGAGTATAAAACAAAGCAACCAGTAATTATAGCATAAATATTTTCATAGCTTCACCGGTGAATGCAATATATTTTTATTAGGGCAAATCTAAAGGGCCGTTTCAGGAAGGTAGTTACACAAATTAAGTCTTCATAAAGTTCCTTCCTTACACGGCCCTTCCGTAATTATATTTCATGGGCGAAGGGTAAAGGTAGAACTAGTAATATTTCTGTAGCATGGAACCCAAGCAAACGGGAAATTTTATCTAAGTTTAGCAACGAGCATTAAAATATATTAAGTAACGTTTTTTTTTTTTTGTTTTGTTTTTAAAATCGTTGCTCAAGTTCCAAATTCAAATATGAAAGACCGCGAGATAACCTATCAAACCATTTTTTCTCTTCTAGTACGCAAAAATCCGTGTCAAATATGTCGTAAAATATCTACTTTATATTTTTTTATCCTAGTATTAATATCATCAGGAGCCGAATTCTACTAATCTATAACGATTACGATACGTTCCCGATTCAATTCCAATCCAACTTTCACTATTCTATATTAATTCGCATCAAAATCGATATATGTTAACATATATACCGTTGTGTCAAAATCAATCTTAATTGTTAACTTGTATGCCAATAGTCGATAATTAAAGTAAAGAATAGGAAAACGGATAAACGCCAACGGTCACGCTTAGATTCGATTGAGATAAAGTTATAACTTATCAGTAGATTTGGCCCCTAGCTTCACTCTACCTCAGTCAACATTATTTTGAACAAACTTCTATAAAAGGAAAATATTCTGCATTTCATGCGTATATTTTTACTAAAAACCCGTGGCTTCGCCCGTGTGTAAGGGGGTAGGTGCGGGGAGGGAGCACGGGGGTAGATATTAGGTACCCTATCTTATGTACCCCTGGTGGTACTCGATTGAAAGGTTAAGACGTGATAACAAACAAAAGCACTTTCTCATGTATGATATTAGTTTAGATTTTTTAGAGAGAGATTTTTTTTATCTATATTAATGGATATGTCAAAAACCGCTAAGCTAATGTGTATGAGACTTTGTACTATCAAAGAACTCGAGCATCCCATTTTAGAAGTAGGCTCAATATTCTTTATACATTTTACTATAGTAACTGTACAAGTCGTGACCATATGGAATGGTGACAAGAATGCTAGCAGCATCTCCCCTTTGAATCGCAATTCCGATTATTTTGGGGAAAAATAAACCAGCCCTCCTGTCGCCAGTAGAGGCAATAAGACGGGGTGTTATATTTTTGATGAAAGTTTTTGCACTATTACTCCAAGCTTCAGCGTTTCAACTGCAAACGCCAACAATATATTTTGTAATAAAAGACGAATCATCGTAACGTTTGTTCATTTCAGCTTTTTAAATTTTATTTGTATTTATTTAAGGCTTTAATGTAAAAAATTAAATTTCAACAGAATTTTGACGAGTCGGTTGTCGTGGTTGTTAGATACCTGCCTTTCGCGCCGCAGGTCGTGGGTTCGATTCCCACCCAAGACAAACATTTGGTTGCATGAACATATCTGTTTGTCTTGAGTCTGGGTATAATTATCTATATAATTATGTATTTACAAAAGAAAATTAGTATATGTAGTATATCAGTTGTCTGGTTTCCATAGCACAAGCTCTGCTTAGTTTTGGATCAGATGGCCGTGTGTGAATAATGTCCCAGGATATTATATTATAAATCTATAGTATTATAGATTCTGTTAAAATATTTAACCTGATATAGTTTGAAAATTAAAACATTATATTAGATTATAGTTTCAAGTTTATCAGATGCTTCAACACGGAGAGATAATCGCCGATCCGAGCGGTTTCGTGGCATCGCTGGCGAAACTATACCAGATATTACACTAACATTTTATATTTAATCACTTTAAAATTTTCGTTTTTATGAATATTTTAAGAAAAAAAATGTGTGTCTGTATCTAATATTTATTAATATGGTAGTACAGAATGTTCTTGTTATTTGAATATTAATCATAACTCTACAAGGACCAGCCATTAAAGATGAACATTACCTAAGCTTAGTTCAAAGATTGGCCATCACAAATTGCATTTTATTAATTTAAAATGCACTCTAAATGTTTCGCTTTAAGGTCTAGAATACAAACGAAAACATATACATTAGATTCAATATATAGTTAAGTTAGCAGTCTCCAGCGTTTTTAGACTTGTTTCAAATTCGCAACACGAAAGCCGATCACAACGGCAAAGTAATAGAAAGAACATTCAACCATATTTAAATATTACTTAAAGGTTAAAATAGCTTGCTAGCCTGGTTATCCCTCAGTAATCTATGAGGACGTACAAAAGAATGCCAATAGCGTCATGCAAATTTATATCATGTTCATAAAAAACAGAGTTTAAAATTAATATTAATTCGCTTCCTTCAACCAGGGTCCGATGCACCAACTACATGTGACAATTATTCAACATAATAAGTTCTTTATATTTATCGTTGCAAGGTTCATTTTCTAATGGCATTTAATATCATATCGTCTATAACTACCGCCAATAACTTCCAATTTTATTCGTAAACCAGTATCAGGTAGTTACGTTTTAATAGCAATATATGCGGATCGATGGAAGACCGCAAAAATACCGGTGCACCACAACAGTTCAGTAATTGTAAAATGCAGTTCAAAGGGCAATTAATGAATACCGAGCGACAAAGTTATACTTAAAATGGAATTTTAATTTTTACCAGTTAATAAATTAAATGAATTTACGGGAAATATTCTTGGTGATAGGGCTTCATACAAGCCCTTTTGGGTAGATATCACCCTTTCACCAAATATTATACCGCCAAATAGAAATACTTAGTTTTGTTGTATGACTAAGTGAAAATCCAAAACGAATGGAAATTTATTGTTAACTAGCTGTTGCCCGCAGCTTCGCTCGCGCGTGGTCTTTATCTATACTAATATTATAAATAAGTAAAAATAGATTTTTTGTATGTTTGTTTGTAGCGAATAAACTAAAAAACCTTTTTTACCTACAGAAAGATACGTTATCAGCGAGTAATTAGCTGCCCGTCCCGACTTCGTACGGGTAAAATAAGGATTTTATCTCGTACATTTTTTAATCAATAAGATATAAACATTTACCAATCGATTTATTCGCCCATCCAGTATAGTGTATGTGTGTTCAGTACAGGGCATATAATAATCCTACTTCCTACTAATATAATAAACTCGAAAGTTTGTATGGATGTATGGACGTTTGTTACTCTTTCACGCATAAACTACTGAATGGATTTTAATGAAACTTTACAATAATATAAGCTTAGGGAATACCAATTAAGTGATACATATGGCAATAATGGAATATGTTTTTTTTATCCAAACATCACCAACATAGTGAAGTTCGTATATTTCTCCGTAAGAGATATTGATATAAGATATTGCGTATTTTGAATTTCATTATTTGCACCCAACTCTTCCAAACAAAAATAAAAGTTTCTAAAAACTTTGAAATTCATGTTTATTAATTCAATCAAAAAACTCAAATAGTATATTTCTATTTTTTTTAATTTTTATACTAATGCTTTTACCCCGTTTCTCCCGTTTGGAGTTAAATTTCTAAAAACGATGAAATACGTATGCATAGCTTTAATACTAAATATCATTCTTCTTACACCAAAAGTGACGGAATCCCTATGCAAACTTTCAACCCCTTTTTTACCCTCTCAGATTTAGATTTTCAAAAACGCTGAAATAGATTTTTATTTATTTTTAAGCTTGTTCATTAAATTTCATGCTTCTAACTTTAAAAATGACGGGTTTCTAAACAATCGTTCAACTCTTTAGGGGTAGAATTTCCAAAAATCCTACCTTAGTGGGTGTTATAAAATGTATCAACTGCCAAAATTTCAAGTTTCTAACCCCCATAGTTTAGGCTCTGCGTTAATGAATCAGTTAGGAAGAGTAATAATATTATGTGAATAGATATCAACAAAAATACGTATTTTTATAACTTTTGATAGACTCAACTAATTTTGATGAAATAAAGGCTAAACGGAATCTTGAAATAGTTCTTATAATAATTCGGTTATTTCAATTTTTAGACGATTTAAAGATACAGACATGCAGACAGTAAAAAAATTTAAAAAATGATTGCTTTGGTTTTGGTAAATCGTAAATAGCCATATAACCTTTAAAACAGGCAGTTATTTTGAAATAACAGACAGAAACTTCAATTTTATTTATATGTATGGATAATTTATTAATTAATTCGTTTTTGTTATAGATTTATGTTATTTTATGTGTACAATATAAAGTATAAAGTAAAGGAAAAGTTTCTTCTGTCAGAGACTAAATAAAATCAGACTTAACCAAGGCTACTAATTTAATTAAACAAAAAAAGGGAATTAAAACAAATGTTGTCCATTGAACTTGACACACATCTGAATAAGCTGCTTAAGCGGCCATTTTATGTAGAAAAAGTATATAATATACAAACAAAAGCAGCTATATAACAATTTTAATTAAAGTTTCAAAAGCAGTTATTTGACCGCTCTGGTAGGTTAAGTGTTAAAAATGAGATGACACTTATATAGCATATATATATATATATATAAATATATACATACATTAGCTAAGTTTCCACCAACAATAATTACACAATCATTAAAATAAACAAAACATACATAAAATCAAACAGCTAAACCATCATAATCAGTAAAGGTGTAGTAAGATATATATTTTTTTATAATCAAATATAATTAATTACTTAATGAAAACACAAATTTAACAAAAACAAAATATAAATGAAATCACATAGCTTAAGCATTATTACATTGAGTAAGGCCAATAAAATGCAGTAAATAAATTATATATATAAAATTTATATATTTTTTAACCAAATACAATTAAAAGGCAAGCAAGAATATGACTACAGTAGAAAATTTATAACAAACTAAAATATTGAATATTAAGATGGGTTGGTACATTCATTTTATATAAATTAATACATTTAATACATTATTATTTTTATCTTATTTATGTTATTTTTGCAGTGATTTTTTTTTAAATATATAATATCAATATCTGAGTACACTTAATTATATATTATATGCTCGCACAGATCTACTTCTTCCTATTCATGATTATGCTGTTGCAAGCTTGATGTAGCCAAAGACCAATTGAATTAAGCTGAGAGATTACAAAATACTTTTATTCGGTTTATATTGGGATGAGGCAAATATAACCACGTTTCACAATTTTGTTCTCTTCTTAATTAGTTGCCCGTCTGACTTCGTAGGAATATGCACATCTTCTCTATTCTGTACTGTGTGTTGTTTAACCCTTTTACTCCCCCTTCATCACTTGATATTCATTCGATGATGACGGTGATGACGATGTCTCAGTACTTTTATTTATGTGCTCCGTATTTTGTTGTTCTATCACTACTATTTTAGCTATCTCTATAGCTTTCTTTAGTGACAGATCAGACCGTTGTAATAATCTTTGATGTTTGGCGAGTTACTCTAACACATATTCGCTGTAAATTTATCACTGACCAATGACTATTAATTCAACGAAATCGCATTTTAAACTGTAATTTTCTAGACTCGTAATAAAGTTGGTTATATTTTCGTGTTTGCTTTGTTTTCTCATAAAAAATACATGTCAGGCCATAGTTAAATTTTTCCTCGGTTCGAAATACTTGTTACATTTATTAATGAGGTCTTCTAAAGTAATTTCTGTTAATTTAATGTTGAACAAAATTGCTATTTTTCTCTATTTACACTTCTTATACATAACCAATGGCTAATACTCCTTATATATATCCAGAGGCTAATAAATATAGTTCAAAATATGGTTGCCATTTTTTCCGCGTTAAATTGTTATTTATTTCGTTGTTTAGAAAAAAACTTCGGTAACACGAATTTGCGAAAAAATTATACCTATTTAAAGTTTTAAAAAGTGATATACCACGTTTATGTTTAAAGCAAGCACTTCTAAAACCATGTATTATTGTTATAGTTGTTTTTTAGGCTTTGTTTATACACCTATATACTATTTACGTATTAATTATTGTCACTGAGTTAACTGACTTGCTCACACGCAGACTTAAAGCGTACTGTTATGAAAGATATAAGATGAGATCATAAAGATACACACAATATATATGCAATATTAGTTTTTATGCAAAAACAACACACGAAGCTACTGAAAACACGAAATTGTTAACAAAACTTTTTGATTTTGACAACTAACAGGTGCGCGTACTTTTCCTACAGATAATAATTTATTGATTTTTTGTAGTGATACTAAACTTTTAATAAATAAATAAAGAGATTAAAAATTATAGGACAAAATATAGGATAAATCATAAGCAAAAGTGTATATTACATGTAATATTTAATCTCTTTTCAGTTTGACCATAACCATTTTTTAATAAATGTTCTACGTGTATCTTTAAATTGACATAACTTTATTATTTATGAACCGATTGAAATAAAACAAACACTAAATGTTAAGTGAAGTTAGCCACAATACATTAGTGAAAACCGCACTCAAATCCGTTAAGCCGTTTTTAAGATTAGCGTGCACAAACGCACAGACAAACAGACTAAAATTCTATTAATCATTGTTTTGGGTTTTATTGTGTTTATAATGACCCCCGATAAAAGTTTTACTCATTTATCTTCCATGTACAGACATCGACCAGTTACAGATTTATTATATGTATAGATTGATATTAGAATACATTTTTTTTAAATAATATTAATACACAGTTGTAAAAAAATAAGTAAATATATAAAAAATAATGAACAGTAAAATACAAAAATATAATAACAATAATAATAATATCCTGGGACATTATTCACACTTGGCCATCTGATCCCAAACTAAGCAGAGCTCGTACTATGGCAACCAGACAACTGATATACTTACATAGACTACTTTTCTTTTGTAAATAAATACTTTTATAGATAATTACACCTAGACTCAGGACAAACAGACATATTCATGCACACAAATGTCTATCCTGGGTGGGAATCGAACACACGGCTTGCGGCGTGAAAGGCAAATATCTTACCAACCACGCCAACAGGCTCGTCAATAAGAATCGGGAGAAAGGAATACTGGATAAATATCGTTCACCAATACACCCGACATCCATGCGCCGGCGCCGAATAGACAAATTAGAGTTATAATATTCCGTATAGTTCTTTTGGCAATAGTCAAGGCTATAAATCATTATTTTCTCGTAATTCAAATTATGCAGAAATATTGACAAAAAATTATAATTTAATATTATTTTTTACATTTTCATATTTACGTACAACGAAGTAAATAATAACAAATAGTGATAAATTACTATCAAGTCTACTAGCACCATTTTCCGGTTCATACGCAATTCCAATTCCATTAATTTTTACTATACATACTTCTATATAAATTTGCTTTGAATAATAAATAAAACTTGAACGATTATGTTATTAAGTCAAAAATATACAATAAAAATTAAGTTTAAGTAAAAACGATGTACAAACAACGCTCTGTAAAATATGAAACAAGTTAACACTTAAGTTAAACTGACTAGGCATTAGATAAAAAAAATATTAAAATAATGTAATAATCATTTGATGAACTGTAAAAATTCAGCTATGATTTTAACGAAAACCGCGTATAATGCACAAAATTTGCACAATAATGGAGCAATAATTTTAACTGAACGAATGAACTGGTGCTTCGTATTTTACATGCATGATTTCGATAAGCTGGACTCACATTTGCTTTGGTGTGATTAAAAATGAAAATTAACAGAGAAAACATATTTTACTAAAATACGCTTAACTGTAATTACTTCAGCTTACTAGTTTTAATTTTGTATGTATTGTTTAAGTTAAATCTGGATATATAATTTAATTACAAAAGACATGTTAATTAAATCATTGAAACAACAGACTTTAATTACACTGATGTACTAAAACGAACTTACTGTCTAAATTGACATCAACGCCGAAATTGTATGGAAAATTTCAGCTCAATTGGTTAGGCGAAACTCGTTTAAAATTCAGTTGCAAGATTTGACACACCCACACTAACAGGTAAAGGTAAATAAAAGCTTGTAAGAGCCCGACAGAAATGAAACTCCTTTTTTGCGTTAGAAGCATTTCATTTTGAAACGCTGCATACGGTATAGTTTAGTCAGCGTGGGCTACGAGCGCCCGAAACTCATTTTTTCGGAAACTTAAAAATAAAACATCAAATATCGACATTCTTTTTTGTTTTTAATTTGAAAACCTCTTAATGAGAATGAAAACCTCAACAAATTCCGTAGCTTTGAGGAACTAAGGGGATAATAGACACACATGCACACAGGATATTTACGTTGTTGTATATATATAATAGGTTGTAATATGAATTGAAAACATTTTATTTCCAAATCTTTTTAAATTAACAATTCAACAAAATTTATTTCGAACAGGTTCTTAGTTATTTATTAAAATATTTAAGATGCTGGTTTTCTAAATTAAAATAACTTCATTAAAAAAAAAGTTAAAAAAAATACCGCTCTAAAAATACCAATAAGCATTAAAATGTCTGTAAAATAGTAAATCTAAAAACCTTATAAAGTTTCCTGTTCCAATTCTAGGCCATCGAAGCGATACGACATACTACGGCTCTACGACAAGCTACAGTGCTACAACTACTACGACGCTACGTATGACACATGACATGTCATGCACGTTTGAGTAACTTCGTATAAGTTGAACCAGCCGAGTATTTCGTTTGAATAAAATGTATGAGATTTCTTCGTGTATTGACTTGCATAATTTACTGAATTATTATATTATGTTTATATATAATATTACAAATTATTATTTGCTTGACATTCTATAGCATAAAATAAACTATAAACTTTTTTATATCAAAGTTATTTTTTTATTATTTAATAGATAGCTGGTCGGGCGGTTGATTACATAACACCTAGTTATCACCACCATTCATAGGCATTTTCCCTGTAACCAACCATTTCTTACATTGCAAATACTGCCACCAACGTTGGGAACTAAAAAAGAAAGTAACTGTACACCGGCTTACTTAAACCAGATCACAACCACACACAAATACACCGGTTCTTATGTCAAAACTACCGGTATAATAATTCATGATTTCAGTCATTAATTGTTAGCAATATTTAATAAATAAAATTTCTGCGCATACAAAATCTTAAAATTTTATATATCGCACTCAAAAACACCGAATTCTAAGATGTAAGGTTTCTTGTGCTTGTAGGTAAAGCTCTTAAATTCAATCGAAGGCTTATATCATATAACGTCGACTGTAATTGCAGCAAGTGTTAGCGGATACACATAATATAATAGATCTTTATCCTACACATGCAGTTTTCTCAATAAGTTCCCTTAACACTAAGCACGAAATTAGTTAGAAACAGAAATATGAACAAAACATATACCCATAAGATAAGTCGTCTGTTTTAATCAGCCCATCGATCATCGTGGCTATAATTTGAAACAGCGCGAAAAAAACAATAGAAAGAATAATATTATGTAAGTGGGTGGCTCTCGCCCTCTTTATCGTAAATAATTTTTACTTAACACTAACCTTGAACTGCCACATTATATAGCATAATTTATGTACTATAAAGCCTTTGAAAAAGTATAGTATATTAGATTATATATATGTATATATGTTTATTATTAAATTATATTCAATATGATATAGTTAAATAAAACTCGACCATCGCAGTACGGTTTTGCGCACGCAGAACTACTAAATCAATCTTCATGCAGTTCAGAAGTAGGTCGCAGAATACCGATGTATTATAGGTAAACTGGAAATGTTGTTTCGCACTATTTGAGTGTTGCCGAGCGTAGGTCTGAAAGATATATATATATATTTCGGAGGAAGCTATGAGTCGGGTTGATTGATGTTTGCATACAATATTATTTGTTTACATTTTAATTACTTTAAGAATTCTTGAATTGTTACATTTTTCTAGAAGAAACCTTAATCATTTAATGAAAGTTATGAATATTGTATTTCACGTAACCACCAATCAGAGCAAGGCATGTGCCTCGAGTGGGGTCGAGCCGCCATCTTGACTATGGAGAGGTATACAGTTTCTGTGACACATTCGGAGGAAAGCAACGGATCGAGTTGGATCGTTGAAGTGGATTCGTCTGTTAAAATCGGATCGGTGCCCTGAACCCGTTGCTCGGTGTTGTTACTCGTTAAAGCGTTAATTAATTAATTTGTTTTGTTAATTAAAATACTGTGAAACCGTGATAGTTGGTTTTTGTGCTTGTACTTTACCCTGATGACGCCCACTAAGCCCGCAACCACTAATGACGATGTCAACGATTATGATGCTTCTCCGACATATACATATATTTTTCAAATTAATAACTTAAATGCTATTATTATATATATGCTATATTTATTATATTTTAGGTTGACCTTTTCATAAATTACGGTTTATAAAAAAATACATTTTCCAATTAAGCTAATTTTAAATATGACGCGTGAAAGAAGTCTTAATATTTTTTTTAATGAAAAAATTTAGGCAAAGTCGCAATTACGCCACCTGTAAATAAATGGTCACATTGGCGCTGTTAGAAATATGAGTTAGGCGCTGTTAGATATATAACTCAACATTCTAACCGAAACACAACAATACTAAGCATTTCTTCCAGCGGTAGAATACTATGATCAGTGGGTGGTACCTACCCTTTCTTGCGCAAAGCCCTGCTACCAAGTCTCTTAATAGTTGCATTATATTACAAAATATAATTAGACATCAGTAAATTAATAAAAAAACTTATTTAAAAAAAGGCACATCTAGATGTTTTTAGTTTATGTCGTTCTTCCAGTGATGCGTTCGTCACCGGCTGTCCGAATAGATTAATGAATAAGTGCATAGACAGCTCTGAAAAATCGCTTTTGAGCGCGTTCGAGTATGTGACTCGTACAGACTCGGATTACGCTGGATTTAGGGAAAATAGTATTGGAAATAGTGAAAAAATATGTAGAAAGCATTTTAACCGCGACTTTATTCACACAGACTCTCATGTGAAGATAGATTTATTTGGGTGATTTTTCGTATACGCTGTGTTTTTCTTTTTCTTATTTCTCGTAATATTGTTAAAATTAGTACTAAGTAGATTGTTCAATAATATGTTAAGGTATAATCTCTTTACGGTGATTCATTTAGCGCAGTTCATTGAAATACAGACTGCTATATACATAAAATGACCCAATTCATTTAAATGATGTTATCATTGCATTATATTAAATAATATTCATAATTTTTTCGAAGTAATTTAATTAAAAAAAATAATAAACGTTCAAGATATAGCTATTCATAATGTAATTTAAAATTAAATCAAAATAAGTAAAAATGTTTGTAATATGTATACGTTATCGCCATCTGAATATTTATGGTAAAAGTTTACTACGCTCTCGTAGTTCTGCTAGTGAGATAGAGATGGTGCTGTACACAAGTCTAAGAAATTAAATTAATTTTGTATATTTTTGATATAAACGAATAAGTATATCTATGTCATATTATTTTAAGTGTATTTTCTTATTAACATTAATCAATATCATACAATCATCATTAATTTCTGAGCGAATGAAGTGATTTGGATTTATGATAAAAATGTATAAACAATTATCTACATTTATATTTTATTTACATTAAAACCTTAAATAAATACAAATAAAAATTAAAATAATTACTGTACGAACCGATTCTCTGAAATATTGACATTCAAAAAATATTGATTTGATTGACTGGTTTTTATATATTTTTCCGAAAACTATTTCGATTATATTCAAGTTAATTAAGAATAAAAATAGATCTTTTTTTAATTTTTAAAAATTTCTTATGTTTTTCTTTTAAATATTATATTTATTTTAATATTAGTTAGTATACAGTTTGATGGACAGTGAAAGGTTTAATTTTTTCTAAGATATCACAGTATTATTACTACAATAATATTTAGTTTAAAGAGTTTTTAAATATCAATTATTATTTTGCTGCATGATCCTTTTATTTATAGTAACGATATATTATAGCCGCGATGGCCCAGTGGTAAGAACGCGTAAATCTTAAACGATGATCGTAGGTTCAAACCCGGGGGAGCACCTCTGAATTGTATGTGCTTAGTTTGCGATTATAATTCATCTCGTGCTTGACGGAGAAGGAAAACATCGTGAGGAAACCCGCATGTGTAAAATTTCATTGAAGTTCTGTCACATGTGTATTCCACCAACCCGCATTGGAGCAGCGTGATGGAATAAGCTCCAAACCTTCTACTCAAAAAGAGGAGAAGAGGCCTTAGGCCAGCAGTGCGACATTCACGCTGTTACTGAACGGTATATTATTTGAACATAACTTTGTGGACAGTTTTTGTACATAATAAAATTATAAATAATACTGTCCTATTTCCGACGAGGGACAATTATCTAAGTGACTTTTAAAAAAGTGACGTCAGCCAACGAAATAAATGAATCGAGTTCTGTCAGGCATCCAATTCGTTTTAATACAAAATTATAAATGTATTAAGACCCTATAAAAGCAATGATTTAAAACAACGAAATTAATCGTGAGTTATTACTTAGTTTGACATTTAACAAACACTTAATCTTGACAAATAATTATTTAACCGTCATGCCAAAATAATAATATATAATAGTTAGGAGTCTCCTTGGTCCAAACAATTGCGTTGTTAAAAAAAAAATGGAGCGCGCTAACCGCCGCCATTTTGTTAGTGCACAGAAAGGTAAAGTAATTAATTCATTATTGGTGCGACTTGTGATTTGTTGAATATGTTCAAATGTGTTATTTAATTTTTTTAAATAGGTTAGGTTAGGTTACACTACAGAGTTTCTCAGTACGATTCAGATTTCAAAGGATACATTAACTAATTGAATAATATTGCAATTTCACTTGTGTATTTATAATATGTACAGAGTATCAAAAATGTCTGCAATACGAGTGCAATAAAAAGGTATTATTTTTAAATTGGTATTTCTTTCTATTGCTATTGAACGTGATATTTAATCTTCTTCTTTAATGTCCAGCAAATGACTCTATGTAGCAATATGGAGAAATACGTAGGAAACGATCATAGTTTAGTTTTATTAAATAACGAATTTTCTATGTATTTACTTCATTTTATATTTTTTGCCCGTATTTTTTTTTATAAACATCATATATATATTTTTTAATTATTGGCTTAAAATATTAAATGAGATTACATGGTTTAAGCATTGTAGAACTTAGAATCTTCTCAACACGTATTTTGTCATAAGAAGCGAGAGAGAAAATATTCGTTACGAGCATCCATCAACATAGCACGTGAGAGTTTCAACCACCTGATGGAGGAAACCCATCGTCACGTCGTTGATTTCTATGGAAAACTTGTGTCAGACAATCTGTAAAAAATCTGCTGAATATTTTATTAATACGTAGTGTATTACCGCCAAACCTTAATATATGATAGTAGTTACCTGTATCGGCTTCGAACTGGAGTAGTATTTTTATGTTTCTAACTTCAAAGAAAAAAATCTATCATACAAAATTACCCAAAACCACAGAAGGAGCCCTTAAAGTTAGAATTTTCAAAAATGTCTTCTACCAGTCAAGAATTCAGTATAATTATCGTTATAAAATAGCTCTTTATTCAAAATTTCATAAATTAAATTTCAGTAGATTCGGCTGTTTACAGTCATTCAGAACAAACGATTTTATAAGTATTAAAGTTAAAGAAAATATAATAATAACTGTATGGAATTAGGTGTTATTCCTTTCGAATCAAATTTAATTTATATAAAGAAGTCATAACAGATGGCCTCTGTTTGATGGCGCATAAAATTCTCGTAAAGAAAAAAGCCTCCGAACACAACGAAATGGTCGATCACTTTGAATAGAATATAAACGACATTATTTTATTTTAAGATTTTATAAGAATTTATTTTAAAATTTAGTACAATTTTATAAATACAAAACAGAAGTAAAAATAGAAAATATATTTGTAGCTTATTATGTCACTAATAGGCTACCTATGTAGGGTTATAAACTACCCTTTTATATATGATTTTACTTACAAGATTACAAGATTTTACTTACAAGATATATAATCTTCTAGTTTTGTTATAGTCTAAGGTACGTTATTGGAAAAATATAAACTAATGTGTTATTTGGTGTAGACAAAGCTATGTTGGATATGTACATTGATAAATCGCAAATGTGTTATCTAGCAAAATCACGGGCCAACACTTTTAATCAATATTAATTTTAATTCACTTTTTTTTCACCTCCTAACTGTGACATCAATTCCATCGCGCACGAAGAAATTTGACAACTCTTATCTTTGTCACACCTCGAAAACATGGAATTCGTTACCAGCACACGTATTCCCCTCCTCTTATGACCTGGGTCCCTCCAAACGAGGCGTGAAGAGGCATCTTGCGGGCTGTCAAGGTGGGGGCAATTAGTGCAAATCATTCTTCCTGACTGCACTAGCCGTCGTCGCGTTTTAACTCTACTACCACTTACCATCAGGTGGAGTAGAGTCATTTACCATCACGGGAATTATAAAAAAAAAACGACTTCCCCGATTTAATATTGGTGAAAATCGAACATTAGTCGAGAGAATTTTACACAAGTAATTGAAAGAACATATCGTGAGGAACTGCAAATGTCTCATGAAATTCTGACACATATGTATCCGTAAAGACGTATTGAAGTAGTGGGGTGGAATAGGCTCCAAACCCTCTCTTCAAAAGGAGACAGTTGTCATTTAAAGGCTATTTACTTTACAACTTTAGATTTTATTTAGAAGGTCGAAAAATCAATATTAAATCTTACTAAGTCTTACAAAGATGCCTTCGTAACTAAACAATTTGGTAATAACTTTGAAATTGATGTTACGGTATCATTTCTTTGATAAATTAATAAGAGCTTTTAATATTAAATTCCAGACAATGTAATTCATAATAATTCCAGACAGTAATAATGTACGAGGTTAATCAAAAGAAAGTTTTTAAATTTTATATAAATTGATGAATTCAATAACTTATTCTCGATTTTTGAATATAACGTTTATGTTAGGATGTTTTCAAATGGGTACTAGATACTTGTGGTTTATTAGTAAATAACGGAAAAAAATTTAATAATAGAGATATAACGGCCACCACCTCACATAGACGTTAGAGGTTTAAGACATATAAACCATTTCTTACATGACTAGGGTGAACTAAGATATTATTGTCTTGATTATGCCTGTAGTTACACTGACTCACTCACCCTTCAAACTGGAATACAACAATACTACGTATTGCTGTTTGGTGATACAATATGTGATGAGTGGATGGTACTTGTCTAGATGCCACAAGGCCCACCTACCACCAAGAATATTTTAGGATCACTTAATTTTTTAATTAGTAATAATTTTTAATTACCGCCAACGTATTTCTTTCCTTTAAAAATATGTGGTTTATTGTTATAATTGTGTACTTAGTTGTGTTGTACATAATAAGTATATTTTTTTATTTTAATTATAATGTAATTGTCTCTCAAATAATATTTCTAAGATATTCCATGGGAGCAACTATGATATCATCCTTCAAATGAATGGCACGTACATTCGACTACGTCACACATTCTAAAGTCGGGTCCACATTTGATTATACAAGGTCCGAGAGTGTTTTACGAGCTGACGCGGCGCCTTTCAAGTTTTAAGATCTCTCCACAGTTCGGTATTCAGGCCGAGGTTCTGTGGTCGATCATGCAAATAGTAATTCATTTAGGTCAAGATGTTTTACATACTATGTTTGAACACTTGCACTATTGCTTATTCAACGAAGTGAGGTACCCAAGCAACGCAAAGTTTTTTATTATCATTATTTTCAAAGATTTATCAAGTAAATTACAACTTAATGTAGAAAATGTTACATCTTTTTTTATTTAAGTTACTACCTAATGTATCACTGTCTTTCATGTCTTCTTGTATATGTATTATATAATTTAGTTTCTAACAACAGAAACTGAATAAATAAACACAATAAAAATATAAATATTTCTTATCTTGAAAAAAACTCATCATGGCTCCAAATTTTATTTATTATCCTCCACCACTAAAATATAGTAACCAATGCACTGATTATGGGATGTTATGGGATGAGGACTTTCAGCGCCATAAAAAACCTTACTTAAAACGGTTTTTTGTTGATGAAATTATTGAAATTTATTCAACAAAAAACCGTCTTAAGTAAGGTTTTTTATAACAGCTGTTAGGGAACTGTTATTCATCCTTGCCCTGGAAAGTACCTAAAGCCAGAGCCTGGTATCGGTCCAGCTGTATCGGTTTCCATCCTCTTAGACTATGAGAGGAAGGCTTAAGTAAAATTTTAATAATATTATGAACGTTCAGACGATTTTTATTTGGAGACAATTTTAAGATTTAAATTATGCATAACCAAATACTTAGATAAATTGCCTCGCTATTAAAAAACACAAACGCAATTATCAATTTATGAAATAAGAAAAAAACTAACTACGAAGATGGAACTGACTGCCTCCGTTGCCAATCTTAAGGTACGGTGTACACGGTGTTGTTGATTAGTAACCAACCCGTATTGGAGCAGCGTGGTGGAATAAGCTCCAAACCTTCTCCTCAAAAGAGGAGAAGAGGCCTTAGCCCAGCAGTGGGACATTCACAGGCTGTTGTTGATTGTTTCGACAAAAATACTGAATAAGTTTTTACTGACCCGAACTGGAGTTTGAATTCAAGAGCTCTGAATCTACAGTCATATAACCCAGTCAAAAGTCGCAGCCACAAAATAAATTTCTTTCTACGCTCGTGTTACGCGATGACTACAAGTGAACTTAAAATAAATTTCATCCCATCGTTAAAATATTATTCGAAAATATAATCTATTACAAACATGTTTTTATACTCCACTCGAGCTTACACGTAATTATTATAAATTTAAGGCTTTATTTAATTTATTAAAAATATTATTAAAAGTTAAAAAAAAATACTTTTTACAAGAGTTAAAATGAAGTAATATTTTCGTCTAATTGCCGAAACGATATCGCCTTAACCGTAAAAGCGCTAAAGGGGTAATTGGTTCATATTTTATGTTAAGTTGTTTGATTTTAAGCCTTATTTATAGCGGAATAAGAATTATTATTACATGATACCTTGCTTTCAGTTGAAGGAATAAAGTATAGCAATCTAATGTAATGTTTACAAACTTTCGTATTTATGCTACGATTGTTATAATTTTACTTTGAAATCAAATCATTAAATCTCTTTAGATTAGTTTACATGCCCGTAGCGAGTTCGGATTACTTACGACAGATTATATATATTTAATATTTTAACAAAAACGGTGGTCGGGCCGAATAAATTATGGGCGTGATAATTGTCACCTGATGGTAAGTGGTGATTAACTATTATTAAAGATTCCTTATATCACCAATACGCTAGCAATCTTGAAAACATAGATGTAATCTTGTACCTGTAGTTACACTGGCGAGGGAGCCAGTGACCCTTCCAATCCGAACACAACAATATTAGGTAATGCTGTTTGGCGGTAGATTATGTGATGAGTGAATAGCTCACCAAGTAATTTAATGATAAAAACTTTATTTAATGAACCTCATAGTACGCGCGTAGTAAAGCAAGCGTACCGTCCTCTCAGAACCAATAGTGTCTATTGGGTGGTCACAAAAAATACAATAGCTGTAGGTATGTATTCAGCGCAGTAAACATGAATACAATGTCTATATCTGTACAACGAGAACTTATGAAAAGAAATGTAGAGTTGAATGTTCCAAGCGGTTAGAATGTCATCAACGTGTACATCACAAAAGCATAGGGCAAGGAGGTGACGCGGGCGCTGCATGATCGCGATGCGGTCGCTATTCGGGAGCGCATTTTTTCATCAATAAGATACGTTATTACAAAAGTATATCTATGAAATTCCAAAATTACCATGGAAAAAGCTAGGAGCTCGTAGTTTCATGCCGAAAAAAATAGCGCTCGTGTGATCACGCCCTTCTGAATTATGTCCGTACTGATGATATCTCATATGAGATCGCACCTTGGCTCAGGACGAGGTTGATAGGGTGGAGAGCGTTTCTGCTCGTAAACACTATATGTTTGTCGATACCTCCGCTTGCGAGATATCATTAACCGAGGTCACCGTTTTTGGTATGTCATTGTTGTCTTGCAAGACGTGCATAGAATAGTCCATCAGGTACAATAAGATTAAAAAATATAATATGTTATTTTATTATTACGACTTAATTTACAAACGATTTGTAGCGAGTGAACAGTTACACGCTGATTTGTCTCTTTCTATCACCGGTAATTCGACATTTGAATGAAGTAGACAACATTTTGTAACTATGTATGTAGAGTTGGTGCTGAAATCGGAGACGAAGTTTCTCACATGTTATTTTTAAATACTATCGTAATTTAAGAGGTGTTGAAATTATTACACTAATATATTATAATATTTCTCGGGAAGTCTTAAGGGATACACTTTGATTAATTTAATCATGCTTATATAACAAGAGTAGCAAAAATCAATAGGAATGAATGATCAAGATCAAATTTTAAAAGAGAAAATCTTACTAATTATATGATTGAGAAAGCATGTTTGTTGGCTTGACATTCTTTTAAAGAGCGACGAAAAGACGTCACTTCTAAATAGAAACAATGAACAGTAAGGCTATTCTCTAAAACAAACTCGAAACTCTGCGCTAAACGGTCGTGAAATGTCAGAAAGTTATATGCGATATTGACCATAATAATAACAACAATTCAAGAACACACGCACCTTAATCGATTGTCAACATTTCACTGGTGAGTAATGAAGTCAGTTCTTACTGAATGGCACTGCTGTTGTTTTAATAACATCTTGTTTACTCTGTTTACTTATGCCCTTTTAGTACTAAGCCTCTGAGTTATGAGTCGTTGAGTGACATAAGTTACTTTTATTCTAAATAAATATTTGTTTATGATTTATGACATTCAGGCGACCCTTTTACTTAGCCTGTGAAATATTCGTGTCGAAACCACGTAAAAATAAGATCGATTTTTGTTTATTTAGGTTCAGATTCACTTGAAAAAGTTTATTATAAAATAATATAAGAAGTAGTAACATATAAAATTAAATTATATCTTCATCGAAATATCTACAAATAGACTCATAGTAAGAGAGGGTGGTGACAGATATTAGCCTTTTGCATATTTATGTAACAAACATCCAAACATACAAACTTACATTTATAGCATTAATAGTAGAAAAAGTTATACAGGATGTGATACTTCGATCTTCTACTTACGAAAGCCAGTGACTTCACTAAGTGAGTGCTACGTCTCTAAGGTGTTGTAATGGAATTGGCAGGCAGTGCTTTGACGATTTCTGCTGGAGTTTTGCCAACCATCAACTACGAAGACGCATCTAAATTAACCTCTGAATTTCTTGTTAATGTCTTGTCAAGAAAAGTAACGACTTCTATTTAATTGTATATTTCTAAACAAAATACTTTTTGTTTGTTGCACTATCTGTAAAAATATTAACGTCCTCCAGACTGATTTCGGCCATGGTAGCCAATCTCAAGAGAGATTAGCCAACTGCGCAGAAGATATTATAGTGCACAAGTGTGTGCGCAAACACGGGTGCACTCTGTCTTCCCTAGCTCTCATAATCCGATGGGACGGCACTCCGACACGACCGGAAAGAGTTCAGGCGCAGGACCAACAGCTTAACGTGCTTTCCGAGGCACGGGAGTGTACACACTTCCACCTTCCAAACTCCGGGCTGCTACTGAGAATTTTCTGACAGAAAATACCAATAACTTGTTATTGGCCCGACCTGGGATTTGAACCCAGGACCACCGGGTTTGCGGCCTTATATCTAGCCACTAGACCAACGAGGCAGTTAACCACGAGGTAAAAATATTATGTGTATCTGCGAAACTGTAACGAAGAGGGGATATGGAAGCTCCAAATCTTTTGTTATCGATCTTGGCCGTGTGTATGAAGGACCATGAACTGTTCCTTTACAAATAAAAGCATAATGTTTACTAGTAGTAAGGTTTTCTACAATCTACTTTTAGTTGGAACGGTGAATGAACGGTATGGTCATATGCACAAGTGTAAGCTGTAATAAAAGTGTAGTAAAAAAATTAAGTTATTATACTAAATTGTATAAATTAATAATATTAATTACAGTAATCTATAGATGGTGGTGAACTCCGAATAAGAAGTTTAATTCGTCGTTTATCTTCATATTAACAATATATTGCACTCATTTGAATTCAAATCGTTTTGTTTTCTTCTATATAATTTAAAACTTTTGTAACACTTTAGAGAGCTTATCGATAATACGTATATTGGTAACACATTCACTTTATTTAACCATCCATTTAAATAATTTAATTGCACTCAATTCAACTGTTAATAGTCAAGTAATATTAAACTAGAAGTTGAGTTGTCAATTAAATTTCAGTACGTTTGAATATTGAAATGTAATAATCGTACTCGAATGAACACTGCCGAGACTTGCACTGACAATTTGTACGGCTTTAAAGCTATATATATACTACGATGCACTATATTGTTTGAACATTCTAAAATTAATATTTTAAAGCCTTTGAAATTCTAAGCAGCAGTAAGCGAGCAGTTCTAATTGTCGGCGATCAGGTTCTCACCGACTTGATACTTTCGGTCTGCGTGGAGATGTCAGGTTACTCTGCATTCTCTATCCCTTGTATCATGGGAAATGTCCCGGCCGATGAATTTCACCACCGGAAATCGCACCAGAAATTCCATCCTCACCACCACGATGTCTGGAAATCTACAACAGCGCGCTTTCTATGGCATTTTCTTCCTCGCACAACTACTCTGTGGAATCAGCTTTCACCGGCGATTTTTAAACCATTTAAACCATTTAAATCATTTATTTTGCTACACACATACATTACATAGATTATACAGAAGAAAATAATTAAATTTAAAGAATACAGTGTAGGTAGCAAGGGGTTCATCTCAGTATAAGCTGTGCTAATGCACAGCACTGATTTTCAGATGGCCCCTGACTATTGGGTAAACATAAACAAATGCGCGCACACGAAAATAAATAAATGAAATTATAAGAACAAAAAAAACCGAATCGATTTGACATAGAAACCTTCAAGAAAGGAACTATTTCGTTAAAGGCCGGCAGCGCACCTGCAAGCCCTCGGATGTTGTAAGTGAGCTGGTTTGCCCCCTCTTACATAAAATAATATTGGTTATAAAACGTCACAAGATATATAATATAATGGATGAATACAGCCTTTATTCATTGCAGAATGCAATGAAATGTAAATGTACGAAGAAGCTCACTGCTTGATGTAAGTCTCTATGCACTCGGTGGGAGAGCTTTGTGCAAGCTCGTCTGGGTAGGTACCACCCACTCATCAGATATTCTACCGCAAAACAGCAGTACTTGGTATTGTTGTGTTCCGGTTTGAAGGGTGAGTGAGCCAGTGTAATTACAGGCACAATGGATATAACAACTTAGTTCCCAAGGTTGGTGGCGCATTGGCGATGTAAGCGTTGGTTAACATCTCTTACAATGCCATTGTCTATGGGCGTTAGTGACCACTTACCATCAGGTGGTCCATATGCATGTCCGCCTACCTATGCTATAAAAAAGTAATTATGTTTAAGATGTTACTGAAACGTAAAAATCTTTCATCAAACTAGAATATTAAAATAGTAATTGATGCATTACTTTCGCCACTCAGATGATGCATATAGCGCAACCAATCGTTTTATAGTGGTATATTAGTCTATTAATGTTATTATTACATCTACAATGATGTGAGAAATGGTATATTTCTAAGAACTTATATTAATTTAAACGCGTATCCTCCATGACAACGAAACCGTAGTCTTCACAAAACAAGTTGAGCGTTCCTTTTCATCAAACTCGAATATTGAATATTGCATTTAATAACACTTGGATGAAAATAATTACCAGCTGTAGTAAATAAGTTGCAGCGAAACTCTGTACTTGTCAGTTTCACTAGTAATAGGCGAAATACCAAACTATTTGATAGCGATTCAAAAGGAAACTGTTTTATTATTAAGCATGCTTACGAACTTGTCACGTCTAACTAGTTTTATTGAACGATTTACTAAGCCGTTAATGGCGTATAATGTATAGTACTGCATCAAAAGTTGTTATTGAAGTTTGACAAATAGTATGCCCATATTACATACTATATATAATTACATAAGGCCGAAAGAGTCCAATGGTTGGAATAAGTAAATTTTAACCAAAAATTATTGGGTCAGATCAGAACAAGCAGTTGAGATGTGCTTTCATTAATATAAAAAAACTCATAAATCTAATAATTCCAAGACCACGTAGTCAGAGACAAGTGTTGGCCTATTTGTGACTCAAATACCTGTGAGTAAGATCTAAAGATTTTAATTGTTTTTAACAAAACCTAATTGATCCAGATTTATCTGGAATTCTCCTGACTAATTTCAACTACAGCCACCATTCTCAAGGGAAAAAGATTTTGTTTATAAAATACATAGGCGGCCGCCTACTTGGGCCAACTGACAGTAAATGGTCACCAATGCCTGTAGACATTGGCTCTATAGAAATATCAAACGTTCCTTACATCTCCAACGCAACCAATATTGGAAACTAAGACGCATGTATCTTGTGCATGCAGTTACAATAGTTCTCGAACTCCAAACCGTAACAACACTTTACTAAGTATTGCTGTTTGGCGGTAAAATATCTGATGAATGGGTACCTACCCAGACGGGCTGGCACAAATTTTTAGTGCATAAGTGTGCGCACTCATTTACCCTCTTTATATCCCCTCTCATGATCCGATAAAACGTAAAATCCGACAGAACTGGGGAGCGATCAAACATAATTATATTATATATACTAACTGTGCCTCAGGGCATAATCCCGTTAAATTAGTATTTTAAAATTAAACAGCCACATTTTATACAACAGAGTCAAGAAATTGGTTGACGTTTCTGGTTTCGATTACGTTCTTAAGTTAAACAATCTCTAGCTATTTTGTAAAAAACACGTTGTCTAATCAAGAAATAAATAATCTAATTAAACTAAAAATAGTAACTTAGAATAATTCCACGTTTATGCATTAAAAACTCCACAGCTTTGTTTTATAAATATAGATGACAATCACTCTAATGTAGGCTTCTAAGCTTAATGTTATACTATGACAAAATAAAGATAAGGTCCTCGAGACCGATTTCGGCCACGGCGGCCAATCTCAAGAGAGATTAGCCAACTGCGCAGGACATATTATAGTGCACAAGTGTGTGCGCAAACACAGGTGCACTCTCTTTTACTTAGCTCTCATAATCCGATGGGACGGCATTCCGACACGACCGGAAAGAGTTCAGGCTCAGGACCAACGGCTTAACGTGCTTTCCGAGGCACGGGAGTGTACACACTTCCAACTTCCAGACTCCGGGCTGCTACTGAGAATTTTCTGACAGAAAAACCCAATAACTATTTATTGGCCTGACCTGGGAATTTAACCCAGGACCACCGGATCTGCGGCCTTATATCTAGCCACTAGACCAACGAGGTAGTCACTACCTAGATGAACTATGACAAAATATAACTAATCAACTTCAAATTAAAGTTATCACAATATTCAACATAACAAGCGTGAACATAAATCTTAATTTATAATTTCTCAAATTTTGGCAAATCGTAACAATCAATTAATATTATTAAAATATATTACAATTCATAAATCATCGAATTAGAATTGTTTCGAAGTATCAACGAATTCAACAACTCGAAAATCGCAAACCACGGTTGATTAAAAACGATAAAGTTTCCAACTGACGGAAATTCTAACCAAAACAATGGAACAACATAATAATATAAATAGCTGACACTAAGTAAACAGATATAAGGATGGTGTCGTATATTTCAATCAGAGCAAAAATAATCGAGCAGACAGACAGAGATAGTCTGGGACCTGAAAAAAAGCATAGGCATGTGAATTACGAGATCTCTTGTACCAATCGCGTCGTGAAAATGACGGAATAGCTAGTAAATAAAGAAATTCTTACATGTAATTTTCGCTTGTTGTTACACTGCTTCACCCAACCTGAATACAACAAAATTACGTGTTCCTGATTAGTGGTAGATTATGTGATAAGTGAGTGGTACCCAGACGGCCTTGTACAAAGCCCTACCACAACGTTAAATTTAACCATTCATTTTCAAATTTTACGTTTAGAAATATTACACTCAAATTCACCCTAGAAAATTAAAATTTGTAGATATTTGGTTGAAAGTAAAGCGAGGACATATGTTCCTAGTACAAAATCGCGTCGTTTGACGTCGCAGCGATAAGCGGCTTAATGTTTTAGAGGAAAGTCACTATAATATTTTGATGAGGATGATAGTTCAGGGTTGTTAGGAATTGAAAATTATAAAATATATTCCACTAAAACGTAGCTTCATTATTTTATAACTATCATTTAAAATTGATGTTTTTTATATCTATAATTATGTTAATGCGATGCTTTAACGGCTAAGCTACTGAACCGATTTATATGATAACCTCAAGAACGTACATAGGACAAACTGAATTCTATGTTGGCGAAGTCGCGTGCTCTGCTACTGTAAATAACTCTTACAGTTAACAGTATATACAACCGCATCTTTAAGACTGAGAAACTTTGCAAAGGGTTTGAACGCTTGATGAAATTGGACATCCTTAATGAATATTTGCGTATTTAAATATCTTAATACTTCAAGTTTTATTTACTTAAGTATTTCTTCTAGTTTCGTAGTATTTAAAATAATTTTGATGTTTAATTTCGCATGGAATAGCAGAGCAATTTTTTTCTATAAAATAATGTGTCATTTGTTTTTTTAATACAACAAAAACAATGGATATTATAAAACATACAATTAAAATTAAATATTTCAATTGTAAATTAAGTACAGGTCTAATTCAGCTTAGAATCTGATTTGAACCTACGACCCGGGTAAGAATCATTCTATTAGGGCATTCCAACTTCGTTATGGCAAGGTCACATTAGACACTTTTCTAATTAAAATTTTAAATGACTTTACTTTACTTAATTTAAAATATCATCGAATATTATTGAATGCGATCAAATTAAGCCTCACGGTCGTTAGTCGAAATTATTCCTAAAAATATTAGAGTGGATTTTGTTTATTCGGCCTTAAAAAAGTTATTTAAAAATCGTACAAGCGTAATTTCACCTTTTATAACAAATTACTCTATGCTAACATGCCAAATAAATTACTTTGATATTTCATCCTCTCTGTCTCTGATATTAGTCCCCTAAACGAAGAACACACTTTACATACATGCAACTTGTATACCTCGAACGAACACTAATTAAAGTAAAACTCTCATTACAGTAAACAATATGTAGGGCTGATATCACGTCGTAATTTGTATCGGATATACATAAATTGTTGTTTCTAATTCATAAATCACACACAAGCAATTTTGATTTTTATCAATTTGTTACAATTTGCTGGGCTCAAACCTGCTCTCCTTTTTGAGCAGAAGGTTTTAGAGCTTATTCCACCACGCTGCTCCAGTGCGGGTTGATGGAATTCACATGCGGCAGAATTTCAGTGAAATTTGACACATAAGCTGCATGTTCTCACGATGTTTTCCTTCACCGTCAAGTACGAGATGAAGCCCGGGTTTTAGTGGATAAACACCTAAAAAATTATCTAAATGTTTCACGTAAATTAAAAGCTCTGCTATGTTTCAGTGTTTGTTCAATGAATTATTGATGTCGTTATTTTCATATCAAGCAACATACATGTGATGTCAGTTATTCATAAATCTAATTCAAGCATCATTTTATGCAAATATAATTCAATAACGATATCCTCACTAACGATAATAATACGAGATGAATTATAAATACAAATTAAGCACATGAAAATTCAGTGGTGCTTGCCCGGGTTTGAACGCGTGAACGCGCCTCCACAATTCGTTATATTAACAAAATGTGGAGACGAACCCACCCAACATCGGTACAAGAACTATTACTTGGTTAACTTAACGGCACTTAAATATGTTCCTACTCTTTGAAACTATAATTATACAAATTAACATACAAAAACGATAAAAATACACGTATAATGAGTTATAACATCAACAATCAACATCGTTTAAAATGAGAACAACACAGACCGGCAAAGGATTAATGTTTTCTTTGAATACGATGCCTTGTTTTATTTAAAACCAAAATGTTTACCGGCTCAAATGAACTCGGATAAATATTAACGAGCACATTTACTGTCCAGGTACTTTTAATGCATGTTGACATCTATATTTTAAACTCTTTTATTAGCGGTGAATCGATCAATGCCACGTGCTAAATTATGCAACACGCAAATTAAAAGTTGTGGGTAAATTTACAGTTAAGCCGGATAAATACGGTTTTAATGAACAAAAATAAATTCGTTATGTTATTTTATCATTCGTGACCGGTAAAATGGATCTCATTAAATCGTCTACGAAGTGAAGTCGTAACGAGTGTGTACTCAGTGTCACGAATAGAGAGAGATGGAGAAGTATTGCTAAATTCGCTGCCATGGGTTAGTTGCGAATTTTGCATTACTTTACAAGGATGTAAATCTCGTTCATAGATACTCGAAATTCATCTGATGTTTATCAGTGTTTAAATAAAGACTTGCTACATAAGTTTTATAATAAAGTTCATTTTATTTTACTGAAGCGATAAATGAATTCAATAATATACAACTTCAATTGATTATTTATGTGATGGGTAATTTACTCGTATATGCCACCGCATTGTACATTGTATAAATCATGAATAATTAAATTGTTGATCTACGCTGTAGTGTTTTAATGAATGAATTCTCAAAAAAAAAACAACTGCGGCAACATTTATAGTAAATATTTAATATTTATTTCTATATTTAGCTTATTTAAAATTAAATATCGAAAAAATAAATAAACAGACAACACAGAATACAAAATATTACTGTTTGGTGGTAGATAAATAATGAGTGGTACCCAGGCGGACTTTCACAATAACTGTCACTGGTGGTAGCATAATGAGTGGTACCCAGGCGGACTTTCACAATAACTGTCACTGGTGGTAGCATTGTGAAAGTCCGCCTGGGTACCACTCATTATTTATCTACCAACAATCAGTAATATTTTGTATTCTGTGTTGTTTTGTTCGGAGTTGAAGAGAACACACGGTAATACCAACTATGCAATGTAAGTGATCTTAGATTTAATTATTGGCGACTCCTTCATTTATCTCTAGGTAAGAAAAATAAAGATATTCTTGCCCAGAGATTAGATATGATTGATCACATTATCAACGGTGCAAAAAACATCGTGAGGAAACTTGCATAATTTATGTTTTTCAATTGAGTAAGGATTTCCTCTTCTTTTAAGGAGAAGAGACCAGTGCCCAGCAGTGTGAGATTTACGGAATGTTAAATTTACTTCTTTTCAAATTTTAATTACAATTAAAATTGTAAATATTCATCTTTAAAAAATTAAAACATTTAAGACAAACATTAATTTTCCTGAATCGCAAATTTAGAGAGCATGAAATTGGACCAATCATGTGTCACCAAATTCTTTAATAAAGAGACAAAAAAATACAGAAAATACGGTACAATTTCCACCGAATATCCGACCCAATTTGGATGATCACATCACTAGTGATGGATACCTCTCGTTAGAGTGATCTAGATTTAGAGTCCATAGATTCTGAATTATGTGGGATAATATTTTTATAAATATTAAAATATAGCAATAAATTAAAGCAGTTTCAATAAAGCGGTAATGAGCGTTTTCATTTACATATTATATTACGAAACTAGATAGTAGATATAATGTGATAATCGTAGAAAATTTAAGATATATTTGAATAATATGTATTTTTTTAAGTAAAGATCTAGTCAATTATATCACTGCTAACAAAAGTGTCTCCTGTAGAACACGATTGGACCCTATTCCACAATGCTCAAAGCTGCAGCGGAATAATTTTTAACCAACAAAAAATATATAAGTTGTTAATTCATATTTGTTTTTCAAATTCGAGTATCACTTTCTTGTTTATTTTATTATTTTGCGTTGAATTGTTAGTTTTATGGGTATTTATTTTTATTTGAGACATTAATAAAATAATAATACAGAATTAAATATTAGCTTACCCATATTTAACATAAAATAAAAAACCACTAAATATTATATAAAAAATAAGCCATGGTCACCTTGTTTAGACCGCTCTCAGCCCACGATTATCCCAATCCGAAAAAGTATCTTTAACCTTTGAGTGGTCATCATTATATTGATAGATGCGATCGGACTACGGAGCTACTTTTTATTATACAGATCGAGTTTAAGATTAATAGTGTGAGGTGAGAAAGAAAAATTACGGTTGAAAAGGGGACACATCGTAAACAGTAAAGTAAGCTCATATCTTTATGTGAGAAGTACTTCCATTGGCACTCTATGGGAATAGTCAATAGACATGATTTGTTTTGTGTGTAGCTTAGTAATAATTTCTATGCTAACATTGATAATCACGTTAACCAACAAATATGGGTCCTAAAAATATTTATGGTTGACATCGTTTTTTTTTTTTTAATATTATACTAGTTTCCACCATTCCGCGAGTTTTAGATAGGGGGGGGGGGGTGGAATTAGATTAGGAGTAGTTTCCTTATGTTATCTACCCTGTAGTACCCCTGATAAGGTGTATATAAAATTTTGATGATCGGTTGAGAAATTCAGACGTGAAAGCTTAACAAATGCAATCAATCATTACTAAGGATTATCAAGATGTTGATTCTAGTTCTTCTAACCGAGGGCATTGTAATATTTAATAATTTGTACAACATAATATGCATTTTAGTACAATATTTCAATGTAAAACCAATAGACATAAAAAATGGTTCACTCTTTATAAAATTCGTTTGTGGAATAGTAAATTTAATATTAATAATATTCATGAGCCGAGATTTTTAACCGATAATCGCGAGTTCAACTGAATGTAACTTATGAATTCCTTAAAACCTCCGTTTAACGCTCCAGTGTTACTATCAGAATATTCCAGATTGTTCCTTGCTATAATATATTCATGTAGTATTTTTACCAGACATCAGGCACCCTCAATATGTTTTTATCGCCCAGCACCAGATAAATTGTATACAATAGTCTACTATAATTAATCATTCGCATATATAATACACTGTACGCATTTTGTTTTTCATTTTATTTATTTTTTACACTGTACGTTCAATAAAGAAATTTATAGAACCGTCACTATCCAGGCTGTTTCAAATAAAACGATGTTTCCAATCGATCAAACGGATTTTGGTATAGACGTACGTAATTGTACGTTAAAGCCAGGCTGTCGTTTGGATTCACCTCTAAAATAAAAACATCCTTTAAGCTGCTGTCTAGTGAAGTATTCCTGTGTGACACGCGAAAAACGCGCTAAACTATGTATAGGAAATGGAAATAAAAAGGAACTTTAATAATACTTTTTTAATAAAATGTGTACGATATCATAGTATATGTGGGTTGGTCATATCTCCAAACGCATTAATGGCCGATAAAGCCGACACGTGTTAGAGTGGAGACCTCGTTTAGGTAAAAGTAGTGGAGGACGCCCTGCAGCAAGGTAGACCGACGATTTGAAAAAGGTACAGGATGGATGCGGGCTGCCCAAAATCGGGATGGTTGGCGTTCTTTGGGAGGCTTTCATCCAGCAGTAGAAGGCAATAAGCTGAAAAATAATAATTATGTCCTATCGGATTATGAGATCGCATACACTTTTGCACTATAATATGTCCTGCGTAGTTGACAAATCCTTCTTGAGATTGGCTATCGCGGTCGAAATCGGTCAGGAGGAAATTATTCTTGGAAGTGTGCTGCGTGGAGCCTCAGGGACATACACTGGCGGCCATAGTCGGTGGAGATCTCTCGCTGCCAAGCGTGATTAACGCCATGCTGCAACCAGCACCATGAATGCAGCACGCATGGTGCTGATTGGAAATGGTCTTCTTCTGCGAGAGTGTCAAGTCACAAAAGGAGGCCGCGATGTGGCCTGCCTCCATCCAGGCCTGTATCCAGGAACCCCGCGGCGTCACGGTAGCATGTGCAAGAGATCCCGTGGCGCCCCCCCGACCAGACGGAGATGATACCGCTGGTTTTTTAGTAGGTATTCCAGCACCTTCAGCGCCGTAGGTAGTAGGTATTCCGGCACCTTGAGCCCCACATACTCCCACTTCATGTGGGGGAAACGCGTAAATGCCTATTACCGCGTATTTTTATCACACCGGGTTACCCTTTTTAATCAACTCTCCCTTTCACATATGTATATTTTATGTTATTTTTTATTATGTTTTCAATGCAAATGTAAAGTAAGCATTAAAATTGATAAATTTCATTTAATACTTTAGGAAAACAGTAATTTATTCAAAATTAAATATAAAATAGCGAATTATAATTTAAAAAAAGAGTTCAAATTATATTATTTGAATTTGTATAGAATTGAGGTTATCTCATTGGCCGCACACAATCCTTATTGTCAAATCTGAAAATTTGCACACTTACACATACATACAACCGCTAGAATAGAAAGAAAGAGGGGAAAGGTCACTTGGAGGGCAACGCTTTTTTGTTACATGACAATTTCTGCCAGGTCACTCTACTTTGCAGTAGTAAAAGAACTTTGTTCCAATAAATGAAAAAATATGTAGAGCATGTTGTACTTTACTTTATGCATTATTATTATATGCCCTGTACCGGACACACATACTCTGTACTGTAAGGGCGAATGGTTATATCTTATTGATTAAAAAATGCCCGGGATCAAATCCTTATTTTTCCCGAACGAAGTCGGGACAGGCAGCTAGTATCCTTATAAATACTTATAGTTAATGGTTGCTATATTCATTTTATTGATTTTTTATATCATGTAGATAAGCGGGACCGGCGACCAGATGGTGAGTGGCGCTACCCATTTTTATTTCCAGGTTGAGAGGCAGACATAATATGCTCATGGACTCCATCACAGTTTGAGTGCCAAAGATTATAAAACTAACGTTTCTTTCCAATAATACTCCTTGAATATAACACGATAGGTTTTAGGAAATGAACTGTCTCGAATCGATTGTATATGAAGTAGTTTTAGTGTAACTTTTCATTAAATTATTTTTTGACTCAAAATGATGTCCTGAGTCCTGACCGATTTTGACCACCACGGCTTATTTTAAGTGAACCTTGCCAAATGCGTAGGATATATTATAGTTCATAAGTATTAACTTGATATTACCTCACTCGAAAGAGTTCGAGTGCAGGACCATCGGCTTTACGTGCTTTCCGAGGTACGAGAGTGTTAAAACACAACTAACTTTTAGACGGGCTGCCACTGGGATTTCTTCGATTTGATAACATAATAACTTGGTCTAAGATTTGAACACAGGTACTCGAGAACTGCGGCCTTATATACGAAAGGCACGTAAAGTCGTTGGTCTTGCCTCTTACCTGAACTTTTACCGTTCGCGTCGACAAGCATGCTGATGTCACTAGACCAACAAAGTAGTCATGACACTTTAAAGTTGTGACACTTATTGTGATAATAATTATTGATTGAGAAATTGTAACAATAAGTACAATTTTTGAATCAACACTATAATTACGTCATGTTTTATTTGAAAACTGCTTTATTTACTTTTTATATTTTTTATAGATTGCAATGTAGGTTAATTAAATTCAAACAATGCTTCCGCGCTCTTTATACACGAAATACGTTGGTGCAGCAATATATTTTCTTTCCAACGTAAAAATGAACCCGGATTTGGTACCAGGTGCTTTTACGAAACTAATAAGGAAATAATTATGAATAAGCCCCAGGTGGGCTTCGGTCGTTTATTAAAATATAAAACAATATATGAATTTGAATTAACAAAGTTAAACTAGCTTATGATTAATAACTGCTCGTTATTTGTATTTGGAAGTTACCGTTGTTTTGTCATGTATTTTATATGTTTCGCTACAACGTATTACAATATTGTTACGTATTTAGATTAATGCGTTGATTGGAACGTCATTTCTTATACTTGACTTGATTTTGACGTGTGACGTATGATGATGTACGTTACGTGCCCTTCTCGTATGGGCCTCAGCAATGTATGTATAGTGTGAGTACCTTGTTCTAAAGCCAGTTAGTGCACTGAACAATTATTCTTCTTCTATCCCACAATACTATTACAGATTTTTTTTTTATTATATAGGAAAGCGAACGATCTTATGGGCCATCTGATGGTAAGTGGTTACCAACGCCCATAAACATTGGCATTGTAAGATTACATTGCCAATGCGCCACCAACCCTGGGAAGCAATATGTTATGTCCCTTGTGCCTGTAATTATACTGGCTCACTCACCGTTCAAACCGGAACACAACAATACAAAGTACTACTGATTTGCGGTAGAATATCTGATGAGTGGAGTGGAAATTCAAGTGCGTATCTTCACAAGAAGAGCCCGGATTTCGATCCCTTTCTATTTATCTTAATACAGTTGACTTGCGATGTTGATGTCGCGAGTACACTGTTTATAATACAGTTGTTTAATTATGTATACTTCGCATTTAGACCAATAATATAAACGAGTTGAAATATACATTTTTTTCTTGGTTTATTCAGTATGTATAATATTCCTTATGTACTGGTGAAAATATATATATAGATAATATATATAGATATATATATATATATATATATATATATATATATATATATATATCTATATATATATATATATATATATATATATCTATGCGCTTCTATTTTCACCAGTACATAAGGAATATTATACATACTGAATAAACCAAGAAAAAAATGTATATTTCAACTCGTTTATATTATTGGTCTAAATGCGAAGTATACATAATTAAACAACTGTATTATAAACAGTGTACTCGCGACATCAACATCGCAAGTCAACTGTATTAAGATAAATAGAAAGGGATCGAAATCCGGGCTCTTCTTGTGAAGATACGCACTTGAATTTCCACTCCACTCATCAGATATTCTACCGCAAATCAGTAGTACTTTGTATTGTTGTGTTCCGGTTTGAACGGTGAGTGAGCCAGTATAATTACAGGCACAAGGGACATAACATATTGCTTCCCAGGGTTGGTGGCGCATTGGCAATGTAATCTTACAATGCCAATGTTTATGGGCGTTGGTAACCACTTACCATCAGATGGCCCATAAGATCGTTCGCTTTCCTATATAATAAAAAAAAAATCTGTAATAGTATTGTGGGATAGAAGAAGAATAATTGTTCAGTGCACTAACTGGCTTTAGAACAAGGTACTCACACTATACATACATTGCTGAGGCCCATACGAGAAGGGCACGTAACGTACATCATCATACGTCACACGTCAAAATCAAGTCAAGTATAAGAAATGACGTTCCAATCAACGCATTAATCTAAATACGTAACAATATTGTAATACGTTGTAGCGAAACATATAAAATACATGACAAAACAACGGTAACTTCCAAATACAAATAACGAGCAGTTATTAATCATAAGCTAGTTTAACTTTGTTAATTCAAATTCATATATTGTTTTATATTTTAATAAACGACCGAAGCCCACCTGGGGCTTATTCATAATTATTTCCTTATTAGTTTCGTAAAAGCACCTGGTACCAAATCCGGGTTCATTTTTACGTTGGAAAGAAAATATATTGCTGCACCAACGTATTTCGTGTATAAAGAGCGCGGAAGCATTGTTTGAATTTAATTAACCTACATTGCAATCTATAAAAAATATAAAAAGTAAATAAAGCAGTTTTCAAATAAAACATGACGTAATTATAGTGTTGATTCAAAAATTGTACTTATTGTTACAATTTCTCAATCAATAATTATTATCACAATAAGTGTCACAACTTTAAAGTGTCATGACTACTTTGTTGGTCTAGTGACATCAGCATGCTTGTCGACGCGAACGGTAAAAGTTCAGGTAAGAGGCAAGACCAACGACTTTACGTGCCTTTCGTATATAAGGCCGCAGTTCTCGAGTACCTGTGTTCAAATCTTAGACCAAGTTATTATGTTATCAAATCGAAGAAATCCCAGTGGCAGCCCGTCTAAAAGTTAGTTGTGTTTTAACACTCTCGTACCTCGGAAAGCACGTAAAGCCGATGGTCCTGCACTCGAACTCTTTCGAGTGAGGTAATATCAAGTTAATACTTATGAACTATAATATATCCTACGCATTTGGCAAGGTTCACTTAAAATAAGCCGTGGTGGTCAAAATCGGTCAGGACTCAGGACATCATTTTGAGTCAAAAAATAATTTAATGAAAAGTTACACTAAAACTACTTCATATACAATCGATTCGAGACAGTTCATTTCCTAAAACCTATCGTGTTATATTCAAGGAGTATTATTGGAAAGAAACGTTAGTTTTATAATCTTTGGCACTCAAACTGTGATGGAGTCCATGAGCATATTATGTCTGCCTCTCAACCTGGAAATAAAAATGGGTAGCGCCACTCACCATCTGGTCGCCGGTCCCGCTTATCTACATGATATAAAAAATCAATAAAATGAATATAGCAACCATTAACTATAAGTATTTATAAGGATACTAGCTGCCTGTCCCGACTTCGTTCGGGAAAAATAAGGATTTGATCCCGGGCATTTTTTAATCAATAAGATATAACCATTCGCCCTTACAGTACAGAGTATGTGTGTCCGGTACAGGGCATATAATAATAATGCATAAAGTAAAGTACAACATGCTCTACATATTTTTTCATTTATTGGAACAAAGTTCTTTTACTACTGCAAAGTAGAGTGACCTGGCAGAAATTGTCATGTAACAAAAAAGCGTTGCCCTCCAAGTGACCTTTCCCCTCTTTCTTTCTATTCTAGCGGTTGTATGTATGTGTAAGTGTGCAAATTTTCAGATTTGACAATAAGGATTGTGTGCGGCCAATGAGATAACCTCAATTCTATACAAATTCAAATAATATAATTTGAACTCTTTTTTTAAATTATAATTCGCTATTTTATATTTAATTTTGAATAAATTACTGTTTTCCTAAAGTATTAAATGAAATTTATCAATTTTAATGCTTACTTTACATTTGCATTGAAAACATAATAAAAAATAACATAAAATATACATATGTGAAAGGGAGAGTTGATTAAAAAGGGTAACCCGGTGTGATAAAAATACGCGGTAATAGGCATTTACGCGTTTCCCCCACATGAAGTGGGAGTATGTGGGGCTCAAGGTGCCGGAATACCTACTACCTACGGCGCTGAAGGTGCTGGAATACCTACTAAAAAACCAGCGGTATCATCTCCGTCTGGTCGGGGGGGCGCCACGGGATCTCTTGCACATGCTACCGTGACGCCGCGGGGTTCCTGGATACAGGCCTGGATGGAGGCAGGCCACATCGCGGCCTCCTTTTGTGACTTGACACTCTCGCAGAAGAAGACCATTTCCAATCAGCACCATGCGTGCTGCATTCATGGTGCTGGTTGCAGCATGGCGTTAATCACGCTTGGCAGCGAGAGATCTCCACCGACTATGGCCGCCAGTGTATGTCCCTGAGGCTCCACGCAGCACACTTCCAAGAATAATTTCCTCCTGACCGATTTCGACCGCGATAGCCAATCTCAAGAAGGATTTGTCAACTACGCAGGACATATTATAGTGCAAAAGTGTATGCGATCTCATAATCCGATAGGACGGCAAACCGACGCGAACGGTAAAAGTTCAGGTAAGAGGCAAGACCAACGACTTTACGTGCCTTTCGTGGCACGGGAGTGTGACAAATATACAGAAATATAATCAATAAATCAGAATACAGAAATAAAATCTACATTTTAAAACACGTTTTAAGTTAAAAAAATATCGCAAAGAACTTCGTTCCTCCCGGGGGTCCCCCGAACGCACATTTTTTTTTATATTTTTAGGTTCTGTCTACGGTTTCTATATGCTCATGCTCATCGTACAATGGTCCCATACTATGATATAGACCTTTTTGAAAAAGTTGGCCCGTTATTTGTTTTTTTATTTTTATTATTATAATAGGCATTCTAACGCATCTACATAAGTACACACACATTTTTGTTATTTAACTTACCTTTCACAATATTTTTCCTTAAGAATAATATAGTAATTAAACTCTTAATATTAATAATTAATAATAATAATAATTACAGCACTGCAAATTTAGTATAAATTTAGTTGAGAATTACACGGAAATGATAAAATGATAATTGTAAACGTCACTACTGCGATCGATGTACAAACAATAATGATGGCCGAAATTTTTCCGAAAACAGTGTAAGAAATGAGATACAGCTTATTGCAAGAGAGACAGGAGAACGCTCCCATCCCTACTCCGTGCTGCTTACATGGTGAGAAGTGACACCAATAGACCCATGACGGGGATAACTGATCAAGTGTTAATTGATCCAGTTATCGACCGAGGTTGAAAATAATTAAATTACTAATATCGCTATTAAAATATAAGGGTTAATGGTAGAAGGGTGAAAATTAAGGGTTGTATGTATTTTTTAATACCACATAATAAAAAAATAAAAATAAAAGAATTTGTCAAAAAAACGAAAAAAAATTTTTTGGAGTGAGCCACTCTTAATACTTACGGGTATAAAAAATAGTTATAAAACTATTCTCAGACCTACAGAATATACATATAAAATTTCATCAAAATCGGTCAAGCCGTTTCGGAGGAGTATCAACACTAAAACTGTGACACGAGATTTTTATATATATAGATATCTAGAATATATCTATGTATCTATCGTTTGAATATTGCCGATGTAGATGAAGCATCGTTAATAAAAAGGGACATCACAGTTGTAAAGAAAAAAGGTAATATGAAGGATTAAAAAAAATTAAAGTAACCTGTGAAGTTGTCTTAATTTCTTTAAACGTAGTATCCTATAATATACTTAATAATGATTTTCTTTATAAATTATTACATAAAAAAAAAGCTTTCCAGAACATACTCACAGTATAAACACACACAGAACTCGACTTGTGAAAAAATAAACTTATATCACTAATTAAATTTTACTCCGCCTGATGCCAGATCCCATCGCATAGTTTGTAACAAGTTATCGTACCGAAAAGTTGTAACTACACACATTCACCTTATTTATGACTCAGTTTCCCTGAAATTAAGAACTGGAAAGTTTGAATGTCTGGAGTTTATTATAAATTTTATCTTTAATGTTTGAACTGATAAATAATGTATGTTATTTATACTCATTGATATCTATGTTTGGAGTGAAAGATAGATATAAATGAGTATAAAATAATATATATATTATTTGTCAGTTGTTTCGGCTCGATTTTACCATCCGTCGATTCATCCATACAACTGCAGCATTGTTAAAAAAAGAGAAACGCTAATTTAAAACCGCCATTTTGTTAGTGGACAGAAAGGTAAAATTTGCCATTTACCTGACGTCTTAATTTTTTTTTGTCACTTGCCACTATTTTAAATGAATTTTGAATGGGTTCCTTCAAACGAGGTGTGAAAAAGCATCTTACGGGCCGGCAAGGCGACGGCGGCTAGTGTAGATCATTCTTCCCGACTTTACTAGCCATCATCGCGTTTTGACTCTACTACCAATTAACATCAGGTGGAGTAGAGTCATTTGCCCTCCCGGGTTATATAAAACAAAACGTATTTCGACGTTTCATCAGATGAAACTCGATTGCCTTATAGGTGTAGTGGCTGGTTAGGTTGATTGGATGTGGTTTTTCTCATTAAATCAATAATGTTTATTTTTTTTTCAGTAAAAAAATTATATCTCTGTCTGTTCAAAATCAAAATATATTTTATTAAATTAGGCTTTTGTTGCACTTTTGAATCGTCATATTACAAGGTTAATTTTAATTTTAATGTACAACAGGTTTGAAATGTATGTCCTAGTGATACTAATTTTGGTACATCAATCAAAAGTATATATGTTTATGTAACATGTATAAACATCAACGAATACTTACAACCTGTTTATCATGGAGGTATATAAGCCAAGTTAACATTCCTGTGCCTCGCAACGCACGTAAAGGTATTTATTGTGCCGAAATTACTCTATATTAAAAATAACTGCACTTGTATTTCCCTTTCTCACTTTAATTGATATTTATTCTTAAGTGAATACTTACTTAATTTTATGTATTTTTAACAATATTTAGACGTCGTTCACCAAATAATCTCTTGGATTTAATTACAAATTGTTATATACAAATTGAAAAGATAAGCATTTTTTTTAAATATATTGCAATTGGTATTTAATCTGTAGATTATTAATCGAGTTAGTCACGTCCGCCTATCGGGTTTAAGCCCCGGAATGAAATTTTGAAATTAAATTGAGGAAAGTCATCAAATAACGCCGCCGGCTGCGCGACCCCTTTTAATATACATATGCTTAATAACCATTTAAATTAATAATATTTACCACGAGATTTAGATAAACAAAAAGAAATAAATATATTATATAAATGATATAATCATATAATAGACAATTGCATGTATTAGATAGATAAATATAACAATAAAATATGTATTAATTTAGTTAACTTAGTATGTAGGTCAATACTTTATAATATTAATATATTAAATAACCTCAAATATATAATGATAACGTTAAATATAAACAAATGATATGATTTTAGAACTTATGTAAACTATGCATATTCGACTATCTATTTTATATGAACTATGTATATTGAATAATTTTAATAAAACACTAATTTGACTCATCCGTCATCTAAACTACTATATAAATCTATTTGTTCTGTGTATACATTTTTTTTTCACCTACTTTTGTGATAAATAATCGTTTTATAATGCAGTGATTCACATTATACTATTTTTTTCATTTTTGTCTGTCTGTCTATCATAATTCTGTATGATATAATGAAAATAGATAAATGTAATCCATATAATAATATCTGACACGTGCTTTCCATTTAGAATTGTGTATAATTTTGGTGTTTGGGTATGAGTCCGTTTTTATATAAATTTATCAAACATATAAATATATCAAAATGTTTTTGATATAACTTTTCGTCATGTTATCTTGGTTATCAAATATTCTACCACCAAACATGAGTGTCAGTCACTTGAAACTTGCGTATGAAACTTTAGGAACAAACTACATCACATTTTAATTCCCAAAGTTGGTTATGCACTGGCGATGTAAGGAATGGTTCATACTTTTTACAGTGCCAATATATTTTTATAAATATATAAATTTTATTGTATATAGTTGAATATGTAGCTTTCTTTGAGTAAAAGAAAGTAATTGATTTTTTATATTAATAACTAAATGGCTAAAGTTTGCGCATTAACCGCTAAAAAGTCACCTTTTGTCATATTTATTTTGAGAATACTCCCCTCGCTGCCACAGCCAGTATTGGGATACTTAGCGTCAAGATTTCGAACGTTGTTCAGTTCCGCGGTCAATTGGAAGGTAAGGCCAAATTGGCTTCTAAAAAGCTTGGTGTGCTCAACAAGGCGCGACAGTACTTCACGTCGGCTAATCGCCTATAACTTTACAAGGCGCAAATATGGCCCCACATGGAGTACTGCTCTCATCTCTAGGCGGGAGCTCCCCAGTACCAGCTTCTTCCCTTTGAACGCATTCAACGTAGAGCAGTTCAGCAGTTGAACTGTCGACGATCACGTTCTCTCCGAACAGCTTGATACTTTGGATCTGCGTAGAGACGTTGGGTCACTCTGCATTCTTTATCGCATATATCACGGAGAATGTTCTGAGGAGTTGTTTGGATTAGTCCCGGCTGCTAAATTTCACCACCGGACATCGCGCCAGAATTCGAAATTCCATCTCCACCTCCTCGATATCTGGAAATCCACAACAGCACAATTTATAGGGCATTTCCTGCCTCGCACAACCACTCTGTGGAACCAGCGTTCGCCGGCGACTTTTCCGGACCGATATGACATTGTAACCTTCAAGAAAGGAGCGTACTCATTCCTTAAAAGCCGGCAACGCACCTCCAAGCCCTCGGATGTTGCAGATGTCCATGGGCGGTGGCAGTCACTTTCCATCAGGTGAGCGTCATGACCGATTGCCCCCTGTTACATAAAAAAAAGTTATATACCACACAGCATCAACTCATACACCGCTTAACGATATGACAATTGGTTTCGAATACGGAGTATGGTTTAGAGCAAGTCGTATTGGATAACAATTAACAAACAAATTAAAAGAGACATTGCAAGTTATGCTAGGCAATGTCGATGTGTAAACATTTAAGCGCTTGGTACACGTTAGGGACTAACTGAGAGTTCAAGCGTCAGGTCACGTCAGTGTGAGATTTGTTATTGAAAGTGCGTCACGGTGTGAGTACGACATGAGCTCACATGTTTACATATCAATGCTCGAGAGTACATTGGCATTCCGCACTTTTTAATCCGATTTATTCTTAAAGATAAAAAGAACATGACGAAATAGATTGCTTATCTAATTTACAAAAATAAAAATTATTTTAAAAAAGAAAAAATAATAGGATAGTATTTATTATAAAATTGTTTCTAAGAATAGATTCACCCTTATCCAGTTTTCCACTTTGTAAACGAGTTAACAAAAGCTAAGGGTGGATTAATGTTGTTAACAGGCGTTAAATTTGTTGATAATTGTATTTCGAATATAATTTACATCGGATTAAAAATTATAATAATAATAATAATAATAATAATATCGTGGGACATTATTCACACACGGCTATCTGATCCCAAACTAAGCAGAGCTTGTACTATTGAAACCAGACAACTGATATACTACATATACTACTTTTCTTTTGTAAATACATACTTATATAGATAATTACGCCCAGACTCAGGACAAACAGACATGTTCATGCACACAAATGTCTGTCCTGGGTGGGAATCGAACCCACGACCTGCGGCGCGAAAGGCACGATAAAGTCATATATCTACCAATCACACCAACCGGCTCGTCAATTATTGAAAGAGTTCGTGTTGTTTTAGTTTATATAATTTTTGTATATCAATAAATATATTCTATAAAAAATCCGAGATGGCCCAGTCGCAAGCACCACCGAATTTCATGTGCTTAATTTGTGTTTATAATAATTTATCTCGTGCTTGACAGTGAAGGAAAACATCGTGAGGAAACCTGCATGTGTCAAACTTCACTGAAATCGTATCACATGTGTATTCCACCGACCCCGCATTGGTGCAGCGTGATGGAGTATGCTCAAAACCTTCTCCTCAAAAAGAGGTGAAGAGGCCTCAGCCCAGCAGTGGGACATTCACAGGCTGTTACTGTAAGAATCCGAGATCGATCAGTGGTTAGAAAGTGATAGTGAAGCATGCGAGTCAAATCGTGTATTTAAGCGTAATAATTATATCTTATTACTACAATATATAAGTTATAATAATATGTTTTAATTTTATAGTATAATATATGTATATATATATATATTATAAGTGTTTAATTGGAATGTAGTTATGTGTAGTTTATTACTATACTCTAATTGTTTTTATGTATTATTTAGTTTCTCCTTTGAATTTTAAATGCATCTACCTGTTCTCTTGCAAAGCTTCATTCACCGAAGGTTGTCTGTGAGAGATCGCTATAAGCGATAAGACCGCCTTTGCGCACCATTTGCAGTTTGATTGTTTTCTATTACTTACATGTTTTTTTTGTTGTGCAATAAGCATTAAATAAATAAATGTTAGGTATCTAGTACACTATTATATGTTTTTATTGAAAATAGGTAAGCAGACCAGCAGATAGGCCCATAGGTGGTAAGTGATCACTACCACTCATAGATATTGCCTTTGTATGATATATTAACCATCCATTATGCAATGCACCACCAACCTTGGAAACGAAGATGTTGTGTCCCGTGTGCCTATAGTTAGCTTGCTCACTCTTCAACGGTGAGCCGAAATATAACAATGCTTAGTACCTATAGCTGATGGTGGTACAATAGTGTGGTACCTACCAAGACGGGTTTACACAAATCCCATAACCAAAGAATACACTTTTCAAGATTAAATTATTTAAAATTAAATAAATGAAACACAAGCTTTTATTTTAATAGCTTAATTCCACGATTACTTACTCGAACGTATCGCGGTCACGTAACAGTACATACGTAAAAAACGTATAAAATACGAAACATTATATTGTTGTTGGTAGAAAGGCAATATAAAACTATAATAAATTTTATAATGAATGCAACAATGATAATACATATAATCGTAACTAATATTATAAATGCGAATGTGAATTTGTTTGTTTGTTTATAACGCCTTCACGCCTAAACCACTAAGCCTTACTCGGTGGTAGAGCTTTGTGCAAGCTCGTCTGGGTAGGTACCACCCACTCATCAGATATTCTACCGCAAAACAGCAGTACTTTGTGTTGTTATGCTCCGGTTTGAAGGGTGAGTGAGCCAGTGTAATTACAGGCACAAGGGACATAACATCTTAGTTCCCAAGGTTGGTGGCGCAGTGGTGATGTTGTTTTTTTTTTGAAGAAATATACAAACCACTGTCTATGGGCCGACTGTCTATTTCGTTGGTGACCACTTACCATCAGGTGGCCCACATGCTCGTCCACTAATCTATACTATAAAAAAAAAAAAAAACGGTTTTAAAAGTTCTTTCACCAAAGGACAGCTACATTATCAGCGAGTAACATAGTCTATATTTCATCCCCGTATTCCCACGGGAACGGGAACTACGAGGGTGAAACCGCGGGGAAAAGGTAGTAGTTGTATATCTTACGATAGATTGCATAATTTCAATGGATGAGACCTATAAAGCTTTCCACGCGAAAAAAATGCAAAAAGATAGTTTGAATATTTTGACCTACCGATCAACAGTTTGTTAAATAATAGTAACCTCAAAGAACCAACTCGAAGCTCACCGCAGACCATGAGTATGAAATATTAAAAAAAAACCAGATTAGCGATTATGACTACTTCACGCTTCAAAATAGCGTAACAATGTAAGTCGTTTGAGTTCTTACAGAATAGCACTGCAATATTGAATAAGTAATTGTTGCTAAGCAGCCAAACATCCACGTATGACAATACTATTTATTCCTAAAACTTTATTTTATAAAAATAATATAGGCGACTTTATCAACGGTATTTTTAGTCTATAATATGAGATGTCGGCGCATTGGCAATGAAAGAAATGTTTACTTTTTCTTACGACACAAATTTGTATAGTCTGTGGTAACTACTTACCATCATGACGTGGTCCATTTAAATGTACAAAAGTTAAATGTTCTTATTTTTAAAAATAATATACTTTTAGTACATAAGTGAAATTACAATTAAAAATAAGTTTTTAAATACAAAATTACCTATTTAACGACATTTTATCAATACATGAAAAGAACAACTCAAATTACTTAATCATGCGATAAAAATAATTTACAAATCAAATCGATATCTTACACTTTTCACACACAGATAACAATTACCTGAGTAAAAGAATAATAAAAAACAAAAGAAGCCAGTGACAGCTACGATGCGTATGCTGCTTGTGCTTTTGTCCACAGATAACAATATATTATACACTTTTCATTATAATACTTTTAGTTCGAAAATTGAAATTAAGCGGTTAAAATATTACCACGCATTATTCTATTTTGTGCAAAATTATAATATTTGAATATGTTGCAATTTGTCACCAAGCTTACATTTATGTTCGGTTAATTCAATCGTGAACGTAGATTTTATTGTATGATGCATATTTTAAAATATATAACAGAAATTAATGGTAGCATTATAATTTTATTTAATATAGTTTAGGCAAAAATAAACTCTCACAAGTATTCGTAAAGAAGAACACCCTTACGAACACTTGTGAGAGTTTATTTTTTAAATGAGGCATTTTTTTAATATAATATTATTTGATATTTTATATAGGAAAATTATAACGTATCATTTTCTGTCTATTTCGTTACTAAATACGATAAAGTATAAACATAATATATATTTATTGTATATCCTTTTGTAACTATTCAGCGTTTACAATACCGAATCTTAAGCCTAAGATTAGTGTTACAAAGTGTTTAATAAATAACGAAATGTGGCGAAAATGCAGACAGATAAACAATGACGTTCAAGTTAAACACCTATTGGGTATCCTGTGTTTGGAAATGCCAAACACAAATACTAAACAACTGGTGCTCTCTAAACATTTGTCATGCACGGAATTCGGAAAAGTCAGCTGCAGTGATCACAATACGAATAATTCAGTAAGCAGACAAACGGGCTTCATTAATTTAAAAATATTTTCTATTATTTAAGGCTTTATATCAAAGAAATTATATTTAAGAAAAAAGCACTGGTGGTAGAGCTTTGTGCATGCTCGTCTGGGTAGGTACCACCCACTCTTCAGATATTCTACCGCAAAACCGCAGTACTTGGTACTGCTGTGTTCCGGTTTGAAGGGTGAGTGAGCCATTACAGGCACAAGAAACATAACCTCTTAGTTCCTAAGGTTGGTGGCGCATTGGTAATTTAAGCGATGGTTAACATTTCTTATAATGCCAATGTCTATGGGCGTTGGTGACCACTTACCATCAGGTGGCCCATAGGCTCGTTCGCCTACCTATATAATAATATATATATATATATATATATTTCATAATTATTTAAATTCCTTTATCGTAGATTCCATGGTGTATTAAGTTTCCAAACATATCAACTCAAATATTCATTTGATCTATTTTCTTATAATATTAAAAAGCTTATATTAAAAAGCCGAGATGGCCCAGTGGTAATAACGCGTGAATCTTAACCGATGATCGTGGGTTCAAACCCGGGCAAGCACCACTGAATTTCATGTGCTTAATTTGTGATTATAATTCATCTCGTGTTTGACGGTGAAGGAAAACATCGTGAGGAAACCTGCATGTGTCAAATTTCACTGAAATTCTGTCACATGTGTATTCCACCAATCCGCATTGGAGCAGCGTGGTGGAATAAGCTCCAAAAACCTACTTCTCAAAAGAGGAGAAGAGGCCTTAGCCCAGCAGTGGGACATTCACAGGCTGTTACTTTACTATTTTCTTAATAAACACAATAATAAAAACCATGCAATGAACTACGAGCACTGAATAAGAGGATCAGAACGTCCTCAGACCACGTGAACTGAAATAAAGAAAAAGACGAGCAACAGCTGGACAGCAGACATAAGTCAGAGTTGCGCTACTAAAAGGCAAGATTTATTTAGACTTAGAGTTTTAATTTATAAGACTAAGTATTATATTATATTGGTCTTATGATTCTAATATAATATCAAAACACCTAACAGTAGGTGCATCTATAGTCGACACTACGAACAATATAATATACCGTAGACGTTAACTGCGACCACTTAATTAGATGGATCCGACTGTTCTGAGGGAACGTGATAATTTCTCATAGATTATTCAAAATACAGACGTAACAAGGGACAGAGAAGAAAAAATTTATCAACTTGAATTAATTTTAAACACTACCATAAAAGGTAACCAGCTATAAATCAATCATTGAACACAATTAACAATGACCACTAACAAGCTATAATAAAAATATTTGTTTACAATAACAAAACTATATCGTACAATTTTTTCCATAAATTTAAAACTGCAATTCGTGTATACAATAAATAAAATTACGGATGAAATAATTTGGCTCCGCGTAGCAGAACGAACACAATTAAGTGCTTACGCTAAAGTTTATAATTTACTTCTCAAAATTGTTGTCTGGTTTCCAATATACGGCGTGTATCCGTATTATAAGGTAATAAGCTGAAATTTATTTATGACTTGCTCACTTTTATGGCGAGGCGAGGGAATTCAATTGCAAGCTCGCATTGTATGTATAAGACATTTTCTGGCTTTGAAAATGTTGGTTTCATTATAGCTATAAAATTTTATTTTGTATTATTTCATGAGAATTTGAAAATTATATGATATATTTTCGTTATTTGTTGATAAGCTATTTTATTTATACTTGAGTTGCTTCGCTTAACTGATTTGCGATATCTATTAAATTTTGTACGAAAATAAACACTTTGTCACTTATTTTTATTGAAAATAGGTAGGTAGATTGGCAAATTGGCCACCTAATGATAAATTACACTACTGCCAATAGTCATAGGGGCTAAAACAACGTCCTAAATAAGTGCTACCAAAGCAATAGATGTATTGATTTATGTCCAAAATGTAAGTTCAATGTTTAGCAGGCCTATAGGCAGGCATGTAAATCTGTCGGTTAAGTCACACTTAAGGGTCTCAGGTGGACATTCTAAGTTACTTCAAGAAACAGCCAAGACAACTCAGACAAGTATTCCATTTGAAGCCTACATACACCATAAATTAATGACAAGAACGCATTAAAAATATGATTAGACCAGATTGTATAAAAGTGACAAATACATAAGTGTCTAAAATCTTCAACGGAAGAGCAGTCGCCATGCGAAATGTACCTACATTTTAAGTATTATTGTGGCTTTTAATTATTTTATAAGTTAATTATTAATTTTATAATTTATATTAAGCTTAAATACTATTTGATAATTTAATGTGGATCGTGCAATTTTCTTGTACATCAAATATAATATTTATACAATTTCATAAATGTAATAAGTTTAATTTTTAACAGTGAGGAATGAAATCTTATATTCTTTATTTATTTATTAAATAATGTAATTCGTATTTATACATTCCAACTAAAATTAAGCTATCACAAATTATATAAAGAAATATTATTACAATATTTGGTGCTGCCACATCTTCATTTAATTATCATTGAAATCTGCTTGAGTCAAGCGAATGCAGTAATTTGCTGTAAGTAGGCGACAACGGGCAGAGATTAGTTGCTATATTGTTATGTTAATAACGTTATAATTTATTATATTTAACACATTATAGTATAAACACTATATTAAGGAACACATACATTACTATAATTGTTGCTATTGATATGATAATAACAATAAGTACGATAATTTAGTGAACATACAACAATCTGAGCAAAGTATTGTAACATTCGTAGAAAAAAGTTTATTCGACTTTATCACTTGAGATTACTATACGATGCATGTCTTATTATGTTGAGAGTAATGTTAGCATTATAATTGTATTGTTATTTTATAAGTGTAATTTCATTCATTTGTATTGTTGCAAATGTCTATAATGGCGTATCTCACTGAACTGGCCTACTATTATCGTAACTCTGTGTTGTTAATTTGGTGAATATTCCGATGGTGCTTCTTATATAAATAAATTTCCTTAAAATAATATAGTATAATTTACAATAACACTTTCAACTTCAATTTACAATAAGTATATGTACTGAATATCAAATGAATCCTTATTAATTCAATGCTTATATGAAATTATTTCCAGTGTACGCTTTGTTAGAATTTTTAACCGAGTTTTGCAAATTGCTATTATGCCCGCGTAGTAATAGTTTCAATGTGCTGTATAATTAAAGTTATCAACAAATTAACGTTCACGGTAATAATCAATTAACGTCTTATCGTCAACAATATTAACGTCTTGGGTTACATATAACCCACTTGATTAAATAATCTCTTCATTTACTAACAAATATTATGACAAAAGAAGAAGAAATTTGGATAAAATTTCTCAAAAATACGTTCGAAAACACAGTTTTCTTGAGACGTTTCAGAATAAATCGACAAACGTTTGTAAGGCAGTGGTTTGGTCAATAGACGTCGAATTCAATAAAATGCACATATTTCGTACGGTGAAGATGTCGCCAGTAGGTGTTCACTGTTTTTATTAAGCCAATACAGAATATATTACCTAGTTCCTGTTATTTTACTAACGCACGTTTATACTGTTAAGAATATAATATAATATAATACTAATAAATACCAATAGATGGCGCTTATTTATTATTTGTTGATTCTAAATCGCACTGACTATATTCTTACTAATTAGTGTATATTATTACTTATTATAATTATACTTATGTCAATAGAGCAGAGGAATGTGATTAATTCTCCTTAATTATAATTCTTCGGTTGCTTCGAGAGTAGACTTTTATTAATAATAATAAATCCACATACTCAAATTTCGCTCTGATCATGAGTATGGACTCATTTATTACGACATGGTCACAGATAAATTTGACAGTCCAGGCCTTTATAAACACACACTGCCAAAAATATAACAGTTACACAACTTTATGATGCACAATCTCTTAATTTTTGAATCTCGAATTTGTCTACAGTAAAATAATATACATATACGTATGTTTTTTTAATATGTAATAAATAATCCTAAATTTAAAATTTCTGTGTATGTATTGCATTTAACCCTTTGCCGTAAGATATACACAGTACAGTACAGTAACTTCTTGTGAATGTCCTTCTCTCTCCCTTCTCTTTTTGAGGAGAAGGGTTGGAGCTTATTCCACCACGCTGCTCCAATGTGGATTGGTGGAATACTCATGTGGCAGAATTTCAGTGGAATTAGACACATGCAGGTTTCCTCACGATGTTTTCCTTCTCCGTCAAGCACGAATTATAAACACAAATTAAACACATGCAAATTCAGTGGTGCTTGCCCGGGTTTTAACCCACGTTCATCGGTAAAATTCACGCGTTCTAACCACTAGGCTATCTCGGCTATTAAGATATATAACAATGAAAAAAAAAAAAACTAATCGAGCATCAGTAATTTTATTGACTTTTCTAACGCATATGTTGCGAAACCCTGATGTATTATATAAAAAATATATTGTAGGCTCTCTGATCTGAAAAATAAAAAAGAGGGCTCTTTCTACTTTACGAGAACGGCCGCAGTTTTAAAGTCATAAATGTATATTTATGTAAATGTAATAAAATAAAAAATCCAAATCGAAATTAAATTCTTTTGGTAATAAAATTAAAACGAATTTCTTCGCACTTAAACACAACTGGAATAAACTTTTGATTCACTTTTAATATAAATATTCAGTAAAAGGTGAACAGTTGGATAACCAGATTAATAAACGCCAATCAAACGTTCTATTGCGTTTCTTTTGTAACTTTAGAATGGCTGTTTTGTAATACAGTGGAGTCTGAACGATACTACGAAACTGCGGAGAATATTAAGAATAATTAATACATTGTTATAAAAAACTCCGATTGTCCACTAGTAATCAATTTTATCTGAAGATCGAGCTTAACCCTCTGTAGCATAGTGTAGACTGTAAGCAACATACCGTCAAAATTCTACTTAAATTATAAGAAATTATTTTATGGCATAATCACGCACTGTAGCCCGAGGTCTACAGTCCAACCTATCAAACTAATACTAAAATAAACAACTAGATGGCGCTCCTACTCGCAAAACTCAATTTATATTTCAATTGTCGGTACTTTCGAAAAGTGCTGGACTGCTGTGATTTCAAAAAATAATAAAAATTGTTTTAAGTGCGAATTTGTGTAGTTTTTGAAGAAAACTGGAGAGGTAAGTGTTAAACTTTTATCATATTACATTGGTTTAAGTATATTTTACGTTCTCACTTGATTTTGACGTTTTTTGTGTTTGTTGCTGGTAATCTACATCAGGCGAAAAGTGCTGTTATTTAGTTTGATACGTAGAATGTATACCATCGTTTTTATTATGTTCCAGGATGTCTCGCAAGCGTTTTCTTCGTGACGAGGACATAGCTTCTGCACTGATGGATGGTGCAGAGAGTGAGGACGGCTTAGATTTCGACGATGATAGCCTTGTAGACCCTGATTTTGTACCTGAATTGGAAATATTTGAAGAAGAGGCTTCAGAGATGGATATTGATGTGGATGCCATAATTGAGACTCTAGAAGACGACCATGAAAATCCATCCCATAGTCCAGAAACTGTACCATCAGGTGAAACTTCTGATCAACCATCTCAAACTAAGAAACCAAGAAAATCTGCTAAGGAAAAGCCAGCCTAACTAAATTTGCGTTGGAAAAAGAAAAATCTTCAGTTGATTGAGGAGCAGCTTATGTTTACAGGTAACAAAAGCTTGGGCCCTGATATTCTAGAGCTGGGCACTCCTATACAATTCTTTTTCCATCTGTTTCCACGAGAACTGATCAAGAAAATTTCCGAAGAGACAAATTTCTATCAGGTGCAGAAAGATCCTAATAGTACTTTTCGGGTGTCTGAAGAGGATGTCAGGCAGTTCATTGGTGTGACATTTGTAATGTCTCTTGTGCAATTACCTAGAGTTACAAATCACCGGTGTCCTATACTCGGAACACCTCTAATACTTCCTGTATTTGACATGACTATGACATTCAATAAATTTGAAAAAAATCGGCAAACATTGCACTTCAATGACAATTCAAAACAACTTCCAAGGGAGCATCCTGATCATGACCGGATTTACAAAATACGTCCAGTGATATATTCAGATGGAGAGCCAGATTTAGGAGCCTCATCCAATGTAGTCATGAGGCTAGCACGTATGATCCCAAGGCACCAGAACTTTAGGCTTTATTTTGATAACTATTTTAGTGGATGTTGCTGTAACCCTTTGCAAAATGGGTATCAAACCTAGTATATCTAGTCGGCGGTCGCTGGAGAACGAGCTTCAAGCTAAAAAACACAAAGGACCTGCTCAGCATGTACCTCCTAAAGCAGTTCGTCAAGACCAGATTGGGCACTGGCCACAATGGTCAGATAAAAAAATTAGATGTAAGTTTCCGAAATGTTCTGGATTTACACACAACGTCTGTGAAAAATGCGGGGTAGCCTTATGCTACACAAAAATAAGAATTGTTTTAGAAACTTCCACCTCTCGTAGAGTAAGTTTCACTTATATTCATTTTGATACCTTAACTCAGTGTTGCCTGTGAGCAACACTCCCTATTTTTGTCATTTTCTTAATAAATATATAAAAAAAATTAAAACTAAAAAATACGTGTATTTTATTTTTTCATAACAATATCGAATCCTAAATATAAAAAAAATCCATGTTTATGAATGACAGAGGGTTAAGCCCAGACAAACACCTCTGAATTCGTAAGTGTGTAACAAACCCATATTTGGAGCTGCCTCATGAAATAAGTTCGAAACTTCTCCTCAAAAGAAGATGAGGCCTTGGTGCAGCAGAACATTTTTAGACTGTTCTTTTTTTATTTATGAAAAAGAGGCTTATCAAAATGTATATTTTAGTAGTTCTTTATTACCATACTTCGTAACATTTTTATCTTTTTATATCGATGAATACAAAATGATAAGAATTTTTGAGTAAGAGTATTAGCTGAATAATGAAAAATAAACCTGATTCTAAGAATCTCAAATAACTTTCATTAAATTTCGCTTAAACATAATTGATTTTCACGGGAATCGCTCTTTAAAAACACATGACGCTCTCGAAAGAAATTCACCTGACAAGCTTACTTCGAAAACAAATAGTAGAATCACTCTGTTTATAAATGGATTGAAAATTCTCGTCCTTTATTAATATCTCCTATTATTGGAGTTTGCTAAAATTTTCATAAAGCCAGCGAAGTTTTTGTGATTAATTTGATCTTATATTAACGACGGTCTTTGTTTCAAATATTTCTTAAAGACAGTAATAAAAGTAAAAGGTATTTACATTGATTTCAATATTATTATTTAATAAAAGGGTGCCTTCTTAAATGAAGTGTTCAATACTAATTAGATGGATAGTATCGTACCGTACTATTATTTTGTTTAAATGTACATAATAACGCTCACTTGGTGACATTACGGGTCATTACTGACCCGTGAAATGTTAACAACCGACTTATGGTAATATACCATTTTGATGAGTGTATTTTTGAAATGGTATAATTATTATGATCAATATCCTATATCATTCTTTGACTTAAGACATTTTGATTATGAATAGCAAATTTATATTGTATCAATGTCATCATGTTTGACTTTACAATATAAGTGAGAAAAAAAATATTGGAGCGATAACTTCTTATGGGATGGTAAGCCGCTTCGTAACGTAACGCGTTACGGCGCCACTCTGTCTGGCTTCCCTTTCTCTCACGCATACGGCAGCAGTAAGCAGGCGCCTCCTCTTTCACTTAATTATTTATTACCGACGCGGACTGCTTTACCTGAGAGTTACCAACCTAACGCCATCTAGCGTATACAGATAATAATTTAGCAACTCTCAAGTACTAATTTAATTTATATCTAATTATATTATAATTAATAATAAATATTATCACTTCTGTCGAGCGTCCCGAGACGCACACGTTTTTTTTTTTTAAATTATTTATATCAACATTTATCTAACGAACAAACACGCACAAAAATATTATAGTCAATTTAATTAAACCTTTCCCGAAACCGCAGACACCATTTATTTCCCAATAAAACATGTACTGTATAAAAATAATATTCGCTGTTTCTCCGAACTAGGGTGCTTTATACACTCAAAGTGTTTTATTGAAATAAAACTCTATCCCCCAATATAACGTGCTGGTCGCATTACGCGAGAGAGCGGATTTTGTTGAATTTGTAACATTAAATTATTGTCAAGTGTTTTATATATTTATCACTATTTTTGAAATGTAATATGCAAAAATAAATATTTATTTACATGCTTGTTTTGATAATCAATACATTTTGATTTTTTTTATTTATTTAGAATAATACCACTGCCCATTTGTTTAAGGAATTACTAATATTCCTGTTTACCCTTCTAATTAAGCTTGTGCAGGCGTGGAAACATTTAAATCGCTGGGCGGCCTGTAAACCATAGCGCTATTGATGCTTCAAATAACTAGTATATAAAAAAAGTAAATGACAAGGAAGTTAAGTCTTACAGCACACTGGTAAAGCTATAGTGCTCATCAGATGGAGTTGGAAGTAATAAGAATATTAACTGGATATTTTTAGCATAACAATAAAATGTCATATTACCAGATGTCATGCACTTATCGCACTAGTCCTTATATGTAAAAGTCGGTTTACGGACGATAATTTTACGTGATAACGTCATAAAAACACATTGATGAATACTCCGATGCATCGGCCGATGGAGTGGAAGAGAGATAGATGCGTCACAAGCCGAACGCTTCGTGCCTCAGGCGGAACGTTACTATGAGTCATGCTGTTTCGTGCGTGCAGCCGGAGCTCATCGATTTATAAGACGTTATCATGTCAAAAATATTATTTTTTATATTCCAACTAACTGCTCCCGACTTTTTACGAATACACGGTCACTCGAATTTTATATATAATGATAAATACCTAAGTTCTTTTCCAATATAGTCTTTATTAGAATCGGTCTAGATGTTTTACCCTTCACGCGTAATCTTTCATCGACGTCATCATTTTGTCACCCCCTGCTGGACATAGACTTTCCAATGGCAAGCCAATGGGGTCGATCTTCAGCTCGTAATTTCCATCGGCATAATCTTACGCAATTTTAAAATACTTTTGTTCATAATTTTTTTCTAGTTTCACTGCCAATTATATCTATGGAGTTTCTTGAATTGATTATCTTAAAGTTAGTTGTATATAACTAATTTAATAAGATATTTTCTTGATATACTAGAAACGGAGTAATAACGCTCTGTAATAATATAGAAACTGTAAAGTTTTCATTGACTCCTATAGTCCAATGAGATAGCAAATCCGACAAGACCGGAGAGAGTTCTGATGGAAGACGTTGGTCGTGGTTGGTCCAAGAAGTTGGTTGGACTTACGTACTTTCCAACATCTTAACATCTGATTTCTACGGAGAATATCCTTACAAATTGTATTGACCCAACACAGAAATTAAACATAAGGTTGGCAATATTACGAACTGTTAAAGCACGACAAAGTGAAACAACAAAATATCATAATCGACAAAACGCTTCAGTGTCCGCGACTGCTCCACCCCGTGTCCTCTCTCTCGAAGCTCAGCAAACTATAAATAAATTTTCTCTTATTATGAACATGATACGGATGTTCACCGTGTATTGAAACTGGGCAACAGTTTTCAGAAGCGAATTTTGAACTCACATCCATTAAATTGTTCTACAGAATTAATCTTTTCAGACATTCTGTTTTGCATGATTCCTGGGATACACTTGTTTTATGTGGAGGGATTTTCAATTTAAATATAATGTGTTTGTAAGGAATTGCCAGTAACAATGAATATATTATACATTAAATATATATTTAGAGTAATTGCTGGTAGGGCTTTATGCGAGCCCGTCCGGGTAGATCAGATAAGATTCGGTTTGAAGGGTGAGTGAAGTGAAGTGAAGTAACTGCAGGCATGAGTGACATAACACCTTAGTTGTCAAAGTTGGGGGCGCATTGGCGATATAAGGAATGGCTAATATTTTTTACAACGCCAATGTCTTATGGGCGGTGGTGATCACATACCTAGGCTGATGAGCCTACCAATAATATATTTAAAAAACATCTACTTACGTCAATATTTTTGTTCTAGATCATTATTCCTCTTACTTAAAAACCTTGCATTTGTAACAAATGCATTCTACCCTACATCTTACAACTGTGTATACTAAAAAATTAAAAGTAATGTGAGTAAGTAACAGCTTGTAAAAATTGTATTGAACCTACTTATTAATTTGATTAAGGAAAACATATTACTTAATGATGTCTTTCGTCGGTTCTTCTCAGTCTGAGGTTTTTATTTCCGAACCGTAGATTTATTTATGACAATCAATAATACTGGTCAACAGTGGTCATGCCACACGAACTCTGATGGATGATCGTGTTTTGGCTACCTACCCTCATTACGAAAACGCCCTTACTTTGTTTCAATCACCCTCAGTTTTCTTGTGATGAGGTCAAGTTCATTTTCGGTATTGCAGCGATAAACGCATATGTACGGCTGTAAAAAGCGTGTTATGTATATTTGTTTTCGTTATAAATTTGATTGTTTTGGATTAGTTTAACTTCTGTGCTTAATGAATGAATGAATTGACGTAACTTTATGAATATGCCGAGAAAGTGTATTAACGATCCTAACTCTTTCTGTTATATTTGTAGTGAACTTTCAAAAATCGTAGGCGAAATTTTTCTGAATTTATTTTGAAGTGCTATCACGAGTATTTTAATTTTGTGGTGGCTCATCAGGACAAAGGTTGGGCCCCACATATTTGTTGCATAACATATGTAAATAATTTAACTAATTGGAAGAAAGGATCACGTCATATGCCGTTTGCTGTTCCCATGATATGGACTGAGCCTAGAGATCATGTTTCAGACTGCTGAGAAATTTCCCAAAATAAGCGATGCATTTTTGTAGGACCCCAAATCAGGGAATTGATAAAAGATCCGAAATTCGAAGAAAAATTAAACGTTTTAGAAAAATCACCTTGGCAATGCTTCAAGAACGTGGTTGCAAATTTTTGGGTAACCATAAAAGTGAGAACTATAAAGAATTAACGTTAGCTCCTATTGACATATGAAGCTTTGGGCTGCAATTTGTTGCTTAAAATTCATTTTCTAGACTCACATCTAGATGTTTTCCCAGAGAATTTAGGGGCCATAAGTGATGAGCATGGAGAAAGGTTCCATCAGAAACTCAATGATGGAGAAGCGTTACCAGCGTAGATGGAGTCCAAGGATGTTGGCTGACTACTACGGAACGATCAAAAGGGACCAATCGGAAGTCAAATATTCCAGAAAATCGTAGACATTTTTTTACAAACCACATAATTCGCATATTTCTGCACAACAATTTAATATTTCCCTTGTAATTCTTTTTTCTTCACCATATAAAATTGATACGTGATTAAAATAAAATGACTGTCTATTTTCATTCACAATACCATAATACATAGTAGAAACACTAAAAAGTACGTGTGGCACAACGAAAGTTAAATTTTGTAAATCAGTGTAATTAAGTGTAAGACTTCTACATTAAATAAAGATTTTTGAATTTGAATTAACAGGAAGACATGATCAATCATCCATGAATTATTTGAAAAACTATAATACATCTTATTCTAGTACCTCTTTCTAGTTATGGCAAATTAAAGTAATATTAAAAAATAGCTTTATGAACACAAAAATACTCATTAATACAATTTTAGTACATCAGTGTTCTCTTAAAAACGCAACCTCTAAAATAAAGCTAGAAATATAAAAAAAAAAAATTGTATTTAAATTTTACAAATGAATGATTACGTATAATAAAAATAATTTAAAATTTAAATGGCAAATTTTTACATGTAAATTGTGTTACATACTGTTTCATCCGCAGTATTCGTGAAATAACATTTTCTGTATGAGTTAAATGGAATTAAGCAACCACAATCGTAGCTCTGATACACATATACAATGGAATATAATATTATGTACATTATAATAAAATGGTTAAAAAATTTGTAATTATCATAATCTCGCTATTCTTTTCAATACAAAATCAAAATGATTAACCTAAAAGTATATTATGTAAATCATTGTTTAAAATTGAATTTTAATAGTGATATATTTATATATAAACATTTAGTAATTTTATAAAAAAATACATCATGTTAAATTCAATGAAGAAAAATGACTTAGATTAATCTCGTTCATATTCATATTGTTACTGTAGGTATGTATGTATCTACGTTTGTAACTGTTTATATAAGTGTATTTATTTACATATTTATTGGTACAGAAGTAATTACATTAAAACCTTAAATAAATACAAATAAAAATTAAAAATATTTACTATACAAATCGTGACCGCGTGGAATGGTGGCAAGAATGCTAGCAGCATTTTCCCTTTCAATAGCAAATTCCGATTCTCTGGGCGAAAAATGAACCAGCCCTCCTGTCACCAGTAGAGGCAATAAGACGGGGTGTTTATATTTTGGATGAAATTTTCTGCACTATTTACTTTATTATGTAATGGTATGGACTACCACATTGTATCGACATATATCCTAATCTTAACTAATTTAATGAAAGTGAAAGTGAAGAAAGTGTATTGTTGTTTGCTTGTTCCACATTTTCGTCCTAACTACTCATCATGAAATTTTGCATCCGCCTCGAATAACCTTTTTTTATAGTATAAGTAGGCGGACGAGCTAATGGGCTACCTGATGGTAAGTGGTCTCCAACGCCCATAAACGTTGGCGTTGTAAGAGATGTTAACCATCATTTAGATCGCCAATGCGCCACTAACCTTGGGAACTAAGATGTTATGTCTCTTGTGCCTGTAATTACACTGGCTCACTCACCTTTCAAATCGGAAAACGACAATATCTAGTACTGCTGTTTTGCGGTAGAATATCTGATAAATGGGTGGTAGGTACCTACCCAGACTAGCTTGCACAAAGCCCTTACTCAGATACTTTGTACGTATCAACTCATTAAGCCGCTATTGGAAACGATTATACAATATAGACAGTAATTATATGTTATCTCCTTAAGAAACTGAACAGTAACAAGATACTGCATCAAATATATAAAACTTTAAAAAACAAGTATTTATAATTTAATTTTAATGTTCCAAAAATCGCTGGGCACTTTTACTTACGTATAGAAATCATTATGTTCAATAAACAGGAAAAGTAACAGTATGTGAAAGTACCACTGCTGAGATAAGGCCTCTTCTCCTCTTTTTGAGGAGAAGGTTTGGGGCTTATTTCACCACGCTGCTCCAATGCGGGTTGGTGGAATCCACATGTGACAGAATTGTGAAATTTGATACGTGCAGGTTTCCTCACGATGTTTTCCTTCATAGTCAAGCACGAGATGAATTATAATCACAAATTAAGCACATGAAATTCAGTGGTGCTTGCCCGGTTTTGAACCCACGATCATCGGTTAAGATTCACGCGTTCTTACCACTGGGCCATCTCGACTTACAAAGTAACATTCGAAACGTATTTGCTTTGCACGTGTTTATTTTCATCGTAAGTTTTAGTTAGTATTTACTCTCCTGACAGTTCACGGTTATGTTGTCAGAAACTATTTGTTTACGTCGGCTATAGGACAAAATTATGTTCAATGATTAATTAATCTTATATTAAATTAAGTCTAGTGTCAGCTGCAAGTAATCGCAACTGTTAAATAACCCAAACTACGCGTAATAGAATTACGGCCTCTTCGTGTAAATAACACTTTGGGATGGTTTTATTATAAAATAATTAAATTATCGTCATTATTGACTTTAACAAAATGATGAGTCACGAAAATTAAGAATCTATTGATATCACAATAAGGTTTAAATTGCAAAAACCGATATACAATGTGTTTCATATAATATTAATTTGCGTACATTGATTAATTTTTGTAATGGAGCCCAGGTAAAGAGATTCGTTGATGTCAATTTTTCAACACACTTTGCCGACAATTTTATATACTCTCCAATACGGTAGTAGGTTATTCGGTACAGATTATTTTACATTCAGAGTGATTTACACGGTCATTTATTTATGAAGTTTTAACTTGGTGGTAGAGCTTTGGTAAGCTCGTCTGGGTAGGTACCACCGACTCATTAGATATTCTACCGTAAAACAGCAGTACTTGGTATTGTTGTGTTCCGGTTTGAAGGGTGAGTGAGCCAGTGTTATTACAGGCACAAGGGACATAACATCTTAGTTCCCAACGTTGGTGACGCATTGGCGATGTAAGCGATGGTTAACATCTCTTACAATGCCAATGTTTATTGGCGTTGGTGACCACTTACCATCAGATGGCCCATATGCTCGTCCGCCTACCTTTGTTATAAATAAATAAATAATATAAATAAATAATTATAATAACATTTTTTACACAAGTGTGAGTTATTTTACACATGCGCAAAAATACATAATTTACCTTCCTGAACGAACGTCAAAGTTAGATTAAATGAATCCCCTAAATACTCAACGCTCATTGGTCCTCCGTTCCGTCATCGGCTTACGTCGACCAATTAAAACTCAAATAAACTATAGTTAATTAATTTGACATTGATCAGCGTTTCAGAAACTGAACTCGAGTCTATTATGCTATTAAAGAAAATCTGTATTTGGTAAGTATTGTATTGTTCAGAATAGTGTAGATTTGTCCAACGTACAATAGTATCAAATTGACATATGACGGCTTTACTGCTTTCTAGTCCGGCCGTGGAATCTAAACAAATTACAACTGACAGAAGGAAAGACTGACTATATGACTAGAGCCTTTGAATGTCTAAATGCTCAAATCGTTTCACAATTAGATTAGGATTCTAATTTTCTTCTAGTGTAGTTAGTACATTATTAGATAGTGCCTATATGTATGTATTTAATTTTGTGCTTGTCGCTTTAATCGCGCCTGACTATGAGGCTCACAACGTAATCCTTAAAACATACGTTGGACTTAAAGTATGGAAGAGACCTTTCGTAATATGAACGTACAAATATGTTTTTGTATTGTAGTGTATTTTTTGCAACAACAAATAGCGATTAGCTATTACAAATGACATGGTCATATTATAAATTTTGGTATTAAATCGAAGTATAGTGCTGTAAATGCTCTCATATTTTTTTCTTTTAAATCTGAATTGCAAAGGTGACCTTACTGTTACTTTATTTTATTCCTATTTAATTAAAAAAAAAACACGATTATCAAAATTGAATTATTCAGGGTTAAAAATATTATTACGTTCAATTGAAATATGAGCAGCAATATGATTATATACATGGGCTTACACACTTACCCTGCAATCTGCTGAAATGTCGAATGCAACGCACCTGGCGTGTTATTCACTAAAACTCCTACGATGCCGTCTACTGCACGAGTCGGAATCTCAGTGTTGTTAACGGTCTCTTTCGTGCTGTGCTATGCTTGTGACTCGGCGGAGCTCTCCTCAAGTGACGAGTTCCCGTCTCATCTCGCCTCGTGCACCAAAATAACAAAAATTTGACTAACGTAACCACTATTTTTAAGGATTATTAGTAAATCCTACTATAAAACACTATTCCCACTGAAACTACACGTTACTTCTAGCTCATAAAAAATAACCAGGCATGCTACCCATATTTTAATATTAAATAGTAACGTTCGTAGTTACTCTGTGGCACTAATTTAATTATTATAACCGCAACCTATCCAGTCTCTTAGCGTTTGGTTGGAATTTTCAATGCCTTTTCAATAATGCAATACATTCCACAACATCCAACAGGAAATTATTTACTTAATTTTATTATAGATTGTCTATACAATTTTGTCGTAAAAAATTACATTGAATATACCAATATCTTTTTAATAACTTTGCCTGATAATATTTTGTGGCTTCCTCACTTCAAATCGTCTAATATGCATGACTACGAAACTCATCATGGGTGGCATTACAAGCAAAGGCCCTTTTACTCGATATCAATCCTGAATTATTTAAAGACGTACATTGTATAGAAAACCACTACCACAAAACTCAATTATTTTGAAGATCCGAATCGTGTAATACAACAAACGCATTCGAAACTTAATTTAAATTTAAAACACAGTTTCAAAATCCATAAATTGTACACTCGAGACGCCAAAATCAAAGATAAGTACAGTCAGTTACAAAAATTGAATTGCACGAAGCTAGCCGGCAAATAAATCCAACACCCTTGTCAGCTTTCAAGATAAGTGGTCCAAGTTCTTTACCGTTCCAAACGCTTGTTTTATCTTAGCTAAGATCACGTAAATTTTTCTAATCTCACACACTATTCCTCCTGACTGTACTCGGAATGTCCATTCCGCTAATTGAAATGTGAAAAGTGGTGTTTGGTCGTCTTAAATGAGATAATATCGTACTGATTGAAATCTAATTTAACTTTTGTATCTTCTATTCAAATTATTGGTAGCTTTGTTTATTTTTTTATTTTTAAAGCAAAGGTGCACGTCCGTGCATATAGGCCACCTGATGGTAAGTGGTCACCAACGCCCATAGACATTGGCATTGTAAGAGATGTTAAACATCGCTTACATCGCCAATGCGCCACCCACCTTGGGAACTAAGATGTTGCCCTCCCGTCCCTTGCGCCTGTAATTACACTGGCTTACTCACCCTTCAAACCGGAACACAATAGTACCAAGTACTGCTGTTTTGCGGTAGCATATCTGATGAGTGGGTGGTACCTACCCAGGCGAGCTTTTTTTAATTTTTTTTTTATTGTATAGGTAGGCGGTCGAGCATATGGGCCACCTGATGGTAAGTGGTCACCAACGCCCATAGACAATGGCATTGTTAGAAATGTTAACCATCACTTACATTGCCAATGCACCACCAATCTTGGGAACTAAGATGTTATGTCCCTTGTGCCTGTAATTACACTGGCTCACTCAACCTTCAAACCGGAACACAACAATACAAAGTACTGCTGTTTTGCGGTAGAATATCTGATGAGTGGGTGGTACCTACTGAGACGAGCTTGCACAAAGCTCAACAACCAAATAATTTATTTATTTAATAGTTTTGGTTTCTTTCACCTATCAAGATTATATTAATATATATACAAAATATTTGATTTTAAGCAGAGTTTGTTAATTTATGTAAATTTTATTTGGGATAACATTGCTTATAATTGAACTAATAATAACAAAATATTATTACAATTACTACAAATTTAAAGTTGACGAAAACATACATGAGTTTGTTTTGACCCGAACATATTTTTTTACTCTAATTTCTAATTTTTATTTTATTGTTAATACACTAAGCTCGATAATAGATACCCAACAAAAAAAAAAATTGCTAACAAACATATGACAAAAAGGTGAACTGACTGTCTTATTTTACGTACATATACGTGTATAGTTATTTATCGTACGATCAAGAAGTAATTTGGAAGTTTCATCAGAAATAATTTCGTAAAACAAAAAACAGCTAGATGAACAATTTTTTATGTGAAAAGTTATAAGGAAGAATTCATTGTTTTGACCAAAAAACGTAATTCGCTTTACGGTCTAATAATTTCGGTTGCGATTTCAAACGATTTTCATAAACGACTTAAGATTCAAGTCACATAAAAATAAAATTATTCGACCTAACACTCTTATGTTCAAAGAGTCCATGGTCCGTCCCCTATTTCCATAGTAGTTTGATTAAAACTGGATTTTCCTTATCTTCGCATATTCGATGTTGTTCAGAGACGCTTCTACAACAAAGGCGAGCTTTAGCAAAACATAACGTGATCTCATTCGTGAGCTTATTGAATTTTAAGCTAAACAAGTCCAGGAAATAAAAAAAATACAACTTGGACAAGCGTAGCTACAAAGGAACATGTGTCGTGGATTAACATGGAAATTGAATCAGCTGGTACGATGAACTTGTTACAAAGCTTTACGACTTCGGAGTACGTTCTTTTTACCTGTTCGCTACCGGAATGTTGTAGCGTGCGTGACTTTTGCGCGTGATGTTTTGCGCTATAATTAATTTGTGCAAAGGCTATTGTATGCGAGTGTAGTTACATTTTGTAATTTATTACGCGGTTATCATGTCCACGGTCGACTGGGTGAGAATAAATAACGGATTTTTCCGTACGATTTAATTCAACTATTAATTTCTGCAATAATATTTTGATTATGTGATCACTAAAAATAATTATAATATAATATTTATTTTTTCATTTATTAACAGTATTTATGTTTGCTATTTATACGGGAAATAATATTTTAAGCTAATAACTAAATGGAATTTCGAATAATCAAAAAGGAATAAGCCTCGATATTTCAAGCCTGCAGCTTAATAATCAATAGCAATAATAATCATTATTCGTTTGATCTTATTTAATAAGTATATCCATCGCTGCAGGTTTGTATGATAAAATATTTCGTTATGATTTTTTTGAACACTCATAAAACGTAACCTTGCAAATGGCACTCGAATTACGAATTCGCAATCCAATTTTAGGTCATAAATCAACTTATCTGCGTAAAGGAGATAAAAACGTCAGCCTCAGTAACATATTACAGACGTTATTATGGTACTAATCCATATTTATATGCAAATAATTGTCTATCTGTTATGAATTTATATTACGAATTTTTCTATGTATATTTGAATAAAAAATATTATATTATAATAAATTATCTCGGTTAAAGTGACTGATTACTGTTTTATAAGACGAATTATTAAAAAATTATAATATTTTTAGCCTATGTATATTTTATTTCCTTATGATGGTCGGTTTGATAGAATTCTCGCAGTGGTGAGCGGTATGTTTAATCTTTCAGTCAACAGATGGCGTAACATGTATATTAAGTCGCGCTATAATTTGGAACGTTCTATTACATATGAACTTGTAGGTTTTTTTTTTTATTGTATTGGTATGCGGACGAGTATATGGGCCACCTGATGGTACGTGGTCACCGACGCCCATAGACAATGGCATTGTAAGAAATGTTAACCATCGCTTACATCGATGATGTTATGTCCCTTGTGCCTGTAATTACACTGGCTCACTCACCCTTCAAACCGGAACACAGCAATACTGCACTGCTGTTTTCCATGGTTCGGTAGGCTTAGGAAAATTTATTAATTATTTTAGAACACTGAGTTTTTATTAAGTTGTTTTATTGGGTTATTCTCAAAGGAGACTACCAAACTGAGCAGAATATATTATTAGATGGAATGGCATTCCGACACCACCAGAGAGCTATCAGATACAGTGCCAACGTCATTACGTACATTCCGAGGCACAAAAGTATGACACTGAGAGTTCCAATTACTAGACATTCTTAATAAAATCTCTGGTGCTATTAGCACAGCTCAGGCTTTGAACTGTGGACCTCTGGTGCTACACCTTATTTCAGCCTTATTATAGCCTTATTTCAGCTAGCCACTAGACCTCTGGAATACAGAATTGCAATACAAGAATTAATAAGAAACATCTTAGGCCAATTTGGTTAACCTTAGGTATAAGTGACATTAGCCTCAACAATGAAAGCATTCAGACATTTGAATATCCGTTCAAATATGTAAAAATATATTTTCGCAAAGGCAAAGTCGCAAATCGAATATATCACAAATCTTACTTTGAAAAAGTTATAAATCTAACCCTTCTCATCGTAGATGGAACCTTTGTGAAGCACGTGCCCAACATAACAGCAAACGCCGGATTGGTGAGATCAGATATTTTCCGGGTAAAGCTTTTCATATTATGGATTTTACCTCAGCGAAGAATATGGAGTAGATGACATTATTTTCCTTAGATATAAAACTAACTAAGCTCTAGCTACCCACGCACATTATACTGGAAATATACACATAATAAATTTAATAAAATAATAAATATTTAACTAGCTATTTATTTTTAATAAACGTTAATAATAATTTAATTTAATAAATTATAGAACAGATAATATTTCGTAATCAGTATTACAATTTTTTTTACGCAATTTTTTTTTCTTACATATGTACACATGTTACAGTGTCCTCGTACTATTTTGTTAATATAATAATTATTACGTAACATACAAGCACTTCGTTCATTTTTATTGGACAATGGGAGCGAGAGTATAGGACATAGGAGTATGGGATGTTTAACAGTAACAGCGTAACAATATCCCAATGCTGGGCTAAGGCCTCCTTTTTGAGGAGAAGGTTTCAAGATTATTCCACCACGCTGGTCCAATGCGGGTTGGTAGAATTCACGTGTGGTAGAATTTCAGTGAAATTAAACACATGAAGTTTTCCTCACGATGTTTTCCTTCACCGTCAATCACGATGAATTATAAATGCAAATTAAGAACTGACAATTAATTACTGTTTCCCCTTTTTTGATTTGAACCCGTTCTTTTGAGCTAAGATTCACCTGTTCTAACCACTACGCCATCGCCATTGAACACGTAAATATCTTACATTATAACCAAGTTATTAACTGCCAATATAATAATATCAAAGTAAATCCTTTCAGCATGGTTTCGGTATCTTAACAGAGGTACGAGGCAGTACTTAGGGCCATCAGGGAAATTTATTTTGTTCCCGAGCGAATCGGACCGCTTAAGCCTTATCGTTATAAAGGAATACGACCACTGAGAGAAAATTTATGTCGCTAATGTTGCTCGCGTCTTTATGTTATATTTAACAAAAGGTTTTCTTATTGATTGATTTTTGGACTTTAAATTCTTGGCATTAAATTCAATATATTGTTAAGTTAAATAGTACAAAAATATATGCGTACATAGGGGCTGTATATACGAGATAAAATCACGACGCTTTCTTATACGGTCATGTTATCTCTCCGCCGACGTACTGTACTACTTTGTGTGCGTGGCATATACTACATTATACATATATACTTAAATTATAATAATAATAATATAATAATATCGTGGGACATTATTCACACACGGCTATCTCATCCCAAACTAAGCAGAGCTTGTACTATGAAAACCAGACAACTGATATACTACATATACGACTTTTCTTTCGTAAATACATACTTATATAGATAATTACACCCAGACTCAGGACAAACAGACACGTTCATGCACACAAATGTCTGTCCTGGGTGGGAATCGAACCCACGACCTGCGGCGCAAAAAGCAGATATCTACCAACCACGCCAATCGGCTCGTCATTATTGTACGTACATAATTATAATAATAATAATAATTAGTTATTTTATGAACATAATTTGTTCTTTTATATTTTAACTTCATATATACTATATTATAAATTATTTCATAAATAATTCATTGCGATTTTACATACATACCAAACATTACGCCCATATTTATCTGTTACTAATTCAAGCAAAATTATATTCTTTTAAAGTAAGTAAGTAAGTAAGGTCCTCCAGACCGATTTCGGCCACGGCGGCCAATCTCAAGAGAGATTAGCCAACTACGCAGGAGATATTATAATGCACAAGTGTGTGCGCAAACACAGGTGCACTCTCTTTTCCTTAGCTCTCATAATCCGATGGGACGGCAATCTGACACGACCGGAAAGAGTTCAGGAGCAGGACCAACGGCTTAACGTGCTTTCCGAGGCACGGGAGTGTACACACTTCCAACTTCCAGACTCCGGGCTGCTACTGAGATTTTTCTTACAGAAAAACCGAATAACTATTTATTGGCCCGACCTGGGAATTGAACCCAGGACCACCGGGTCTGCGGCCTTATATCTAGCCACTCGACCAACGAGGCAGACTTTTAAAGTATTGCATATATGAATCTAAATTATAAAAAGCATCCGTCAATTTATTTTATAAAAATAAGGTATTATATACAGGTATAATTATATAAATTGACAATAAATTATTAAGATATGACGAGTATACATATATATACTGAAATTAAAAAATAAGTTAACGTCATGTTACTGATATCATAAAATCTCCATAACATTGTTATATGTGTTTGTGACACCTGTAATTTTTGTACAGTAAACATATTAGTATAAGTATATATAACAAGAAAATGGTTCTAAAAATATATAATATGTTAAAATAAATCTTAAAATGCTCCCTCAAATACTAATGTTTATTCTCTTAGAGTTAACTCTCTACCAAATGAACTATTAAAATATTTAACTCAATATAAGCCTGTTAAATATATTCGCAAAGATTCGGGCGATGTGCAACCGTTGGCTGAGGGCCTCGTAGCGGACCTAAATGGACAGCTTTTGGCCACTAACCGCCAGCTAAAAAAGGAACTGCAGCTGGCGATAAGTTGGGCCAAAGGGAAGGCGAGGGAGGACCTGCTCGCGGGCCTTAACCGAGACCCATGAGGGCGACCGTATCGAGGGGTTCACGGAAAATTCCACACGCAAACCGCCCCCGTGATGGAAACACTGCCACCGGAGCTCCTCCTGTGCCTGGTTGGGAAACTATTTCCCCATCCAGGCGATTCTGTCCCTCCGCAGATGGCCCCTCGCTCCGTGATAGAAGACGCAGTGACTCCACCTCCTTCAGCGCCGGTGAGCCCTACAAACTTCCCAACATCATGTGGGGGAAAAGCGTAAACGCGTTTCTCCAGCGACAAAAAAAAGAGTTGCAAAGATCATTACAATTATGTATATATTATTTAATCATTCTTAATTCGAATAAATGATAATATAATTATTATTTATCTATTTCTAACAAAGTAAATAAATAAAAAAAAAAGTTTTAGTAATGAAATACATTAGCATGAACTCGAGAAAAGCAAATAATTCATTATAGAAATGAAATCTGTAAGAAAAAATAGTTTTTTTCTCTATATAAGTGGACAGAGTCCTTATGATTTTTACTACGAAGCCTATTTTTAAGTGCTATTCTTAGAAAATTTACTGTATAAATAAATTCTCGTTCAATGATAGCTTAAACTCTGAATTGTATATAAAGTATTCAAAATTATATGTTTATTTTATTGCATAATACATAAATAATTTTATAACGATTCATAAAAATATATTAAACGTCATCATATCATAAAATGAAAATTTATATACATAACAATCCTTTATCGATATTAACTTAAAATATGAATCATCTAAATATTACTGAGACGATTACATAAATCAATAAATAATTAAAACAAATAAAAACATAGAGCTTATTTTTGTAAATATTGCAAGAATATGTGTAATATGCGCGTCACGCTCACACATGGGATAGGTGTAATATACGTGTCTCGCTCTCACAGGAGAGAAGAGAGCGGTGGTTGAGAGGCATATTAAGAGAGTCATGCCGTTTGCCGTTACGGCATACGAGTTGAATAGATGATTCTCATCAATAACAATCAAATATCATTATAGTTTCATGATCAGAATGTTTAAGATATGAATATCACAAGTTTAAGTCTGAATAAAACCATTTTCCTATTCGTCGATATTAGCTTTGTGGCTATAAATATCGTTTAGGGACTGATTAATCAAACAATACATTATCTTCTTTTTGTAAATGTTAAATTATTGATGATAGAAAGAGAAAAATCACTGCTTAAATTGTAATATGTGTTGAATTGAAAATTTTAGTGAGTTAGGTGAGTGTTACTTTGGTAAATCTGCAACTCTAAGATTTTTAAGTAGAGTCAGCGTAGAGAAAGCAAACCGAAAAGTATATATTATGCTTTATCAAGTAAATAATACACGAAACAAAATGAAACAAATTATAATCAAATGAACGTTAAAGCAATTTGAAACAAACAAAATAAATTTCAATACAAATCTAATTTACAGTTTTTACTTTCATTGTTTCGCAGGCAATTTGCCGGCGCTTGCGGTAAAAACTTAAAGTTGTTGATGAAAACAATTAACTCTGAGCTGCAACTTGCCTGCAGTGAGCTTGTGGCTCGAGTCAACTCGGTCTGGCGATATATATCAGTCTTATTAAGTAAACAGAGTGCGGAATGGAACAGCTTAGACATATATCAATATTGAAGTCTTTTTCTTTCGAAGAGATGAAAGTAAGAATCGAATTGAAGTTCAGCGTTTCTACGTTTTAACAATCCTGTTTTTATGTGCTCAAAACGATAAGGCTTCACATCCCTGGTCGGCTTATTAATTAAATCATTAGAGTTTTCGTTCGATAAATTGCTAGTAGCAGCTTGGAGTCTGGATAGGCAGTGCTTATAATCACGTGCTCTGGTAAGCACGTACAGTCTTTGGTTCTACGCCTGACCTCTTTCCAGTCTTGTCAGATCTCTATCCCATTGGGTTATCAATAAAAATATAAAATTATGAAACAGTATAGAGCCTGCACTTCTATTCACCGTGGTTGAAATCGGGTAGCAGGACAACTTTTTATATGATATAGGTAAGTAGGTGGACAAGCAGATAGGCTTGCACCACTGCGCATAGATATTGGCGCCGTAAAACATAATTACCATTTCTTACATCACCAATGACCAACATTGGGAGCTAAGATGTTATGTCCCTTGTGTTACATTGCATATGTGACGAGGGGGTAAGCCTTGGGAAAATCCATGCAACAAGTATGAGTAATATTAATAGGGGTTAAATATATTTTTCATCGCCCCCAAAAATCCAGTCAAATCAAGTAGATAGTTACAATAAAATATAAACGACAGATTATAAACGACGGACTTTAAAGCTTAAATATTTTAAAAGATAAAAGAAGAAATACAAATGTTAAGAAGAATTGAATTATAAAATGTCTTTACAAGATTATACAATGTTTTAAACAAATAAAAGTTACAAAGTAAACTGGAAAAATGTGACCACACAAGTATGTAACGTAAAACAAGTAATAAAAAAATTCATTATTACGTATTCTGATGAAAGACGAGATATCCTACGATTGATTTGAAACTCACTTTGTTCTCGATAGGAACACTATTTTAATATCCTATCTCGGTAAAATCGTAAATATAACAATATATATTTATTATGATAGTAAATAATAAGGTAATTATAATACATAATTTCCTTGTGTGACCATATAATTTATATTATTATTATGTCAAATTTTATATGTTGAGTTGTATGTAAAGCGGGATATAAAGCATTTAAATAAATAACGAAAACGTCATTTTAAACATTATGTTTAACCTGAAGATGAATTTCAATTGAATGTACATAGTCATATAAAAATCATTAGTTCATAGATTAATAATATGTTCTTGGGAGATTATTCATACAAGGCCATCTGATCCCAAAATAAGCAGGGCTTGTACTATGGAAACCAGACAACTGATATACCTACACATACTACTTTTCTTTTGTAAATACATACTTATATAGATAAATACACCCAGACTCTGGTCAAACAGATATGTTCATGCACACAAATGTCTGTCCTGGATGGAAATCGAACCCACGACCTGCGGCGTCAAAGGCGAATATCTTACCAACCATGCCAACCGGCTCGTCAATAGTCACTAAAAGTAAAGTAACAGTCAGTGAATGTCCTACTGGTGGGCTAAGGCCTTCTCTCCTTTTTTGAGAATAAGGTTTCAAGTTTTTCCACCGTCCTACGGAATATACGTGTAACAAAATTTCAGTGAAATTAGACACATGAAGGTTCCCTCACGATGTTTTCTTCCACCGTCAAGCACGAGATGAATTATAAACACAAATATATACTAAAAGCTATTTTGTTTTGTAGCAGCTCTGCGAATAAGAATAGAATATAATTGCTTAATTTAAAAACAAAATAAAAATTGGTAACTAATAAACAGTAAGGCATTTATCAATCTTTATAAAAGTGTCGCTCATGAACCAATTTTTTTTTTGTTAAAATTCTAGAAACTATCTCTTATTACTAAAGAAGTACTAGATGGATTTACTTGGTGCTATATCTTTGTGCAAGCTCGTTTGGTTAGGTACCACCCACTCATCAGATACTCTACGGCAAAACAGCTGTACTTGGGACTGTTGTGTTCCGGTTTGAAGGGTGAGTGACCCAGTGTAATTACAAGCAAGAGGGACATAACATCTGATTTCCCAAGGTTGGCGGCGCATTGGAGATGTGAGCGATGGTCTTATATTTAGATCTGTTTATGTATATGGAAACAAGACGAGTATATATAATACATTAGATTGACAATACATTCAATTTACAAGTTGAAGTTTACGCGGAAAGTGAGTGACAATACTGGTAGTATTGTTGTGTTCCGGTTTGAAGTTCGAGTAAGTCAGTGTAACTACGGGCACAATGTACATTACATCTTAGTTCTCAACATTGTTATTGGATGGTTAATATTCTTTCAATACCAATGTTGATTCATAGTGGTACCACTTACCATCAGGTGGCCCATTTGCGAATTTGCCTGCTGCATATAATAAAAATCCATTAAAATCAGTTCTAATAGTTTTTCGTAGGTAGGTAATATAATAGTAATGATATATATAATATTTGTTTAGTTATATATTCAATGTATGTACAAAATACTTTTAACCCAAGTAAAATAAAATATTTAGAAATAAAAGATGTGACATAGTAGTGAGTATTGACACCTTAGTAGTTTAAGCCACCTTTTCATTTGAGTCTCGACTAGTCAAAAGACCTTTAAAAATAAATCGCTGGCAGGTGAATACGGCTTATACTAAAAAGAAAAAGAAGATTTTTTAAAAAGCATGTAAATTTCTTTGCCACGGTTAGTAGTATAATTGGCGTTTGACACGGCGGCATTTTTGTTGAACAAAAATAACTACAGCTTAGTCGTTTTAAAAATTAGAACGAATCCAAAATAAGTTATTGATTACGACGATGATGTCAACCGATTTCGATATGCTTTTATATGCTTACGTGGCGATACGGCTTGTGCAAGCCCATCTGGGTAGGTACCACCAACTCATAAGATATTCTATCGCCATCGTCGGTCAATCTTTTATATATTTTTAAAAACGATAAATATCTAAATATATAAAGTTACATTTTTACATCTTTAAAAAAAACAATTCATATTCTAACCCTACATTACGAAATTAAATAAATCTATACAAAAATATAAATATATTGAAAGAGAAAAAAATAATTTCAAGTAATTGCTTCCGAAGATCAGAGACGTTCCCTCAGAGACGGTAATAAATTGCGCCGTCTATCAAACGATGCAGCCGATATAAATCATGGATTCCGCACATACAGCACAGGGAAATGCACTATTCGGAATTATTAATGGGTATCTGGTTTTTGTAGATTTATATGAAGAAATTTATTTTTACCTTCGGTTTTTTATACGAAACTAATTTTTTATATCAACTTTTACGCTATTCCGCTCAAGGAGGACCACATTAATTGTTAAACATAATGCAATTTAAAGTTTGAGCGTGGTGGACACTGCTCCATTGGACACAAATGGCAGAATTTCGGTGAAATAAGACCCATGTAGCTTTCTCACAATATTTTCTTCAATGAATTATAAACATAAATTAAGCATATGAAAATTCAATGATGCTTGGCTGAACCCGGCTTTCACCTCGGCTTAAAGATCTACTTTATTATATATTAAATAGCAAATATTGTGGTGTAGGCTGGTCACGTATATCGAAAGATCGATTGTCCATATTAAGTCGATCAGGACTGATGTTGAAGGCGGAATACCAGGCTTTGGTGCAACTTATGATGTTCTGAGATTTTTTTGCCTACCATAGACTGGGATCGGCTGTATGATGAATGATGGCGATGAATGATGAGTATCATACAAAAAATACCATAATATAGATTAAAGTTATGGACCTGTTTATAATTTTATTGACATTTGACAAAGTAGTTGTGTACTCGGTGGTAGAGCTTTGTGAAAGCTCGTCTGGGTAGGTACCACCCACTCATCAGATATTCTACCGCAAAACAGCAGTACTTTGTATTGTTGTGTTCCGGTTTGAAGGGTGAGTGAGCCAGTGTAATCACAGGCACAAGGGACATAACATCTTAGTTCCCAAGGTTGGTGGCGCATGGGCAATGTAAGCGATGGTTAACATTTCTTACAATGCCATTGTCTATGGGCGTTGGTAACCACTTACCATCAGGTGGCCCAAACGCTCGTCCGCCAACCTATACAATAAAAAAAAAAAAAAAAAAAAAAAAAAAAAAAAAAAAAAAAAAAAAAAAAAAAAAGTTGCATTTGAAAGCGCTTAGCAGATCTTGCGACTTGAATTGCGATACCACTTTAATTTTTTGTTAAAGATTCTTCCGTTTGTAACACGAGTTGCTGTTTAGTCAACTTCTAATATAATAATAAGTTTTATTATAACAAGATACATTTTAAAACTGTAAGTTTGGTACACAATACTTATTTTATATTTATGTTATATGACAGTATATGACATTTTTTATAGAATGCTTCCTATAAAATTGATTTTAATATATCAACACAAATACCGTGATGCAAAAAACTATTTATGTTTAAAATAAAATCCAACACAGTGCATTTCAAGCTTTTATTGAACCATTTTTACACGCCACGAAGACTGAAAGATAAAAAAAAATCTGTCACAGCGAGGACGAAGTAATTACACCTCATTGTCTGTGGTGCTGTTCGATTGCTCGATACGAGCGATTAAAATAAAATTGTCCTTTATACGTTATGAATCCGAAGAAGTCACAACCTTATTTCTTAGGTTTTAAAGTTGAATTTAATATATCATCGTTTTATTTGACGAATGCAAGTATTTCTCAAACAACATGCCCGACAGAAAATGTAATTAATGCAATTGATTAAAGTTGTAAGTGGCATAGAAATGAGCTATAAAAGGGGCGCTTTTAAATTTTCACTCTGAATCGGCTGCATCTCATAATATTGTTATAGATTTTTTTAACAAAATTACTAAATATTGAGAAAATCCTGTATGATTTTTCCTCGCTCGTTACAAATAATTACTTCTTATAATAATATGTGGACTCGTATGTTTTGGTATTGTGATTACATTTTACGGGAGGTTTTGGTATTATGTGATCATTGATCATGACATAATATGTATGAGCCGTTTTTGGCTTCTATCATCTAATTGGATAATCTTCTTCATAATATTAATTTTGTTCATTCAGTATTTTTAACCATTGAAGTCTTCTATTGATAAATGTTCTGATCAAATCAATCGTGCGTGATTCAAATCGAGCCAATAATCTATTTATTTAAATATTTTGTTCTTTTACTTAAGAGTGCAGCATTGCTAGATTTTTTTTTGTCAATATTCTTCACAGATCATAAGAGCTGATATGTATATTCAATTAAAGATAAGTAAAAGGTCAAATCGATTTTGTCATATCTCATTTAAGTAAATATTAATAAAGCGCTTCACAATCAACTGGCTAAGATACCTAGAATAACAAACGTTATTTCTCAGGAATCTACATATATAACCAAATTACTTACAGCGATATTGATAAAATATTTAATTATGCGGCCATAGCAGAGCAGGTAGACTGGAAAATGGGTCACCTGATTGTAAATATTCACCATCATATAGATTGGAGATGTTAGAAATATTAACCATCACCTACGCGCCAAAAACCTTCGGAACTAATATGTTATGTCCCTTGCGCCTCTAGATACACTCACTTACCCTTAAAACCCGAAAACAACAATACTATAAATGATGTTTGGAGCTAGAATACAATTATACGAACTTGTTATGTGTTCGCTATCCCTACTGCCCCAGCCGATCTTGCTTTAATAAAATAATTTAACATTTAAAATAATAATAATGATCGTAAATAGAGTCCAACTGTAATAAATTCGAAAGGCAATGAATTTCAATACTAAAAACAAAACGAAACGAATAGAAAAGACTTTATTCATAGTGTATTTACGACAAAAAGCAAATAGCATTAAAGAGTTATAGAGCAGGCGTGGAAACATAAATATGTCAGAAAAAGATGAAACGGCAGTAAATACTACATATTTCGAAGATTTCAATTATATTCTTTAATAGGATTAAGGCTCAAATTTCAAATGTAAAAAGAAACATTATTTATATTATACTGTGACCTTTATGAATGTCCCTTCATTGAGCAAAGTTATCTTCTGTTAATGAAAATAATTTCGTGTTCACAAAATTTTCTGTACATGTGTTATATCGTAACTGCAAAAGTTTAGGCTATCATTGTAAATACAAGTGTACGAAAAAGTCATTGACTATTTAATGGATTTCAGCGAGGTTTTTTTAATCATGTCTGCAACAAACATTGCGTTTTCTAATTATGATATGAAATTTAATTTTGAAATATTTCTTATATGTCGCAATACTGGGCCCCATTTCCTGTCGTGGTGATGGAATTGGAGCTTATTTTAATGGATTTTTGTACTTACGTATGTTATAATATTTTCCGACTAATAAAAGGTTTTCATCGCCGTCAAGTACGCCGTTTAGCACATAAAACTTTATAGTGATGTCTTAATTTCCACCGATGTGTTTTATGGATTGAAAATAAGCTCTTTGTTTTTTAAGATATGATATTATACCAAAACAATGCTTATATTATTAAATTATCTTGTGGAGGAAATTAAAGACAATGTATGCACTAAATGGCTTGTAAATATCCATATTTCATGTAACTCGCTTGCTGTTACAAATGGAATTTTAAAATAATTTCTCGTTTGATTTTCGGCACCACAAAGCGCAGTTACTCCAGCGATAATTATGCAAGCGTCAAATTGCTGTGACGTAAAATTTCGCTTTTAAACAAGCATTTTTAAACTTAATTTTCACTCTGTAAAAATATTTCACAAGTTGGTTTTTAGTGCGGGATCTAAACTGAGAAGTTTTATGAGACCACTTTCGTAGAAAGTTTGCGTATGGATGTGACTTTGCGGTTTATTTCTTTTAAAAGTTTCACTCCACGTTTGTTTTTGTATATTTCACACATATATACGTTAAAAGCATACATATTTAGACATGTATATGTACGTAAATAATAAGAATGGGACTAGCTATAAAACAAAATTTTGCAGTGAATTATATCTTCGAAATTGAGAATCCTGCCTGTGAATGTCCCACTGCTGGGCTAAGGCCTCTTCTCCTCGATTTTTGAGGTTTTGGAGCTTATTCCACCACGCTGCTCCAATGCGAGTTGGTGGAATATATATGTGACAGAATTTCAGTGAAATTTCACACATGCAGGCTTTCTCACGATGTTTTCCTTCACCATCAAGCACGAGATGAATTATAAATCACAAATTAAACACATGAAATTCAGTGGTGCTTGCCCGGGTTTGAACTCACGATCATCGGTTAAGATTCACGCGTTCTTACCACTGGCCCATCTCGGCTTTTTTATGGTTTCCTAACTTAAGAAATTTATTTTGTGTCCTCTTTAAACAATAAAAACCAAACCTATATTTACTTTTGTTTAATTAATTGAAATTAAAAAAATACAATTTTTAAGATAAGTTGCTTAAATTAATCTTTATATTTTTCTGCAGAAAATAATTAAATGGATTCTAGATCAAGCTTTATTAAATTATAGATTAAGTAAAATTTTTATTAAAACTTCGTGGAACAAAAATTAAATTGCTCTGAATTCTTTTAAAAATAAATACATTGATATATTTGAAATCTAATAAAAATAATTTCATTATAATTATTGCGCAAGAATCATCTTAAAATAAACGACATACATTTTATAAATTTAATTTATGTGATGGCTCGTCCCATAATTAGTTTGTAGATTTTGAAATAGCCATTTTTGGTGCTTGTTTTTTGAATTTTTAAAACTCGAAATCGAATCGGTTGCCTAATATATAAATAAATAAAGTGCATTAAATAGTGAAAAATAACTAAATTATTATATTTTGCGTTTATCGTTATATTTGTCTATTCGCAAATTTCGTATTAACTTCGTGCTAAGCTCAAAAAATATAATATATTTCTGTGATATAAATAGCTTTATACATTAATAACGATACAAGTATAATGTCAGATATAATCAAAATTATATATCATAATTATACAAATATAAGAGAAAGTCTGCAAATGGCAAGCCGGCTACGTAAATTTTAAGAAGAAAAATTTGAAAAACTTAAATGGTTTTCCGATAGGAAATCAGTACATGCTTTATAAAATATTGTTTTTTTGTTAATAATTATATTATATTATTATTAATAATATATTAATGTGTTCTATTCATTTTTGGTCAAATTAATTGAAAAAAAGAATCTTAATGTTTTTTACTCAGATACAAGAAAACTTAAATTAAATATAAATATCAATATATATATATATATATATATATATATAATGCATAATATATAACCATTTCAATTACCTCGATCACGATATTTGTACTGTTAGTCATGAGGGCTTGTGTATTTTGATGATTCAAGATGAACTGCAGCGTCAGTTATTGTAATACCATTGAAGTCATATGACGTTTTGAATCGATCAGATCATTGACGGTGCTCATATTCGTTTAGCAACTAGATAAGTGCTAATGATCTTTAAACAGCTGAACAGATGGTCTATCATAGCTAAGAACATTTTCAATCAAGTCACCAGAAAAACCCAAAGCTTTCGTCCCAGCCCGGAGTCTTGGAGTTGGAAGTGTGTACTACTCCTCTACCTCGGAATTCACGTAAAGCCGTTGGTCTTGTGCCTATGGTCTTTCTGTCGGATTATCGTTCCATCGGATTGTGAGATTTAAGGAATAAAGAGTGCATCTGTGTTTGTGCACACATATATAGATATATTACATTTTTTTATTAATGTAATAGATAAATATAAAGCCAGTTCTAGTAAATATATATCTTCACGGCCACTAACAAGGTTGGGAGCGCGCTGGTACCTAATTGTATGACAAACGATATCCCGGCTTGGACCGTAAGCTTATTTGTTGCGCTACCGTGCATAGCTGTTACATTTATGCGAATAAACTATATTTTGTAATTCGCATAATAAGCATCGTTTTTATTCTCTTTGTAATAGATGAAGAAAATTGTTCCACAGTTGTGTTTGTTATGGTAGATGAAAAAAATTATAACTTATATTTGATTTACTGAATTATATTTCCTCTACTGGACCTTCTCTCCTCTTAAGGGAGTTATCTCAAGCTATCTAGTGTGTGTTGGTGGATATACATGTGGTAGAATTTTTAATTAGAATTTCTTTATGATATTTTCTGTCGAGATTAAGGGATCTCAAACTAATTTAAATTCACAAGCTCCGTGGTATTTGTCCGGATTTGAATTCCGGGACCATCGATTAAGATCCAAGTATTCTAGCGACTAAACTATTACGGCGTGTATATATTCACATATATATAATTTTAATCAACTCAACTCATCAGCCTTATGTGCTCTATTTTTAACTATTTCATCTTCACTCTTAGTTGCCATATAAGCCGACAAATAATTATTATATTAAACGCATCCACCAATATTATCAGTACTTAGTAGTTAGATTAGAAACTTTAGACAAAGAAATCCCTTGAACGGCGTCAGGCAAGTCAGTCGTAAAAGTCACTCAAATTATTTCGTTTCAATTATTATAAAATACAATACGCCGACTTCAAATATAAGAATATAAGTGAATTATGATTACCTATATGAGAGTGTAGCAGCTGCGTAGACGCCCGCCCGATTCTACGTAAACTTATGACTAATGTTTTTTTACGAATAATGAAAAAACAATTGTGATGTATTCAAGACGTAACTTATTTATCTAGAAGTTCGAATGTGATTATAAAATAAACATCAAAATATTACAAGTAATATTACATCGTTAAATATACAACGAAAGAAGAATTAATAGAGTTTGATTCTTTTATTAAGAAAATAGTGAAAATATTATTGAACATAGTAGCATAATTTATTTGAATAAAATAATCTCAATAAAAACACATTATTTTATATTTTTCAAACATCATTCGATTAGAAGAAAAATATATTAAAAGAAATATATTAATTACATCATAGCTTCACCTATAGCATTTATGTTAACTGCGATTAAATGGAATCAAAACAGCAACATATTATAATAAAAATAATTGGAATTCTATACAAATTCCAATTATTGTCAACACTATTTAATAAGTAACAAAAACTAGCACTAGACATTTCGACCTCTTTCCATTGTTGTCTGATTGATGTCCCATTGGAATATAAGACGACGAATAGAAGACGAATAGAGGCGATAGGGTTTAGTAAAAGCCCGTCTGGGTAAGTACTACCCACCCAAGTATTGCACTGCTAACCAACAATACTTAGTATTGTTGAATTTCGGTTTGAAGAGTTCTTAAGCCAGTATAAATACAGGCACAAGAGACAAAACATCTTAGTTCCTAACGAATAGTTATTACTTCGTACGTTGTCAATGTCTATGAGCATTGGTGACCACGCAGCAGAAATTGGCCCATTTGAGCGCCTTATTATGTTTCTACAAATAATAATAATAATATTCTGGGACAAGCAGAGCTCGTAAGATGGAAACTAGACAACTGATATACTACATAATATAAGAATTTTCTTTTGTAAATACATACTTATATAAATAATTGCACCCAGTCTCAGGACAAACAGACATATTCATGCACACAAATGTCTGTCCTGGGTGGGAATCGAACCCACGACCTGCAACGCGAAAGGCTAGTATCTACCAACCAGGCCAATCGACACGTTTGTTATTTTTTACAAAAAATTATAATTAAATCAGACGCCCCTGAAATAACGAGAATAACATCATGTAAGGTATTGTTTCCTATATCTATATTATTGGCTTTATAATATAATTTGGAAAAATCTATATATGTATGTATATTGCTAAGAGCAATAGAATTGCTTCTGCTCTGCTGTTATATAATATTATATTTATATATCACGATTTTTAAAAAGCAAAGTTTCTCAACCGTCAACTTTTTTAATAGCTCTATCGGAAATGTACAAAACATAACAAGAAGATAAAAGTCTTCGTTGCAACCATCAACATTATCGAGAGCCTCTACTTTTATGAAGAAATTTCGATTTATATTCCTAGACTATTCATTGTTTACAAGACAGCTTAAAACAGTAACCTTTTACCTACACTTATAAAACGGTTGTAAGTGTGTTTGTTTTTTTTATGTTATGGGTAGGCGGACGGGCAATTTCTCACCTGATTTCAAATGGTCGCCACCGCCCATAGACATTGGCTATGTTAGAAATATTAAAATTATAAATATAACCTTACATCAATAATTGAAATGATTCAGCAATTTTGGGATCCGCGCCACGCACATACAAAAAAACATCAAGCCATCATTGCCATCACGTTACGAATCTTTCTTACGCCCGAGGCACAAAAATAGATGTTTCACGTCAAAAAGTAGTCTAAATCTTCAAATAATAAAAAATAAGTGGCAAAATTGAATTCTAGGAATCTTTGGATTCTTCTTCGAAATCCTTAGAACGCAATGATTAAGACTTCTAGTGATGAAACAGAAAAAATGTTACTTGATTGGGAAGTTAGTATAGCATTTGAAAAATAATAAAAAGGAACAAAACCTATTTTAATTATTACAAGTTTTTGTATTATATAAATATTTATTATTTTCTCTACAGAATTTAGCGTCCGTACCTTTTGGATTTACTTTACAATATTATGGGTCCGATACGTTCTTGTCATCGATAAAATCAATTGTATATATATGCAATATAATTATATGTTTTCATTTATGAAAATGGTAGGAAAGCACGCAAAGGCCACCAGATGGTAAGTGGTCACCACTGCCCACAGACATTGCTGCTGCAGGAAATATTAACCATTACTTACATCGTCAATGTGAAACTTTATGAGCTTCACTATCACTGCGTAAATGCCAATATAGCCAATTTCTAAGCATCATTCTAAGCATCATTCTTTTTATTATTCATCTCGTGCTCGACAGTTTAAGAAAACAACGTGAGAAAACCTGTATGTGTCGCATAAAATTCTTATCCCCAATCCCGCATTGGAACAGCGTGGTTCAAAAGTTATCCTCAAAAGAATATGAGGCCTTACTCCAGGTGTGGAACATTTGTAGGTCGTTAATTTTAATAGTACATGATAATTAATTATTATTTTATGTATTTATTGGAAAACAAAATCCAACATTATAACACATTTCATGATATTGCAAACATTTCAGAACATATATCCATTCAACCAATAATCCAAAATAAAGCTCTTAATCCGAATATCGATTTCGACTTACTCACTTTAGTAAGTAGCTAATTGCTAACGACATTGACAGTACTCGTAGTTAGTGAGTAACATTGTGTAGGACAAGCCGTCCGTGTGGCTAATTCCGTAGACTGTTAATAGATTAAAGTTCGGGTAACTCCTGGAATATTGACATGAACTATATATAATAAGCCGTTTCAAAATATTCTTATTTATTAAAAATTTGATTTCAAATATAGTTAAATATCCAAGTAAAGTATTCATTAAATGACAAGTTTTAATAAACAGAATACTAATATTCGTAGTAATTTATATGTATTATTATGTGTTACATGTGTCCTTTTTTATTTCTATAGTTAAGTAGACTAGCAATACAATGTCAAAATCAAAGGTTCTTGGATAAGCTGAAGTAAAATAACCTTAATGCGCAGACCTATCGTCTTACATAATTATGCTATATGTATAGATCTGTCAGGTTGGATCACCCGTAGATAGCTATAGTACATAGAATACAATTAAACAACACGAATCCAGGAAATCAGCGATTTTCAGTATTTTTATTATTAAATAACTTAACACTACGTCTTCTTGATTCTACTAGTGTCTGGAGGGCTGGTTCAGAATTGCGATTAGAAGGGAAAATGCTACTAGCATTCTTGGCGTCCCACGTAGTTATGATTTGCACTGTAGCTATTTTTAATTTTTATTTGTATATATTAAATGTAAAAAAAAAACTAATATAATATATATATTTCTCAATAGGTATTCCCAAAAACACAGTCGACCACGAGATCTAAGATATGATTTATTATTTTATCTGGTACGACTTTATTTACAATCAAACTAGTTTATTATCCTTCAAGCTAACCACAACAACGAAATTATTTAATACGTGGCGATAAAATTGCTGCTAAATTAACAGGATCCAGACAAGCTTACCTGGGCACGCTAGTTTATATTTTTCTACTGAAAATTTACCGAGCTTTAAAACTTGAGACAAGGCTAAGCTTATTTACGACAGCTTTCTTTATTACTCGGTGGGAACACGAGATGATTGAAAAACATATAATGAATTAAGTTGAGTTTGCTCGGGTTTTCATCCCGTTCTATTTATACAATCGAAACTCAAACTCTTTAATGAGAATTAAATATTTTTTATGACTAATTCATAGATCTTCGACTGCCTCATGAGCCTAGAGGCTAGTTTAGAAAGCCGCAGATCCAGGGGTCCTGTACAGTCGGGAAGAAAAACGTTAATAAATATTATTGGTTTTAATAGAAGGTTGGAAGGCAGTGTTAACTCGCGACCCTCGGCGCCTGATTCCGGTAGTTTGGATAGCCGTGCCAAAGAAAGTATCGCTGTTTGGCGGTACAATATCTGATGAGTGGGTGGTACCTACCCAGAAGAGCTTGCACAAAGTCCACCAAGTAAATAATCGATATCATATCATTGCCAGTACTATTTTACAAAACATACTTCTAACAAAATTTATGATCTGTAAAATACATAAATCGCCGATTGCAAGGCTTCGAATGATTCAATCCTAAGTACATTTGCTGACACATGACACTGATAACGGAGGCTCGGCCAGTTTACATTAGATCAGTATGTTTGTTCTCGATAATCAAATGCAGTCGCAATCCATTACGAATAGCTATTCTGTAAGAACTAATTTCGTATTTCGTATGAAATGTTGAAAATCGACTTCTGGTGATACGCAATTTTGATACGTGTCGTTTAAATGTTATAATAATTTTAGTCAATTTTGCATATCATTTTCCATCATTTTATGATCGTGCTCTGTGAGTTTCGAGTTAACAGACTATTCCTACAGACAAAAGGCATTCGATTAATTACGAAATTGAAATGTCTTTTTTTTTGTTATTAGACTTTTATGTAAACTGAATATTTTATTTGCTTTTAAGTAATTAATTAAATTTCTTGAAACAAATTTAGCAGATTGAGTTTATTTTTAAATGTTGTAAGTAATATTATAAAATCGATTCGCCAAATTTTACTCTCCCAAAATTTTAATCTGCAATTAAGAATTTAATGGATAAAAATTGAACACATTTTTCGTCTTATCTTCTTTTAATTATTTTTAGCTTTAACCCAATAGTAATTACTTTACGAAAATGTAAAAAAAAATATTCTTATCAATTTCATTTCATAATTAATTAAATCATATATTTTCGTTCTCATAACCCCGTGTGAAACTGAAAAATCTAATATCAATAGTTATGTATTGTATACCATATTAGCTATATAAAAAAGGCATCTATTTACTATAAATCCACTCCAATCGGTCGTAAATAAAGTTTATGTTGAGACTTGTCACTGCGCGATAAGAGAGCAAAGTGTGCCAAGCGAAAAATCGCATCTATTTTCGAAAGAAAATTAACAAAATTCCCTCTAATACAACTTACTTTTGTTACAGTAAAACATAATACTATAAATAATGCAACTAAGCTTCTAACAACTGTACTATAAGTTACAAACAATGATTCAATTAATTTAAATCATAATAATTTTCTAATTGACTTTTTACAAGATTAGTAAAAAAAAATGAGCAATCAGGACAGCTATACTGTATGAATAAACAAGTCACCCCGTAGAATAAATTAAGAAACATAGGTATCTATAATAATAGTATAAAGTTATTCTGTCTATCTGTCTGTTATACTTTAACGGCTAAACCATTGAACTGATTTGTTGATTCAAATTCAAACTCAAATTTCTTTATTCAATATAGGCATTACACTTGCTTATTGATTGTCATAAATCTACCAGCGGTGACAGAAACTCAGCAGGTTCTTTTTTTAGCTTATTCTTTACAATTATAATTGATTTACATTATAAGATTCTTATTTATTTGAAATAGCCTGGATGCGATCGTTTCATTCCCAAGGTGTGCAATCATCTAAGAAGTCATTGATTGCGTAATATCCTTTAGCACATAAGCGTTCCTTAACAATTCTTTTAAATTTCACAATTGAATATTTTTGAACGCTTTCTGGGATCCTGTTGTAAAAGCGTATACATTGTCCCATAAAAGACTTACTAACCTTGTGTAATCTAGTAATAGTGGTTGTAAGTTTATACTTGTTCCTGGTTAACAGTATGTACGTCACAATTTCTGGGAAAATCTTTTATGTTTTTGCGTACATAACATTATCAAATATATATTGAGAAGCGACAGTCATTATTTTAATTTCTTTAGATTTGATTGATTGATTGATCAAATTTGTTATGAAGCTAGCTGGAACCCGTATTTGACACCTAACAGCTGAAACAGCAGAATATTATAAAATGAAATTGCAGCCAATACCGCTTACGAATAGAAAAACCACAATTATAATACTACTTAAATTCATTGTCTTTTAAAAACAAAACAAACATTCGCAAAAGAAATCCTACACTAGTTCATAATTACGACGTTAGCTATAAACGAATCTTTAAGAACGCAGCAACGTCTCTAAAATCAACATAACAAACGAACTTACTTCGCCTTGAATTTACTCCAGGATCGCTTAAAACTGTATACAAACAAACATAATTTGTTGTAACACGTAAAACATTGTCTTTGCTAGGAAAATCTGAAATCCTCTCTGAAATTACATCTAAATCTGTCGCTACTGTGGTTTCAAGGACTTTAAATAAAACTGCGTTGTACACTTGTCAGTTGCTCTCAACGGTTTGTGTAGTTTTTAAATTTAATTAAAAAGTATTAGCCTGTTGCATTAAGTCGTTTTATATTTTAGGCTATCTCAAGAACATCTTTTATTTTAGGTCGGTATAATTTAAGCCTAGATGTCCAATGTAAGGATCTTTAATGATAGCAAACAAATCGTTTCGGATAACTGGTAACCGCACTTACGGTCTTTGCTCCATAAAAAATATATTAACGGTAAAAATAAAATAGGTAAAAAATGTTCTAAGTTAAACGGTTTTATTTGAAAATGTAGATAAAAATGATTCGGAATAATTCACTATAAGCTAAAAATAATTAGGTGCATATGTCCTAGGGACTAATCATACCACTCTTCTCATCAATCGAGGGCATTGATCTGACCCCGAAATAAAATCATGGGGTATATATTTACTCAAGTTACGATACGTACTCCTGCAAGTTACACGACGCCCCACGATATATAAATGTATTATTTATATCTGTACATTATTATTAAACATATTTCTATATATATCAATGTAATCTATCCTTTCTTAAAAATGATTATTTCATCTTTAAATCTAAAATATTAGTGACCACTGGTGGCAAACGGCATTAGAGGACAATTTACAGGTATGTTGTGAAACTACTTTCTTGGGAGACTTAAGTTGAGCTTTGGCTAGAAACGTTCAAATTCGTTATCCAGGTGCAACAGACTCAAATATAAACCCTAAAATGTGAAACTAAATCTGTTAAGCTTCTACAATACTATACTAGCATTTTAAAGAAAGAATCACTTTCCATAACTGAAGGAAGTATATTTAACATAATAAAAAAAAAACTTTCCTTTTCAATTGTAATTTAAGTGTTCAGAAAAGCATTTATAATTATGGATTTATAACTGTATTTAGTCGAGATCAGTTAATAATGTTGGTGTATTGGAAATTCTTTACATACTAATAATATTACTCAATCAAAATCTTTCCTATTTTTAATCCTTTCAACCTGTAAATATCTCATTATTGAGGAAAGGTTGGTTTTGATTCTATCGAGAAGAAACAGCAAGTTACTCTTTTCTCACTATTTTAACTACACAGTCAATGAAATATAGTTACATTAATACATATTCTTGAAATTTAACAAATATTAACTCCACGCGTCTTTATCATTTATATAATATTGTGTTGTATAATGCCTTATACATACAATAATAACGCTATTATTCTATGGCCTTATACAAAATTTGATGTCAATGTCAAAAAAAAATCTGTCTTAACTTATTTTTTTTTTTCATATGGGCCTCCTTATGGTAAGTGGTCACCAACGCCCATATACATTGGCATTGTAAGAGATGTTAACCATCGCTTACATCGCCAATGCGCCACCAACCTTGGGAACAAAGATGTTATGTCCCTTGTGCCTGTAATTACACTGGGTCATTCACCCTTCAAACCGGAACACAACAATACCAAGTACTGCTGTTTTGCGGTAGAATATCTGATGAGTGGGTGGTACCTACCCAGACGAGCTTGCGCAAAGCTCTACCACCGAGTATTTTAAAATTAAGATATAATTTTATTTTCTTTCTTAAATTGACATCAATTTTTTTCTGATTATCAAATAAAAATGTTTGACAAATTTTAATTAAAAAATTCCACTTTTTGTTCTCAGAAAGTAGGGAGGCGTGTGGTGTTACCAAGCAGTCGCAGAGCCAGCCTAGCAGCCACCCCTACAACGGGCCACACATCCCGTGTTGTGCTAGTGCCACTCCAACGCCATTATAGTTACGTTATGTGTTTATTTTTAAGTTTTTATAGAACCATGTCGTGTTTTAATAATTCCATTCCTTCCCAGCCGGACCTCTTATCATGTCACCAATGTTTTAATAGAAGGATTTTCAAGAACCAAAAAGGCTTAAAAATTCATACGACCCGTTGTCACAGCCTTCCATTAGGACATTTATCTAATTTTATTTTTAATGGACCTATTGATATTAATAGTGACACTAATTCACAGTTACAGTTTGAACAGATATTGGCAAAATAAAACCAAAGTATTCCTCTCATAAAAATAATCCCTAGACGAGCGAGAATATCTCTAGCTAGATCTCTATCCAGTGTAATTCAAATAGTAATTCGGCATGGCAAAATCATTTTTTTTTTTTATGTTGATAAAGCCAAAAATTAAAACAAAATAGTTTAGATACTCAAATTTCACTACCCAAATACGTATCACGGCCTTTAAATTTTGATTTAAATTTTTTTTTGAAAATAAAGCAATGGATGGAGATCTTAAGAAAGCAGCTCACATTCTTTTCTCTAGTGATATCCTCGCACCATTTAACGATAAAACGCTAGAATCCTTACACGAAAAACATCCTTTACCAAATCCAGTATCTGTACTTCCAAATCCACCTTCTCAGAATACTTTTTACAGGTTAAAGATGAAGACACCTTGCTTGCTTCCATTATGTCATTCTCAAGCGGCTCCGCTGGTGGTATCGCCGGTATCACACCACACCTTAAAGATCTTGTGAGTGCCTCAGCTGTTGATGCTGGCAGGGCCATATTGGATGACATAACTAAGCTATGCAATTTTATGCTATCCGGTAAGGCGATTTAATCTTTTTTACCACATCTTTATGGTACAAGACTTTGTGCCTTTAATAAAAAAGACGGAAGTATTCGTCTAATTGCAATCGGGTCCACTTTCCGCCGTATGGCACCTAAATTAGCTTGAAGGCACATAGTTTCCACCTTAAAAACTAAATTTCAACCTACACAACTCGGTTTTGGAAGTAGAGGTGGATGTGAAGCCGCAGTACATTCGACTCGTACCTTTTTAAAAGGAAACGAAGCCAAAGTACTTCTAAAAGTTGATGTAAGGAATGCCTTTAATTCCTTAGATAGAGCAACCTTGCTTAACGAAGTCTCATCTTATATACCTGAAATTTACCCTTATGTTTGGCAATGTTCCATCAAAGCTTTTTCTTGGCGAAAATACAATTAATTCTAATGTAGGCGTTCAGCAAGGAGATCCTAAATCCTGCTCTTTTCAGCCTAGGTATCCATAACTACATCTCAAATTTAAAATCTAAATTAAACATATGGTACCTAGATAATGGAGCCATAGGAGGCAAAGTGGATGATTTCATTGAAAATTTAATTAAAATTAAAGAACGTTTTGATAAGTTTGGTCTCAAATTGAATTTTTCAAAATGTGAATTTTTTTCACAATCACTTTATCTTCAAAAGATATTTATTCGGCAACGGAATTATTTTATAAAATTGCAACTAGTATTAAAATTCCTTGGTGCACCACTTTTTGACGAAGGTATTGAACCTGTTATAAATGATAAAATAATTTTTTTTTATAGACAACGTCGACAGATTGGGCTTCTTAAATTCTCATATTGCTTATACTATTTTGAAACACAGTCTTTTTGTTCCAAAATTAATGTACATTCTACGCGCGAGCCCAGTCTGGAAATTTCCTGGCCTTATCAATAAAATCGATGCCATCCTTAAAGATTCTTTAAAGAAAATTCTAAATGCATCTCTTGATGAGCATTCCTGGACCCAAGTTACACTTCCGATTCGGCATGGTGGCATCGATGTGAGGGAAATTTCAAGTGTTGCCCTTCCAGCCTTTCTCTCTTCTATACATAGCGTTTCAGGCCTTTGTACACATATTTTAAAATCAAATACACTGAAAATCGCAAATGTTACAGAGGCAACAGAAAACTGGAAGGTAAAATGTCCTAATGACGATATCCCTAAGGAAGTTACCAAACAAAAACTTTGGGATTCACCACTAGTTCATTTTACACAACAAAGTTTGAATCAAATTTAACAAGTGCCAATAACCGTGCACGGCTTCTAGCTTTATCAACTAAAGAGTCAGGTCACTGGTTACATGCGGTACCCTCTAAAAATCTTGGGACGCTTTTAGACAATGAATGTTTTCACATAGCAATAGGTCTCCGACTGGGAACACAGTTGTGCATTGAGCATAGGTGCCCATGTGGAAAAGAGATTTACTCTCTCGGCTTTAACGGTCTTTCTTGTTCAGAGAGGCTTTTCCGCCACAGTTCTCTTAATGATACTATTAAAAGGGCTCTTGCCACCATTAACGTTCCTGCTCTTATTGAGCCTCATGGAATTAGTCGTGATGATGGCAAGAGACCTGATGGACTAACATTGGTTCCCTGGGAACGGGGATGGGCCCTTGTGTGGGACGCAACATGTGTTGACACACTAGCCCCGTATCAGAGAAACAATGTTAAAAGCCGGTGCTGCCACGGAAAAAGCTGAAACGAACAAACGTAACAAATATTCTTCTCTTATTCAAAATTATATTTTTATTCCGTTTGCAGTTGAAACGCTTGGACCTTGGAGTAATAGTGAAAAAAAAATAATCCAAAATATTACACCCCGTCTTATTGCTTCTACTGGTGACAGGAGGGCTGGTTCATTTTTCGCCCAGAGAATCGGAATTGCGATTCAAAGGGGAAATGCTGCTAGCATTCTTGCCACCATTCCACGCGGTCACGATTTGTATAGTAAATATTTTTAATTTTTATTTGTATTTATTTAAGGTAAATAAAAAAATGCCTTATATATCAAAGTTCTTTTGATATGAGACTTAATATAACATTAAATGAGTAATAGGCAAAGTTAAAAATGGATGTGGTCTATTATTATAGAAATTATTGTATCACTAGCTGTGCCCGCGGTTTCACCCGCGTAAAATTAATAAAAATATAATGAATAAAAAAGCCGAGATGGCCCAGTGGTAAGAACGCGTGAATCTTAACCGATGATCGTGGGTTCAAACCCGGGCAAGCACCACTGAATTTCATGTGCTTAATTTGTGATTATATTTCATCTCGTGCTTGACGGTGAAGGAAAACATCGTGAGGAAACCTGCATGTGTCAAATTTCACTGAAATTCTGTCACATGTGTATTCCACCAATCCGCATTGGAGCAGCGTGGTGGAATAAGCTCGAAAACCTTCTCCTGCAAAGAGGACAAGAGGCTTTAGCCCAGCAGTGGGACATCCATAGGCTGTTACTGTACTGAATAAAAATCAGCCTAGAACCTTCCTTGATAAAAGGAATATACAACACAAAATATTTTTAAATTCGAACCAGTAGTTCCTCAGATTAGCCGGATCAAACAAACAAATTCTTCAGCTTTATATATTAGTATAGATTTATACGCCGAAATAATCTGGATATAGCTAACGTACCTACTAAAAGTACATTCTGCACGTACACGTGTTAAATTTATAAAATATTACGTAATAATAGAAGCAATAAATTTTACATAGCAATATTTTTCATAATCTGACAGACAGGGAAAAGGATTCGTCACGTGACTCGCGTTATAAATATGATAAGAAGTATATATCTCATTGATGTATTGTATTCTCTACGATTTACTTGTCTGTAATTGTTGTTTTACAGACAAGTAAATCGTAGAGAATCGTCACTCATTTGATGATAAAAAAGAGAGATAGAGAAAGTAAGCTTGCGAGAAAGAGAAAACGCTAAAACAGTTATGTTTTATGACATCGATTTTTATTTCAATTACAATTAATCGGAACTATTAATAATTCATCGCAATCATGTTTTTTATTGCTGTTTAAAATGGTTTATTACAAGAACTATTAAATTTTATTAAGAACTGTAATGTTTACAAGAGTTTTGTGGTTTATTTTTACAATTTAATATTATGTTCGTTTCAAAAACTCAGACTTAGCTAGACTCAAAGTTGGTGGTTGGGCTTTATGCAAGCTGTTAAATAATAAGCGTTCTGGGTTAAAGAGTGAGTGATCAATTTAATAACACGTACAAGGAACATAACATCCTAGTTACCAAGTTTGGCGGCACATTGGTGATGTAAGGAATTGTTGCCTGGCGATTGGCGATGAAAGATGATGTGTCGATTGGCGTTGGTGACCACTTACCATCAGGTGGCCGACTTGCCCGTTCGCCTTTCTATAACTGAAAAAAATACTTATTAGGATTTGTAAGCTTTATTTTTAACAGTTAATAATTTATTATTGTATAAATATAATAAGCATGAAATAATATCTAGAATGCGCGGTTTTCACGTATTAATCTCAATTGCGATTAATAAGGCAAAATATTAGCCGATAAGAACGAATGAGTAATTTACGATCAAAATAATGAGCCCCTGTGGCCTAATGGATAAGGCATCGGCCTCCTAAGCCGGGGACTGTGGGTTCGAGTCCCACCAGGGGTAGTACAGGCTTTCTTTTAACTAAGCAGTTAGAATTTTAACTAATATATCCGTTATTTTTCAAAGGCTAATATTTAATCCTAATATTTAATTACGCATGCTTTTTTTTATAAACTTTTTGTTAGAAAATTATTAAAATTCCGGGTTTTGTTATGTCAAATTTAGTTTAATTAGGTACAGTGTAATAGTTTTTTCTTCTCAATGTCATCACGTGTTTTCAAAACAAATTAATGATGATTTATTAATTATCGACTCTATCATAAATGGTTTAGTACTTTTGTAAGTACTATACAAATAAATAAAATTAAAGTTAAGATTTCAAGATAACTAACCACTTTTTAAGTTAATATGGCTACATGCTAGTTATCAAAGCCAAAACATTTTAATTTTCCGCTGCTTCTTAATATATAAAAGATTTTGTATCATGTATAATTCAAAAAGCCATTATTTACGTTGTAATGGAAGAATTTTCGTCACAAGCTGAGTTACATTGAGTTCGCTGGCAAAGTCGCGGGTCTGGCTATATTATTGCTAGTTATGAAATAATTTAATTTTCAATTATTATTTACTATTAATATGATGTATTTGAAATTAATCTCTGTGTATATGTATATATATATATATATATACATACATTTAATTTTTTTTATAAAAAAATCATTAAAATTAATTAAAAAATATATATATCATTTTTTTAAATTAAATGATGAAAATAACATGGCAACACAGGTGCGGGCAATAGCGCTCGATAGCTCTTACCTATCGGGTAGCTAAGACACGAGGTCATGACCTCAGTAGTCCACGTTTTTACCACCAACAGCGTCGTTAAACACAATTAATATATTTTTTAAGTATTTTTTTTCTTAGTATTTTAAAAATTATTACATAAATAGAACCGACACACGATACCTAAAAACGACTTCACGGGTCGGACATGAATTTTGTTAAACTCAGTATAAACATACACATATATTTAAATTATAATTATATATATATATAAATTATATTTATGTTTACTACTTTAATTTTTAAAATAAAATCATTTTAATTTTATTATTCATTCTACTTATCAATGGCTGTCATTAAGTTCAGCCGATACTTTTTTTCATTTCACTTTGAACAAAATATTCGTTTCATTGGTTCACTTATTGAATTCATTCCATATAAAATAATTAATTCATATGTAATTTTGTATCAACGTTACAATTTTTTAATTCATAAGAATACGATTGAAAATCTGTACCAAAATATATTTACAACTTAACTACCGTATATAATAATATTACTACGTACTAACATTATATATAATAATTGTTGTTGTTTTAAATACACTCTAAGTCTGTGGTAAAGGAAAACATCGTGAGGAAACCTGCATGGGTCTAATTTTTGTGAAATTCTGCTACACGTGTATCCTCTAGCATTTTAGTAGCGTGGTGGTATTAACTCCAAACCATCACCTAAAAGGAAAACTAGGCATTAGCCTAGTGGGGCGTTCACAAACTGTAGTTTACAGGGAAATGAGCGGGCCAATCGAGGTCACAGTTCTACAAATTTATAACGATTACGAAACGTTGCCGATACAATTCCAATCCAACTTTGATTATTCTATATATATTCGGATATAAAGTAAACCGATAAAATATTATTATAAAACGTAATGTAAAAACCATAATTAATTGCGAGCTTTTATATCAATGGTATTTAATTAAAACTTGGTGGTTGGGTTACAGGCAGAAGGGACATAACATCTTAGCTGCCAAGGTTGGTGGCGCATTTTCGATGTAAGATGTAACATCTCTTACAATGCCGATGTCTGTGGGCGTTGGTGACCAGTTACCATCAAGTGGCCCACATGCTCGTTCGCCTACCTATACAATAAAAAATAAAATAAGAAAATGGATAAACGCAACGATTACGCTCCGATTCGATTTTAATAAAGTGAAAATTTGATAGTATAATTGACCATCTGTGTGTAACTGAACTTCAATAACTTTTACTGGGACTTAAAACTAAGGTCTTCGGTATAAATATTAATGAATGGCCGATACACAACCACAAAGACCTGCATAATGTGTACAAAGTAAATAAATTAATAGACTGAAAGTACGAGTATTTTGTTTTGACTTAATGGCATTATTATATTTAAAAATTATTAATACATGAACTATTTACTTGCAAAAGTAATTTAAGAGTTATTATAGATTATTATAAGAAAATACTGAACAAAATAAGACTACGTTAAGCAGCGGCAATGATGCTAGCCAGCATTTCTCAGATAAATCTTAATTTCGATTAATAGGACGAACTAACCAGCCTCTACGTCAATAGGGCAGGTCTTTTATAAAAACAGCCGATAAGAACCAGTTACTTACATATTCATAAAAATAAGCATAAGCCCCTGTGGCCTAATGGATAAGGCATCGGCCTCCTAAGCCGGGGATTGTGGGTTCGAGTCCCACCAGGGGTAGTACAGGCTTTCTTTTAGCTAAGAAGTTAGAATTTTAACTTATTTATCCGTTATTTTTCGAAGGCTAATGTTTAATCTAAATATTTAATTATGTGTTTCTTTCGCTTTGTCTATATTTAAAATGACATTAGGCGCTTCAATAAATTCATATAGTATTATCAAATATAAGTATTAAAAATATATCATATAAATGTATATAATATATTTTTAGTATTTAATTCATCACATAAAAGCGAAAACTAATGTATTTTTATAATCAAGTATAACCCTTACGGGTAAAATATACAAAGCATAGGACTCGGTGCTTCTTCATCAAAGTTTATATAAAAATGTTTTATAAAAAGGTTATCCCACGTAAGTTGAAAGTGCGAAATAAAATAAAATTAGCCTAAAATTCTCATTTAGATGAAAAGCTAAATGTCCTACACAAGTGTAGTAAGCTTACATTTTCGTTCACAGAACATATTATATTAACTCAAAAATGGCATACTGTTATATAAATATTTTAAGTTTCCATAGGATAAGATATCTTTTAATTATTTAACATGAGGTCCTCCAGACCGATTTCGGCCACGGCGGCCAATCTCAAGAGAGATTAGCCAACTGCGCAGGAGATATTATAGTGCACAATTGTATGCGCAAACACAGGTGCACTCTCTTTTCCTTAGCTCTCATAATCCGATGGGACGGCAATCCGACACGACTGGAAAGAGTTCAGGCGCAGGACCAACGGCTTAACGTGCTTTCCGAGGCACGGGAGTGTACACACTTCCACCTTCCAGACTCCGGGCTGCTACTGAGAATTTTCTTACAGAAAAACCCAATAACTATTTATTGGCCCGACTTGGGAATTGAACCCAGGACCCCCGGGTCTGCAGCCTAATATCTAGCCACTAGACCAACGAGGCAGTCATATTTAACATATTATGTCATCATCAAATATTTGCTTTATATAATAATAAATACAATACTTAAGCTGTTTGGTGGTAGAATACGTCATATGGTGGTAATGACCTAAATGGGCTGATTTACCCTACCACCGAGCAAATCATAAATTAGCATATGTACATGACAGAAGTAAAACTTTGTGTTCACTATTATTATTTAAATGCAACTTCATACGTATTACATTCGTATTCTTTCGTATTTTGCGAGGGAAGTTTAACACGAATATATACAAATGAAAACATGAAAAATCTACCTTAAAAACGTGTCAAAAGAAGATACATGTAAATTTTATGTATTGAATGTAAAACATTTCAGACAAAGAGTTATCACTCCTGATGGTAACCACTGTTTACAGCCCATTCAATATCAATGCAACTCTGAATAATTTACATACCGAAACATCTGTAATCAATTTGCTCGATATTCTGTAATATGTTCTGTAATTCTCTGTTTTTTTTTTTGTAAATTTAAATAACACATGTGATTTCTATAATACTCCCTGTTCTGTGGTTTCATTAGACATGTTCAATGCTGGCACAGCATACTGTCAACGTTTTCATGCCAAACGCCTCCAACTAAGCCACAGACATGTCTTAGTCCTGATGTACTAAGAAACAGTGCATTTACAACGAATTTTATAATTTCAACAATTTAATTTTTAATTTCGATAAAAGTCATTATGTATAAGCTAATAAGCGAAAATATAGTTTTATATTCAGATGTGTAGTATTTTTTTATTTTTGGTTATACGTTTTTTTTTTTTAATGTCCAACAAAGGAATATGCGCTGCCACCTCTATTTAAATATAATGTTGTCATTGTAAAATGAAGGTAAATTACTATAAATAATTAAATATTCATATATTATATACATAATATGTTTTCACTGTTGACCAATTGCTAAATAGACTTCATCATCATAGCTAAACAAATATACTTGGCATCAGAATGTCAGTGACGCGATCTTAAGATTATCCTCAACTAAAAAATCTCTCATCATGCCAAAAGAAGTTTTTACAGATAAAAGTAATGTAACAGATAATAATTACCCAATGATGATAAGACATCCTAACAATTTCAATAGAAAAGATTATTATGTACGAGTCTCTTAGTTTCAGTTAGTATTATAGTTAAATTTATATATAGTCAAGCATTATCGGTATTGCTTAATTTATGTTACCAGTTCCAAATAGTAAAGTCAGGAAATAAACCCAATATTTTGACCTAATTTTGACCGAAATATTCGAATTTCATTACAGTTTACCTGCCGACGAATCTCCAAATAAAAACATTCATGAAATCAAATATGAGTTGGATTTGGAGCTGCGATCTTTTGCTGAATTTCCATTTCATTTTTCCAGAACGCAACCCATAGGGTACTTCGACCAATTCTGAAACCTTAAATCCAGTATTTTTAAACAAATATATACAAAAATCACGAAATATGACACGAGAAATAAATAAAAAAGAGTTTACACTATTATCACATTTACCCTATATTTTTAAAGGCAAAGTGTTCAAGTGTATTAGCAAAACATTAATCTTAAAAGCTATTTCCAATCTGTCCTCCTCTTATGCGATGCAGGAAAGTCACATATTATGGGTAACCTAAATAGGTAGTTTAATTAAGTCTGTTAATGTAAATATATTTTGCTAACGATGCAATAACGCCTATCTAGACTAATATTAAAAATGCGATAGGAACTCTGTCTGTTTGTCACGCTTTCATGGCTAATCTACTGAACTGAATTTGATAAAATTTGGTATGAAGCATGATTGAACCCTGAGGTAGGAAATAGGCTACTTTTTTTAAACCTACCACCTACCACCCCCCAAACGCGAGAGAAGTTCTAGGTGCTAAACATTTTGACATAACAGCAATCCTTCAAGTAATTCATGTATGAGCTCAGAAATGTTTGGTTAAATGCTTTCATTTCTTTGATAGTCTTCAGTGAGGCTAAATTTTAAAAATTACACATTTTTTGTTACCAACGCGTGTTGACATAAACACTTGAAATATTTAAACTGAATTTCCAATGCTATTATGATATTATCGTTCTAGTTGACTATTTATTTTTATACCATTATCATTTTTATTAAGTATTTCATTCAAGCCTTTTTTCTATTTTCTATACAAATACTATTCTCCCATCCCCACTATCACAAACAATATGACCTCGAACATATTTACATCAATATCTTTTAATCGAGTCTTACTCGATTCAGTAACGCCATTTGTATATAATACACTCATCGAAATTTTATTTCCTTTATCCTTACTGACATTATATGTAAATGCCAACGTAAGTTTGTTTGTTTGTTACGCTTTCACGTCATAACTACTAAACCGATCATAATGAAATTTTGCATACACGTTGTCAAGGGTACAAAAAAGGACATAGGTTACCAAACAACCGTCTTCTCACTTGCATTCGGGTGAAGTCGTGGTCGGAAACTAGAGGACTTATATTGTTAAAGCTGCCAACTCGAATATAGTTTTTACGTCATCCTCTAATTACAAAGACTCATTCATTTTACAAACTAGAATAGTATAAAGCATTTTAATTACCCTTTTGATCTGAATTCCATTTATTTTTCCGCCTTGATGAGTCACAGTACTAATTTTCTATAGTTATAAAATCGTTTGTCTCAATTCACTACAGCTACTGTTATCATTACTAGTAATTATGTTATACCAAAGTCTAAGAAATGATTTTTGGAAATTTTAACTTAACGAAAAAAAATAATTAAATTGATATAATATTGTCATTAATGTAATAAAATATACAAAAATTCTTATTTTAAATGTACCTCCTCCATCTGCATAATTGTTTCATGGTTGCAAGATGTAATAGGAATTCCTTTGTGTATCATACGATGGAAGGCCCAGCTTGCAAGGCGTAGTGTGGCATAACTTAAGAAGCTAAGCTGGGTTAAAAGTGATACTATGTTAGGTTTAATATTCTATAGTTTGAAAATTGAATTTAATTTACAATCACAATTTGGATAATGAGTGTGTTTATTATTTTTTCCTTGGATGATTTTTTAATTTTATCAAGTCGATCTATGATAATATGAAGTCTTCATATAAAACAGATAAATTAAATATAGCCATCGAGTATTTAAAGAAAACATACTTTAGTTTTCTATATTGATAATATAATTCATTAAAGATTTTTTTTTTAATAAAATCTTTGACCTCTACCAAACGGGATCACACTAATAATATTTTACAGATTATAAAATAAATTCAATCAAATTAAATTAATTTCAATGAAATCCATATACTAAATTAAATCAAATCAAATTAATTCAAATTCAATCAAATCAAATCAAATTTAATTCTATTATATTTAAACTTAAATTAAACTTAATTTATAATATGATGAATAATAATATTTAAAGTGGGTAGGTAGGCTAAAAATTGAGCTACTTGATGACAGTCGTCGTGTAAGAAGTATTATCCAATCCTAATATCGTCAATGCACCAGTAATCTTTACAACTAAGATTTTGAGTCCATTGAGCCGGTATAACGGCTCAATTACCTTTCAAACCTAAACACAACGATACTAAGTATTGCTGTTTGGCGGTAGAATAATTTATGAGAGGGTGTCAAGACATATATAACTTTATTTTAACAGTGAAACTTAATTTTTATATAAATAACTTAATAAGATTTTTATTGTATCCAACAAAAATATTACTTAAAGTAAAGAACATAAAGTTCCTAAGTAAGAGTCCATTAATTTTGTTAATTTAATTTATTGATGTATATTATAATTACCGGTGATGTTAGCTGACAATGTACTGTGTAATTTAAAATTTATTTTCATATATTATTTATATAGTAGTAGTATATAATTATAATACATAAAATAACATTTGTATTACAATACAGTGTCAGCATATTAAAAGTAAGTTGATGTGGTCTCCTGTAATTGAAGGATCACACATGTTTTATAATATTATTCAATTCAATGTACTTGTGTGTAAAGTGTGTATCTTTTGTTGGAGATCCTTAAATAAATAAATCAAATACATTATATGTTCACGGTGATAGTATATATATATAGTTGTCTAATAAATATTATATATAACCTAATGCTTACATCTATACATATAATAAATCTGTAACTGGTCGATGTCTGTACATGGAAGATAAATGAGTTAAACTTTTATCGGGGGTCTTTATAAACACAATAGAACCCAAAACAATGATTAATAGAATTTTTGTCTGTTTGTCTGTTTGTCTATTTGTCTGTTTGTCTGTTTGTCTGTGCGTTTGTGCACGCTAATCTTAAAAACGGCTTAACGGATTTGAGTGCGGTTTTCACTAATGTATTGTGGCTAACTTCACTTAACATTTAGTGTTTGTTTTATTTCAATCGGTTCATAAATAATAAAGTTATATCAATTTAAAGATACACGTAGAACATTTATTAAAAAATGGTTATGGTCAAACTGAAAAGAGATTAAATATTACATGTAATACACTTTTGCTTATGATTTATCCTATATTTTGTCCTATAATTTTTAATCTCTTTATTTATTTATTAAAAGTTTAGTATCACTACTAAAAATCAATAAATTATTATCTGTAGGAAAAGTACGCGCACTGTTAGTTGTCAAAATCAAAAAGTTTTGTTAACAATTTCGTGTTTTCAGTAGCTTCGTGTGTTGTTTTTGCATAAAAACTAATATTGCATATATATTGTGTGTATCTTTATGATCTCATCTTATATCTTTCATAACAGTACGCTTTAAGACTGCGTGTGAGCAAGTCAGTTAACTCAGTGACAATAATTAATACGTAAATAGTATATAGGTGTATAAACAAAGCCTAAAAAACAAGTATAACAATAATACATGGTTTTAGAAGTGCTTGCTTTCAACATCAACGTGGTATATCACTTCTTAAAACTTTAAATAGGTATAATTTTTTCATAAATTCGTGTTTCCTGTCAAAAGTTTTAAAACGGCAGATAAAAATTCAAACGTTTTACCTACCGAAGTTTTTTCTAAACAACGAAATAAATAACAATTTAACGCGGAAAAAATGGCAACCATATTTTGAACTATATTTATTAGCCTCTGGATATATATAAGGAGTATTAGCCACTGGTTATGTATAAGAAGTGTAAAAAGAGAAAAATAGCAATTTTGTTACACTCGATTGGTTGAAAAGGTGTCGAAATGTTCAATTCATTCAACATTAAAATAACAGAAATTACTTTAGAAGACCTCATTAATAAATGTAACAAGTATTTCGAACCGAGGAAAAATTTAACTATGGCCTGACATCTATTTTTTATGAGAAAACAAAGCAAACACGAAAATATAACCAACTTTATTACGAGTCTAGAAAATTTCAGTTTAAAATGCGATTTCGTTGAATTAATGATTGGTCAGTGATAAATTTACAGCGAATATGTGTTAGAGTAGCTCGCCAAACATCAAAGATTATTACAACGGTCTGATCTGTCACTAAAGAAAGCTATAGAGATAGCTAAAATAGTAGTGATCGAACAACAAAATACGGAGCACATCAATAAAAGCACTGAGACGTCGTCATCACCGTCATCTAATGAATATCAAGTGATGAAGGGGGAGTAAAAGGGTTAAACAACACACAGTACAGAATAGAGAAGATGTGCATATTCCTACGAAGTCAGACGGGCAACTAATTAAGAAGAGAACAAAATTGTGAAACGTGGTTATATTTGCCTCATCCCAATATAAACCGAATAAAAGTATTTTGTAATCTCTCAGCTTAATTCGATTGGTCTTTGGCTACATCAAGCTTGCGACAGCATAATCATGAATAGGAAGAAGTAGATCTGTGCGAGCATATAATATATAATTAAGTGTACTCAGATATTGATATTATATATTTAAAAAAAAATCACTGCAAAAATAACATAAATAAGATAAAAATAATAATGTATTAAATGTATTAATTTATATAAAATGAATGTACCAACCCATCTTAATATTCAATATTTTAGTTTGTTATAAATTTTGTACTGTAGTCATATTCTTGCTTGCCTTTTAATTGTATTTGGTTAAAAAATATATAAATAATATATATATATATCATTTATTTACTGCATTTTATTGGCCTTACTCAATGTAATAATGCTTAAGCTATGTGATTTCATTTATATTTTGTTTTTGTTAAATTTGTGTTTTCATTAAGTAATTAATTATATTTGATTATAAAAAAATATATATCTTACTACACCTTTACTGATTATGATGGCTTAGCTGTTTGATTTTATATATGTTTTGTTTATTTTAATGATTGTGTAATTATTGTTGGTGGAAACTTAGCTAATGTATATGCTATAAGTGTCATCTCATTTTTAACACTTAACCTACCAGAGCGGTCAAATAACTGCTTTTGAAAGTTTAATTAAAATAGTTATATAGCTGCTTTTGTTTGTATATTATATACTTTTTCTACATAAAATGGCCGCTTAAGCAGCTTATTCAGATGTGTGTCAAGTTCAATGGACAACATTTGTTTTAATTCCCTTTTTTTTGTTTAATTAAATTAGTAGCCTTGGTTAAGTCTGATTTTATTTAGTCTCTGACAGAAGAAACTTTTCCTTTACTTTATACTTTATATTGTACACATAAAATATGTAACATAAATCTATAACAAAAACGAATTAATTAATAAATTATCCACACATCTCTTTACATATAAATAAAATTGAAGTTTCTGTCTGTTATTTCAAAATAACTGCCTGTTTTAAAGGTTATATGACTATTTACGATTTACCAAAACCAAAGAAATCATTTTTTTAATTTTTTTGCATGTCTATATGTCCAGTCTAATCTTTCAATCGTCTAAAAATTGAAATAACCGAATTATTATAAGAACTATTTCAATATTCCGTTTAGCCTTTATTTCATCAAAATTAGTTGAGTCTATCAAAAGTAAAAAAAATTACGTATTTTTGTTGATATCTATACACATAATATTATTACTCTTCCTAACTGATTCATTAACGCAGAGCCTAAACTGCGGGGGTTAGAAACTTGAAATTTTGGCAGTTGATACATTTTATAACACCCACTAAGGTAGGATTTTTGGAAATTCTACCCCTAAAGAGTTGAACGATTGTGTAGAAACCCGTCATTTTTAAAGTTAGAAGCATGAAATTTAATGAACAAGCTTAAAAATAAATAAAAATGTATTTCAGCGTTTTTGAAAATCTAAATCTAAGAGGGTAAAAAAGGGGTTGAAATTTTGTATGGGTATTAAAACTATGCATACGTATTTCGTCGTTTTTAGAAACTTAACTCCAAACGGGAGAAACGGGGTATAAGCATTAGTATAAAAATTTAAAAAAATAGAAATATACTATTTGTGTTTTTTGATTGAATTAATAAACATGAATTTCAAAGTTTTTAGAAACTTTTATTTTTGTTTGGAAGAGTTGGGTGCAAATAAATAATGAAATTCAAAATACGCAATATCTTATATCAATATCTCTTAGGGAGAAATATACGAACTTCACTATGTTAGTGATGTTTGGATAAAGAAAACATATTCCATTATTGCCATATATACCACTTAATTGGTATTCCCTAAGCTTATATTATTGTAAAGTTTCATTAAAATCCATTCAGTAGTTTATGCGTGAAAGAGTAACAAACGTCCATACATCCATACAAACTTTCGCGTTTATTATATTAGTAGGAAGTAGGATTATTATATGCCCTGTACTGAACACACATACACTATACTGGATGGGCGAATAAATCGATTGGTAAATGTTTATATCTTATTGATTAAAAAATGTTCGAGATAAAATCCTTATTTTACCCGTACGAAGTCGGGGCGGGCAGCTAATTACTCGCTGATAACGTATCTTTCTGTAGGTAAAAAAGGTTTTTAAAAACAGTACAGCAGTTTTTTAGTTTATTCGCTACAAACAAACATACAAAAAATCTATTTTTACTTATTTATAATATTAGTATAGATATGACCACGCGCGAGCGAAGCTGCGGGCAACAGCTAGTTATTTAAATATATTTCAACTTCAGGGAGTATCGTAAGGTTTTTAGCGAAGGCGCTGTATAACATTCCATCCTACTTCCGTAGTTAACTTATAGATGGCGCTGTTGAATAATTAGCATACAGTATGTAAATTGATAACAAGTCTGATAATATAAAAAATTAAAATAATGTCTCAATGTCTCAATTCAATCGGTGGTAGAGCTTTGTGCAAGCTCATCAGATATTCTACCGCAAAACAGCAGTAATTTTGTATTGTTATGTTCCGGTTTGAAAGGTGATTGAGCCAGTGTAATTACAGGCACAAGAGACCTAACATTTAGTTCCCAAGGTTGGTGGCGCATTGGCGATGTAAGCAATGGTTATCATTTCTGACAATGCCATTGTCTATGGGTGTTGGTAACCACTTATCATCAGGTCACCCATATGCTCTTCCGCCTACCTATACAATAAAGACTCACCCTTCAAACCGGAACATAACAATACCAAGTACTGCTGTTTTGCGGTAGAATATCTGATGAGTGGGTGGTACCTACCCACACGAGCTTGCACAAATCTCTACCACCAAGTATTTTGTTAAATCAAATATCTTATTATATCACTGTAAAAAAGCCTATTAAATGTTAATCAATACGAATCAAATGCTGTTTAGAATCAATACGATTAGGATGTATAGTATAAACTTTTGTTAATTAAAATTTTTGTTAAAAGTATTCGAAATACGTGAAATATTGGGTATATTACACGATTTGATGTGAGTTTGTTTGTTTGTTACGCTTTCACGCCTAAACCACTAAATCGATTTTAAATATTCTTTCACCAATGGAAATCTACATTAACGGTGAGTAACATAGGCTACATTTGGTCTCCGTATTGCCACAGGAACGGGAACTACGCGGATGAAACTGCGGAAAAAACGCTAGTTTATAATATATTCTTAAACAATAACATTAATGTTATTGTGACGTTTAACAGTAATTAAACCGCAACAAAAAAAACTCAAAACAAAAGAAGCGGACATTCCAAAATTTTACAACTAGAATCAAGATGTATATTAGTCTGAATAAACCAAGATTACAAGACACCTCATTGTCTAAAGAAATAAATTGAGATTCGTCTATTACAATGCTGTGTCAAGAATTCAAGGTTTCTAGCTACACTGGTTGTCATAGCGATATTGCAACAAGAAAGAACAAAAGAAATTGTTTGTGGTTTAAGTTGAAAGCAAAAAACACAAATAAATATAAAATTCATTCGCTTGTGTTTACAGCGTTAATATTACTTGCTTGACTGCCTCGTTGGTCTAGTGGCTAGATATAAGGCCGCCGAACTGAAGGTCCTAGATTCAATTCCCAGGACGGGCTAATAAAAAGTAATTGGGTTTTTCTGTCAGAAAATTCCCAGTAGTAGCCCGGAGTCTAAAAGTATGAAGTTTGTACGCTGCCGTGCCTCGAAAAGCACGTTAAGCGAATAGAGAGTGCATCTGTGTTTGCGCACACTCGTGCACTATAATATCTCCTGCATAGTTGGCTAATTTCCATTCGATTAATTTATTTACTTCTATCACACATAAATGTTCTTATGTAAACAATCAAAAAACCAACTACTTAATTTTTAACAAAGTGACCATTTTCACACAGTCATTCCTACATATCTGCAGTATATAAATTAAGATCAAGTGAAAACCAATCAAGCTCGATCGAGAAATCGCACCCTCGACGTCTAAATTAAATACAGTTTATTAAAAAGATAAATGTAGCAACTTATTAAAAGTTTTATTCAAACGTCGAAAATTGTAATTCATTAATATTCGATTTTTAAATTATTATTCTCATAGCACTCAAGGAAGTTCAAAAAACGTATAACATACTCTTATCACTTGAGCCAAACGCTATAACATTTTATGATATATTCAAATGAAATCCGCGATCTCAAGAACGCGGACGGTTATCATTAGAGCTCTGAAACGGAATGAGAACGGTTGGGCTCGGAGTAAACGATGCGTCAATTTCACTAGAGATCGGTGGAAATGAATAAACGATGTCTACCCGTATTATAGGATTAATACTGAATGATACCAATGCAATAAAGAGAAAATAATAGTTTATTTGAGTAAAGTTTTTTGGGATCAATGGGAGTATACTTCAAGGTTGAATTTGAATGCAACTTTTCATGTAGCTTATGATTTATTATGATTCTATGAGCTCTATAGTCTCTACGTACTATAAAACTAAGTATGTCTGTCTGTTTGAACGCGATAATATCAAAAAGCTACCAAATGTATTATAATAAGAATTTTACCTCTTGATGGAATGATTTACGAGAAAGGTTTAAAGTTTTCATGTAAATTTGCTGAAATGTCAGGACGATTGTTGTATCAAAAGAAGTTATACCTTAGAGTAGAAGTTAATCTGAGATCTTTAATGCCGCTAAAACCTAATACAGTTACAATTATATATTATGATATTGAGTTATGTTGCTATCCTCATTTTACCCATGTGAAGCCGGGATGGGTAACTTATATAAACTTTTACATCTCACATTTTATTATAACTAGGCGAAGTTTTCCATTCCTTAGTAAATATCTCTTTCGGAGGTAAACCGTATGACATAGTTTGTATTGCATAAAATATTCATGATTTTAATGGATTTCTGAATAGAGATTGATTTCGAGATAAAAATTAGTGATCTGTTACATGTTTTATTCAAATTTATGAGTAAATAGTGTTGGATACGTTCAGTTATTAAAAAAAACAACTCTTATTCCATTTTCTAGTATTTATTTCAAGTTACAATTGCCGTCTCTATTCTCGTCTATTTTACAATTCGCTACATTTTGTCTTAACGTCATTTCATGAATTCATTTGAAAACAGAATGGTACCTTTTACGATGATAAAAACTCTTTAGTAACTTTACAAAGCGTTATTATTGAATTATTGAACAATTCCAATTACCTAATAAATATTCATAAACCTTATTATTCAAATATACATATTCTTACAATTAATACAATAAATATTAAGAAGTCAACCGTCGTTTGAAATTGATATTCGTACCTTATTGGATAACAATTAATAAATTAACCTAACAATAGGCAATGATTTTTATACAAATATTTCATGTTATAATATTCTACTCTTTTCACGATATATTCAATGTACAGACGCGATCTTGTTGTATTTTTCTTATACGATAATGTGTTGATTCTGCTCAATCATATCGTGTTTTATGTTTTTCTTAACAATGCCAAGTGGAGAATATGACTAAATGAAAAAAATCAACCTATTGTTGTGTTTCACTTGAATACTCCAACGTAGAGTAAAATTACTTAGCTTAAATGGATGTATGTTTAATAATGTTAATCTCTTTAACTATCCGTTGGTTTAGTGGCTAGACATAAAGCTGCAGATCCTAAGTCCTAGGATCAAATCTCAGGTCAGATCAATAAAATGTTACTGGTTATTTTCTGTCGATATATTCTCAGTAGCAACTCGGAGTCTAAGTCAAGTTAAATAATTGATATATTTAATATAATTTATATATTTAATAAATAGATATGACATATGATGTTTTGGTGACGTATTGCATCTAAGCAAAGCTACAAGAATTATGTATGTATGTGACATTGAAATTGAGTTCATTCCATTATGAATGTGGATTCTGATTAGATGGATGACGAAACGCCAAGGCGAGCACCATCAATACTAAAAACTTAAAATTAATAAACTATTTTTTATCAAGCTTTATTAGTCATTTTTTTTCCGATTCTATATAAGCTGTAATACTTCTTAAAATTGAAACGATAACGAAACTCCTTCGTCTATGTGAAAATCATCGCATACATTTATCATCAACTATATATTTTCAAACCTTGACACTTCATACCATATTTAATAAATACAATAGTATAAGTAATACAATTTACTTTTTGTTATTTTTAATATTAATTAAACATGTGATATCTTTATAAATCTAATTTAAATATGTTCCTTAATTAACCTAACAATATTAAATTAACCCATTAATTAGTTATCACTGTGTTAAATTTCAAATAAAAGCTTGTTACATTTTAATAACATGTATTTATTTTGAAATAAGCTTATCTGAAAATAAAAATACATATAAGACAATTTTGTTAAGGGTCGTTATGCATTTCGAAATTTAAAAGCGAATTTACTCTTCAGTGGTCAGTTTGCGTATATTCAGTCGGTTTTTGCGTCAACTGCTATTACTCAATTCGGTAACTATAAATTTAATCGAAATTGGCCCTGGATTGAATTTCGACGCAGTTTGTTGGAAGTTTTTTTTGCATGATTTCGTATTTGGTTTTGTTTAAGCAAACTGTTTTTTTTTTATGTTGTTAGTTTTTGTTAACAAGATTTGTGAAAATAATTTATTGATTTTAATAGGACTCGTAAAATGGTTGTTTCCTCACGTTATCTTTTTATTTTTTAAATTTCATATAATATTATTAATTGGAAAATCTTAAATGTTTGCAGAATTTTATCATAGAATAATCTTACCTTGATTGTCTTTTAAGAATATTATGTAGTTATTTTAGAATGACGCTAAGGCATGTTATATTCCAATTTACTAAAGGTTATTCAAGTAGGTACATTTTTTTTAATGTTACAATTTACCTTTATAAAGATATTATTTATAACAACCTCAAGTTTAAACCATTATACTTTGTAAGCTTCAGGCCTTTTTTAATAGTGATTACTTAATCTGTAACCTAAAAATATATACAATATAACAAAATGGAGAAAAAAATTTTAATCAATCTCTATAAAATCTAACCTATAAATAATATATACTGGAATCTCGTTACAGAAATCGATTAAGAGATTGGAGTGGAAAAAGTGGTGTAAAATTAATAAGGGCCTCTACGACCCCGACCACGGACGCACCGATAGTGGTCGCTTTTGGGTTAATTAATTAACCGGGCGATTGCTTTCAGCGATATTATATTTTTGCAAGTTCATGATTCTTTTATAGGACCAATATTTTACGTGGATTGGACACGAAATCGGTTATCGATTTTGAGCTGTATCATTAGTTAATAAGGTTTATATTTTAACGTTTCTTATTTTTAATGGAGCAATATTTTAATAGGTGTAATAATGTTCCGCAAAATATAAATGTAATCTTAATGATTACGTCCTAATTGAGTCTGGATATATAAAAAGAAAATTTATTGCAGGACTTAAAATTACATTTTTTGTATTATTAAATTAATATTTTTTAATTATTCACGTATAAAAAAGTAACGTGTAAAACAGCAGTATTTTGTATTGCTGTGTTCCGGTTTGAAGGGTGAGTGAGCCAGTATAATTACAGGCAGAAGGGATATGACATCTTAGTTTCCAAGGTTATTGGCGCATTGGCGATGTAAGCGACACTTAAAATTTCTTACAATGCTATTGTCTATGGGCGTTGGTGACCAATTACCATCAGGTGGCCCATACGCTCGTCCGCCTACCTACACAATAAAATAAAAATAAATATAAAATAAACAAACTGTACAAAGCGACACATTTATACAAAGAAATACAACGAAATACAAATACGAAACATTGACCGATACCCGAATACAGTTTGCAAAAGTACACAATATATAGTAATACGAGAATATTATAAAAAAAGTGTAAATTACAAAAATAAATCAACAATTAATAAAATGAGTTACAATTAAACAACAATAAAACAAATCTATACTGATATTCAATATAATTAAACCATACCTCATTTCATGATATATTAGTGAGCAAAGTAACAGCATGTAGACGAGATAAATGAGCGAATAAAATTAAAATAGATGCACCGTGTATCTTGTCCCCTTGAAGATACTTCATCAATACCTGCGCCAATGCATTAATGGAAGTATTTTCAGGTGAGTTTATAGCGATAAGATCAATTATTTACGGTAGCCGGAGCCGTGTAGCCAACGGGGCAATGTTAACACAATTCAGAATGCAGAATGTAAAATACACATTTAAGATGTGGTACTAGTATCGAATCGTCTACAAAAACGTCTTTATAGTGGTAGTGCCACGCTGCATACCTTCAGGTTGTAGCTGAATGGGCCGGCACGCCCGGGGAAGTACCACTCTCTCACTTAAAATCGGCGTAAAGTGGTAGCCATGCTACCGCGTTTCGTTCGGTATGTGAGAGTCCCGGAGGCCCAATTCCCCCCCCCCAACAAAATGACTGCGCAGAATATAAGAAAACTACCCCAGGAGGGTACCATCTGCGACCGCGGTGGACAATCCCTCTCTGGGCATCCATGCTCAGGGCATACACCACCTGAGCAGGGATGCCCAGGCTGCCCTTCGAATTCTGGGGGGGGGCAATTTTGTGCTCAAAAATAGACGAGGCAAACGGAGCAGGCATCTTAAGGCAACCCCTTCCACCATCGCTGTGGACTTCTGCAACATTAGGGGACTGAATTCCAACTTAAACGCCGTCCACTACCATCTCGAGACGGCGAAGCCGGCCTTGCTCTTTCTAACCGAGACCCAGATATCATCTCCGGCGGACACCTCATTCCTCTCCTACCCGGGGTACAAGTTGGAACATTCCTTTGTACCACGGGCTGGGGTGTGTGTTTACGTCAGAGAGAATATCTGCTCTCGTCGCCTCGCCTACCTTGAAGGGAGGGACCTATCCATTCTCTGGCTGCGCGTAGACTGCGATGATCATCCGCGAATCTATGCGTGCCTCTATAGGTCCCATAGCGATAATGCCGAAACTGACCGGCTCGTTGAGCACATCCAACGGGCTACAGATTCCGTGCTGCAGCAGATCCCATCCGCAGAGATCGTGATTCTTGGCGATTTCAACGCCCACCACGCCGAATGGCTAGGATCACATACCACCGATCATGCGGGGAGATCTGTGGTCGATTTTGCCTTGGCGTATGATCTGACACAACTGGTTACCTCGCCAACGCGAATCCCAGATGTGGAGGATCATACACCTTCCCTGTTAGATCTTCTGCTGACCTCTCATCCGGACGGGTACTATGTTTCCGTAGAGCCTCCTCTTGGCTCGTCGGATCACTGTCTTGTCCGGAGTATAGTGCCGATTACACGCACCTCACGGCCTCGGTTCGTGGGATGTCGCCGTGTGTGGCACTATAGGTTAGCGGACTGGGATGGGATGCGGTCCTTCTTTGCATCCTACCCATGGGGGCGGATTTGTTTCTCGCCGGATGATCCAGATGTCGTTGCTGACTCGGTCGCCGATGTGGTGTTTCAGAGTATGGAACTCTTCATTCCGTACTCTGCAATACCCATCGGCGGCAGATCCCGGCCCTGGTTTGGTCGCTTCTGCAAAACGGCGTCACGCCGAAAGGTAGAATGCTATCAAGCCTGGGCTGAAGCATCGGCATTTCGTGATGTAAATACCAGCGCACTTAAAAAGGAATACAACTCTGCCTCCAGATCTTTCAAAAGCGTTATTGCCAAAGCGAAATCGGAGCACATTGGCAGGATTGGCGAGAGATTGGTGCGTCTTCCTTCGGGAACACGCGCATTTTGGTCTCTCGCTAAGGCTGTCTTAGGGAATTTCTGTCAGCCCTCCCTTCCATCTCTGCACAGGAGCGATGACTCGTTGGCCCATACTGCGAAGGAGAAAGCCGAGCTTTTGGGATCTCTCTTCGCGTCTAACTCGACTCTTGATGATCAAGGAAAGACACCACCGACAATCTTGCGGTGTGATACCATGATGCCGGAAATTAAATTCCGGCAGAGTGCAGTTCGTAAAGCACTTCTTTCCTTGGACATCCATAAGTCGAGTGGGCCCGATGGCATTCCTCCGATCGTGCTGCGTGAATGTGCTCCCGAGTTGGCACCGGTCTTAACGCGTCTTTTCCGCTACTCTTACACATTAGGCGTAGTCCCGAATTCTTGGAAGACTGCTTTGGTGCATCCGATCCCTAAAAAGGGCAATCGCTCTGATCCAACAAATTATAGGCCTATTGCTATCACCTCCTTGTTCTCCAAGATAATGGAGTCCATTATTAACCGCCAGCTCCTGCGGTACCTAGAGGAGCACCAGCTGATTAGTGACCGCCAGTACGGCTTCCGTCGGGGTCGCTCAGCTGGTGATCTTCTAGTTTACCTTACACACAGATGGGCTACAGCGGTTGAGTCCAAGGAGGAGGCATTAGCAGTCAGTCTGGACATAGCGAAAGCCTTCGATCGGGTATGGCATAAAGCGCTTCTCACGAAGCTTCCTTCCTACGGGCTTCCCGAGAAATTATGCAAGTGGATCACCAGCTTTTTGGCAGATCGGAGCATCAAGGTCGTTGTCGACGGTGCATGCTCTGACTTAAAATTCGTCAATTCTGGTGTTCCACAAGGCTGCGTTCTTTCACCTACTCTGTTTCTTCTGCATATCAATGATATGTTACAAATCAGTAACATTCACTGCTATGCGGATGACAGCACTGAAGACGTCCTTTACACCGGCCGTGCTAATATTTCTCGGGAACACGTCGACGAGTGTCGGAATAAACTTGTGTCTGAAGTCGAGACCTTGTTAGCCAAAGTCTCGGACTGGGGCCGACTAAACTTGGTCCAATTCAACCCCAATAAGACTCAAGTTTGCGCGTTAACCGCTAAAAAGTCTCCTTTTGTCATATCCCCTCATTTCGAGAATACTCCCCTCCATCCCACAGCCAGTATCGGGATACTTGGCGTTTAGATTTCGAACGTTGTTCAGTTCCGCGGTCAATTGGAAGTTAAAGCCAAACTGGCTTCCAAAAAGCTTGGAGTGCTCAACAAGGCGAGACAGTACTTCACGTCGGCCCATCGCCTAAAACTTTACAAGGCGCAAATTCGGCCCCACATGGAGTACTGCTCTCACCTCTGGGTGGGAGCTCCCCAGTACCAGCTTCTTCCTTTTGACCGCATACAACGTAGAGCATTTCGAATTGTCGACGATCAAGCTATTACCGACCGGCTTGATACTTTGGATTTGCGTAGAGATGTTGGGTCACTCTGCATACTCTATCACATATATCACGGGGAGTGTTCTGAGGAGTTGTTTGGTTTAGTCCCGGCCGCTGAATTTCACCACCGGACATCACGCCAGAACTCAAAATTCCATCCTCACCACCTCGATGTCTGGAAATCCACAACAGCGCGTTTCCTAAGGCATTTTCTGCCTCGCACAATCACTCTGTGGAACCAGCTTTCGCCGGCGACTTTTCCGAACCGATATGACATAAAAACCTTCAAGAAGAGAGCGTACTCTTTCCTCAAAGGCCGGCAACGCACCTGCAAGTCCTCAGATGTTGCAGATGTCCATGGGCGGTGGTAGTCACTTTACATCAGGTGGGCCTCCGGCTCGTTTGCCCCCTCTTACATAAAAAAAAAAAAACACACTCTCCATCTTAATATTGCAAACAGACTAGTTGAGGTACGTACGTACGTACAGCACAGGAGGGCCCGCAGATGCGTTATATCATCCGAGGACAGCCATTGCAGTGGTTTTCGTGGGTAAGAATCCCACATAATCCGGTTTCCCCCCTTCCAAGGGAGCCGGATAAACAGTTCAAGGTTTCCGCTGCGTAAAAAAAAACGCACTCGTCAGTAATTGTATTAATTTTATTTATCATTTTAATTTTATTTCTAGTTCAAAAGTTATTACACATTTAAGACTTATAACCTCTAAGATTCTTGAGTTGATAGCATTTTTTTTTATTTATTTATAAGGCTTACCAACAGTTGTATATACTAAAAATAACACGTAATACATTAAAAAAACACATAGAATAGCGAACCAACGAATTATAGGTAAGCACCGCTCGTAATTAAACGATAAAAAGGAAAAAGTAGCGACAGTAAATTCATGTAACACTAAATGTTAATAAACTTAAGCTTTATTACAACAATGGAAGAATATCCTAGACAAGCGGATGAGCATATGGGCCACCTGATGGTAAGTGGTCACTACCATCCATAGACAATGGCATTGTAAGAAATGTTAACCATCTCTTACATCACCAATGCGCCATCAACCTTGGGAACTAAGATGTTATGACCCTGTAATAATACTGGCTCACTCACCCTTCAAACCGGAACACAACAATACAAAGTGCTGCTGTTTTGCGGTAGAATATCTGATGAGTGGGTGGTACTTACCCAGACGAGCTTGCACCGAGCTTTACGATCGAGTAAAAAAAAATCATGTAAACACCGATAAATAAAATACCGATTACACTTTCGACAATTCGTTTATATTTTTTTAGATTTTAACTAATTCAATAACCCGTATCTGTTAGTGTCAATTGTGTTTTGTTCAAGTAAACTAAAAGCGTGCAACCACAGAACCGCATTCAATCGCGTCGATCGGTCGGTACGTGCCTGGTTTTCACATTCTATAATTGAAGTCGTCATTGATAGTTTTTCGAATATATTCAAATAAACAAACCAATTCATAGCCTGTTACTGCCAACATCAACACTTAATATTATTATGTTTTAAAGGTTAGTGAGCCAGTGTAACTACATAAGGGACTTAACATCTTAATTACCAAGATTGGTGTCACATTGGCTATGTGAGGAACGGTTAATATTTTTTTATTGTCAATGATCGGTGGTGACCGTTTACCCATAAATGGCTATCTGCTCGTCTAACTATCGGCTTAATAAAAATAAAAATCACCAGTAAAGTTTTGTGGAATATATATAATGTTAAGCAGAATGTATAAGAGACATGTTTGTGGAGATCACCTGCCCGTATCATTAAGACAACATGTACAGTAAAATCGAATAGAGTTACGTTTATGCGGAATCGATTAATTACTAGAGTGATACGTAGTCTCCGATCAGAATCATAAGCTGAAATGATGATCTTGGAGGATTATCTTGGTGGATCTTAATCAAATAACGCAACTTTATCGACTTTGTATTGTTTTGTTGCATTAAATACAGTTACATGTTTATTTGCCTCAGTGATACTTTATTTTAGTTTAATTTCGAAGAAACTCGACCTTAATTTTCAGTCTCCTTACGTCAAAAATAATTTTACCTCAATAATTATGTTAATTGATAAGACATCTAGTAATTTAATTAATATAACCTAAATGATTTGATTATACCGCCTAGTTAGATCAATCGACCATAAAGTGTTAAATTAACGTTAATTTGCTAACGATAATCATATCGATTCGATTCAAATAATCGTAGGCATAAATTAGTTCTTGTTTAATTTTATTCATTCAAATGCACTTTGAATTTCAAAATCTAACGCTCTAATATATAGCTCATCTGTTTACTATTATATAATCTGAAAAGGTAATATGATAATTATATACATATATATTTTAATATACACAACATAATGTACTATATAAATATATAAACTAACGATTATATAACGTAACATTTGAAAGAAACGTTGCAGCCGCGATGATTTACTTCAGTCACAGTAGTGATTAAGAGATTAAGCGCTTTAATATACCTTCAATGTAAAAAAAACATTACACACTTCAATTATGTGTACTTTTTTTACTTATTCGAAGGCGATGTTGGAATTCAAGTTACTGTCACTAGATGATGCTGTTTTCATTTCATACAAATCGTAGTTATCGTTAAAGTGGTCACCATTACCCAAAGACATTAGATACAGTGCTGTCTGCAGCACTGTCTGCGGTCTGGGTACCTACAGGCACAAGGAACATGACATTTTCATTCCCAAGGACAATATCGCACTGGCGATGTGGCGTTTGTGAGCACTTAACATGAGGTGATTTGCGTATCCACCTACATGTACCTAATAAAAAATTCATACACTGACCAGCCTTAAAAATTAAGATGTTTTATGCCTTGTAACTGTAGTTTCAAATAAGAGTACAACTACTAAGTATTATATATAGTCCTCCTGACCAATTTCGGCCACGGCGGCCAATCTCAAGAGAGATTAGCCAACTGTGCAGGACATATTATAGTGCACAAGTGTGTGCGCAAGCACAGGTGCACTCTATTTATTTATTTTTTATTTTATAGCATAGGTTGGCGGGCGAGCATATGGGCCACCTGAAGGTAAGTGGTTACCAACGCCCATAGACATTGGCAGTGTAAGACATGTTAACCATCGATTACATCGCCAATGCGCCACCAACATTGGGAACAAAGATGTTATGTCACTTGTGCCTGAAGTTACACTGTCTCACTCATCCTTCAGACTGGAACACAACAATACTAAGTATTGCTGTTTAGCGGTAGAATATCAGATGAGTCGGTGGTACCTACCCAGTTGGACTTACTCAAAGCCAATTTTGATTTATTTTTTAAATAATTGCTTAGCAATTAAATATTAAAACTGTCGAGCACAAATTCAAAACACCGCATGGTATACATTGAAACTTGATAAAGCCCAAACTCAATTATTTGTTCTAGCTGAACTTTGATACAGAATTGCCGATCAACATTTTTCGGGTTTCGATGGACATGAGTTTTTTTGACGTGAATATTAATTATTCACGTAAACATACAAAATACTGGGTGAAACTTTAAAAGTACGAACGTTATTTTTATTAAAAAAAAAAACGATTTCGATGATAGCTAGAGGCTTGTACAAAGCTCTTCCACCTAGTAAATATGTATACTTCCAATGTTCTTTGGTTCAACAACAGGTTCAACAATGGTTCTTTAGTTACAGGTAATAAATTATGGTATTATTATTATTCCTTAAACTTAAGATATAAAGTCCCTTTTAACTGTAATTTTATTGACCTACTGACCCTGCCAAACAGGATACAGCAATACAAACTATTAATATATGACAGAACAATATCTAAAACTTGGCCCAGTTATTTTTAATACACCTCTAAAAATCTCACAATTGTGTCATACTTTATCGTTTTCGTAGATATTAAAATTTGCCATTGAATTATATTGTGGTAGCACATTTAACAGTTAACGATATCAAGGTCGGTTGAATGTGGTTATTTATAAAATATTTAAAGCAGGTTTGCGGTTGTGATAGTGCAAGTGCATATAATATGCAACATCACAAGCAGATTATATTACTGAGAATAGAGAATCGAGTAGAAATGATAGGGCGACGAATCTTGGGGACCTGAGTTATCTGTTAATACTATTTCCTGCCCGAGTCTTCATCCACGTGTGAGAGGACAGGTTGTATGTATTGCGCCAGTACACACACTCATGCATTATATAATATTTAATATTTCTGGTACAGTCAATTATTAGTAATTTTTAATTTTAATTTACCGATTCTGTACGAGAGTATATCCCAGTAGTAAATTGAAGCCAGTATCAAACATTTCATCGCTTCTAAATTATATATAAATGCATTTGTAGTATATTACATTAATTCGGTATTTTGTATCCACATCATTAGAAACATACTCCTCATATACTGCTAATAAAGCTGTAATAGCTCAGTAATAGCTCTCTCGTCTCTAACAATCTCGTTTACTCGATGTCCAACTTCACCACTACAGAATAGTTTAATGCAATGTAACTAGATCTTGGCTTAATATTGTTTATAATTTCTAATCACATGTATATTTTTCGTTGGAATATAAAATAATATAGATGCTGAACGAATTTACGTGCTTTCCGCAGCTAAGTAGTTTACAAATTTCCATCTTCCAATTTATACTGTCACTGAGAAAATCTTCGATAGAAAAACTCAATAACTTTTTATTGGACCGGAGTTTAAAACCAGGACCTTGGCATCCCAATAATTTAAATAAACTTTAATTTAAATTCCATATCATCAGCGGTAATTGAATAAAGTAAATTGAAAGTTGTAATTGGTACTTTTTAACAGTGGAAGCTCGGACAATAACCATTCCTGTTACCGTACGTTTAAGGTTCGCGGAGCTGTAAAAACTTTTTCGAGACAAACCATACAATGAAGACTCTTTTCATTATTTCTTAAATCGTTTGCGTATTTTAAACGTCATTTATTATATTTTGGCACTGAATTGTGATGTGTAATTTCGACCGATCGAAATTAGAAGTAGTATAAAACCGATTACCTAGGTGTATGTACTGATTTTGACAGTTAAGCAAATATGAAACAAAAAAATAATATATTAAGTATACCTACAAACCTGTTGCATCTGGTGGTAATTGATCACCACTGCTTATAGATATTGGCCCTGCAACAAATATTTACCATGTTACTTATGTCCCATATGCTCGCAGTTACACTAGCTCACTCGCCCTTCAAAGCAGAACACACCAATACCAAGTTATTTGGCGATAGAATATGTGATACGTGGGTGGTACACAAAGCTCCACTATCGAGTAAAAGCTAAACCAAACTTGTAAAATTATTTTGTTAAAAAGTTAGCATCCTACATCAAATAAAATTGCTAAAATGTCTAACAAAGAACAGACTTTGTTCCCTATGAGATATTTCATGTAATATTTCCAACCATAATCATAAATCACTTGCTAGAGGCGTTAAGAACAAAAGTCTTGGAAATCAAACAAATAGCTCCATTTCCTATGATCTATCAACTGCTGTAGATCCTGTCAAAAAAAAACGTAGAAATAATGACTTTTACACAACGTTTACACACGATGGATACGTGTCTGATGTAAAGAGTTTTTTTGTGCTCATTATGTAATACCTATTTCATATGACATATACGTTACGAGTTCAGTTAGTAATTTAGTTTGCCCTATTTTTATGTATAGAGATATAACTTTTGACGTGAATTCATCTAGAAAAATGAAACACACTGCGCGAAAAAAACACGATATATTTTTCAATAAACGCGAAAAGATTTATATCGGACTTGTGATTGCTAATACCAGCGAGTTAAAATATACAAATGACCTTATTATTTATTAAAATATATAGTATTACGTTGAATTATTATTATTATTAATATGAAGTTTCTCGCCTTTTGTTTATACATTAATCTAAATTCGTTACAGCTTCTCTCTTTAAAAGTTAAAACTCTTTTTAAAAGTTAAAAGTATTTGGTTTATTAATGAAACAAAAAAAGAATTAATAACTATTCTTTCCATCTTTAATATTATATTAGGTAATATTCGTGCTAGCGCCAATTGAATTAAGGAAACTTTTAGTGCTGTCCAATATATCTTATAGTTTAATTCGAGGTGTACAACAAAATAACTTTTAAGGTTCGCTAAACAATAATTAGATATATTTTAGTTTGGTAACGTTTGGAGAATGGTAATCCATTCAGCGTCACCGTCAGATGATTTTAACAGGGCAGACTGAGAATATTTCTCAAAATAATTATGTAATATAAAGTGCCAATAGACCATGTATGTTTGTAAATCATAAAGGAATTAAGAATCATAGCAGTCCGTAATTGTCCCACTGATGAATAAAGCCCTTTTCTTAAAGGAAAGGTTAGTGTTATTGAACCCTGTATAAAAGTTAATGGAGATGTGGCAGAATTTATATCTGACAAATGTAGGTTTCCTTAATGTTTTTTTTTACTTCATTACCGATTCATTTTTTTTTTACCACCTGATGGTAAGTAGTCACCAACGCCCATAGACAATGGCATTGTAAGAAATGTTAACCATCGCTTACATCGCCAATGCGCCACCAACCTTGGGAACTAAATGTTATGTCTCTTGTGCGTGTAATTACACTGGCTCACTCACCCTTCACAGGGCTGTTTAACCTGGTCAGAACACGTGAACCACGATTAAAATCTTTGAGTTCTGTGGAGAAAATCAGCTAAAATTTTATTTAATTGGAGATAAAAATTAAGATTAATGTTTCAACTTAATGGTTCGACAGAATTAGGTTGTTCTCAAGACGCTCTGTGGCTGTTTGCCAAAAAATGTAACATATGTAAGCTCTCACAGTTTTTGCTCCCGTAATGACATTTATCTAAAATTTTCTTTCTTTAATGAAAAAGAATATAACTCACAAAAGGGATTCTCTTTCGGTCACGTGTAATATCCCGTAAAATAACGGTTAGGCATTTCATTTGCTTTAGAATATGGAAAATGAAACAGCAAGAACAGACAATATGTAGTCGATTTAAAGCGAGCAATGTATTACTATACGTAACACACCAGCATCTCTTAACAGGGAATTCAGAGCATTTGACGCAGTTCTGGACGTTTCTGGACATTCTGGAATGTTATACAATCTTTATAGGGATTACACAATAAAAAACAAAATAAATTAGCGTGTCATTTAAAAGTATAATTTGATTTTATTGAATAATTAAACTTAAAAGCTTTTGCATGTCACATAGCTTATGGAAATTGTTTTTGGTGAAAATTAAATAGTTAGTCGGTATTAATTAAAACACGAAGATGATTGAAGACAAATATATATATATATATTATTATTGTATTTACATATTTGCTACTTATATACATATATAATCCTAAGTATACCATGATCGGTAGATATCGTAGAAGTATAAAATACAGCTTTTCATACTATCGTAGGATCGACGATGCTTCTTATCCAAGTTGTTAATACTTACTGTTCTCTAACAGTATAAGATTTACAAAAACAATCCAATTTTTTCTTATTTAGCGATAATGGAAGAGCGGAAAGAAGATATAAAGGTAAATTTACACAGCACAGCCTAACGTAGGTAACGTATTTGAATTTAAATTACTTTATTATTCTCTCAATAACGGTACTATATCTTTTGTTACAAATAGGAACTCGTCACGATATTTGTATCCTGTAGGAGATTATTAATAATAATTACTCATTTTACTATCTGGATTTGTATTAAACCTTATTAAGTTACCTTACTAGCAAACGCCGCCTGTGTATATACTAACTAGCTTCCGCTCGCGACTTCATCGGTATGGAGTTTGAAATTCATGGGTTTTAATAATTTTTATAAATAATATATATATTTTTAAATAAACTTGGAACAAGCCCTAATTCTTTTTTAAATAAAGGTCTATATTACTCTCTATTATATCAGCTATCAGTCAGTGAAAGGCCCGTCAACAGCGGTCTAGATAAATTAATCCTAATTACGAGTACTAGTTCTTTATAGAGAAAATGTACATATGTTATATACAAGTATACAAAGTAGGTATTGTATTCAATTTGAATATATACTTTATGATCTAATAATAACTATTCAATATCTTTTCAGTTCGATATAGCCTCAGTGACAGAAATTGCCACATTCATAATCGAAAAAAAATTTACTGCTAAAATAATACTTCTACTGTTTTTTTTATTTTATGTGCCTGTTGTTACACTGGCTCACTGACATTTCAAACTGGAAGAAAACAATACTAAATATTGCTGATTGGCGGCGGAAAATGTTATGAGTGGGGTAATGTTGTGGTATTGGTGGATTTCGAAAATCCCTATCACAAAGTTATTAGTCTATTTCATTTTCTTAGTCTATGTAAAAATATTATGTTTTATAATTAACCTACGGATACTTTTAGGTCGTTGATGTGAAGAGTCTAATAAATTAAAAAAAAGCAATATAGGTTTGTAGGCTAATTAAATATCGGAGAACTAGAAATGGTTTTACTCTCTTTTTAATCTTAGATCAGAATCACAATTTTACTATCAATAATTAAAAAAATGAGTATTTCGTCCCTAGAAATCCAACGCTTAGGACTTATTACTAAAAATTTAATATCTGAAAATTTTGAAATCTGGAACATTCCTCATAAATCTGGAGCAGAAAATTGGTGCAAAATTCAATAAGGTCTTTTTACTCGTGCATTCGAATGAAGATATTTAGCTATTTCCAGTTTCAATCTTTTTATATGAATGTAATTAGCCCGCGCCATCATCATGGCCAACGTCCCGAGGTAACATTGCATGTGTTGGATGAAAACCAGCCATATGTGTAACCGGGTGAAATTTACACTTAGTGATAGAGTTTCGGTTTAATATCACTCACTTATACCGCGAGACAGTACTACTTGATATTATTGTATTCCACTCTGAAGAATAAATGAGAGACTAGAGTGTATCTACAGGCATAAGGCGTAACTTCTAAGTTTCCAAAGTTGGTGGTGCATTGGCGATGTAAATAATAATTAGAGAGTCAGACGTTAAAAAAATTTAAAAAATATTATCATATATAAAAAAAACCACAAACCTTTCTTTCAAAAGGAGAGAAATAAAGATTTGGACATATAATTTTGGACACTATGTTTCTATCTGAAAATAATATATGATTTAAATATTGCTTCAAAATATATATATAAATAATATATTTGTAAAATGTATCGAGGTTAAAACTGTATTTGCTTTATTTTGAATCAGGCAGCAATATTTGCATGAACAGACGGACAAATATGATTCAGTTTTTTTGCATATTTATGTAAATATTTAGATAACAAAATTCCGGTGAATTTTATTTCAGTGTTTTTTTTTCATGTCTTCTATATCTTTTTTTTCACTAGAATTTTCTCTGGTAGTATTAAATGTAGAGTTTGTGTTAATCTTTTAACTAAATGTAGATAAATGAGATAAAGTGATAGTCTTAGTTATTTTGCATCGCGTAGATTACTCTATTCAAAAATATATTGAAAAAATAAACATAATAGAGAAATATTTAAAAATGTATTATTATTTTTCACACCAACAATACAATAAAAATACACTTTTGTCATAATTGTATACATAATTATATACTTTTAATACCGTGTGATATCGAGTCTATTTAATCATTATATTGTTATATTAAATAATACCACAAATGCAAAAAGGCAGAATCTATTAATATTAATTGTAATTATAAATACTCTTTAATTAAATAGAATAATTCAGAGATAAATCATATCCGCAGTTTCATTTGAGTTACATTTATGAATTAAGTATTTCGTATATCCTTCATTTTATGATATAACTTACTGGTCGTAGGGCTTTGTGCAAGCTCGTCTGGGTAGGTACCTCTCACCCAACAGATATTCTACCGCAAAACAGCAGTACTTGGTTTTGTTGTGTTCCTGTTTGGGGTGAGTGAGCCAGTGTAATTACAGGTGCAAGGGACATGATATACTAGTCCCCAAGGTCGGTGACGCATTGGCGATGTAAGCGATGGTTAACATTTCTTACAATGCCAGTGTCTATGGGCATTAGTAACCACTTACCATCAGATATATACACCGATATACCGTGGTATTATTCCTAAAAATAGATTTTTTTTTTAAAGTCGTGTATGATAATTTTTTGTCATAATATATCAGTGTTATAGATGTGTACTTTACAAAGATACAAAAAACAGTATATATTAAGTCATTTGATTAATATCGTATGTGCTCCCGATATATAATTTTTGTACCATGAATAATTCATTAATATATGACGAAACGAGAATACCGTCTCTAATTTCAGAACATACATAGTAATATCCTTATTTATATCGATAACGCATTGGAGCTACCATTTGGTAGAGTTTGATTGTATGTTATCTTTGTGTAAGTTTCTTAAGTTCTATATCCAACTTTACATATTTACAATGTTTGACTCGTCTTCATTTTAAATGGGTTTTTTTCTTTGGCAGGTTTTTACGAGCTATACATCGTTGGTAACCAAAGAACTCATATGTTATATAGTCAGTAAAATTTGGTGGGTCATTTATATAGAATTAAAAGAGAAGAAGTTCCAGGACGCTTCCTTGTGGGACACCAATTAATAGTCTTTATCTTTTTTAAAATTAAGTATTTTTATTTAAAGCTATAAGTGTTAAGATTTTTTTTAATCTTAATAAAATTTGTTAGATTATAAATATGAAAAATTTTTTACTCAATATCAATCAGATTTTTGTAAAATGAACAAGAAATAGCAAATTAAAATTGAGATACTTGAAAATTCATATGTACCGTTTACACACGCACAAATTAGAGTGACAACTTAAACTTGTTAATTAGACGGCTGTTACGTAAATTTGAATATTCTAATGTAACAAATTTGCATATTATGTATATATTGAGTAGGAGAATTTTCGAACACACGCATTTATAATCGTGTTCAAAATCATAATATATTTGCAAGATTAACTAAACAATGGAATTATGTGAAATGATTTTCTTTAATAGGCCAATTAGGCATTAGAAAATATTGTTAATAAATTTATTCCTATAGATTCATGTATGTTTCTATAAGTTTTATGTCAACGTCAAGTTTTTACCAAATTATTATCGGCAACATTTTTAGTCATCTGATAAATATATGAAAATATATTCAGAATAAAACGATGTAAGATTATAATAATGAACGACAAAAAACGTTATATTTGGCACAAACATTTATAATATAAAGTCGCAGTATTATGCTGTATATAAATTATAAATACAATTTGTAATTAAGACAAGCGGTATAATACACATTTATAAGATGGATTATTGGGACGAAGTTTTGGAACGAAGTTCTTCTACGCGGCTTACAGTGGAGTAAAATGGCAGTGGCCCAAGGTCACGTGAGTAACGAAATAGCGTTCATACTGTGCCTACCAAATGCTACAAAATGCGATGCGTTCGAATTTAAGAGGTTCGATATAAAGGAGGTTGAGGTGCTTTCGGTGTGACAAAAATACAGTTATATAGTCGATTATATCCAATAAAATCTATATTTTTAAACACGGTTTGAATCGAAAAAATATCGCTCAGAACTTCGTTCCTGACGGGGGTCCCCCGAACGCACAATATTTTTATCGCATCCAGATACCTGATACTGGTCAACTTTACCAAGAAACGTTATGTGATATGACAGAACTGTTCAACGTGAAGCAAATTATTAAAGTTCTTTTTATTGCATTAGAATATCTTAGTTGAATAATAATATAATTAATTATTGTACAAAATTATTCGATCCTCATTATCCACAGATTATCCTCAATAGGTACGAAACATGTTGGATATTTTGTGTCGTTTGGAATAACTGACATACAAGTACAATATGAAAATAATAATATCTAAGTTTGTATGAAAAATATAATTTTTTGTATTTATCTAAAATTAAATACTAATAAAAAATAGTAAAACAATTAAAACTATATTTTTTATAAAATATTTTGCATTATTTTTCAGTGGAATATACGATATATTCGACGAGAACATGTTTTTTATTAATTATTTTTATAATTTATATAAGAATGTTAAAAATAATTAAAGCTGTGGCCCAAGATTTTAATTTACAGGCGATAAAAGGGCGGCACTACGTTACGGCTTTGCGTTCGAGATGTGCAATAAAAAAATAGTTTGGCGTGCTATTTTCTTTTCAGTATATGATAATAGGTAAATTGTTATAAAGATAACAATGGCCAAGAGATTAACTTGGTGGTAGAGCTTTGCGCAAGCTCGCCTGGGTAGGTACCACCCATTCATCAGTTATTATACCGCAAAACAACATTAATTGTTATTGTTGTGTTCCGGTTTGAAGGGTGAGTGAGCCAGTGTAATTACAGGCACAAGGGATATAACATCTTAGTTCCCAAAGTCGGTGGCGCATTGGCGAGGTAAACGTTTTTTACACCGCCAATGTCTAAGGGCGTTGGTGACCACTTACCATCAGGTGACCAATATGATAGTCCGCCTACCTATCCTAAAAAAAAAAAGAAAATTAGAAACAGAAATGCGTTTATAGAAACGGCTTTTTTTAGAAAATAAACAGTAATTATATGGATTATAATCTGCATGAATAAATAAGAAACCACGATACTAAGCAAAATATTCGTTTTAGCGATTCTGAATAAGCTTACCTCGATATCCGGATGCTTAAACATCTAAGCGGTATTCGAACGACAACGATTTGCAACTCGTTGGCCCGATTTTAATATTATTTTATTTTATTTTCCTTGCCATTGTAATATATTTATAAAATAAATGTGGGTATAAAACGTACCAGAATAAATTGCCTATAGTATTATAAAAAGTAAAAGTAAGTAAAAGCAGACAGATGAATATTCGTCAACCCACAGCTTCGCACGACAACACACGGTCACGTGACTTTGTAAAGTCACACAAGTCATAGAGATATCACGAACGTGGAACTGTGTGTGGTAAGACGCGGGTACTTTATAACGTATGCTTGAAATATAACAACTAATCAAAAACAATGGCCGTCACGGGACGTTTTTATATATATATATATATATATAAATATATGTTTCCTATAATTATAACAATATAATATATAGCAATTATTAAAACCTTCTCCACAAAAAGGGTAGAAGAGGCCTTTGCCCAGCAGTGGGACATTCACAGGCTGTTACTGTATGTAATGTTTACGTGCCACACTCACATAAAAAAGTAGAGAATGGTGACGGAGAGGAGGTTTGTGGGCAAAAGCGAGCGTCATGTCGTTTTTCGTCACGACATACGTCAGTCTTACCACGAAGTAAATCGATGTTATGAAAAAAAAGTAAAAGCATCACACGTGGTTGTGTTTGTACGTTTTAAAATTATGTATAGATATGGAAAACATTGACTTAGATGTAATTTCTCCACAATAATACTTGTCTTTGATTCTCATTCGTGACACGAATAGCCAAATCTGTCAAGCGGTCCTCAGTTATGAAAACAAACCGAGTAACCGCTATGCATGTAAATACCCTAGTATTATAAGATACTTCGCATTGATATTGATGTTGGTAGAAGCATTCAAATATGAAGCGATCGATTTTAGTCTACATTCACCAAACTCGAATACCATTTAATAACATGGAGCTTCACTAAGCCTTAAGCTATAACATGATATTAATTTGGAGCTTAAATGGTTATGAGATTTATATTACTGCTGCTATTGCATTCTGTAAATGTAAACTGTAGGATTTTTTATTTATATAACACAATTAAATAATTAATCGATTTATGTAACGTTATTTGTCACACTACTGAAGAGAAGCCTCTTCACTAAAGGAAAATGTTTGGAGCTTACTTCACCAGGCTTGGGGATAGAATTTGGTAAACTTTCATTCAACACGAGTTGGATTTTAAACGCAAATTAAGTACATTCACGTTCCGTGGTGCTGATGCTAAGCCACACAGAGTTTGAACCAGTAATCGTCGGCTTATATTCACACATCCTAACCACTGGACACTCTCGGCTTATACATACGAGTTATACGAATTCAGCCATCTTGGCGTTGTTGAGTAATAAACATAAAGTTTTGCATTTAAAATCTTACTTAGTATTCAGTTTAAATTATTGCGAGTTATAAAGAAAAACTCTAGAAAAACCTAGAATGTTTCGTCGGTACAAAGTAAAAAATAACAGTACGTTTTCAATACACGTTGTTTTTATTCAATAATCGAATGTGAATATTTATGTAAAAATTGCACGAAACGTAAGCACTCGTAACTGTAACTTAAGTAACCACTTTGTTTTATTTTATATAAAACATTACGGATTAAGATAATGATCAGCAGGCTATATAATATACACAAGTGCTTAACAGCCTTACTCATAAACATTTAAGGGCATGGTTAGTTAAGTACTGATTAACCTATTTCTGTCATAATTGATAAGAAATTCGAAAAAAAAATCATTGTTTAATAAGTAAGACCGTAAGATCTTGTGAGGTTTTATTACATTTATGGAACAAAAAATCATAGTACCCGTGTAATCTGTATCTGTGGTTTACACTTCTTACAGATCCAGTTTATTGGCAGAGGTGAGCTGGGCTCAATCAAGTGACTTATTTGCAAATCTGGCTTTATAGATCATATAAAAAGTGAATCAGCGGGAAGAACACAAAATCCATACAGATTTACTATGATATTCAGCTTATATGTAATTTTTTTAATGATATTTTTTACTCATAAATTGTTTACTGACACGTGGCAAACTTATACATCTACCTTACTATATATATCTATACAAATATATACAATATATAAATTTTAATATAATAATACAATGTTTAAGCCGAGAAAATCTTCAAACTAAACCATTAAATCCCAGTGAAACACAAGCAATAACCAAATCTTAAATGGCATCCCTTTCACACACTTCTTTTGTGATAGAGACGGGTGGACTTTCACGTCAAATATCAGCTTATATTGCGGTTAATAGTATCGGCTTAACAAGCCTGTTCTGATCCATTAAACTTATGAAGACCTAGCATAATTAATGTAACTTATCTAATACGAAACCACTCGACGTTACAATCAGTCTAATGTGACTTCAATTTTAAAACTGGTATTCGATATAATGTATTTAGATAAATGTCCTAATGTTGGGTTAAGATCTGTGAAAGATTTTTTTTTTTTTTTTTTTTTTTTTTTATAGGAAGGCGGACTAGCATATGGGCCCCCTGATGGTAAGTGGTCACCAATGTTCATAGACAATGGCATTGTAAGAAATGTTAACCATTGCTTACATCGCCAATGCGCCACCGACTTTGGGAACTAAAATGTTATGTCCCTTGTGCCTGTAATTACACTGGCTCACTCACCCTTCAAACCAGAACACAACAATACAAAGTACTGCTATTTTGCGGTAGAACATCTGATGAGTGGGTGGTACCTACCCAGACGAGCTTGCACAAAGCTCTACCACCGAGTAACAAAGCTCTACCACCGAGTACAAAGCTCTACCACCGAGTAACAAAGCTCTACCACCGAGTAATTTATGCTTACTTAATTTACCACGTCGTTACAATCATCGTTACTCATTACTGTCTAAGACAGATTATGCCGCAATCTATTTTGTTATATATCGAAACGTGATTTGAATAAATTACAACATATAGTCTGGTACATATTTTTATTACAACTCAAATAAAGTGCTTTTGCTAGTATAATAGTATTGTTAAGCAAAATAAAATGGATGAAAATCGATTCCGCTTCAATGCGTTAATGGCTGCAATTTTTCCCGCACTTTTTATACATAAAAAAACTGTGAGTAATTAAATAAACAAATCTATCATAATAATTTATGTTTTAGTCGTAGCTTCGCTACAGCGTAGCGACGACACCTCTGGACTATAACATCATTCTTATGTCTAATACAATAAAGGTCAAAATGATGTAATATATGAATCCCTGATCTCGGCGCGTACTAGATGTGATTCGGAGCCTGCGCGAGGTCTCAGTTCAGTTTCAGCGTTCAGAGAGAACGGACGTGTGACGTCAGGGAGTGCGCGCGGCAAAAAGTGATCTTTTAAACGTTAAGCTTCGTTCGTAAAACCGACGAAGCGCAGCCAATGTGATATAAATATAAACGGTGAGTGTGTGTGATTTATATTATATATATTCTAAGTGTAAAAAAGTGTTAGTTCATGGTCGATTTGTTTAATGTTATTTCTTATGTGTTATCTCAGCGGAAAACTGCCTATGGTGAAATTTATTCGCTTGTTTGGAACTTCGGTACAGTGATAATAGGATTTTATTATACTGAAATATATTTATTGTCTCCGAATATCGGGTTTATCGAGTTTCTCCATGTTCTGATGTGTTCATTTTTATGTTAATTGGATTTCACGAGGCTGACTTCCTTTTTTATTTTATGTCTTATACAATTCGGGATTTAAATTTATTTTATCCTGAATTTTCACAGTTGCTAATAACCAAAACATTATTTTTATTTTCTTATTAATTATTATAAAAGAAAATAGGAAAAACATCATTCGATATAACTTATAATTAAAATTAGAAAGAAAATAGTTGATTTCTAAGATTTAATGTTAATAGTATAAAGATGAAGTCGAGTCAGGTCAGTCACGAGAATACCAAATTAAATGACGTATATTCGATTTAAATTTCTTCAATATTGATGTAATTTTTAATCGTAAGTTATTTAAGGTATTAATATTAACATTTTGCCGTTAATTGCAAGCGAAATTTAGTAACGATGAATAAAAAAAAAAAACTCATTTGAGACCAGTATTTAAACCTGTGAAAATCACTATCGTCAATATTGATAGATTCTTCTATCCTTTAAGTGGTAAATAGTTGCTATATACCACTTAAAGGCATGTTGTCGTAATCGTCTTTGACAATGCGTAAGTAGACTCGTGAGTGCCCAACGAATGACGAATGATGTGAATATCATAGATATATTTACGACGTCGGCTCGGGAATAATGTATGATTTACTTTAGTATTTTGTATAAACATATTTAATTTTTTACGAGATATTTATGAAATTAATTCATATTATAATAATTTGTTGTCATATTTAGTACTTAATTACATTAAAACTCGTGAAGCATTATCACAATGACATATATCAAATTGTACATTAGTATAATATTGAATATTTTTTATAAGAAAATTTTAGGTACGTTTAAAAAAACGTTCGTTCAGTATTTTATCGACTGGTTCGGAGTTATTATATTGAATGGATCCTTGTTAGCGCATCGGTGACCGATCGTTTTTGAGTTACGAGGAACAAGTCTTACTTTAAATTTAACTTAAAGTATAACTTTTACGTCAAATACAAGTTTTATTTAAGTAAGGTTATTCAGAGGGATGCTCTTGATATATCGTAGACGATAAATATTCTACCATTGTTACTTTTATATGGTATGTAGGCGGACGTGCATATGGGCCACCTGATGGTGGACCAACGCTCTTAGACATTAGCAGTGTAAGAAATATTAACCATTACTTACATCGCCAATGCGCCACCGACCTTGGAAACTAAGATGTTATGTCCCTGTAATAACACTGGCTCACTCACCCTTCAAACCGGAATACAACAATACCAAGTACTGCTGTTTTGCGGTAGAATATCTGATAAGTGGGTGGTGCCTACCTAGACGAGCTTTCACAAAGCTCAATCACCAAGTTAAATGAATATAATAACTGAGCATGGAATGAAGCACGTGTCAGATATTTTTTATGTAATGGAAATATTGAATATATGAAAGGTTAACTTAATACTTAACTATGTTATATCTGGACTAATTTTTTGCTAGTATTTGTTACAATGGAGATTATGAGAAACAACCTTGTTTTAGGAGCATAAATAATAATTCATTATTCATTATGTTGTACATTTAGCTATATTCATTATATATCATACAGAATTACCCTCACACAATATAATATTTTTAGTTAAATTACTTCGTATTGTTAATGGTTACATTTTACATACAAATCACAGTATAATAAGACAATATAACAGCCATATAACAATATTATACAATATAAAATAATTATCGTACCTTAGATATATCCGTCGCTTGCCAGGGAACAACTAAACTGTCACACTTGTTCCCACTCTTTTATAGCGAATGACGGATGAGTCAAATTAGTGTTTTATTAATGTTATTCAATATACATAGTTCATATAAAATATATGGTCTAATATACATAGTTTACATAAGTTCTAAAATCGTATCATTTATTTATATTTAACGTTTTCGTATATTTGAGGCTATCTAATATGTTAATATTATAAAGTATTGACCTACTTACTAATTTAACTAAATTAAAACATTTATTGTTATATTTATCTATCTAACACACGCATAATAATAAGATAAGGTCCTCCAGACCGATTTCGGTCACGGCGGCCAATCTCAAGAGAGATTAGCCAACTGCGCAAGACATATTATAGTGCACAAGTGTGTGCGCAAACACAGGTGCACTCTCTTTTCCTTAGCTCTCATAATCCGATGGGACGGCAATCCGACACGACCGGTAAGAGTTCAGGCGCAGGACCAACGGCTTAACGTGCTTTCCGAGGCACGGGAGTGTACACACTTCCAACTTCCAGACTTCGGGCTGCTACTGAGAATTTTCTGACAGAAAAACTTAATAACTATTTATTGGCCCGACCTGGGAATTGAACCCAGGACCACCGGGTCTGCGGCCTTATATCTAGCCACTAGACCAACGAGGCAGTCAGCAACACACGCATAGTAAAGCTCTTAAGGCACTAAAAATATAATGAAAAATTTTTGGGAACAAAGTAAGTTCCTTTAATATCTGCCGATAAGCAACATTATTGTTTCAAATATTTATTTATAATTGACATTACTTCTTGATAAATCTAGAGATAGCGCGGAAGCCAGATTACATACATTTGTGTTATGATATAAGAAAATTAATTATACTTATTATTTTATAACAAATTGGAAGTTTCAACTTGTTCAAAGGATGACCTCCCTTTGTTCAAAATTAAGCAGCTTTTGAGTAAACTGAATGAGACAAACTTTGGGCACACATTATTAATGAACTTTCATTACACTCGTAACACGAAACTTTCCTGTTTAGACTTAACGGGTACGTTTATAATTATAATAAGCTATTTCAGCAATAGCGGTTTAATGAGTTTTATTTATTTATTTGTTTTTATTTATTTTAGAGCCTTGAATTAAAGCTTTCACAAATAAGATTCTACACTGCAATCTTTCTGCGCCTGAGTCCAAGATTATGAAAGTTAGAGAACAGAGAGTGCGCCTGTGTTTATACACACACTTATTTACTGTTATGTTTCAATTTGGCAGTAAAATTCGTAGATTCACTGACTCACACACCTTTCAAACCGGAACACAACAATAATAAGTATTGCTGTGTGGCGGTAAGATATCTGATGAGTGTCTGGGAATTGGGCTTGTACAACGCTCTACCAAGGAAATTATTATTTTATTACTAGAATTATTTTTTAACTCTAAGCTATTCAAGCTTATAAGTATAATATTTTTTTGTCATTAATTATTTCATCATAATACGTTCCTCTTAATGATAATACAGATAAGTTTAAAACTATAATTTAATTTTTAGAGTTTTGTATAAGCTTGACACGATAATGTAACATATAAAAGCGCATCAAAGATTTACTTTAAACTAGCTTGTGCTTGAGGCCACTTTGAAACTATCCGTTGCAGCTTAAGTCGATTCATTCTGAGTTTTAAACATAAAAAATACAAAAATGCTTTATTAAATTTTATAGCTGAATAAAGAACAAACTTATATTTTCATACATAAGTAGCTCCCCGTACTTCGTACAGGTAAAATCCATACTCTAAAAATTTAAAATAAGGTAAAATTAATACCATATTCAGTTAAAATTTTCATAAAATCGGATTGCTTATATTATAAAAATATCCTATTTTCCTAATTTCTGATTTGTAAACTCGTTAGATTTGGATATGCGGTTATAGTCAGTCAGGCCAAACGATAAGATTTTAAACGATTTTAAGTATAGATACTGTTTACGTACTGAACGTAGTGGACGATTTTAGGTACTGTTCACTTCGTTCTTTATTCACTTTTTCTAATGCCATGCATGCCATGCAAAAGAATTACCATTTTATTTTATGAAAAATGTTGCCCGAAACGACGAATATGAGAGTGAAAGTATAAAGAGTGCACTAGTGTTTAGTCTTCATTGAGAAACCAACACGGTGAATCAGGACGTAATCATTATAATTATGTTGATGATGTATCACAAACATTCATGTGGATTATAACTGAACAAAGTACGTATTGCTTGAACGTTACGTGAATACAAAAAATGCGCACTAATTCAAGCATGAATTTCTATTTAATACATAAAAAATGCGTATATTAGAATTGAGTAGCAATTTTGTTTGGCCCGACTTAAAATACTTCACTTAATGTATTAAGGAAGTATTTTATAAATTATATTAAAATTCATTCCCTTAAGGGCATTATTTAAAAAATAAAAAGAACATTTTTCTTGCCAATATGATGCATGTATAAGGAAAGAAATGCCAACTCTCAACTTTGTAGCGTTCACATTAAAGAATATTTTATGTTTAATATTATAAAGATTACTGTTTCCCTAATCTTCACCCGCAAGTGAGTTAAAAATATTTGCGGAAGTAAGTATGATGAATGTTAAAAAAAAGTCAAGTATACAGCTATTGTTTTTATTAAAATAAAGAAAAATTTATCATCATCATTCATTCATTCATTCATTCAATCATTTTGAAAAACTGCTATTAAATAAGATATTACAGACAACTTGTCAGAAATATCTGTATAAAGTTATCGTACAATTGATATTATATAATAAGGATATATTATTTTAATGACATGAATAATATTGAGAATCTAAATTAGCTTAGACAAGGAAATTATACAAGAAGCGTCTTGGTTTGTTTAAATTCGCCTAAAATAAAGTGGTTTGTCTTGTATTCCATAATTTTGTTTTATTACTGAGACTAAAATTATAACAAGTCTGAAATGGTATCAAAGGCAGGGTATGAATAAAGATTTGAAGTTACTCTACACAATATTTTTCTTTACAGTTTTTTTCGGTACATTATGTAACGATTCTCGGTCTGTACATCATCATATTTTCTTCTCACATTATTTTATAAGTGTTCGATAGTCGGACTCTAACAATGCCTTCCTTGTATATACTTTGTTGCTGGAATGCTACCGCCACTAAGAGCCAAGAGGCTTACTCATAGAATGCCCTAGCAAAATTATCTTGATTGACCGTTCCAAATTACTGGTTTAGGCTCATAACGCCAACCTGTTTTGGCGGAAATAATACAAAAACTACGCCTTAAGATAATAAATAAAAGAGTTATCAAATTGTATGTCCACTTTTAGTCTAAGAATGTAATGTATAGATTTGTTTGCTACTGAAGTCTATCTTAAGCAAAGGTTAATTAATGGTCACAAAAACATAAATATACATAATATTATAATGTAGCTTTGTAATTAAAATGAGGCAGAATTTTATTTTAATTTTACACGGTTTCATCTTTCTTTTCAAAGATATAAATAGTAAACGTAGAACCATGCCTACTTAAATTATATTTAGATACAAGCCATGTTATTTGATATCCTATCGGAAACACTGTCGAAATTTCTGGTTTTAGTTTTGTTATAACCTGCATTACTTTTACCTTCAATCTAAATTCACGGCAAATTGTCGGCGTAATTCTGCCGTAAGAAAAGTTCAGGAATCAACACGTTATTAATTTTCGGAAACTGCCACAACTTACTAAAATGCTAAACCAAAGTGGAGTTAATCTATAATAAACGGTCAAAGTAGTTAAACAAATTATGGTTAAAACACTATTTCATAGAAGTTTAAAAGTTTTTATACAAACTTCACATATTTCATTAAACAACACGAATACTTCAGAACCTTGTAATAATTATCTTGACTACGTGATTAAGAAATAAGAATAAAATAATTGGTGCTATATTTTAATGCTAGGCGTTATAGCAAATGCGCTAACGTTGCAACATTTAGCGGTTCTTAAAAATAAATTACTAAATTTTAACAATTAAAGCATCCATACGAACATTTTGTATTTAAGCTTCTTAGGTAATTTTTTTTCTATTCCTTAATACCGATCTCTATACTACTAGCATAAAAAATGACGAACTTTTATACAACCTTTGATCATCAATGTCACCCTCTAAGGCGAATTTTCAAAAACGATGCAACAGCTGCTCTTTCACTCTTAAAGAGAAACCTAAGCACCGATTTTCATATTACAAACTTTCAAAAATGAGCACTCATTAAAACTTTTATATTATGCTTAATTTTCTTAGGTGATAAATTTTCAAGAAAAAAACTGCGTTACACAAATTTTGTAAGGTTAAAAAAATGGAAGCTTTTTTTTTGAAAATTTATGACGAATTTCTTTACATTATATCATCTCCCATTTAACCCCCTTAAAAATTTATTTGCAAAATCCTTTCTCAATACTCACTTAAGTTTTATAAGCAACTAGCGGTTCCCCCGCGGCTTTGCCCGCGACATAATCAAAAATAATGAAATATGTTAATTATGGTCTATTTAAGCGGTGAAAACAGTACATTTCAAACAGATCAGACCAATTTTTTATACGATTTTTTCAATCTATTTCTTTCGTTTGGGTTTGAATTTTTAAGAATAACAAAATACGTATTCATTTATTTTTGCTCAGAAGCTTTAAAATTAAATTTCATGCTTCTTACATAAAAAATGACGGACCCGCCATACAAACTTTCAACCCCGTATTTTACTTTCTTGTGGGGTAGTTTTTAAGAACCCAGATATACGTATTTATTTATTTCTAAACAGAAGCTAGTATAATATAAAATTTCATGATTCTTACATGAAAAATGACGGACCCGCGATACAAACTTTCAACACCCATTTCACCCTCTTGGGGGTAGTTTTTAAAAAACCCTGAAATACGAATTTATTTATTTTTAAACAGAAGCTACCATATAAATTTTCATGCTTCTTACATGAAAAATGATCGAGTCCCTATGCAAACTTTCAACCCCTATTTCACCCTCTTGGAAGGTAGATTTTCAAAAATGCTTAAATAGGTATGTATTTATTTCCAACCAGAGGCTTGTATATATAACTTCATGCTTCTTACTTCAAAAATGACGGAGTTCCCGTGAAAATTTTCAATCCCTATTTCACCCTCTTGGGGGAAAATTATCAAAAACCTTGAATTACGTATTTATTTATATCTAACCAAAAACTTGTATATAAATTTTTATGCTTCTTACATCAAAAATAACGAACTCCCCATATAAACTTTCAACCTCTCTTTCATCCTCTTAGGTGGTGAATTTTGGAAAATTCTGATTTGCGTACGTATACGAAATATCATGCTTCTAACTTTGAAAATGTCGGATTTCCATTCAACGGTTCATCCCTTATTTCGCCTACTTAGGGGTGGAATTTCCAAAAATTATTTCTTAATACGCGTTTTCATCATAAAATTCATCAACTGTCAAAATTTTAAGTCTCTAACCCCAGTGGTTTAGGCTCTGCGTTGATGAGTCAGTCAGAACAAGTCTTTTTATATATATAGATTAAGACTTTTCATTTATATATATATATATATGTATATAGATTATTGGACAAAATTTCATAGTGGCCGAAGCCACTGGGTCTATCAGGACATTTTAAACTTTTATTAAAAAGAAGAATTAAATAAAGTCACCTCCAATCCATCATATTATAGTTCTTCTTCTTCTTCGCGTGCTTCATTACTGAAGGTCGTGCTTGTCCTGAAATGCGTTCAACGATGTGTTGACTAGATTCCTCCATACCACTCTGTCCTCGGCTTGTCTCAGGGCAGTCGGAATATTGAGTCCCGTTATATTTTTAATCTGGTCGGACCAGCGGGTAGGTAATCGATCGCGTGATCTTTTGCCTTCGACCTTCCCTACTACAACCAGTTTATCCAGATTGTCTGGTTGTCTCCGGGCAATATGACCAAAATAACTTAAGACTCGTCGGTAGCATATAGTGGATAGTCTGGTAGTAATCTTCAGTTGGTCGAGAATAGACTTATTGGTTCTTTTTGCTGTCCACGGTATACGCAGCATTCTTCTGTAACACCACATTTCGAAAGCCTCGATCTTCTTTCGGTCAGCTGCGCGGATTGACCATGATTCGGAACCGTACAAAAATATTGAGAATACCAAAGCTCGCACTAGTCTGGTCTTGGTGGTATTCGACACTTTTCTGTTTTGCCAGATTCTGGTTAACTTGCTCATAGCTGCTTTGGCCATCTGCGTACGTCTCCGAATTTCTTTGTCACAGCCTCCCTGATTGCTTATAAGTGATCCCAGGTACACAAACTCATTTACAAACTCCAGGTCCGCGAGTTCTCCGGTTCGTGCAAAAGTTCCAGCTCGATCTACTACCATGACCAGATATTATAGCTAATTAATTCAATATAATTATGTATGTTTTGTACGGTAGAAGATATTTACAAGGAAAATAATCGAACAAAAATAATGTTATTTATTTAATTTCGCGCAAAAAAATATCACTCGGACTATATTGGGAGGGATAAACTCGACCTTTTTGTAAAATCAATATTATATTCATGTGAGCGTCCAGTACAAGCATAGTTCAAGGAAGTCCCTATATCCCTATAAGAGGCTACACATTAAAATAACATTTATATAAATTAAACATAAGATAATCAAAGACACTGACTACACGTCTTTGGAAATACAAATATAAGAAAAAAATAAATTATCCATGATGAAAATGAAAAAAAAAAAACCAATTGCATATGTTGTAAAGAAAACCTTTTTTCCAAATTTCTGATTTGTAAACTCAGAATAGTAAAAGTATAGTACAGACTTCGTCTTTCGAGCCATCGACTGACGTTCATCCTAAAATAATATTCTCTGAGATCACACCTCAGCTTAGAACATGGTTAGTAGAGGCTTAAGCAATTCTACTCGTAGCACTTGGTTGGTAGTCACGTCCTTTGCGGCCGTCACTATCCGGGGTCATTGTTTCCGACGGCGGATACGTCTTAAATTTGATTTGTATAATGTTTTCCCAAGGTAAGAGGTATTATCACCGTTGTCTTTCAGGACGAGCCCAAATGATCCATATTTATAATTAATCTTTTTGCTAGCATTCTCGCCATCATCCTACGATTTGTACAGTAGCTATTTTAAAATCTTATTTGTTTATATTTAAGACTTTTTTAAGCAAAAATATCAAATAATTGTGCTATTGACTCACTCGTTCTCCATCAACAACAAATTTCATACTATCTTAACATTATTTAAGTAAAACTGTTAGCAATATTTAATACGTCTGAATTTAAAATGCATAATTTATTATTATACAGTTCTCATTCTGTGTCATATCTATTAGACAATATTATCGAATCTTTAGTGAGCACAGCTGAACAAACCGAGGGACAATTAGAAAGCAAACAGTGCAAAGACACTGTTTTAGTTAGTCCTCCTCTGGAGCATTCAAATTTTATCATTCAATTATTAAGTAGATGGAAAAATTTATTGTAAGTGATCTTTTTTATTTTTTGTGCTTTTGAAGAGTAATAATTAGTTTAACAAGTTCGTGTCATCCTTTTGTTAACCGGTATTATTTAGCTTGCCCTGTTTGTTGGTTTGGGTCACATTTAATTATTGAAATTTGACCACCTATCTGTTATCAGATTGATCTGATATTTGGTACCCACCTTTACTTCTGATGACAATAATTTAATAGAATTATTCTGTATCATTGTAAATTCAAAATGGCGTGTTAAGTACATATTTTTTCACAACGCCTTCAATATGGGTATCATATGAAAGGGCTTAACTAGTAGAATACTTTACGCTTCACAACGTTCACCGACCTGGTCTACTGTAAATAATTTTCATATCAATTCAGTATCATAAGCATTAAATTGTCCAATTTCAAATCTAAGATGGCCGGCGGCACAAAATACCAGATTTCATATTTGTTTCAATATTTCATATTTGTTTCGATATGGGTAATGTGTATCAAATGAAAGGGCAAGTGGAACAGTAACAAAATTTAAAACTAAAAAATTAAAAATAAAAAGTTAAGTAAAAGAATAATGGATAATATTCTTAGATTTTAAATGAAAATAAGGCTAAATTTGTTTTAATAATAATTCATCTCAGGCATGTGGCGGATGAAATTGTACTATATATACGCACGTCTCCTAAGAGATGAGCGTGGCGGAATAATTTCTCAACTTTGTCCTTAACAAAAGATGAGGCGGTCTTTATTCATCAGTGCGAAGTTCATATATAGTTACTTCTTACTGATATTAGTATCATATCAAATATAAATAATAAGTATAAGTCGTTTATTTTGAAAAACTTGATTACTTTTTAGTAATTTCAATTGCGCATCCAATATGTTCCGTTTCCTATTAATTTATGTTTGTAATTCATCTCGTGCGTTATATTTAAGAAACCATTCAAAAATTCTGAGACACGTGTATCCTTTGATGCTTTTGAAATATGAGACATTCATGTGCAGCCAAGAATTAAGAGAATTTATAATAATTTCATAATGTTTCTAAAATTATAGCGTTGCTATAATATTTTAAATGCATTACATAGAGTGGAGTATAGAGAAGAGAGCCGTGATAGCTCAGAAGATGAGAATTTTAACCGATGATTCCGAGTTCATACCTGTGCAAGTACCATTGAATTTTCATATGTTTACTTTATGTTCATAATTCATCATTTCCTCGGTGTAGTAGAAGCAATTTCTTCAATTGATAAGCATGTTCAATAGAATAAAAATTTGTTTTCTTTTGTATCTCTTTCATTATTGGTACGTCAAATAATATTTTAAAGCAATTTTTTTTCACTGTTATTAACATCTCAGTTATTCGAAGATTCAGATTATTCATAATAGAAAATTCCTCAAATATCAATAACACTTCAATAAAATAAATGAAAAAAGAAACTATTTCCAAAAAAGTATTTAATTTTCCATTTCATTATAATTTATTAATGTTGGAGACATAACGATTAAAATTTTGTATCTGTTAATCTATATAAATTTAGACAGTAATGAAAATCAAAGACTATATGAAATAAGCGGATTACAATTGGCAAATCTTATTTAAAGTTCAGAATGGAGGGATCAGCTAGCAATTCCAAAAAGGAACCAAATTGTTCTTGTTATGGCGATTAAAAATCAAATCAAAAGCTTGATGGCTTTAAGATTGATGCTTTCAGTAATAGCCTTCAAGGTTCCATCATTTTTGAACATAAACAAAATTGTAAATTGTCTTTTCCCTTTAAAAATCTTTGGATTATTTCCTTCCCAGCATCGTTGTCCTCTTAAATCCGTAATCCAAGGGAGTAATAAGCAATCAAAAGATAATATTTATAGCGATTAAAATATACATCAGTGCGTTGCTTTAGCTATAGTAGAGTAAAATTCAGTGATATGAATTCCAAGAAGGATACGATAGGATAAATAAAATACGTATACATTTGATAAAAATACCGATATTTCTGACAACCTATGTTTCACAGTAAATACTCACTCACTCACTAATAATAAAGAGTCATTCACTAAAGGGGATCGATGAATTCAAAGAATTTTGGGAGGGACGTATGTACTTCTATCTCTTGATATCCACCCATATATGTTCATTAAATTTGGTAAATGAATTTGACTAATGACAATAATCTATACTAATATATAAAGCTGAAGAGCTTGTTTGTTTGATCCGGCTAATCTCAGGAACTACTGGTTCGAATTTAAAAATTATTTTTGTTTTAGATAGTCCTTTTATCGAGAAAGGCTCTATTATTTTTATTAATTAAACGCGGGTGAAACCGTGGCCCACAGCTAGTGATTGATAAAACTAAAGTCTTGTGTGTAGTAGTGTTTTAACCATTTTTGACGACTTATCATTCGGTTGTACTTCAAAATAATTGTATAAGAATAACTATTTTTATTATTGTTTTTTTTTTCTATTTAATTGGCCACCATAATTGTGTAGTAAGAACAAAAGACGGCTACGTAATACTAGACCTGAAGGCATTCTTTGCCAGTCGACCTTTAGGCAAAACATTATGACAATGATTATACACCTAATGAAATATTATATAAATAAAATTATATAATATTAGTTTATTTATTTTATTTATTTATTTATTTTGAACAATTAATACATATCACAAACAACTTATGCGATAGCAACTACTATAGTATTACACTGTGTCGTAGTTACATTAGAATATATAGAATGAATATGTAGAAACAAAGTACCCAGTAAAAAAAACAGAACTAAAATAATATATATAAGAAAAGAAAGTTACTGAAATAAATACAAAATAAATAAAGACTAAACCAACACCTAATCATTTTTCTTTTACGTACTTTTTCGGGATAAGTAGCCCTGGTCACTATTTAGCCCACAAACTACCTTTATGCAAAACGTTCATCGAGCGATCGTTTCTCCATTACTGCGTCGAAGAAGGACGTAACAACAAACATACTTTCACAATTTATGTTAGTAGTAAAAATGACAATTTAAATTAATAAAATTGAATAGAATTAATAAGATGATTTTTAAACTACAATTTAAATAGCGAAGGCTTGTATATTGTTCTTTGTGAACTAATAAAATAAATACTAAAAAAAACCATATCTCTTATTCCATTAATTACGCACATTAAAATAATTAACTATTAAATGAAATTAATTAGTGAATTTTTTCATTGGTACTATTGAAGTACCACGTTAATGTATTTATACATTACTTCCAAAAATCCAAATCTTTTACTATGCTAACAAACTCCAAATATTGTATATAAATGTTAACAAACTCAAATTTATTACTGAGCAAGCTTAAATCGACTTCCTACACATGTTTACATACTAACTTTGTAAGTCGCATATAAGTTGACCTGATATAAATCGTGTAATAGATTGCATTGACATTAGATTGACTTCGCATATTCATCAATATATTGTAGCATCGTCAACGCTGCTACAGCAATTTCGTAGCCTACTCTCTACGTGTCCAGCATATGCTACTGACAATTTATCTGAGATCAGTATCAACTCAGGCATTTACTTGTGCAAAATTGAAAGGTATTGAAGTAAAGTAAAAGTAAAATAAGCCTTTATTGCTGTTAGATTTTAACATATTTGACCAGACATTACTTAAAAATTATAACAGTAGAGGTAAGAAAACTATAAATTAACTTAAACTAGAACATATTCTCGGCATTCGGCTTACCTCCCCTCTTAACAGCTTGTCTTTCGACAAAGGCCTCCTCTAAGGATTTCCACTTGCTTCTGTCCTTTGCTGTACGTAGCCATTCTGGCCCAGCTACTTGCTTTAAATCGTCTTTCCATCGCTTTGGCTGTTCCTCTACTTCTTTTACTTTCTCTAGGGTACCATTCCGTAATTATTCTGGTCCATTTTTCTTTCTTTTCTCTCAACATATGTCCTGTCCAACGCCATTTCAATTTTCTGCATACTGATTGAACTTTTCCAAGCTTAGTCTTTCCTTTGATCTTTTTTAATTGTATTTTATCCCTTCTTCTTACTCCCAATACGCTTCTCTCTATCCCATTCTGACATATATTTAATTTATTTTCATGTTGTTCAGTTAAGGCCCAGGTTTGGCATCCGTGTGTCAGACATGGCAGTATGCAATCATTGAAGACTTTTCGTTTCTCCGCCATAGGCATTTCCTTATTTTTCATTACTTCGCTCAACGACCAGCATCTCTTTCAAGTGTTTGCAAGAGCTTGCAGAAAGAAATTGAAAGAAGAATTCTTTCAATTTCTTTCTGTAAGCTCTCTGTCGACGATACTAATTGTCCTAAATTGAAAGGTATTGTAATATAAATATTTTCTTATTGAAACATTTAATTTATTTATCTACTTGATATCTATCTACTAGTACGTACAGTGCTACATTTTCCTGTACACGCCACGTAGGTTTTTTCTTAAATAAACATTTAAGAATATATATATGGAAATTATATATTTCCACCAACCCGCAATGGAGCAACGTGGTGGAATAAGTTCCAAATCCTTCTTCTCAAAAGAGTAGAAGAGGCCTTAGCCCAGTAGTGGAACTTTCACAGGCTGTTACTTACTTTTTTATATGGAAATTATTGCGAAGTAACGATCGATGTTACTAAATCTGTCCTGGTTTCCCAAACGCTTTCTGAACACTATTATATTATACTAATAAAAATATAATGAATAAAAATCAGCCTAGAACCTTTCTCGATAAAAGGACTATAATAAAACACAAAAATATTTTTTAAATTCGAAACAGTAGTTCTTGAGATTAGCCGGATCAAACAAACAAGCTCTTCAGCTTTATATATTAGTATAGATTCCTATGTGGTAGTCCATATTGTAAAGATTACATGGTAATTTTTATTTGTAGAAGACGTATTGAATGAATAAATTAATTTTGATAAAATGTGAGCGATCATTTGTACAAATAAAGATTAGCCCAAGGGAAGTGGGCAAATTTCAGCAAGTATTCCAACTTCGTCTGCAATGTATACGGATAAACGAAAATAACCCAATTTATAAAAACACATGATTTTCTTTTAATCTCTATAAATATAATACAGATAATAAAAATATAAATTGAAATCGGCAGTCGTTTTATAAATAAATAGATAGATACATAAAAATAAATGCGTCGTAAATATATAAATGATATATTTTGGAAGTATTATAAATGTAAAGAGAATTGTATCACATACGCTGAAAATTATAGTACTCAATTGTATGAGTACATTTTTATAAGCAGCTTGGCGATGGTTCACATAAAAAAATAATACTTAGAATAGTAAGTACAAAAAACTGCAACTAGATCTTTTTATGGCATTGAGTTCACTGGGATCTTATATGGGATAATATATGCTTTTATAGCATAGGTAGGCGGAAGAGCAACACAGTGGATATGAACCTCACGCATCCACGGCCCCAGGGTTACGCCCTTTATTTTAAGCCCCGGGCGTCGGGGCTGTGCATATGGGCCACCTTATGGTAAGTGGTCATCAACGACCATAGACATTGGCATTGTAAGAGACGCTAACCATTGCTTACATCGCCAATCAACCTTGGGAACTAAGATTTTATGTCCCTTGTGTCACTCACCCTTCAAACCAAAACACAACATTACTAAGTACTGCTGTTTTTTGTAGAATATCTGATGAATGGGTGGTACCTACCCAGACGAGCTTGCACAAAACTCTACCACCAAGCGATGTATGCTTAAATATATGAAACTATTGCTGTGATAATAATATAATAAATATCAGTCTCCGAACTCCCAATACAACGTAAATATTAAATACATAGACTATTCAATCAATATTTTTATATACGGTATAGCATGGGTAAAGGGTTTACATAAGACTTTTCTATTGAAGAATAATTTTGTTTTTATGAACCACAAACTTTCCCGGTCGTACACAGAAAATCTCACCATAATTCTCATCACAATCGGATCATTGGCTTAGGAAAGCATACAGGCAAACAAACAAACATCTATTTTCATATACATAGATAAAATAATAATATATACGAGTGTATATAACGCCTAACTTTGAACCGAATCAATAGCAATACGAAATACATTAAAAGACTTGGAATAATACAAATCTTTGTTTAAAAAAATGGATTCGAATTTCCGGATACTAAGCCAGCCCATCTATATGCATTTAAGTAGATTTATACCTTACAGTTGTAAAATTACTTTTACTATGAAATACGTTTCACGTCTCTAATTAAACCAGGATTATAGCGCTTGATTATAATTTCTGTCAAAATAGCGACGCAAATGTGACGTCACCTCGGTGACTGCTTGTGTCTGAATAACAAGTGTTAGTATCGTGCAACACTAAAAATAAAACAAAAATCACTTTGTATAGAGAATGTACTTTTGTATATTACTTTTAAGTTAATATTAACTTGCTTAAATTTATCAGTCGTAATCATATAGTCAGACTTTTATGAAATAAGTTTTTTAATTGCGAAAATTCTTAGTAAATAAACATTGTTTCGAGTTACATTTCTGCTATATTTGAATAGTTAAAACACGTGAATTTTATCCAAAGATAAATTAAGCCCGGGCAAGCACCGCTGAATTTTACATCACTTATGACACGGAAATGACTGAATTCTTAACAACAATGTAACAGATTTTAAACTGGAATTAGATATAGGAAAATTTATATTTCGATAAGAAGTTTAATGGTTCCCAGTGGGTAATACATCTGCAATGCAATCGCGGGTAAGACTTGTTTCAAATAAATGGGACATTTTATATTTTATAACAACTTTTGGGTCCAAAATAAGTAAAAACTAACAAAAGTCGAAATTATTATAAAAAAATAAGATTCAACCTGAAAATATCACCTTTGATTCCTCGTGAAGTTTCCCTTCACCGCCGAGCACGAGATAAATTATAAACACAAATAAAGCACATTAAAATTCAATAGTACTTGCCTGGGTTTGAACACGCGATCATCGGTTAATATTCAAGCGTTCTAACAACTCGGCCATCTCGGCTCTATAATAATAACAAGCATTACATTATAATATCCTATTAGAGAGTACAGCACTTTCTAACGACTCAATAAAATGTATGAAACAAACGCGGCGTTAACACCCACATTTCTGTGTACGTGAACATCGTTGCATGTGTAAGTAAAATTAGATGTAAAAGACACATTTTAAGTATTAAAATGTTATTATATATTCCGATGACTGCCTCGTTGGTCGATATAAGGCCGCAGACCCGGTGGTCCTGGGTTCAATTCCATTAAGCCGTTGGTCCTGCGCCTGAACTCTTGGTGGTAGAGCTTTGTGCAAGCTCGTCTGGGTAGGTACCACCCACTCATCAGATATTCTACCGCAAAACAGCAGTACTTTGTATTGTTGTGTTCCGGTTTGAAGGGTGAGTGAGCCAGTGTAATTACAGGCACAAGGGACATAACATCTTAGTTCCCAAGGTTGGTGGCGCATTGGCAATGTAAATGATGGTTAACATTTCTTACAATGCCATTGTCTATGGGCGTTGGTGACCACTTACCATCAGGTGGCCCATATGCTCGTCCGCCAACATATACAATAAAAAAAAAAAAAAAAAAAAAAAAAAAAAAAAAAAAAAAAAAAAAACTCTTTCGGGTCGTGTCGGATTGCCGTCTCATCGGATTATGAGAGCTAAGGAAAAGAGAGTGCACCTTTATTTGCGCACACGCTGCAATATAATATCTACGCAGTTGGCTAATCTCTCTTGAGGTTGGCCGCCGTGGCCGAAATCGGTCTGGAGGACTTTTATAAATTTCGATACAGAAAGCAACGCTTTTTTTTCATGGAAACTTTCAAAAATGTACCTTGTGTTAAGGCTTATATGAGATTCATAGGTATGTTCGCTCAACTCAAATGATAAGTGGATAAGTGGATGTAGCTGACTTATTTTTTCAATCTACAGGCTTGTAGCCTTCGGTTAAGTTTCATAGAAATCCACCTACCCAATCGATGTGTGGCTAATCAATCCAGTGAATCTTATATTAGATATTTTATTTTATTTTATGGGATAGGTAGGCGGACGAGTATATGGGCCACCTGATGGTAAGTGGTTACCAACGCCCTGAGACATTAGCAGTGTAAGAAATGTTAACCATCACTTACATCGCCAATGCGCCACCAACCTTGGGAACTAAGATGTTATGTCCCTTGTGCCCGTAATTACACTGGCTTGCTAACTCTTCAAACCGGAACACAGTAATACCAAGTACTGTTTTTTTGCGGTAGAATATCTGATGAGTGGGTGGTATCTACCCAAACTAGCTTGCACAAAGCTCTACCACCATACATTAATTGCGATAGCCAAATGGTACAGTTATATTTAACCCGAAATATAATCATAATAACACAATTAATCTTGTCCTCGTTTAAACAACAATGAGCCTTCCTCTTCAAATATCAAAAATACTTCTGCAAATATCAAAATTATTATATTCTTATACTAAAACATTGTCAATTTTCTTAGCTACATCTGTTTTCGTACGACTTCTAATCTCTTAGTGCAGATATCGTATCGAGTTTTCCAAACTACACTGCAATATTCCAGACCACTTCAAGCGCAATATGTATTTAGAAAATTTCGTTTCTAACGTAACCTTTATATCATGTAACAGATTTTAAAGTTTTAAGGTTATGGCATAATGTTATAAATCTATGAATGTTATTTATAAGAACTGGGTTCTCAAGCTCGGTTATGGCTCAGTCAATGGGTAATCCATTATATAACTAGTATTCGCCGTGGTCGAAATTTGACCACGAACATTGTTGAAAAATTGAGGAAAACATATTACATTATTAATTTGCATGTTTTGAACATTTTTTTTTTCTACTCTTATATTTTTATTAATGAAGCGCTTTAAGATTATCAACAGATATCAATTAAAAAATAAAGAAAAACGATCGACAAAAAGCAGCTCTGAACTCGTTTACTTTCCTATTCATATTCAGATATTACAAAAAAGTTTTTTTTTGTATTTCAAATTAATTTAATAATCATATGTCCATATTTGGTGGCGCAGTGACGGAATAAGAAATGGCTTGCGTTTCTAAAAGAAAGTTACCTGCAAATGTGTGATTGCTGGGTAAGGTCTTCTCATCTTTACGAAAAGCTTTACGGCTCACACAGCACGCAGCTCCAATGTTTTCAGCGTGATGTTTTCTTTCACCGAAAACAAGATGATTTCTAAAGATAAATTAAATATATAATAACTAAGTGATGCCTTTTCGGATTTGGGTTCACAGTCTTCGTTTAGATTCACGTTATTTAGCCATTGAGCCAACTTGGTTATTTCTTTACACTCCCGTTGTCCATTGGTGAAGAATCACTTATCATCATAATACGATATTTCATTTGGTCCTAACACGTGGGCGAAGCCGCGAGTGGAAACAAGTTCTTAATTTAAATAGCTCAAAGTTTTATTTTAAATAAACTGTTTTACATATAAATTATATCGCGGTAAACATTAAATAAATCCACCCTAAAGATCGATTTCATTAGAGGCAATTTGAGCCTCATTTACAAATAGAGAGGTACTTTATGAAAGCTAAATGAGTGTGCCGAAAATGATTTACAGTCTCGCTCCAAAACTAATTCGGAAAATACAAAATGCATTTCGCGTTCAATGCGGTCTAATGGCGGTGCGGAATTTCGGTTATTTCTTTGACATATTTGTATAGTTAGAACGATAAATTAGAAAACTCTTTAGTGTAGACTATTATTTATCTTTACTAAAATATAATAACGGCACTTAGTTGGCAATTTAAAGCGGAAATAGAACAAAGGCAAAAGTACGGCTGCTGATTATATCTTGGTCGTAAATTTGATTTTGGGTGAACTTACGTCATTCGCATCAATATCGCTAATTTAAAGGTAACTGGTAATAAAAAAAACCACCACCAAAAAAAGTACCACAACCATTTGTGGACTTGTAACTTGAATTTAAATGTCTGTATGTGATGATAGCAACACAACATAATATGTGGTTTTCGGTCTTGGATTTGGTATGTCTGGTTCCAACATTATATTTAAATTTTATTGCATGATTTTAATAAAATGAATCGTAAAGCAAGTAATAAAGGGGTAAAGTTGCGTGTTTAACAGTACCGTAATATCAAATTTATGTTATATAATGTATTAGTATGAGAGCTAAGCTAAAAAATTATGGTACATGTAACGGTAGAGTTATGATGCTTTTCCCATTATATTAAATCAACTTATCTAATATATAACCATTTCAATCAATTTTTGAAACATAATATGACGTAATCTAGTGTCGACCGAATTAACAGATCCACTACACCTGGAGTAGCGATTTCATTTTCAACATATTATTACCCAAATAGAATTGAAATATTAATTTTGCTGTAAATTACTTTGCTATTTTTAACGCTGCCTCCTGCACCACAAAGGCATAAAAGACTAATTTGATCTTATGAATGTCTAAATCATAATAACCATGACGCTTGGCATGAAGATTAGAACATGTTATATCTAAAAATATAATAAAGAACGACACTAACGGTATAATGTCCCTTCATAATGACATGTAAAGGTAGCGAAAGGTAAGGTAAAGTTGCTAAAATAATAAAAGTGTAGTAACCTTAAGATATGCTGGGCTACAGTTACGTAGATAGTCTTGAAATAAATGAGGTAAGCCTCATACCTTCTCTAAATTATTTTGAAAGGCAAAATGTCACGTGACCTTCCTTCCAAGGATTTCGGGAAATGAATCATCTAACCCGCGTCGTCGGTCTAGTAGCTAAATATTCGGTTTCAGATCATGAGGTTCTAAGTTTCAATTCTGCATACAGTTAAATATTATTGGGCTTTTCTATAAGGATATTTTCAGTATTACCCCGAGTGGAGTTAGTGGAACTCTTAACGGTCGTGAGAGATTGCCATCGAATTTGGTGGTAGAGCTTTGTGCAAGCTCGTCTGGGTAGGTACCACCCACTCATCAGATATTCTACCGCAAAACAGCAGTACTTGGTACTGTTGTGTTCCGGTTTGAAGGGTGAGTGAGCCAGTGTAATTACAGGCACAAGGGACATAACATCTTAGTTCCTAAGGTTGGTGGCGCATTGGCAATGTGAGCGATGGTTAACATTTCTTACACTGCCAATGTCTATGGGCGTTGGTGACCACTTACCATCAGGTGGCCCATATGCTCGCCCGCCAACCTATAAAATAAAAAATAAAAAATAAAAAAAAATTTGATCATTGGAGTAAGGATTTAAAGTAATATTGTAATGTATATGATTTGTAGGGTTTAAGATAAATTAGAATATCATTCGTCATAAAATATTAATCGGCAATTCAGCAGAAAAATTGGTCGAGAAAATCCCCAACATAGGATGACACATAATTGCAAAATGCACATAACAGAAAAGAATAGCAAAAACGCAACGAAACTTAAGCCCACTAGAGAATGCTTAAGGTTCTTGTTTATGTACTTTGTGGCTTTTCTCGTATTAATATTTCGTGACAAATTTTAAGCTTTCTCTCATATCCCATTTAAATTAAGGTAAATTATATTATATATAAGAGTTACGAATTTAGTTCAGTTATATGGCTATGTTCTCTATCCCGAGGGATAGTCCCTCGACCCAGAATATAAACGATAAAAAGTCCCATTGCTGAGCTAGACCTCTCCTTCTTTTTTTTGAGGTGCTGGTTTGGATCTTATTCTACCACGCTGCTCCAATGCGGGTTGGTGGAATACACTTGTGATAGATTTTGAGTGAAATTTGACACTAGCAGGTTTCCTCACAATGTTTTCCTTCACCGAGAAGCACGAGATGAATATTATAAACACAAATTAAGCACATGAAAATTCAGTGGTGCCTGTCCGGGTTTGAACCCATGATCATCGGTTAAGATTCACGCGTTCTAGCCACTGGGCCATCTCGGATCGGAATATAAACGATAAGCGTACTAAATTTTAATAAAATCAAATTAGTGATTTGACGTGTGCATATTTTATACATTTTATATCGATATCGAAGCAATGTACATTAAGTTAACATTTATTCAACGGGAATAATAAAACAACAGCTTCGAAAGAGAAAAATAAAGCAATACGATTCAACAAATGTATAAAAAAACATCCCAGTCAGGAACAGTGATAGTAAATAATGTACCGTACATAGGTAACCCAGAAAATACTACAGGGATAAAAATGCCTTCCCATTCGAAGAGGACAAAAGCCTATTTCACCTTTTAGTAAGAGAGGATTCGTTGGTGCGCTTTTCGGTTTGATGAATACGTGACTTGCTCGTTCTCTAAGTATTTTTTGAGATGTTGCCATTGTTATGGAAACGTTGCATTTTGTTTGAAATATATCTGAATTACAACCTTGTGGAATTAATATAATGATGATCAATGTTTCTTTATAATGTTTCAAATGATGTGTAAATTAGTTTTTGGCATTTGAAAATATTGTGAGTTATATTTTATAAATCGTCGTTAAGAACACAACTATCGTATTTCAATCACTAAAATTAAAACACATTAGTCTACCGAGCGATATTCCAAGAATACAAATTCTACGTATTTCTCTCGAATTGAAACGATTGACATGATATAAAGAACATATTTTTGTAATGAAATTAGGTTAAGAACTTGTCACTCTCCGTCCTTAAGAGAAATGTTGATATAATTTAATATAGAATAAATAATGTTGTTACGTCATTTTAAATATTGAATTATTTATTTATCTACTAAGCACACAGAGCAATATTAGGGGAAAATAAAGGGGACATATCATTCACTAATGTGTATATATATAATATCATATTTAAATGAAAAACACCCGCTAAGTTTCTTGCGCCGATTCCTCACAGGTCAGGGACATTTCATTTCTAATTCGACAATCAATACGTTAATGTAATGTTTCTATGTTGAATAAAGGATTTTGATTTCATTTATCTACGACAAGACTTGACTTACTGTAAAACTGACTTAGTGTACATAGTATTTACAAAACAATCATAATATAATCAGGCAAATATTGAAAAACACGAGACATTTATTTAAAGGGTGAAGCCTTTATAGAAAAAACTCACCGATTGTATCGTTTCGTTTTTTCAAACAGCGTTTAATAAGTTAAGTGAGTGATTAATTGTAATTTACGATGAGTTCAATCATGAAATATAATATTAAATATATTAATACACTACGCAAAAAAGATGAAGCCAAGACAAAACTAGAAAAATGCAATCAAAAATATGTGAGTTTGATGCTGTCTGGCACAAAAACATACACATTAAATAACTGAATAAACCAGAAACCACAGCTGTGGAGACATCAAGATAATATTTAAAAAAAAAAACATACGAATGTATCTATGTATAGATACCTGCTATCTATATAGATCCGGATATACGTAATTTTTCTGTGTACTAAAACTGTTTTTCATTATTAGAAGGGAAACTTAAACGCGATCTAATAAAATAAAAACTACAGGAACAAAATTAAAGTGATCTAAGACTTGTTTATACTCCTACTGAACTAGCTAATTATTTTAAGCATAAAATTATTGCTTTATAAGAGAGAAGTACTAGTACTCTACTAAGTTGTACCGTATAATATTACTTATGTTTTTTTTTTTTTTTTTTTTTTTATTTTATCGGTTGTCGGACGAGCATATGGGCCACCTAATGGTAAGTGGTCACCAACGCCCATAGACAATGGCATTGTAAGAAATGTTAACCATCACTTACATTGCCAATGCGCCACGAACCTTGGGAACTAAGATGTTATGTCCCTTGTGCCTGTAATTACACTGGCTCACTCACCCTTCAAACCGGAACACAACAATACAAAGTACTGCTGTTTTGCGGTAGAATATCTGATGAGTGGGTGGTACCTACCCAGACGAGCTTGCACAAAGCTCTACCACCAAGTAAAATGTATTCTAAGAATTTAAATTAGTCGGTTAATATTAGCTCTTTGTAGTAAAATGACCTTTAATCAAGACAGCCTGACTGTTCTCAAGAGGAGTGTAAGAGAATACTTAATAGTGGAATTAAATGAATACCACAAAGATAAGTCACTGTCTTTGTTCATCATTCTAATTCTTCTGTAGATTACGCAATCAAGAGATTCATTATATTAAATGATATGATTTAAATTTTATGTCATTAATCTCATTGCGACTTCAAAGACTTTTAAATCTTTAAACAATAGTTAATATAACACAATATTATTTATTTTATCAAATTTATGTAGGCGGAATGATAATTAATTAGGTCACCTTATGGTTAGTGATCACCTTTTGTTGGCTTTGAGACTATTAGAAGTTAAAAAACAAAACATTCCTAGAACCTATGACTACATGTAATTACAGCGGCTCCTTCACCTTTCAAACTAGAACACTAAGACTAACAATATTACTGTTTCGCGGTATAGCATATAATGGTGGTACCTACCCAGATTGACTTGCGCAAAGACCTTCCTAATGGTTGAATTGTTCAAATTGTATACGTGCATCGTCATGCGTTACCTTACCATATATATGTTCATATAACTATTATTCATGAAACAATATATACAATTGTAAACTTTGAACTTGTACTCTACTCGTATTTAATTATTTATTGTATATTGTTTTTACGTGCCAATTAATTATAAGTCTTATTTTTATCTTTATAATGTTTAAAATGTGATAATATATAAATGTGTTATTGTCTTTTTCTGTTTTTCCAACATTTAAATCAAAATTATCACTCATTAAGTAAATTATCGATTTGTGTTTCATTTCAATCGAATATAACATATATTGAACTCATTAATCATTTTAAGTCGGTTAGTTTATCATCAGAATAAGGGATAATAATGTTTGAAATAGATCTAGATAATATATTACTATTCCTATTCTTTTTTTTACATAATCCTTAATTTATTATTATCCTTAATTTATATTTATAGCTTACGTGATAATCTATGAATGTTATTTACAGTTCTAATTGTTATACATATCAGTCATATTAAGCAAATAAATTTTCGAGGACCGCCGTTTACGAATTGTGAACCCCCTTTTTTTCCCGCCACCGTAGACCCCCGTCGAGTCTCCTGTGGACCCAGGAGTCCACCTAGACCGCATTGGGTACTAAGGGTGTAAATAAATAAATAAATAATATCTGGATATTTCTTGCCAAATCACGTATTATTATATATTAATATAATATATATACATATTTTAACGGAAAAATTTGTATTTGGTTTTCATTAATTACAAATATATAAAGCATACATTACAACAGTGGATACGTGGAGACGCAATTATTCAAGAAACAATCACGCTAAAGTTGTTATTAAGCAAAAAGCTATGATTATTATTTTAAATGTAATCACCGAACCACATGTAATGATATTACAGTACGTGACGTCATTATAAACTGAAAACAAAGATGGCGTCAGTCTTAATGTAATATTTTTCAAAGTTATGCAATATTCACAATAACGATAATACGAACTCATCAATAAAGTCATTAGCGTCTTATCAATTCAATTCAATCAGCACAGATGATGTATAATTTATCAAGATTTCTCTTTGATAGCGATGAGTTATTGCTTTAACGTCGATAAAAGCGCTGTAATTTATAAGAATGTCGAAAGGAATAATATTAATTAAGCATTAGAAGCAAATTTTCTTTGAACGTGATTAGAAATTACTAGAGTTAATAATTGAAATCAGCAATTTCTTTGCAAATTACAATTGGATTTTTATTAAAAAATGCCGTGTTTATAAAGTTTTTTTTTTATTGTATAGTTAGGTGGACGAGCATATGGGCCACCTGATGGTAAATGGTCACCAACGCCCATAGACAATGGCACTGTAAGAAATGTTAACCATCGCTTACATCGCCAATGCGCCACCAACCTTAGGAACTAAGATGTTATGTCCCTTGTGCCTTTAATTACACTCGCTCAATCCCCCTTCAAACCGGAACACAACAATACCAAGTACTGCTGTTTTGCGGTAGAATATCTGATGAGTGGGTGGTACCTACCCAGACGAGCTTGCACAAAGCTCTACCACCAAATCTGATTTGATTGAGCTGACTCATATTTTACCACAGTAAAACAAATTCTTATTTGGTCAAATAAGCAATGAGGCCATATAAGTCCAACCGACTATTACTCGTCAACTAATTTCAACGCCACACCAATATTACATTACCATAATTATTGCTTAGGTGCGTAGCTTTGAAAACTTCACACACGTAAAGAATGCATTGTGTTGTGACCTCATTTTTGAGGTTACCGGTAAATTGTGGCGACTATTAAAACTCGGGGGACGCTTAGTGTTTTATCACCCTTATTTTAACGTAATACAAGGCCATTAGAAGATTGTAGCGTGTTTTGGGTTCGTGTTTCGTAAGTAATGTGATATTAATGTGTTACTCAGACTGTAATGGTATTCGACTTTTGTTTTGATTAATTACTTTCAATGAAAAATTGCTTTGGATTTTTCTAGCGTAATATTAAATAAAATATTAAATTTCATTCGTTATAATAATGTGTTGTAAAGATTTATCTATTTGTCCCGCACGGGATCTAAATAAAACGGTCTTAATGGTAAATTCCAGTAAAGCAAAGTAAAGCAGTAGCTTTACTGGCATTTACCATTACGACTAGTAAGTCGTCATTTTCCAACATCTTCAACAATCGACGTCATATTTCATTTACACAAACCTTAAATGACTTCGTCCATTGGTGAAATCCGTTTGGTACTTTTTGAGCTTACCGCTTTCAAACACACAGACAGATGTAGCGAGTGGAGTTTATTTTATAATATTTATTGATATTAGAAGAAGTTACCGTTTTCGTTAATTAAAGTGCAGGTACTTGTTCTTTTGAATTCAGTCCGGAAATTTACGATGCACTTTCAAGCTTCTGCTGTTAAAAATAACTTCGCCTATACCAAGTTCATTGAAACAGATCTAATATGGGAGTACATATTTACAAATACAGCATTTTTATTATTAAATAAAATATATTTAGTCTTAAAGTCTAAATGTTTTTTTTTTCAATGTGACCCTAAATTAAGGTTCGTTAAACCGTTTAAATTAAAATATAAAATTGATTAAATTTGCACTTTCAAGCTTCTGCTGTTAAAAATAACTTCGCCTATACCAAGTTCATTGAAACAGATCTAATATGGGAGTACATATTTACAAATACAGCAATTTTATTATTAAATATTGTATAACCGTCATAAGATGTTTTATCAGTTACTTGAAACATTCTAATTAACTCTTATTCAATAAAAGAGACACTTCACTTCTTCACGCCTTCTGTAGAATACATTAGTTTTTTTCTATTACAGTTTAAGTAGTATGGTAATTTCATTGGCTATATTTTTACTTAGAACTATTTAGTATGAAAAAGGTTACTTTGAATACTTGAAACATAATTTATAGATATTGATGACACAAGAGCTTGAGAGTATTAATTGATTAATATACATAAGACATATACATGTATGTGAATATTACATGAACATAATATTTTATTGTTTTTCTTTTATAGTATAGGTAGGCGGACGAATATATGGGCCATCTGATGGCAAGTGGTTACCAACACCCATAGCAGTGCCATTGTACATTTCTTAAAAAAAAAACCTCGCCAATGCGCCACCGACCTTGGGAACTACGATGTCCCTTGTGTCTGTAATTACACTGGCTCACTCACCCTTCAAACCGGAATACAATCATACTGAGTACTACTGTTTTGCGGTAGAATATCTGTATTTTTTTATGCCGAGTTGTGTAATGAAATTACGAATTGTAATTCGGAGTTTATGAAATAGTTTTTACTCTGTATATCGAGAATACACTCAATATCGAAAATTGTTTAAGTCGATTCCAAAATTAAATCTATAACATGTTTTTTTTTTCGCTGGAAAAACGCGTTTATGCACATTTTCCCCACACGAGGAAAACTCACTAAAAAACCAGCGTACCCACTCCATCTTTTCAAGGAGGCGTCACGGGATCGCTTGCGCATCCTACCGTGACGCGTCGACGGTTGGCTTCCATTCCTAGATGGGTTCCCGAGAAAACATTTGTTTGTTTATTATTTCTTAACTTAAAAAAATCACTTATGTTTTCCCACCATGTTTGTCTTCCCCATTGGCTTGAACCCGCAATCTTTAGTTAAGATTCGCGTAATTTGTTGGTAGAACTTTGTGCAAGCTCGTCTGGGTAGGTACCACCCACCCATCTGATATTCTACCGCAAAACAGCAGTACTTGGTATTGTTGTGTTCCGATTTGAAGGATTTGGTGGCGCATTGGCGATGTAAGCGATGGTTAACATTTCTTACAATACCATTGTCTATGGGCGTTGGTGACCATTTACCATAAGGTGGCCCATATTCTCTAGGTGGACGAGCTATACTGAATAAAAAAAATATAAAAAAAATTAGCCACTGGTATACGTCATGTTTGCATATGTACCAGAAATAAAAAAATCAAAACAGAACCAAGTATTATTATAATAAACGCTTATAAAGGTGGAAAAAACATAGATAATAATAAGAAATAGATGCGTTAAATTTTATAGAAATAGCAAACAGTTTTATACGCAATAGCAGATAGACATTGTAATAACGAAGCGTATCAGGCGAACACAAGAAAGTCTGTATCAAAATAATATATATATATATATAATACAAGAACTAAATATTTCATCTACTTATATTTATTACCACGATATTAATTAAGGCTACATAAAAAAACAGCAGTAATTTATTAACGACACAAAAAACAACTCGGCAGTTCTGGCCCGAATTAGAATCAGCGCTGTCTTGCTTTTTGTCTCAATTATTTCGTTCATAAAACCTTATTATTTTATGTTTTCTTACATTTTTTCAAATAGTATAATAAACCAATTTCAAAACATAAAATCATTAAAAAATAATTTATTTTTAAAACTCAAAACTATATAATTCAAATCGGTCTCGAAGTTTCTAATATAACGCGTTCGGCAATATAAATTACGCACTATTATATAATGTATACATAGATAAACAATTACTCGATATTATATTATAACTATAATTAAAGTTAATAATTGAATTTGTGTTAATCAAACTAATTAATATTAGAGTTAATCATAAACCATACAATTGTTTAATTTGTGACTGATTGCAATTTGACCATTCTCTAAAATGTATTTATTAATTTTTTTGTAAATAGTTATAATTAATAGGACTCAAATTAAGATGCAAGGGAGCACAACTACATCTAAGTGCTCCCAGCCAACCTCACCTGCACGTGGTGCATCCTGCCGATTAACAAACGAGGCTCTGGCGACCGACAAATGGCGGTATAACCATTCCATGAAGGCGTAGCTAAATCACAGACCGGTGACGGGCAGCAGCGTCATCTGTGCGACGAGCTACGCTCTGCGATCACCAACCCGCCTGCCCAGCGTGGTGATTATGGGCAAAAACCTTAAATGGCACACAACGATACGCGACGGCCCCTAGTTCCCGGTCGCCCCGCTGTTCCTGGCCAAGGCGGCGGCCATGGTAAGGGTGGGGCAGGGGGTGCTAAGAATCCCCGGGTTACGGTAGGCCGCCAACACCGACTGACTCTGGCTACGTACAACGGACGCACGTTACGGCTCGACGAACACCTGGCACAGCTCGAAGAAGAGCTGAGGAACATAAGATGGCATATTTTGGGGTTGTGTGAAATCCGAAGAAAGGGGGAGGATACCATAACCTTAGAATCAGGCCATCTTATGTACTTCAGAGAGGGAGACCAACTATCCCTTGGTGGCGTCGGTTTCTTGGTCCATAAGGCTCTCTCTGACAACATTCTGGAAATCTCCAGTGTGTCGGCAAGGGTAGCGTATCTTGTGATCAGACTTACCAAGAGGTATAGCCTCAAGGTTATCCAAGTGTATGCACCGACTTCGACACACTCGGATGATGAAGTGGAAGAAATGTACGAAGACATTTCTAAGGCATTGCATAGCACCCAAAATGCCCACTTCAATGTTGTGATGGGAGATTTTAACGCTAAAGTGGGAGTACATACTAGCAGCGAATCGGTGGTAGGACAACACGGATTTGGAAGCAGAAATCATAGGGGGCAAATGCTTGTCAACTTCCTTGAGAAAGAGGGACTGTTCTTGATGAACTCCTTCTTCAAGAAACAGCCCCAACGGAAGTGGACGTGGCGAAGCCCAGACGCTATGATTAAAAACGAGATTGACTTCATTATGACGGACAAGAGGCGAATATTTAGAGATGTCTCCGTGATCACAAGGTTCAATACGGGTAGTGATCACCGACTTGTACGAGGCACTCTAAATATTGACTACAAGCTCGAGCGCGTTCGTCTAATGAGGTCTACACTCCGGCCAAAACTGCTCCAAGCTGTGGAGTCTAGTACGTTTCAGTTAAAACTGGAGAACCGGTTCGCTGCCTTGGAAACCAACATCGACGTTAACATCGACCAGAAACTGGAACAAGTGATGGGTATCCTTAGGGACGAGGGGACGAAATTCTATCAAGCTTATAACACCGGCAAGAGGTCCAAGCTTTCGAAAGAGTCTCTAGAGCTAATGCGAAAACGACGTGAAAACCCAATAGTCACTTCGTCAGATCTAAATAAGCAAATATCTAAGCTGGTAAGACGTGACCTCCGAAATTCCAATACGCGCTCTATAAAAGAAGCGATCGAGCGAAATCTGGGGTCTAAAGTCTTCGTTCAACAGCTAGGCCGAAGCCATCTGACGAAGTTGACCACTTCAAAGGGAAAAGTCGTCGCTTCTAAGCACGAGATTCTTAAGGAAGTGCAGGACTTCTACGGTAAATTATACACATCAGAAGCGCCTCGTCCCCAACCCGACCCTGAGGATCCTAGAGCCACTTTAACCCACTTTACTGAAGAGCTACCAGAAGTCAGCCAAGACGAAATTGTGATGGCTTTGGGGCAGCTTAAAAATGGAAAAGCCCCCGGGGAAGATGGCATTACGACCGAGCTACTAAAGGCAGCTGGTAAACCTTTACTAGCGCAGCTCCAACAGATATTCAATTCTGTCATTTTTTCGGGGAGAACTCCAAAGGCATGGAGCAAGAGTGTTGTCGTAATGTTCTTCAAAAAAGGAGACAAAACTTTGTTGAAGAACTACCGACCTATTTCTCTCTTGAGCCATGTCTATAAGCTGTTTTCAAGGGTCATTACGAATCGTCTCGCGCGTAGACTTGACGAGTTTCAGCCACCGGAACAGGCTGGGTTTCGAAGAGGTTACGGAACCATAGACCACATTCACACAGTACGGCAGATTATACAGAAGACCGAGGAGTATAATCAGCCCCTGTGCTTAGCATTTGTGGACTATGAGAAGGCTTTTGACTCTATTGAGACCTGGTCTGTTTTGGAGTCCTTACAACGGTGCCAAATCGATTGGCGATACATCCAAGTGCTGAAAGGTCTGCATGACGCTGCTGTTATGACCGTCAAAGTACAGAATCAGCAGTCTGACCATATCCTCTTGCATCGAGGAGTGAGACAAGGGGATGTCATTTCCCCGAAATTGTTCACTAATGCATTAGAGGATATGTTCAAGACGCTGCACTGGGAAGGGCGGGGCATAAACGTAAACGGCGAGTACCTTTCACACTTGAGATTTGCAGACGATATTGTCATCATGGCAGAAACCGTTCAGGATATGCAGTATATGCTGAGCAGCTTGGCTGATTCTTCTGCTCGAATTGGTCTCCGGATGAACTTGGAAAAAACCAAGATAATGTTCAATGAACACATCAATCCGGAGCCGATAGCTCTCAACGGAGTTCCTCTTGAAGTTGTTCAGGAATATGTGTACCTTGGGCAAACTTTGCAGTTAGGTCGAAACAACTTCGAGAAGGAGGCACGCAGAAGAGTACAGCTGGGCTGGGCAGCGTATAGGAAACTTGGTCAAGTCTTTTCGTCACGCATACCGCAATGCTTGAAGACAAAAGTCTTCAACGAGTGCGTCCTACCAGTTATGACCTACGGAGCCGAGACGTGGACACTGACAGTGCGTTTGGTCCACCATTTCAAAGTCGCTCAGCGAGCTATGGAGAGGGCTATGCTTGGAGTTTCTCTGAAGGATCGAATCCCAAATGTGGTGATCCGACAAAGAACCAAAGTTATCGACATAGTCCAAAGGATTAGTAAGCTGAAGTGGCAGTGGGCTGGTCACACATGTCGCAGAACCGACAATCGCTGGAGTAGACGTGTTCTGGAGTGGAGACCACGCCTTGGCAAACGTAGCGTAGGGCGCCCTCCTGCTAGGTGGAGTGACGATATACGCAAAGTGGCTGGCAGCGGATGGAAATCGAGAGCTGAAGATCGAGCTCAGTGGCGTGCCATTGGAGAGACCTATGTTCAACAGTGGACAAAAAATGGTTGATAATGATGATGATGATGATGAAATTAAGATTTACTTAAAGGTTACGGAGACATGTGAAAAACTTAACTATAAAGCAAAATAAATATATCTCTCTTAATTTGTATAAAAAACTAGAACAATATATAAAGCATATTATAACCATGTTTATATAATTACGAGTAATACATATTATATTCTCATTGCGGTAAATTAACAAACATTAAACGTCTCACGACTGGGCCATGTGCCCTACTTTTGAAATTTTTTGGAGCTGATTCGACCTAGCTACTCCACTATGGGTGTGTTGATAATAATGAAAAGCATTTTTAGAGAGTAAATAATATTTCGTTAATATTATAATGACATTCATCAATCAAACGAATATCGCTGTATCTCTTTATTTCCGTATCCAGTCGTGATCGTTCGTAATCGTACTTTTTCAGGTTATCGCTACATCTGCTTTTTCTCTACACTAGGATTCGTCTGCTCTAACGGCCACTGGTTCTTTGACATATGTTACCAGTCTTGGTACTCATGTTAGCTATGCCAGTAAGTCTGGCTCTTCTCCAGATAGTCTCATTTCTGAGCATCATAGCCCTATGTTAAGTATATATCATAATAACAACGGTAACGCAAAGCTAACCAAGGCTCATTTAGTCTTAAAAAATTTCAAATACCTAATTTATTCGGATTGAACTCGTTATGTATAAAACTTAAAGATTATATCTGTTTTGAAAACTATAAGTCCAAATAACAAAATATTTGTTGTGAATTATCCCGTTATATAGCAACTGTAAAACAAAACAGCGCGGCTATTTTTTCGTGGCGTTTGGTTAAAACATCGATCCCAGGCAAGGTTTCACAAGCTTTGAACACTTTTCAACGAGAAAATAATATTTTTTCAATACTGGTCCTTCAAACGTTTCAAATGAACTAGTTGAATCGTTTATGCCCAGTTATTATATTCCATATATTCCAGAAACGATTCGTTTTTTTATGGATACTACTGTCAACGGGGCGTAATTCAGACGCTACCATTGCGCCGCTATTCACGGATCAGAAGGCTAAGAATAATGTGGAAAAGTACGGTAAATGATTGAAGAGTTAGTTACATACCGATACCATCTTAGTTGTTACGGTTAGTTTCGCATTAGCGAGCGAAAGGATGATTAATATTTCTTAGAATACCAATTTTTAAGGTGAAGATCACTTATAATATCACAAATACATTAATGCACAAACCTACCTTCCAAAAAAAAAAAAAATTGTTCACGATATCTACAAAAGATTCTTTCTGCGAATCTTCAATTTCGATTTCAATCTCGCGTAGTGTTACAGTGGCGAAACAACTGACAAATGGTAACTCCTTAATTCTTAAACGTGCATATGGTATCACTAAAATGAGTCAGAGACAATGCCAAAATGATGTAGCTTAATTTTCTATAGTTAATTTACGTATAATATTTATGGAAATATTTTATTAAAATACGATTAAAAATAAATAAACAAAAGCGATAGAAAATTGATATGTTTCGCAAAATGATTCACGGACATAAATAACATTGTGGTGAAATAAAAACACGTACGTTTTCCTTATTTGATATTCTTAAAGAAATTTGAATAAATAATCTGATTATATTATAAAGAAACATTTGCAGAGAATTAAAATGAATAGTAATTACCTTTACATTTTGTTTATATATTTCACGACTTATTTTAACTTTTCGCCGATAAACTTTTAATTGATGACTTTTACCTCCGTATTTTTTGTTCTTGTTATATTCTTATTATATTATAATATTTTCTCGAAGTAAAAGTAAAGAAAATTATACTTAATATAAGCTTCTTAATTCTATATTATATAAATATGATCTATTTGTGAGTCTGCCTGTCTAAAAGAAATCAAACGATTGTTTGAATTAACATTACCTACATTACCTTATAATAAACTGTTTCTTTCAAATTACTCGACTGACAGTTTATAATTTCTTAGAATAACTAAATAGTTAAATAAAAAAATATTTGTCTTAATAAAGTAAATTTTACTATACGAATTAATCCATTCGATTCGCATCGCATTCATCATTTAAATTTATGGCCAACAAAGCGCGCGCGTAACAGCTAGTCAATTAAAAACTAAACTAGTTCCAAAATCCGGTGAATACCGGCTTAATCCAGTTAAGTGTGCTTTTGGATAAGCTTCAAAAAAATATAACGCTTTGTTCTGTATTGTTTAATGCTTAATAAACATATCAGACTGTTTAACTCATGTATTGAAAAGGATGCTTATGTTGAAAACATAATTTGATTTGTGAAGATGTAAAAATCTATTTGTAATATAGATATTTTAAAGTCGATTTTGGGGAGAGTAAAGTAAAGTAACAAACTGTAAAAGGCTCCCTTCCTCCTTCTTCCATCCTTTTCGGGAAGGTTTTGGAGCTTATATTTGGTGCTTCAATGCGGGTTAGTGGAATATACGTCACGTAGAAGATTTGCATCTGACAGATGTAGGTTTCCTCACGACGTTTTACTTCACCGCCTAGCACAAGATGAATTATAAATACAAAAAGAACACTTGAAAGTATAACGGTGCTTGCCTGGGTTTGAATCGGCAAACTTCGGTTTGATACCATTAAATTCTTTACTGATATAGTTGCTTACTTGAAGATCTTGGAATCTTTTATTCGAATCTTGGGTCGGACCATTAAAGTTAAGGTTTTCTATTTAGAAAGTTGCTAGAACTACATTAAAGTATCTTGGAAAACACATAATTATTATTTAGTGTTAGGGAAACAAGTGCATATGGTTTTGCACTATATAATTGTGTCTACACCATTGGAAGACTAGACTTTGAAAAACCGGTCAGAAGGGCCTTATTATACCATTCAACGAATAAAAGATTGATTTAAAACTAACTTGATACTTGACTACATAAACTAACAACACCATTGCCTTTCCGATCTGTTTCAAGAACGACCATCGCAACAAGGGGTTAAGAACAAACATCTTACATAAACCAACTACCCCCAAGACACGACTAAGTTCCGTTGCTTTTCTGCGAAAAAAAATGGACCACACAAACTACTTAACAGAACAAATTAGATAGCAATTACACGAAATAACCTGCATCATTTAATTTAAAGAATTATAAGCAAAAAGTTTCATTAACAAATATGGCAATAAACAAAACTAAGTCAAACAGCAAAGCGGTCCACAATACGCTTGTTTAACGTTAGTACTTCAAAACTCGAAGGAAAACTTTGTGCACACTTAGCGGAATGCACTGCAAATGCGAAACTGCGAACTTGCTTTTACGGTACACAGAAAATTTAAGATCCATATAAAATGTTATGAATTGAATATGTAATTAGCCGCATGGATAATTATGAACGAATGTCTCTTGCTACGTTTGCTGGATTACATATTTGTGGTATTTAGATATATATGCGACTAAATGAAGGCAAGATTAACGTTTAATGCTTAAGTACAGCAGTTTGACGCGAGTTTTGAATGTTTTATGATTTAGTTTTATAAAAGTTATTCAACTGTAACAGATACAATTAATAGCTATGTATGTATTTCAATTTACGCCTTAAAACGAAACGAAAGATCTCATCTAAAAATATACAAAAAACATTCTTATCGTATCTTTTCCTTTGTAGAGAGGAGACGAAGTATTATATTAACGAAGATTCATAAAACTAAATAGTAAGTAGTAAAGAAAAATAATTTGTGTAAAAAGGAAAATAATGAGCAGCTTAAAGAAATATATTTTCATAAAAACTCAGATTAGAAATATTTAGTCTGCAAGGAATCGATACACATTTTATGTTGAGTATAATTTTAAAAAGGTCTATTGTTTTCGAAAAATAAATAATCTTAAATTTGAAAATCAATACACAGCTATATAAAAGTGAAGTTCGTAGCTTCATATATTTAAATTAAAATTCATTAAAATATAAATTTTATTGCTTTTAAAATTGTATAGGCGAAAAAAAGTGGAATTCGTATATGTATATAAATTGTAAATAAAAAATTTGCATACTGAAGTCAGTTTAAAAAGAACCCAATCGAAATCTTTTGTCGGCATTTATTTGCAAAATTTATATTTTGAACCAGTCGTAGTGCTTCTTTAAATAAGGATATATAATATTATGTGTAAGAGTGAATAAGAGAGATATAAGTGAGTGAGTCAGACAACTAATGGATCATTACTAATGGAAACGTAGAAATATAATCCGACTTAATTTTCCTTATTTTATTTTCATATCTGTGAAGAAAAATTTAAAGATTCAAATTTTGTATAATTCACTCCGCATAATATTTGAAAATAGAATATCTGCTATCCACAACTGGCAGAAGATAATATATGCATAATCTTTAACCTTATAAAACAAGGTATAGAAAAGTTAAAGTATTAAAATGTTAAAATTTATCATAACTTGGCTACCAACTTATCTCCTTTTGATTCTATTAATTATTTGTTTTCGGATTCTTTTTCACCACTACGCTTCAATGAAATTTTATAAATATATAATATGTGACTGATTTTCGTTCACCGTCAAGCACGAGATAAGCACAATATATTCCCGGTATAAACCTGCAATGGTCGGTTCTGTCACATGATCTAAATAAATAAATAACGTCCTGGAGATTAGCCAACTTCGCAGGAGATATTATAGTGCACAAGGGTGTGCGCAAACACTGGGTGCACTCTCTCTTCCCTAGCTCTCATAAACCGATGGGACGGTAATCCGACACGACCGGAAAGAGTTCAGGCGCTGGACCAACTGCTTAACGTGCTTTACACACTTCCACCTTCCAAGCTCCGGGCTGCTACTGGGAATTTTCTGACAGAAAATCCTAATAACTTTTTATTGGCCCGACCTGGGAATTGAACCCAGGACCACCGGGTCTGCGGCCTTATATCTGGCTATTAGACCAACGAGGCAGTCAAACCACGTGATCACACCACTAGGCTATCAGATTAAAAGCTAGTTGCATTAATAAATAATGATAACGGTAGCGTTTGTATATTATGCAATATATAACTATCAGCTTAAATGTTTCGCAAACAGTTTGAAAAACATCATTATCTAATAGAGTTGTTTGTAAACTAACTAAGTATTCGAACAAATGAAGGAATACATCATTAGCCTTTGAGTTTTAAGCTGCAACAAAGATTATAAAGTGCTTTTCAGATAAGTTTAGTTGAGAGGCACATTCGATTTACTTTAAGCAGCCTGCTTGACTGTCTGATCGGATTAACGACACACGATTTTTCTTTGAGGTTTGGAGCTGAATGCTGTCGACTACCGTCTTAATTTTATGTATTTATAAATTTGGCAAACAAAATAACGAAATTCAGTCATCTGACAAACAGACTAAAAAAGAGAAAGAGAAACATATGATAACCTAAGTATTTAACATAGCTTTATTATGTTTATTTGTTTTATTTTTAGTACTGGAGAAACGCATTTACACGTTTCCCTCACATGAGATAGGGAGATATGTGGCACTCGCCGGCGCTGAAAACGTCGGAAAACCCACTTACAAACCGGCGGTACTCACTCCGTCTTTTCGGTGGAAGTCACGGGATCGCTTGCGCATACTACTATGACGCGCACGGTTTGCCCGCCTCTACGGGCCTCCGAATCCTAGGGGGTTCTCAGGGTACACCTAGCTCCTTTCATATCTAGCTAGGTGACACTTGCGTCTGTAAGACTATCTGGACGTAAGAAACCCAAAATTCGAACGGACTTTCATATGAAATTTCATTGAATTGGCTGATATGGAAAAATCATGCCAAATATAAACTTCACCAACGTGGGCTTCGTAAACCAATTAAGTATTACGATAATTATGTATTACGATATAAACAATTTATGTAGACTCTTATTTTATTTAGTTTGCTAGTATAATATAAACGTTAAATTAAGTTGAAAATAAGCTTAAAACGGTACCATAAATATCAGACGTACGAACATAAAATGAAAACTAATCCAACGAAAATTTGATAAAAATCTTATATCGCAGTCACAAATGTTGCAGAACGTAGGAACATACCGTATAATATTTTTAACAACATATTCTCAACAACAAGCAAAGCTAAATAGAATCAGATTCACCGCAACGAAAGAACCGTTTTCTCATTTGCAAACATGTCGGAGCCAGTTATGAATTTGATATGGTATTATTGTATAATTTTTTTTTACGTAGAAATCTTATATGAAATGCTGTTAGTATTTTACCTTCAATTTAAAAATGGAATAATATTTTATATTTTATTTTATTAAGACATCTTATTGCAAGTGCTTACTGTCAACCATAGATATAAGCATTAGTGTTAGCTATTCCTTGTCTCGTCAATGTGCTGCCGACAAGGTCATCTAAGACGTAACATCTTATGTGCATGTAATAACAGCGGTTCATACAACCTTATTAACTGAAACACTTCGGTAAGAAGTATTGATTGATGTTTATCTCTAATTTAAAATATAAATTTCTCACGTGCAAATACTTTTGAATTGATGTATCTCACCTATAAAAAAGCCGAGATGGCCCAGTGGTAAGAACGCGTGAATCTTAACCGATGATCGTGGGTTCAAACCCGGGCAAGCACCAATGAATTTCATGTGCTTAATTTGTGATTATAATTCATCTCGTGCTTGACGGTGAAGGAAAACATCGTGAGGAAACCTGCATGTGTCAAATTTCACTGAAATTCTGTCACATGTGAATTCCACCAATCCGCAATGGAGCCGCGTGGTGGAATAAGCTCCAAAACCTTCTTCTCAAAAGAGGAGAAGAGGCCTTAGCCCAGCAGTGGGACATTCACAGGCTGTTACTTTACCTATAAAAATAATAATAATAATAATATCCTGGGACATTAGTCACACAAGGCCATCTGATCGTAAACTAAGCAGAACTTGTGCTATGGACACCAGACAACTGATATACTTACATATACTACTTTTCTTTTGTAAATACATACTTATATAGATAATTATACCCAGAGTCAGGACAAACAGACATGTTCATGCACACAAATACCTGTCCTGGTTGGGAATCGAACCCGTGACCTGCGGCGTGAAAGGCAAGTATCTTACCAACCACGCCAACCAGTCAATCCTCTTTCAATCTCGTCGTCCTATCCTTGGCATAAATGATCCTTGCTCCAGCTTTGATTTTGGCTTAGGAAAAAATGTATATGGACTATGAGGGTTTGTAGTACCATTCGTATTACAAGTCTCAGGACACAGCTTTATGTGTAAAATGTTTGTTTTATTGTTCAATTAAAATACAATTAGCGGTTGTCATTTGTTCTCCCCTAACTATTAAATTCCCATTTGACGCTCATAGAGACAACATTCATGTTATCTTTATATATTTATGTACAGTTGTTTGTGGTAAATTTTAAATGAGTATATACTGAATTTTAAATTAATTACATACAATGTATTTAATTTAGTTGTAAGGCAATATTATTTGTAAGATATGTGACACGAAATAAACCTACACAAACATTCTTATATACACACATACACGGTGGTAGAGCTTTGTGCAAGCTCGTCTGGGTAGGTACCACCCAGATGTTCTACCGCAAAACAGCAGTACTTTGTACGTTGTATTGGCGATGTAAGTGATGGTTGACATTTCTTGCAATCCCATTGTCTATGGGCGTTGGTGACCACTTGCCATCGGGTGGCCCATATGCTCGTCCGTCAACTTTTACAATAAAAAAAAATCACTATCAACCATTTATACACTCAATTATTGAGAAACTGTAAAATAAAGAAGTAAATGGACTTAAAATTACAAGTTATTATATAACATTTGAAGGATACCATCAAAACAGTATATCACCATAAGCCGTTTGTCAAAATTTCACGGCTGAGTAATGGAGTGTGTTCTTACAGAATAGCACGACAGAAATAAAAACAACATTAAGGGTTTCTTATAGAAGGTAACACGACACAGTTAAGATTGGATTAGTGAAGCTGAACTCCAGTTAGTTCTAAGGATTTCCTCTGCGTTTCTACTTCCACTAAGTTTGACTTGTTTTCGTTGTAGGGATTACTTTGGTCGTTGAGAACGTAATACATCCTTATGCGCTTTAGAAAACACGGCTGGTCTAGTGACTCGACTTTTTCATTTATGTACCCTTCGTATTAATGATAACTGTCACGTTTACGTTCAAGAAAAAATTATAAGAAATGTTTCATATATTTTATTTAAGTGCTACTGCACGTTTCTCCGTATTAATATTTCATTAACGTTAGCTGTATAGTTTGCGTAAAAAATCGCACTTGGAATACTGAACAAACAGCGAGTCATGGCCTACAGGTAATACATAATTCTCTTAAAATGTTAAGTTTCTATGAATTAATAGATAACATAACTTATTAAAAGATAACAGACACACACACACACCACACATAAATAGAGACATGGATATAATAGATAATAGGTACACTTATATATGTAGATATGGACAAAAACAATAATACGTCATAACGTTTGCCGTCACGGCATACGATTCTATGCCGTGACGGCAAACGTTATGACGTAATTATTATAATTATTCTACCACAAAATTGTGACACCACTGTCTGTATTATTGTGTTTATCTTACCGATAAAGTGCGCCTTAAGATGTTTCACATTTAAAATCATAATTTTCTTTGCTACTTATTATTCTACGATCTTGTACAACTGCCATTTATGAGATTATTTAAATTCATTTGATAAATGATAATGATAATGAATGAGTGATGATGCCTTTTCTGCGTAGCCGTATATTTGGGAAGGCCGACCTAGTTCTTACGTCACAGGTGCCCTTAAAACTACCGGTCTCGTATAATATAATGTATTCAGTTCAATTTGTATATCTTGTATTTATATCCTTTGTATTTGTTACAGCTTCGGTTAGTTTAGTTTTCATTGTTTTGCATACTAAGTTATGCAAATTAAGTCTATAGGTTCTGAGTTTCTTGCCGGTTCTCCTCGGTAGAATCTACATCACGAAACGTTGGTAGACAATTTTACACAATGACGATTTAAAAAAAATCTTTTATTAATCTACTTTTTTTTTATTGAATAAGACGTCAAAATATACTTTAATAGTTTTTAAAATAAAAAAAATGATTTATTATTATTAATGATTTATTTAGTTGAATTATAATAATTCAAAAAGATAACTTTGAAACCTCAATTTGCTTCATATATTCTACTAGCTGGTTCTTAAGTTTTATACATAAAATGTTCTGTTTTTTTATCGCTTACACTCGTTTTCTTTTATAAATATATATTCAATGCATACACGGTTTCTACATTTTTATTATATGTATAGATTAGCGAAACCCAGCAGACGTTGTCCTGCCTGTGTATATATACCAATTAACATTAACGATCGGTTCCACGATATAGATGTTCATGTAGTTTAGTCTCATCTAGTGAGAAGCATGAAAAGCTTCTCCATATATAGTGACATATAATATGACAATTTTCATGGGAATCCGTCAACGGGTGACAAGGTGTATTCATCTCAAACATATGTATCAACGTACATTATTATGTATACGATATACAGGATACATAAAAAAATTACTTAAAACAATATATTAATTGTGTTTAACGATACTGTTGGTGGTAAAAACGTGGACTACTGAGGTCATGACCTCGTGTCTTAGCTACCCGGTAGGTAAGAGCTATCGAGCGCTATTGCCCGCACCTGTGTTGCTACGTTATTTTCGTCACTTAATTAAAAAAAAAACAAACCCGGGATATTTATTTTTCTTAGTATTTTAAAAATTATTACATAAATAGAACCGACACACGATACCCAATAACCGCTTCACGGATCGGACACGAATTTTGTTACACGCTGTATTGTATACTTAGAATATTTGCTTGTATTTTGGATGATATAACTATGAGTAAAGATGCATCTCATAAGCGGTGATCGCAATGTGATATTCGCAACGTGTTTTGGAATTAATGACGTGGATCATAATATTCATTTTATCTTTTATAGTTGTATGTTTCAACTCATTTAATAACGATCGTAAATATTATGTGATAATTTAATTATTTCAGTAGATAATAATAATACATCATATCAATTACTACTGAATTTCTTAGTAATTATGAAGTGATTGTTTAAGATATATAAAATATCTTACTGTCTTCTCTTTCTGGCCGTTCATTATCTCTATCTCTTTTTCTTTTATAAGAGTTATAGTAAAAAAATTAGGATTTTCATATATTTTCATGATATTTTGTCTTTCGTCATCATCTAGCCATTTTGAGATTATCCATCAATAAGTTTCCATTCCCATTTATTTAGGGTCAGTTTATGTGTTTTTCTCTGTGATTCCTTTCCATAATATTTAATCATATTATCAGTCACTCTCTTTTAGGAAATCTCGTCGACGCATTTCTTCTGTTCGACCTTCTTTCAATCTCGTAATTGAAAGCCATATATTTTCACACCTAATTATATTCTTGTATTAATACAAAATTAATTCAACATCACATATATACGATTAATGAAATTCAAAACTATAAACAATGTTAAAATCAAATAACAAAATTAATCAATTAACCTAAAATGCAAGAGATAATCATAGTTTAGTGGTTCTAATAATTTTCCGTCAAAAAACCAAAAATTGAAAATCGACAACTAATAGAAAGTACAATTAATTTATGTTATAAAACGTTAATCATTTAATTAGCATTGCAATTATCACGTATTGAAACGGTAATTTACAAATACATACAAATAATTCGAACTTTATATCGTTTATTAGTAGTATATATGTGGGAACTGACTTTTTAAATGATAAATAGGTGTTATGTGACTGTTAATAAAAGCTGTATTGGCCGACCCGCTGTGAATCAGCATGGTGGAATAAGTGCCGAATTGTTCTTCTTCGCATGGGGTCTTTGTCTCGCTATGGGCCATTAGCGATCTATGCTATATTTATTTATCTCTAAGGATAAAAAAATGATTACAAATTACTATTTTAATTGTTCTATGGTTTATCTAAGTGCCAACATGGCTCAAAGGTTAGATCGAGAGAGTGTGGGCTGAATGCTCAGTCAAGGAATAAATGCTCAGTGGTGAAATGACGTAAACATCGTAAGGAAACTATCGGATGAAAATCACATCCATCAACCCGCATTGGAACAAACGTGACAGATAAATTTCAAGCCATCTTAAGTAAAGGCATAGCTGGACATTTATATAATAGGCTTTTACATTTTTATAATGTATGTAATAAATTAAAATCAGTTAAGTGACTAAAAATTTAATAGACGGACATCATTAATTAATAATTTTTAATATTGACGAGAAGTATGAATAATACTTCTGATTATTTTAGTACTAACGACAAAACCTTTATAAATTTGTTTATTTTGCCCGAAGTTTCGACGAAATTTCATCTGCTGTGAACACGACTTGTCAGTTAACTCAAGCAATATAATGATACACCCCATAACACATCTACACACACACACACACACACATGTATGCATATATATAAGTACATACTTAGTTTTCTTTTGTATTGTGTTATACAGTCAGTTCTATATAGTTTCTGTTCATTAACATCATAATAATGTTGTATGATTTTAAGTTTGTCTTGAATAACTTACAATAATACTTATGTACAAATATTGTGTAATCTGTTTGTCCTTATTATAAAACTATTTATAATTGTAAATTTCCACGTAATGTGCGTTATATTACATTCCAAGAAATAATTAAATATTATGAACTAAAGCTGTTTAGCAACTTCACATTTCTTTGAAAATAACAAGAGAATCGCAATATCTTGGAAACTCTGGATATAAGAAATACTCTTAAACAATATAAATTGCAAAATAAAATATTAATTATTTATTAAGGACTCTCATTTGATAGCTTACCATAGAGAGAGTGACTGGTACGAATGAGATAGCAACTTTTCGTGTCTCTTCTTTTGTACGAAGTGTGAAGAAGATAAAACGATTTTGGTAGCTTCGGTATTTTAATAGCGAATTAGCTATAGTCGTAATTCCAATTATATCAGACAAGAGAACAACAAATGTTGAAAGTTTTTATAGCGTGCTAATATAACTGTCATACTTGACTTACAATGCGATATTATAAAAATATGTGAAATAGTAACGATGTGTGATGTGTAGTTAAAGCTTTAAGCTTAAAGAAGAGAACTATATTTAACCATCCTTCTTCTACATAAACAATAATGTTTGGTATTTAAAATTATCTTGTTATTTAGTCGATAATTTATTTTTTATTATACAAAGAAATACATAATGAGGCTTTTAGAATGTGTTAACCTTAAACCGGTTAATTAATAATTAATCTTAACTAGATGTATAAAATAAATGTATTAATGACATATTGTTTAAAAATTTTAACTGATGTGTTTGTAAAATCCAATCTTAAGTAGAATTTTTCGAGCAGATTAGGATAAAATGAATGAATTATCTGAAATTATTAACAAAAATTAAGCAGACATAGAGTGATATTTGGTTAAAAATCCACGTACTTTATACACTAAACTGTTTGAGCTGTTTTGGAAATCAATATAAAATATTTATTTTGATTATTACAATTAAACGCTATTATATCAATATTAAACCACACCAGTTTTTCATCAATAATTAATCGAATATGTGTGTTGGCCAGTCAGTGTTGTTTTGGGATGCCCAGAGTGTTTTTTAACGCTTTTTATCTAAGAACATAAACCGATAGCAATACGCTCCGTGGGAAGTTCACGCTCGATTTGTCTAGAAGCTAAGTACTCTGGTTTTGTTAGAACTTGACTGGCTTTTGGTCTTTGCTTTAGCAATTTTTTTATATTGTTACGAAATTCCTTACCTATATCTGTGTTGATGGTAAAAGTACGTGAAAGAATTGAAATATTTATTTTAAATGTCTATTTAAAATAAATATTTCAATATATTGTATTCGATGATAATAGCTTTTCTCGTTTGTGAATTTGAAGAATACTAAAAGAAAATTGTTTTTTTTTCTATTAATAGGCAAACAATTTAAGACAATTCAAAATACATAAAATTCCTTGAATTAGACAAATTTAAAATGAACTGGAGAACGAACAAAAACCTTTTAAATAAATTATTTACACAAAACACTAACAAAATCTTAGACTTTGGAACGAAAAAATAATTTCGAAAATCTTACTTAACAAATTTTTTTTATTTTAAATCAATCAAGTCAAAAGAGAATAATTAATTTAGGATTCTAGCAATCATAGAATTATGAAGTCCCGTTTCGTTTAATCACGTATTAAATGTAGCATAGTTTATATTCAATATTCGGTACGTAAACAATTGAAGGGTGACTTAACCAGTGTAATTACAGGCGCAAGGAACATAACATCTTAGTTCCCAAGGTTGGTGGTGTATTGACGATATAAACGATGGTTAATATTTCTTACAATGCCAATGTTTATGGGCGTTGGTGACCACTTAACATCAGGTGGCCTATATGCACGTCCGCCTACCAATACTATTAAAATGCAACGAGTATTGTATTCATCACCCCAAGATGTTTGCTTTAACCGTTGCACACGAGATGAATAGACACAAATTAAGCCCATGAAGCTTTATTTTAGTATACAATCAAAGCTATCTAAAATATTTTCGAAAAAATCAGCAGTCGGAATTACACATAACTTTGTTGTTTAAGATGTTTTCACTCACTCAATTACATCTAATGTAATATTACAAAACGAGAATGTAATTAGAAATTAAATCCCGCGGCAGACGATTGTATGACTATTTAATGAAATTTTAGCTCAGTTATATGAGTGACGTAGACCTGTCGTAATGGGGTATTTGAAATGAGACTCGGATATATTTTGTTCATTATAATAAAACATAAGTATTGCTTACTCCATTTACTTAAGCGTAGCTAACATTTGAATCAAATTAATTTAATTTACAAACGGCCTGTATGGATTTATTTATTTGTACGAATTACAAAGAGATAATACATTAAAAAAATCTATCTTTAACTAAATAGATAGATTGTAATTCTAACTATCACTGGTTAACATAATTTTTACGTTTCTTTGTCACATGAAAACTTATATCAATCTTTACATATACTAGGGCAACCAAACAATAATATTTGAATGAAAAAAAAATTGACACGTCAAGTTTCCTTGTGACATCAAAACATATATTTTCGTAAAAAGTACAAATATCAGCTACATTTAGAGAAATTATTGCTTAATATAAATACTTATGATTTTTGAGAATATTTATTTGGCTTCTGGAAGGTCTTTTTTAAGTCTCCAACAATAATCTGCTAGCATTCCTGAACTCCATTTCCCTTGACAGCGCTTTACCATTAAGGAAATGTCCTGATGGAACCTCTCGCCTTGTTCGTCACTCACAGCACCCAAATTTGCCGGAAAGAAATCCAGATGAGAGTCCAGCATATGTATTACACCCCCAAAACTTTATATAATATGTCGAAAATAAGAAATTTTCGTATCAGGAGAAAGTAAATTCCAGTCGTTTAATCTAGACCCCAAAAGCTCAGCCTCTTTTTTAGACAGATTCAAATTACGTACTAAATCATTTAAATCACTTTGTTTCAATAAGTTCGGTTCTTTTGAAGTTGACGGTTCATAACTTGGGTCACTATCTTCAGATACCTTATCGTGCTGACTTAGAACAAGTTCCGGAGTAGAATCCTGACTTTCTGACCGATTTGGAGGCTTTGGCACAGGCAGTTCGGCACTATGTAGGATGGATCTGTTGGCCGAAAACAAGTTTGGATACTGGATAGTGTGTTTGGACTTGGTTTGTAATACCTTTTGTTTGAGTCAAACAAAAATAACAATCACTTACATGATCCTTTGGTTCGGTCCAAATCACTGATATAGCGAATGGCATATTTCTGGGTTCTTGTTTAGCCCAACTTATAGCAGTCTCACAGTCTTCCATATAAATTTTAAACAACATTTATGGGGAACCCAGGATTTATCTTGATTCCTCACAGGAAATTTAAAATAGTCTAAATAGCACTGTTCAATTAATGATGTGAAATTTCGACGCTGAGATATAAAAGTTAATTCTCCACACACATAACAAAAACTGTCGGGGTTGTTAGAACACTTACGTGGCATGTTTACGATGTAACAAACGTATATAGGATGTAAGTTAGTTGAATGCATAATTATACAGTCGTCTAAATGGAGTTATTTAAAATAAAGACAGGTATATGAGGTCAGAAATAAATATGTAGCTGTCACAAAAAACTGGACGTGATTGAAACAAAATTATTATATATAGTTGATGAGGGTACATCAACATGAACAAAAATCATCACAGAGTTCTTGTGACAAAAACAATGTTTACCAGTGCATTTAGTAATCACCTCATACAAAAATAATAATAACGAGCCAAAATATTTAAAGGGAAAGTTTTGTCCAGTCGGTCCTCGTTTATATGAAATTGTTTTCCAGGGAGATTTTATGTGTTGAATTTAAGTAAAAAGAGAAGTTCCAAGCTCAATTTATATAAAGCTTACATGGTGATCAGTCATACAATTTTAAAGTCTATTAATATCAAAAATATATACCAACATCTACTACTCAGACTATTTGTAAGATGGTAAATTCGTCATCAATTTTGTAATATATCATGCGGATACACGGTTCCGATTTTATTATTGTAATAACCGAAGCCCCAAGGACAGGGAGAGTAATTCACAAAATTTATGCCAGAGTCGTAACGTATGGGGCCATCAAATTATTATGGAAGTAGCCGTTCTGTGCGAAGGTTTTACCGTTTGATTTCCGCATTTATGTGAAATTTACACGTGAGCTACTGACATAGTGACCAATTTTGTACAAGGCAAATTGAATTCTATTGCAATACTATAAATGTCACTATGTTTTAAATGTGATAGTGAGTTGTGAGTTTCAAAGGAGTTGTATTTCCTTATTGAAGCTTGATACAAGAAGGTACATATCAAAGGATGAAATTACGTATCTACTCGTATCTAAATGTGAATTACATTTTATTTTTCGTCATTTCTTGGAAATAACTTTTGTACATTCTGTTTTTCCTTTGATTCCTATACAAATCTTTGTAGTCTTTAATCGATAATTAATTATCATTCTAACCTTGATATCATTTGCTAATTATATAACGTAAGTATTCCATTAAATTTTTAATTACATAAACTTAATTCAACCTGTAGCTCAAGAAAATGAGTAAATCAATTGAATTTTCTCCAACTAATACGACGGAAAGCCAAAGGATTGTCAAATAAAATAAAAAGGGTTCGATCTTCATAAAATATAATGAAAACGAATTCTAAAAGCCAACTTTATAAGATAACGAAGATGATAGATTTTTTTTTTAAAATGAACTCCCTAGAAGTGTTTTTCAATTTGATCATTTTCTCAATAAATAAATCAACATATTATATCTACGAAATAATCAATTTTCCGGGATCAGTTACAAATATAGAAAAGTATATAATAAAATTGTAACATAATAACATCAAATAACATTGCCTTTCTTTTTTCGTCATTGTCATTCTCACAAGAAAAATTTCTACTTCTTCATCATTATTCTATTTAATCATAGTTATATCGTCCCTGTGATTTTTACCTCTTTCCGTCGTAATTTTGTTTCGCAATCACATTTTCAGTCCTATTATCTTATAGGGTCGCCCGTGGCGCCCCCCAACCAGACGAAGAGGATACCGCTGGTTTTTTAGTGGGTATTTCAGCGCCTTCAGCACCGTTGAGCCCCACATACGCCCCCCCTCACTTCATGTGGAGGAAACGTGTAAATGCGTATTTCCAGCGAAAATAAAAGTCCTATTATTTTGATGAGAATAAATTACTAAAGTTGACAGAAACTTTTCCCAGCACTTTACTTATTTGCGCTTCGCAGTCATAAAATTATCTGCCATTAAAATGTCAGTCAGCAATAACTAGTATTAATAATTGAAAGATAGGAAAATAAGTAGGTGGCGACAACGGGTGAATATGATAACACTGAAAATTAAAATCCTAAAAAATTAAATAGCTGAGTGATCATGACACTAAGAAGCGCTTTACTAACCGTTAAATATAGAAATTTTTTTTTGCACTTAGGAATTTTATATAAACCAAATTTCCAATCATTAGAAATAATATTCATAAAATAAATTAAAATTTTAGAAAGGTTGACGATTAATAAACAAACACGCCAGATGATAAATCACAACCGCTATATATATTGCCTTATATATAATTCAATACGATATAAATATGTATATATCCCTTAATTAGCCGTGAATACATCAATTGCGTGTTACAAGATAATAATTATAACATGTCACTTGTGCTTGTAATTAAACTAAGACACGTATCGCTTAAACCGGAACATAGAAATACAGAGTATTGAGTAAACGGAGCAATTTGGCTTTAAAAAAACTAATAAGTACCATCAACGTAAATGACCAACAGTAAATTCACCTGTAAGCACCTGTTCCTTAAATTATCATTTAAAGAAAATCAGAGAAAATTTCGTAAGCGGACATTGTAATAACATCGTTTTGTAAACGTTCTAGCACCAGTTACATTTTATGATATAGGATACCCTGTAGGCTGGCATATGAGTACATAATGGGCCATTACACAGAATCCTCCCCCAAGATAGAGGACATTGAGGAACAAATTAGAAATAATAGGAAAAATTGTCATAAAATTCTCTTTATGAGTTTATTTCATAAGATTAGTTTTATTATCACCTACAAAACGAGGTATAAAACTGTTTTATTAATGTATTTTATTTGTATTCATAATGGTAATAACTTTGTTCGATATTCAAAGTGTTTTAAATTAAATACATTTTTAATCTACTAAAAGTATTAAAGACAACCGAACATGAAAAAAACCGTTGAATTCCATTTTTAAAAGTGGATCCAATTTGTAGTTATCGCGAAAAAAAAAATTTATAAATACTGTTTTAAAAGTGTCAGATTGGATTTCGGATAATTATTTATTTATTCCGGTGTATTTAGTACGACCTCACCTTTTTATTTTTTATTTGTAGACGCGTTTAGAAGTTTTGGTGGTAGAGCTTTGTGCAAGCTCGTCTGGGTAGGTACCACCCACTCATCAGATATTCTACCGCAAACCAGCAGTACTTGGTATTGTTGTGTTCCGGTTTGAAGGGTGAATGAGCCAGTGTAATTACAGGCAAAATAACATCTTTGTTCCCAAGGTTGGTGGCGCATTGGTGATGTAAGCGATGGTTAACATCTCTTACAATGCCAATGTCTATGGGCGTTGGTGACCACTTACCATCAGGTGGCCCATATGCTCGTCCGCCTACCTATGCTATAAAAAAAATAGAAATTCAAGCATTGGGTTAACAAAATGAGATAATACGATTTGCGATACAAATCCATGAAAAAATGCGTCCATGAAATATGTATGTACGTCATACACGTCATTGATGATTGCATAATAAATATTTTTTAATTTTTATTTCTCGAAAAACAGTAAATTAATTGTAAATAAAAAAAAAGTATTCAATATTACAACCCGATAGTTTATTCGTTCAAATCTGCTTCCTCGTTAACATTCAAAACATATACTACGCCTTTTTATTAAGGTGTTTAATAGACAAAAGGACATACGTATGAGCACGCATGAGCACGAATTTACGGGCGCACGTTTATTGGATAAGTAACTTTATCAACATCAAATACTCCATTATGAATCAAACGCTACTTTTAACCGAACTGCAATGAAATCGAAACTAAAGAATAATAAAAGCTTCCGAATGAAGAGTTCGATCGGTTTTTAAAATTCCGCTTAATATTTTCGTTTGACCAATCTTTCCGTGGAAAAATTTTAATTAAGCGCCGAGAGCATTTTTTTTTATTCCTGTAATCTGTTATTGGACGCTGGAATTTTTGTTAGTACTGAATTCCAATTTCGCTTCATCTTATACAATTAAAAGTAAGAAGCAATTATTGAAAGTACTTTAATTAAAACGGGAAATGTTTTACCAAGAACAGTACATACACTGTTGTGTTACAAGCCATCCAGTAAAAGTTTGAATTAAATAATATTATACAAAGTATATATTAGCGTTTTTCGTATTCAATTATTTTTAGTATTATAATTTGATCAATTATAGTATTGTCAACATTAGTTAGAAAAAGGCTTAATTACTTTTTTTTAACTTGTAATAGATTATTCATTGGTTATTTTAACAAACTGCATAAAATTTGGTCTGTAAAGTTGCATCTTTGAAAAAATTATTATCACTATAAAACTATTTCGATTAAAACGCTGTATTGCCAAACTTAAAATGATCACTACAAGCTCATAATAGTAATGTATTTAAAATTATAATAACATAAGCTGTGACGTCATTTTTCTGTTACGAGTTTATAAATTTGTCGTATAATTTCTTCACATATGTACCGGCATCGTGTCATTATTACTATTTCCATGCAACGGATTGCAATATAATACCTTCCTTTTTATAATGTTCTATTCAAGTTCATCTTAGTGTGGATGGAATATGAACTTTAAACTAAGAAATTTAAAATAGGTTTGATGCTGGTAAAAATCAAACATAGTGTATAATTTGCAGCTACTACCAAATCTTCGAATAATCGGTAATGTTAAACAAGTCTTATGTAATAACGTCAATATATATATGTACATATTATATAATTCAGGTCTTGTTGACGCTGAAATGAAAAACCGCAAATAATACTGTGATTTTGAAATAAATGTTCAGAATCGAGTATAGTTACTTACTTACTAAAACATAATACTTCTTGTAAAATGTCTCAAGTGTTTTTTTTAAATGATTATAACCTTTAATAAAGAACTATATTGAAAGTGAGAAAAAACACAATTAAAAAGATAATACTAGGAATGCCCATATTCAAATAATGATACCTTATCCTATTTCCCCTCCCACCACTAGGTGACCCGTTCACTAGTAAGCTATGAATGTTTAAGTATACATAAATACTTTTGATCGCAAAAAGAAAAGAATAACAAGTTTTACTAGACGTAATATAAGTAGAGTTTTTTTTATAAAAACCTATTATAAGATGGTGGACTGGCAGATGGGTCACCTGATTGTAAATGTTCACCATCAAACATTCCTCATATCGTTGATGCGCCACCAACCGACGGAACTTAGACCTTTTTAACTACAATGACAGTGTAACTACACTGGCTCACTCATCCTTCAAATCGGAACACAATACTAAGTATTGCTGTTTGGTGATAGAATATCTGATGAATGGGTGGTACCTACCCAAACGATTCCACATAAAACCTTATCAGCAATACGTTTACTTAACAGTCATGTTAGCGTTACAAGCTTTACATTTTGCAAAGAAAACGTCTGTTTTTACGTTCTCACAAGCAAAGCTGCGAGTGTAACATATCCTATCTAAACGCGTTTACACATTTCACGCAAGCTTTTTCCTTACTATTTGTAGACTTGTATTTCAGTAGCGTTAATGCGTTTCTAAAAAGTGAAAAACGTATATCAGCGCTACCGCAGTGCGCTTGTTCGAAAACCTCATAAGATACACTTTTTGTTATATTCTGTGTAGCGTGTTTCGTAGTGAGAACGAATGGGTTAGTAAGTAAAGTCAAAAACAGAGGACTTCCTTTAGAGCGCTTTAATTATACGTTTTAAGACTTAGAATAAAATGTATGAATAATGATACGAAACCGGTATAAAATACAACGCTTTGCTGACTTCATGGCTAGCTGCAATTTAAATTTGAGTCGTAATCTTTTTGCTTTTTGGGACACACGGTAGCAGTTTACAATTAATTTGATTTCGTTTTAATATTTTGCAATTGGATATGTGATATTATTTTATTTTATACATTTATCTATATCTATATATACTACTATATAAATCTATTGGCTCTGTTTGTACATTTTTTTTTCTTCTTATTTTGATATGATAGGCCATATATAAGATCGGTAAACCCTACCGTATCTTAAGAAAATTAATTTCAAAATTACGTCTTTCTTTACCAGTAGTCATATGTTTGTGTGTGTGTGTATGTGTGAGTGAGTGTGTGCGCGTGTGTGTTATTATAGTAATAAAATAATTTATTATAATTTTATTAATAATACACGGCTGAAGCCGCGGTGCACAGCTAGTAGTATATAATCTGTGATCGAACACTGTTAAGCTGACCTATATGTGAAATGAATCATGTAGGTTTTTTTTATAAATGTATATATTAACGAAAAAAAAGTTTACTTTCCGCTTATGTTAATAGGTGATCGATATCTACCACATCGATTTCAGGTCAGTCACAAGTGCACTCTCATAATACGAAAGGACCGCAAACCCGACACGACCGGAAAATGTTCAGGGACGGGACCAACGGTTATACGTGCTTTGCGGGGCTCGTATAGACTTCCAACTTCCAGACCCCGGACTGCTAATATTCCGACCAGGGGTTTGAACCTAGGACCTCAGGAGGATCACACTTATGGATCCTAAGATCACCGCCTTCAAATAAAAAACAAAATTTCATATTTATAATAATTGTACATATAACATCCATTCTTTAGTTCTATCAAAGTTTGTAAAGAAGAAACACCAAACATATTGTAAGTTTTGCATGTATCATTAATTCATTAAAGCCAATGCATTTTTATATTCTGATTCTTTCATATAATAATTACTTGGGTCTTATTTTTGTAAATTTGGTTTTAGGTATGAAAGAGATACACAATCCGAAGCTTTCCTACGCCAGAACGGAACAAGGGTATGTATATCTTTTGAGTATCTTGTTTATATTTCAAAGTATTACGTTCATCTTAATGTTTTTCTGGGAATACCTGTATTCGAAGAAATTTAATCAGCGCATATTTGAATTGAAATTGGGGAAAATTTGTTATGCAAAATTATTTCTTAAAATTTTGTTTTCTTGTGTCAGTGGTTTTCAATTTATTTACTTTCCTATAGCTATTATTTTTTTAATCTTACTTCAAAGTTTATAATATTAAATCAATAATATAAATTATTCAGGGATGAATATTCAGCGAGATAAGACAAGCGTCTGGGTACCACCCACTCATCAGATATTCTACCGCAAAATAACAGTACTTTATATTGTTGTGTTCCGGTTTGAAGGGTGAGTGAGCCAGTATAATTACAGACACAAGGGGTAACATCTTAGTTCACAAGGTTGGTGGCGCATTGGCGATGCAAGCGATGGTTAACATTTCTTACAATCGCGTTGTCTATGAGCGTTGGTGACCACTTACCGTCAGGTGGCCCATAGGCTCGTCCGCCAATATACAATAAAAAAAAAATCGAGATAAACATGACTCAATAATTATTTTCTTACCGAATCGATATTAGGTTGTATTGAAGAATATATACAATTTCCATAATGTTCTTAGATACCATGATTGTCACCATATCTAATGTCACATTTTTTTCATATGCATTCATTTAATTGTCTTATTTTAATGTTGAACATTCTCCAAGTATCAACCCATTTTTATACAATAATTTATTTACTGCTTTACTCGAATTTTGAATTTAAATGTGTCTATAAAATGTTATTCTATTGCTATTGAAAACTAACTTTTATTTTAATTTATAGTACCTACCACAATTTATTTTATATCTAATTTAATTTGCAGCTTCTTTTAAATTAAATTATCTTCCTATACAAATTCTTATTATTTCAATTTAAATAATTAATCTGTATTTAAGTAATTAATGTTTATATATATGATGTGAACTCTATTTTTAGTTCTCTTTTGCAAAACTTGTAATAAAGTAGACACTTGGTTTATATATAATTCTATGCTTAAAGATTTTCTTGTATTTTTCGTAACTACAACTTCACTTACGTATCTTGTTGATATGTAAAAAAATAAACCCCTTACATCGTCAACGTGTTTGGCTTTTAGTTGCACTGGCTCACTCATTCTTCAAACTGGAATAGTATTTAGTATTGCTGTTTGGCAGTAGGACCTGCGGTTGGCAGGCTACAATACGTAAAATCACTGTTAAAATACCAGTAAATCATCACTCACCGTTTAAACTAGTTTAACAATACAAAGAATGATATTTAATAAAAAATCAACTTGAATGTACAATTTCCAAGTTTAAAATGATGTATTCTATTATACGCCATAAACAAATAATGAATAGAAATTTAATATTACGCAATAAAAATTTAATTTAAATAATTTTAAGTCACGCCTCTTAATATAACGTCCTCCTGGCCGATTTCGGCCACGGCGGCCAATCTCAAGAGAGATTAGCCAACTGTGCAGGAGATATTATAGTGCACAAGTGTGTGCGCAAACACAGGTGCACTCTCTTTTCCTTAGCTCTCATAATCCGATGGGACGGCAATCCGACACGACCGGAAAGAGTTCAGGCGCAGGACCAACGGCTTAACGTGCTTTCCGAGGCACGGGAGTGTACACACTTCCAACTTCCAGACTCCGGGCTGCTACTGAGAATTTTCTGATATAAAAACCCAATAACTATTTATTGGCCCGACCTGGGAATTGAACCCAGGACCACCGGGTCTGCGGCCTTATATCTAGCCACTAGACCAACGAGGCAGTCAAAGGCTGCCTCTTAATAAACAAATACCCATACATTAAATACAATATTAGGTTCTTTTTTTTTCAAAATAAGTGGATATACGACAAATGGTCCACCTGATAGTAAAGGATTACCATCGCTCATTTTAGTGATATTGGCTCTGTAAGATATATAAGTCCTACCAACGCGTGGTACCTAATCAGATACCCTTGTACAAAGTCTGAAAGCAAAGTCATTTAGATAATGATATCATTTCTTTTTTTTTTTTTTTTAATTAAGCAACATTATATTTCTTTCTAAGACAGGACAATGAGTTTTTTTTAAACTTACGTTTAGACCAATTCCCCTTTTGGTTAGAAAATAACTAAAAATATATTTATAAATAGTTCATAGAGGCAACTAAGCGTGTTACTAAAAAGTGCAATACATCAACGCTACCGCAGTGCGTCAGATTAAATAAAACCTTACAAAATGATACCACTCATCGTGTGAATGTAACGTTATAAAGCTGTAGTCATACTGCAAGATTGAGACATATGGAAATGTATTTCAAAGGATACCGTCTCATCAGAACTCTTATACTTTTGAAAAGTATATTAAAATAAATCCTTACTTTATACTTCTTATAATATTATTTTCATTAACTAAATCCTTTATAGGATTTAGATAATGATAATTTTCATTAACTAAATCCTATAAAGCTCAAGGGCTTTTTGTAGTTGTAACAGAAATGCTGATAAGCAATACAATACAATTGTGCTTTTATTGTATTCCAAGACAAGAAAGAAAAATAATACGTAAAAAAGTCGTTCAGACAATCTCCCGAAGACTGGACGAGGTTAAAGGACGTGAAGTCCTTAGTATACATATATATTTAACGAGAATGCGTCCAAAAATTATGACGTATAAGAGAATGCTGCATTGCTTATCAGTGCTGCTTCATCTGTAGGGGGAAGCAAACGCACTCGTGCAAACATTATTTTGCGTGCTAATAATGCTCATTGATTCACTTTATTTTAAGAGGTCTTACAAATTCAGTTCATTCAGTTCATTGATTTCAGATTTGATTTCACTGAATGCAATATTGTTAATTAATTAATAAGCATTGCTAATTGCTCAGCGCTGCGCTTCGCTAAATATGCGCTGGCATTTAAGGCTCATAGTTGACAATGAGTTATGAGTAATGTATCATTCCGCTTTTAGATATAATTTATTTGAATAGAGATGACCTCTTGCTATATTACCGTAAAGGTTATTTTTAATATATAAAGCATAAAGTAACAGTCTGTAATACACATGTCTCACAGCTGGGATGACATTCTCTACTTTTTTTAAAGATTTGTAGTTTGTTCCACCATCATCATTATCAACCCTACGTCGTCCACTATTGGACGTAGACCTCTCCAATGGTTCCCACAGAGCAAGATTTTCCGCTCTCAATCTCCATCCAATATTCTAACATGCTACTCCATTATGGGCATGGCATATACGTAGCAAATTCGAAATAGGTTCGATGTAGGCTACCTCACGATGATTTACTTCACCATTAAACACGAGATGAATTACTATGAACACAAATTAAGCACAAGAAAATTCAATAGTGCTTCTTCGGTTAAGATATATATTCTCCTGGGTCATCTCAATACAAAAATCTTAAGGATCTAAATTAAATAACGTAGAATAATCAATGCTATTTTGAAATGGGAGTTTCAGATATTTATCTTCATTAAACTTAAAATTGAATTAGTGAGTTTTCAAATGAAAACTACTAAAATAAAGTTTTTTATCGTATTGCGAATTGAACTATTAGTAAATAATTAATTCATTTATCGAATCGGCACTTTAGTGACTGTCTGCATTAGTTTAAATATATTTTAAGATAGCATTTGGTGCATTAAATTCTATCAACATAATTTTAGTTGAAATCCATTCAAAAAAGTAGAGATACAATTTTAATTATATTTCTATATTTTTAATTTATGTCAACATTTTTTTGTATTTGTCTTATCACACACAAAAAGATTCAGCTGTAAATAACTTATATGAAGCTCAAAGTTAACCTAATTCAAGAAATAAGCTTTACATTTGCTTATTGACACTTAGCAGCGAGATTTTTTTTAATTTACATTGAGATAAATGAAAAGCCTGGAGACACTTCTTTGGCGGTTTTTTATGGGGCGAAAGCATTTAATTAGCTATCAAACCAATCAAAGGTTCCTCTGAGGAAGGAAAGGAAGGAGAAAGGAATACAATAGTATTTACTCACGTATCTCAGAAAGCATGTAAAATCTATGGCCATGAAATCTTTCCAGTCATGTCCGATTGCCAGTACATGGTATTTGAGTGTGAGGGAATAGAAAATGCTTATATGCACTATATCATTTCCTACCCAGTTGAATCATCTCCATTCAGATTAACCTAAATCCATCAGGAGGACATCATTGTCATTATAAAAGATCAATCGGTCGCGTTATCTTTTCAAATCTATACTAATATATAAAGCTGAAACGTTTGTTTGTTTGATCCGGGGGTAATCTCAGAAACTACTGGTTCGATTTTTTTTTTTGTTTTGTATAGTCCTTTTATCGAGAAAGGTTCTAGGTTGATTTTTTATTCATTATATTTTTATTAATTATACGCAAGTGAAACCGCGGGCTGAGCTAGTACTTGATAAAAATCATGAAAACTAGTATAATTTACACAGTGTTTTTGATACAACAAGTTATCAATCTTATAACTCAAAGTAAAACTAAATTCGGAATATAACGAGCAACGAATATCAGAACTTAACTCATGAGTTATATAAGTTTTGTTTCAATAATACTTGAAAGTCTGTAGCGTTATATATTCTAGCTATCTGAACTCAGCCTTATTAATCTTGGAGTCTAGGAGTATGAAAGTATACCTACTGTTTTTTACGGCACTGTGCGCTATGCATAGCTTTCACGAATATAATTTTCCCAGTAATTTCTCAGTTTGCTTGAAAACTCAGAAAGGGTCCCGTAAATTATTACATTCCTGAAACAGTGATTCTTTTTAGAAAACATCACCTCTTTTGTTATGAAGTCTTTTATAATTATAAAAGAACCATGTAGTTTCGCGAAATGCGTAACAGTTATATAAGTAAGCATCATTAATCTACCGCCTAATATCAATGGTTTTTTTTCGATTGAAAGAGTGATTGAGAAAATATAAAAAGCCACAAGGGACATAACATCTTAGTTCCCAAGGTTGATGGCGCATTGGCAATGTTAGGAATGGTTTATATATCTACCAGTACCATTGCTTATTGACAGTGGTGACCAGTTACAATCAGACGGACTTCCCGAACTGCAAAGAGATCACAGAGAATTTCTTGACTAAGAAACTCAATAACTTGTTGATCTAGTGTCTAGCTAATTGGACTTCAAATGTTGACCGCAACTTTCCCCAGGTACGATCATACAATATGGAGATTTTAATTGAATATGTACTGCTAATATTAAATTATAAATAAAATAAAAAAACCCCTATTAAATATTTTATTACCAAATGAAATTCAACGTCAATATTTTAAAGTTTTTAATGAATTGAATCTAAAAATCTAGACTAAAAGTGATATATACATAGCAATTTCCATCGAATAAAGCATACTTAAGCTAGAAACCCATTAAAGCGTCTTAGAATCCCAATAATTCAAGTAGTATTACACATCAGAGACTGTGAAGTCATGCTAGTTGAAATACGATCACATGAGCTAAGTTATAATAAAATACTTTATCTTATTGTGAATAAGGTCCATAGTTCAATGACATAAATAAAACGTCCACTCTAAAGTCAAATGTTCACAGCACACAAAGCTAATTAAAGCATACCTAGTACCTTTGTCTTATATCTGATATTAAAAAAAAAATGTCACAAAAATGTACATAAAGAAAATTACCATAACATAATATGCAAATAAAAATTCCTAATACTAAAATTTTGTAAATGTGTGTTATCACCATATTACAAATATTATATAATGACAAATGACTCCTCATATAATCTTCGCTATACAAAATTAACTCCCATACTGAAATAGCATAATGAAATAAGGGAGCTTAAGACCTTTATTCAGTAGTAATAGTTCGATTTCGATCCCTTGGACTATTCCTATTTATCTTACAACTAATATAAAAAAAAATAGTTCACCATTATGTTTAAAATGTTATCGATTGTATTCCTTTTAATTAAATTGTACAACATTGAATTGGCTTCGTTAAATTAATTCTAAAGTCGAACAGCAGAAAAATTTATAGCATTATATATAAAGTTAGCCTTAGTTCATTGGGTCAGGAACGACCGAATTCCTTGAGTAAGAGACGACTACAGCTTAATAGAGCAAATAATTACAACCGTAACATAAATTTATATTATTACGTACAAAGCAATTCTTATTATATAACATAACATATATGTGACTTAACTCTGAAGTCAAAGGAAATATGTTGTGATGAAATTAATCATTTTATGATTAGATCGATAAAGTTCAGTACATACTTGTGATAGTATTGATTTCTATATAACTGAATGTGTCTAAAATAAAGGCAGACTAATTAATGATAAACTAAGGTACCGTAAGTAAGCCAATAGATATTGGCATTGAAAGAAGTACAAACCGCTTATACAGTATTAGCATCCTGCAAACCAGAGTAAGGAGTAAGTTACATCCATTGTACTTGTAATATCTACTAGGTTATATTTCTGATTTAAATGAGTGACAACCTGTAAAAATCCCACTGCTTAGCTATGGTTTTCTTACCTTTTTGAGAAGTTTTGGAGCTCGTTTCACTACGCTACTTCAATGTAGGTTGATGGATTGGTTGATTTTCATCCGCCATATGTAGGTTATGATGTTTTCCTTCACCGGTTAAGTTTTACGTCTTAAGCAAAATTCGAATACAGTAATTTTAATATTAATGTTATCGATGTAAAAAGTCAATAGACTGAATAACAATACAAGCTTGCTTATATCCTGTCTTATTAATCCAAATGTATAATACTAAGGTTAACAAAATGACCTCGCAAGTACATAAATATCTGTAACGAGCTGCCCGTCCCGATTTCGTACGGGTAAAATAAGGACTTTATGCCGTGCATTTTTTAATCAATAAGATATAAACATTCAGCAATCAATGTATTCGCCCATACAGTACAGTGTATGTGCGTTCAGTACAGAATATATAATATTAAAGCATAAAGTAAAGTACAACATGCTCTGCATATTTTTTCATTTATTGAAACAAAGCCCTTTTACGTGGCTTGCAGTAGAGTGATCTGGCAGAAATTGTCATGTAACAAAAAAGCGTTGTCCTCCAAGTGACCTTTCCCCTGTTTCTTTTTACTGATTCTTTCTATTCTAGCGATTCTAGCAATTCTAGCGATATATATATATATATATATGTATATATATATATGTATATATATATATGTATATATGTGTAAGTGTGCAAATTTTCAGAAAATAAGGATTTTGTGCGCCCAATGAGATAGCCTCAATTCTATACAAATGTAAATATAATTTGCTCTTTTTTTAGCTTATAATTCGCTATTTTATATTTAATTTTGAATAAATTACTGTTTTCCTAAAGTATTAAATGAAATTTATCAATTTTAATTCTTACTTTACATTTTTGCATTGAGAACATAATAAAAATAACATAAAATATACACATGTGAAAGGGTGAGTTGATTGAGAAGGTTGGTGTGATAAAAAAGTAAGAACAATTTCCTCCTCTTTTTCAGCTAAAAAATATCACTATTAAGAAACAGCCTTATATCTAACCACTAGACCAACAAGGCATTGTATTATATTTATATAATGGTACCAATGGACGAGGCAGTCACTGCCTCGTTGGTCGTGTCGGACTGCCGTCCCATCGGGTTATAAGAGTTAAGGACTAGAGAGTGCACCTGTGTTTGCGCAAACGTTGTCCACTATAATATGTCCTGCGCTGCGAGTTGGCTAATCTCTCTTGAGATTGGCCGTAGTGACCGAAATCGGTCTGGAGGACCATTATTATTATTATGATGGTGGTTTACACGTAGCTTCGCGTTATAATTCAGATTTCCTAAATATCAATTTCCATAGCACTTTCATCAATATTAAAGGATTTTCATAGAAAATTTCATCTCACTCACTACCTTTGGCGTTCAAATTTAAAAAATCCTTTGTGCTAACCTATTGTGTAAAAGGAACTGGTATGTAAACTTTCCAGCCCTTTTAGTTTAGGCCAGACGTTAATATGTATTAACCGACCGTCAAATTATGTTTTAGTTTAGTAATAATTGTACCTAGCCAAGCTAGTACAAAACCCAATCGCAAAGTCAAAGTCAAAGTCAAAAATCTTTATTCAATATTCAAGCATTACACTTACTTATTGATTGTCATAAATCTACCACCGGTTCGTAAACAAACGCCTCAGACCTGAGAACAACCGGCGAAAGAAACACAGCGGGATTTTTTTTTCTCATCTTTTCAATATAGACAATTGACAGATATATTTTATTTCTTTTTTGAAATACCCTGGAGGCGATCGTTTTATTCCCAAGTTGTGCAATCCTCTGCACACCTTCCGCTTCCGCTGCCTTCCGCATCCAGTCGGTACCCGCCACCTTCATAAGGTCATCGGTCCACCTGGCTGGAGGCCGCCCTACGCTGCGTTTGCCGATTCGCGGTCTCCACTCTAGGACTCGTCTGCTCCAACGACCATCGGTCCTACGACATACGTGACCAGCCCACTGCCACTTCAGCCTGCTAATTTTGCAAGCTATGTCGGTGACTCCGGTTCTTTTCCGGATAATCTAATTTCTGATCATATCCTTCAAAGATACTCCGAGCATAGCTCGCTCCATAGCACGCTGAGCGACTTTGAATTTGTGGACTAGTCCCGCAGTTAGTGTCCACGTTTCGGCGCCGTATGTCATGGCAGGTAAGACGCATTGGTTGAAGACTTTCGTCTTCAAACATTGCAGTATAGACGGAGGACTTGACGAAAGTTGCTACATTTTGGTTGCTAAAGGTTGAATTTACTTAATACATATCGCTAATCCTTTACGATTATGTCCCCGAGTCATTTTACCGTTACATCTGTTTTATGATTTATTATTTAAGATAAATATAACGTTTTAGTCTACAATAAAAATACTCTTCATAATCAAGACACTGTGTAGAATAAAAAATATATACAAGAAATGACCTTATTTCTACGACAGTGATTTTCTAGGTAACCCTCAGCAGAGGAAATCAAAAGAATAGAAGGTTGACATATTAAGTGTTAATATAAGAAGGCTACTTTCACTTACAGCAGTGATATACTCTCGTAATTTATTATTGATAACCAACTCATAATATTTTGATGCGTATATTCTTGATATGTAATAATTATAAAGGCTAATATCGCATATCGCTTTCTGAAATTTTACGACCTTTTACTGCGGTGATATTCGAGTTTTTTCACACAGTAAAAACCTTACTGGAAATAAGAATATACCCATAGAATAATAACGCTTAGAAGGAGTGTAGGCCCAAGCGAATTGAAGTCATTCAAATTGTTATTAGTCTCAATACATTTGACGTCGCGTCAGTCGTCACGATAAAGTGTCATAGTAGACATCTCGCGCAATTTATTAAAAAATGACTTACTGTGTAGTAAAAGGGTGTCACAACACTCCACATAAAAAAATGAGGGTAAGAATATCACATTTCACACGTAAGTACTATTTGGCAACTTATAATTTTAGCTAAAATACATTCATCAAAATTTAAAAAGAATTTGTAAACAAAAGACGCCATTACAATAAAAAAGTTACCTTGATTGCTTAATATTTTAAATAATAAAAATAAATAAATATTATAATTATTATTTTAACTTTTTTAAATTACGTATTAAACATTAATACTTACTGTTCAACTAATTATAATTTTTATTTCTTTATGATTATACATAAAATAAAAGCATTAATAAATAATATTACTAAATAAATTAGTAAAAGAGGTCATTATAATAATAAAAGCTAAAATGAAATAAATAATATTGCAATATGTAATTATAATACTTATTGATTAATTGTAATCTTTTTTAGATTTCCTTCCAATTCAATTGCTGCTGCTCGATGAATAGATAAAATACAACTTAATCGAAGAGAAGAATATTGGAAGCTAACTAAATCCACAAATCTACTATTTATCACAATTTACTGTTAGAAAACCTTTCAGCGTTGTATAATTAATTTTAATGAAAAAATAATAATGTCCAATATTATTGTTTGACAAATTGTCACATCTGAAAACACCCTACGTAATAATTCAAATTAATGAAATAAAACAAATATATTATTTATTTTTATTTATTTATTTATTTTATTGTATAGGTTGGCGGACGAGCGTATGGGCCACCTGATGGTAAGTGGTCACCAACGCCCATAGACAATGGCATTGTAAGAAATGTTAACTATCACTTACATTGCCAATGCGCCACCAACCTTGGGAACTAAGATGTTATGTCCCTTGTGCCTGTAATTACACTGGCTCACTCACCCTTCAAACCGGAACACAACAATACAAAGTACTGCTGTTTTGCGGTAGAATATCTGATGAGTGGGTGGTACCTACCCAGACGAGCTTGCACAAAGCTCTACCACCGAGTAAAATATTTCATAATTCAAGTTCAAATAACATCAATTTCCTCACTTTATGGGGAAAATGTGTATTCACTTGCAACATAATTCGGTCGTATGTGGGCGTGTCGGTGTATATAACGTACGTGACACTTACACACAGATTAATTCTAGTTACTTCAATTTTGAGCTAAACTTTGTATGACACTATCCTTCTAAGCGTTATTATTCTATGAATATACCTAATATTTGCTCGTTCTAAGTGTCTTAAATAATAATAAAAAAATACATTTAAAAATCTTTTAAAATAATTCATCTCTTAAAGAGCACTTAATATTCAGTAAAATAGAAGAATCATTGTAAATAAAAGACATTTCATCCTCTTCAGCATTTAAAAGCTTAGTCTAGTACGAGCCTTTGGAATACGTAATATGTGAACCACATTCCTGGGCATCTTGCTTTACATTTACTCCGTATAAAAGTGTATTCATTTTAATAAATTCATGTCTTTTATGAATGTAAGATGGGTTCTTTTAATTTCTGTTAAATGAAATGTTCATTTTAAAGAAACTATCTGCACCAAAAAATACATATATTCTTTTAGGATATACATATATTATAATATATTGTCAGTTGATATAACTGTTGTCCGCTTAACTGCCTTGACTGCCTTGTTGGTCTAGTGGCTAGATATAAGGTCGTAGACCGGGTGGTCCTGGGTTCAATTCCCAGGTCGGGCCAATAAATTGTTATTGGGTTTTGCTGTCAGAAAATTGTCAGTAGCAGCCCGGAGTCTTGAAGTTGGAAATGTGTACACTTCCGTGCCTCAGAGAGCACGTTAAGCCGTTGATCCTGCGCTTGAGCTCTTTCCGGTCGTGTTGAATTGCCGTCCCATCGGATTATGAGAGCTAGTCGAAGAGAGAGTGCACCTGTGTTTGCGCACTTTAATATCTCCTGCGCAGTTGGCTAATCTCTCTTGAGATTGGCCGCCATGGCCGAAATCGGTCTGTATTTAATCTTTCTGTATATTAAAATTAATAATTTTCGTATGCATGGCTTTATGTTACAGGATAATTGAACAGCTGGTTAGGTTATAATAAATTTTGCTTGATTATAAGATGTCGAAAGATTATAAAAACAATATGCGTCATTTTTTTTTTCTGTACACGCAGTGGTATCCGGTCCCTTAGGGTAGGCGGAACACTAAAACTACTGCTATGCCTGACTTTGGCACGGATCGGAGTGGCTGAGGGATCATGTTGATATATCTCATCCTAGGATATACTCAACTCAGTGATCTCTCCTCTAGGACGTTTCGCTAATGCGTACGGAAGCTAAAGGCCATGCCGCCTAAACACAGCAGCCTCACATAAAATACTATAAATGTTTTATTGTAAATTGAATGCTCCTTTTTATTTTTTGAATAGATTACAGCTGTTTAGATTTAGCATAAGCTAACGGTCCTTATGATATGATTTACGGTGACATGCATAACAGAATACATTTAGTGTATTACAAATGTGTACGTCAAACTGTTAGTCAACAAGAACGCTTAAATGAAACACAGGGATTAAGTTCTTGACACACGAAGACGGTCAGATGTTTATATTGTTCTGTTTCGTCTAAATCTGATATATGATCTTATTATTTCAATATAAACAGCTACATTTCGTTATCAATTGTTGCTAAGCTTCTTATTATGTATATATGTATATTATTATGAATATACGTACATGAGTAGAAAAAGGTCATAAAACGCTGTTATTGTATTCTCGAAAATTCTAGTCTAATATAAATATGTTATTAGCCATAATTTTTTATTTTGCATGGCTACTATTAAATAATTATATTTTATTAAAATGTTTAACTTGAAAGAGGGTAACTTAGTAGAAAAAATGTATCGAAGACTGTAAGGCCAACAAAGTTACGCAGTGTTTACAATAAAAAAATAATGTCTATAAAATAATATAAGCGTACAAGTTTTAATAATATTTTGAAAATAGCATTTGGTTTCTTACAAGACATCTAAATCTATGAGAGTAAGAATAATATGTCCATTTTTAACATAATTAGCAATTTAAGAACATTTTTGTTTGCTACGCGTTGATTCATTATGATTTTTTTAATATAAATGTAAAGGATATAAGATATCCAACACCCACACACGTGAGTGAAACCACGGGCGGAAGCATAATATAAGTTCCAAAAAGTTGGTACACATTTGTGCCAACATTGGAAGTTAATACCAACATTGATTATTCAATGGAAAACTTTATACCAAAGCTTTTAAGTATATTATTCTTTTGTAAATCTTTTTACCAAATATGCATTACATTGTATTGCAAAAATAGTTATATATATATATATATATATATATATATATATATTAGTTAAGAGATTTTGTTTAAGTTTTAGTTCAGGTATCAGTGACAATTCAATATCACTTTTATCTAGCACATTGAATAAACGTCTTTGCCATTTAGGTGTAATGATATAGAGTAAAATTCGTTCTAAAAGCAACTTGAAACAGATTTTTCTCGAATTCTTTCGACTTCAAACTTAAAGCTGAATCGAATCGAATTGAATTTGAAGGTTGCGCTCAGTTAATTTCAATCTTTTTATCTCTGTAAATGTATTTCTACAGACTACAAACGTTTAACTTTTAGAATTTGATAACGTGATTTGTATTAAGATAATCCGCAATAATCAACTTATCGCTATTAAAAGAAGCAAGAAAAAGAAAACGAATTATAACATTTTTCATTTAGGTATTTAGACCTACTTTTTGTCTTTTATTTTTATATTTTTTTATTGTATAATTCAAGCCTTGTAAGTTTTGCTAACGAACACCGATGTACGGATAAATCCAATAGGATTTTTGTAACATCGTTCTTAATACAGTAAAACATAAAAGAAAAAAAGGCTTTGGTTGTCCTTGCTTACATTTTTATTATGAAATTATTTTCAAAAAACTTATTAAAATCTATCTCTCCTTCTCGCTATTTTACTCTTTCTCTCTACGTCATATCTTTCGTCTCTTTCATGTAATGAAAGGGGCCTAAACACGATGCGTCCTTTAAATTTTACTCTTAATTCTCGTCCACTTTCACTTAAAAATACATATTATTTACATCGTTAAAAGCTCACGCATACATACATATACATACAATGCAGTGTACATTGGTGTGTGCACATGTGTGACCATTTGAGACTCATATAAACACAATCACACTTAGAAACTAAGCCGCTGTTTTCATTTCATTGCTGTAAAATGAAAATTCATTATGATGCAAAATAAACTGTACATAATATCATATTCACTTAGGTGTAGAGCATTTCAGTAATAATAAACTCGAAACTTACCGCAGAACATGATCGTCAAATGCCAAGTGCTCCAAGCGACAATGACTATAATTAATATCACAAATGAATGATACAAGCATCAAAATTGCATATCTACCGTTAATCAGTTATCAATATTTAACGAGTGAGATACGAAGTTAGTTCCTACAAAGAACACAGTTCGTTATATTTTCCTCTACTTACAAAAAAGAAACAGAACTAAACGTCAAAAATATTATTCTAGAAGAATCATCATAAAAATCAATATACAATCTTTTCTTCAAATTAAATAAGGTAACTCTAAACCAATGTCAGTAAACGCACAACCTATAAATTAGTAACCATATTTTCTAGCAAGTAATTCCATCTGAAGCTCTACATCCATTAGAGAAATAGGTCAGGAGAAATAAAAGGTAGAACAAAATTCTAATTTTATATCCTACAGCTTGCAACTGGATCGTTAAAACACCGTGCTTGTATTATCACGTTTAAGATTCACAAGCTTGTGTTCTATAAATTAAAAGAAAATTTCTAATCCATAAAGGAGATCTGGGGTTCAAATACCAGCTTACTTGGTGGTAGAGCTTTGTGCAAGCTCGTCTGGGTAGGTACCACCCACTCATCAGATATTCTACCGCAAAACAGCAGTACATTGTATTGTTGTGTTCCGGTTTGAAGGGTGAGTGAGCCAGTGTAATTACAGGCACAAGGGACATAACATCTTAGTTCCCAAGGTTGGTGGCGCATTGGCAATGTAAGTGATGGTAAACATTTCTTACAATGCCATTGTCTATGGGCATTGGTAACCACTTTCCATCAGGTGGCCCATATGCTCGTCCGCCAATCTATATAATAAAAAAAATAAAAAAATAAATCATCATACGTTGAATCTGTGTTTATAAGTTGAGTAAAGGAAAACGTTTTGAGGAAACCTTTGGCCATTCGCCATTAAATTCACACACAGTTGTGATTTTACTTGAATGAGGAAATTATAAAATTGTAATCATAAATTAATTAATACGGACCCAAATATATATTATATATAATGGATATGTTGATATATAGCACATGTACATCTTTATCATTTAATTGAGAAGATTTTTTATTGTATCCACTTCGTTTTAACTTACCAACAACCGCAGCAAAACTACTTCTAAACTGTACAACGGATCAATATGACAATTGTTATATACAAAGGCAGAACAAAGTCTGGCGTGTTTCGCTACTACGATATAAGTTTACGGTTGGTGACGTTTGTTTTGGATTATGTTCAAACTTGTGATTATTGGTAGTTTATCAGTTTATCGCAGAACGTGATGTGTTCTCGTATGAAGGGTGAGCAACTATAACAGTTGAAACATGGGACAAAACTTTTTAGACCCTTTTCTTCAGTGCAACACTGACGGCGTAAGGCTTGATTATATGATTTAAAGTGTCAGTGCCTAAAAACAACGGTGACTGGTGACCATTTGCCCAAATTAAGAAATATTTAACTGGATTTACTGGATACTAGAATTAAATACGCTGAGATTCGAACAAAAGCTTTATCTATTGTGTTATTAAGTAATAAAAAAATTTAATTATTATTTTTAACAGTTTACTTCATGTAGTATTTAACATTACTTGCATTGTATGTATGAAGAGACAGTTTTGTATGAATGATCTTTTGTGCTATGCAAATAGAAAGAGCGTTGTGATCAAAAGAGATGGATTGTGTATTGTGACGCGGATTAGTAGTATGATCAAAGCAACTCTTCGTTGCGTCTAAAAATAAAATGAAACTGCATGTGAGTTTGTTATGACATTTTATTAAAAACGATCCATTTGAATTAGCTAAAAAGTTTTTTATTATGTGTGTTATCAAAATAAACAAAAGTAATATAACTTGGATCTTATTTCCAATATCTTTGGCCCGCACCGGCCGTATAACGACATCGACCAATCAGAACTGGGTGATATTTGGTATGCCTTCCGTCGAAAACTTTTGTCATGCTTAGTCTTAAAATACAATTATTTAAAATATTGACTTTATTAATACATAATGAATTTATAAGAACATGTTTCGAATTCAAATGTACTGATTTGATAACTGGTAAGAGGTTGTGGTGGTCACCGCATAGTCATTGGCTCCATAAGAAATATTAACCATCCCTTGCATTCAAAATGCAAAACCATTCTTGGAAACTAATTATACTGGCTTAGTCACCGTGCAAACCGGAATACGACAATACTAAGCATTGCTGTTAGCGGTACAATACGAGTATGTGATGAGTGTATAGAACCTACCAAGACGGCTTTGCAGAAATTCCTATCACCATAAATGTTTAAGTAGGATCCCACGCTAGTGCATAGTAATATTATCTATGCAACTACTCGATGGTAGAGCTCTGTGCAAGCTCGTCTGGGTAGGTACCACCCACTCATCAGATATTCTACCGCAAAACAGCAGTAATTTGTATTATTGTATTCTGGTTTCAAGGGTGAGTGAGACAGTGTAATTACAGGCACAAGGGACATAACATCTTAGTTCCCAAGATTGGTGGCGCATTGGCGATCTAAGCGATGGTTAACATTTCTTACAATGCCATTGTTTATGAGCGTTGGTGACCACTTACCATCAAGTGGCCCATATGCTCGTTCGCCTCCATATATAATAAAAATAAAAAAAACTAATACTTATGCCGAAGTAACTACGGGGATCTAATGCTAAATAATAATGATTTTATTAGATCACTATAAGATATATTTTTCCTAATGAGTGTATGCAGTTGGCCCTACTGGCCTTTACAGTGTCACCGGGCGGAGGTACTAGACTCCACCTTTAAAGAACCGTTTCGGGCTGCGCGTGACGTCCTACGAAATCTCACTTCGGCTCAGGACGTAATCAGTGGGGAACTATAATATCATAATCACTTCCACACTGTAAAGACCCAGTAGCGAATATCTAGAAAGCGTGATTCAGGATTGTGACATATTCCATCAACGCCATCTATCGCTAACCATATACAACTAGTCTATTCTTTGAACCTTTTTATCATTTCCTTTTAAATAAAAACAAAATCGAAAATAATTTATTCTATCGTAAAAATTCCAATTTAAACGTCACATATCCAAATACCGGTTTTAATTAAAAGGATTACATACGAAAATGAATAAGGATGGTTTCCAGACACAGTTGATGTTATATGTATGACGCTTCCACGAGGCCATGTGTGATGAATGAACGTGCACTTTAAAATTAATATTATAAAAAATAATCCCAATTCGTTTTTTTTTGGATTTAAGGCAAAAGTAGTTGATTAAATGACTATATAAAAATGTTTTTTTTTTTGTGGATACTGTTAATTTGAATTAAATTTTTTATAGGCTGGCCAGGGTTGCTTCTTTTTATCATGGTAATTATTCACACAAAGTCATCTGATCCCAAACTAAGCAGAGCTTGTATTATGGAAACCAGACAACTGACATACTTACATAGACTACTTTTCTTTTGTAAATAAATACTTATATAGATAATTACACCCACACTAAGGACAAACAGACATGTTCATGCATACAAATGTCTGTCCTGGGTAGGAATTGAACCCACGACCTGCGGCCTGAAAGGCAAATATCTTACCAACCACACCAACAGGCTAGTCTAATTCTAAATAGTATAATAAAATCTTTGTATGTTCAAGATACCACTTAAAAGATATCATACCGCTGACTTTGTATTAATAGTGTGAAGAATCTATACTTCTTACAAGACTAGCGTTTAAAAGTGACTACTTACCACCCGGTAACCTATTTGCTCGCCTATACTTCTAAGCCCAAATATACATTTCAAGTTGGAAAGATAATCGTCGTTCTGGTCGTTTTTCAGGCTTGTAAAACTATAGCTGATGTGTCAAAACTTTATAAGGAAGATTTATATATCTGCAAAACGCCTACAGAAATGTTTGCAACATCATATATCTTTTAATATACATTTTTGTAAGCCAATATGGCTCAGTGGCTAGAACTTGTGAATATAAACCGAATATTGAGTCTTCAAACCCGGCCAATCACCACCAAAATATACTCACGAGTATATTTTTTTCTGTAGGAAGTGAAGGAAACACTGACAAGAATTATTGATGTTGAATAAAGTTCGGTGATACACACTTTCCATCAAGAAAGCCTCGAAGATTTTTTTTTCTATTACAAAATGTAAAAAAAAATTGATTATTTTCCGTTTTATAATAAAAAATATACTTAAATACTTATAAATGTAAGTGTGTGTAAAAGAGCGTACGACGTTATATTTTGCGTTGAGATGTTTTTTAGACTGACGAGTGACATAGGCTGCGACATAACGGCCAGTGACGTAATTACAAAAGCAAAACCATGTGTAGAAATAATATATAGCTGTAATATATTATAATATGTATATGAGACAAAATTATTCGACGTATCTCTCAAAGGATTCATGTGGGTAACTGTTAAGTTGGTCTTTAGGGAAATAGACATTCTGTTATTATATACGATGTATGACAACACCGTCGCTTCAGACCGAAATATCGTTTAACACATGCAGGTAAATTAAAAAATAATTAGACATTGCTTTTATTACATTTGATATTAATGGTACTAAATTTGTATATTAAAGCTTTAATATGAAATAACAAAAGAAAATGAATCGGATTTCTACTTGTAATAATCATCATCATCATCATCATCATCGTCAAATAATATAATCTTGTAATAATCAGCAAAATACATTACGCAAAAAAACACGTAATATGTATAAGAGAAAGTTATAAGTATATAGATATAATATTCTACCGCAAAACAGCATTACCTGGTATTGTTGTGTTCCACTTTGAAGGGTGAGTGAGCCAGTATAATAACAGCCACAATGGACATAACATCTTAGTTCCCAAGGTTGGTGGCGCATGGGCGATGTTTTTTTTTAAAGAAATATACATTGCCACTGTCTATGGGTGTTGATGACCATGTGCTCGTCCGTCTACCTATACTATAAAAATATATATCATACTCACTTTTCCTTTTTAAAATTTTTGATTGTGATTTCCTGTTTTTTTTTTTATCTTGATTGATACGGTGGAATATTTTACAATGTTGCAAATAGCAAATTATCGACTATCCTGTTATTTCAGGATGCGTTGCATTAAAATATCAACCTGGTTCCGTAATAAAATAAAATTATTTCAAGAAACTTCTATGAAGTCACGTTACAAAAAATATACGTTATAATTATTAAAACTAAAACTATTAAATTCAAACTAAATATATATATATATATAATTTTTCGATATACAGATAGATTTCCGATATGCAGATAGATTTGGAGCGAGACAATATTAAATAATGAAAATCAGTTACTTTTGAGAGTTATAATTAATTTTGTTAATTTTTATTGTTGGTAAATTATTATGTTCAGTTTATTAGAGCTGTTAACACTGAATGGAGTTGTGTCTGTCACGGCGAAAGTCATGTCAATGATGGACTTGTTGACAACGGTTGTACACGGTGATTATTCGCAAACCCATTGGCTCTAAATCGCTAATTATTATTGTAATCCCTAATTGTACAAGTAATAAGTGTTTGTACAATTAAAATTTCCTGAAGTATAACGCCCACCATGGATTCCCGTACTATTGAATTCACGAATCAGCTATTAGATTCTAGCTCGGTCTTCCCGACGTCCCGTTATATATATAATTAATTAAAGAACTAAAACTAAAAAAAAATCTTACATTTAGTAATTACTAAGTCAAAGTCAAAAATATTTATTCAATATAGAAGTGTTATACTTGGTTATTGATTGTCATAAATCTTCCACCGGTTCTAGTACAAGTACTTTAACTCATCAATTAACAACATAAATTAAAAGCTACTTACTATACTCAATATTCGTAATGTTGTTAACATAGAAATATTCCTTTACAGTTTCCGCCCACGGCTTCACCTATATCAAAGAGCAAGCCTTAATTTACCCTATGTCCTCCGTACCCCAAACACAGTGTTTGCAAAATTTCATAACAATCGATTGAGTAAGTAATACATCACTTCACTTGCATTTATAATCTATACTATATACTATATAAATCTATTGGCTCTGTCTGTAATTTTTTTTTTCACCTAATTTTGTGATAAATAATCATTTTATGATGCAGTGATTCACATTATACATTTTTTTTCATTTTTGTCTGTCTGTCTGTCTGGCTGTATGTCTTCTTATAACTCAAAAACGGCTTGACCAATCTTGATGAAAATTGGTACACACAAAGAACATGTGATGGCGTAAATCGTAGGCCATATATAAGATCGATAAACCCTACGGTATCTTATGAAAATTAATTTCAAATCGTTAATTACGTATTTCTTTACCAGTAGCCATATGTGTGTGTGTGTGTGTGTGTGCGCGTGTGTGTTATTAGAGTAATAAAATAATTTATTATATTTTTATTAATTATACGCGGGTGAAGCCGCGGGTCAATCAGGATAAGCATTGTGTCTTCAAAATAATGTGATTTATTTCATAAACTTAATACGTAAAGCTGAGTTGCATTTCGATTTTTCATATTGGCCGTATTTCAACAACAATCAAAACAAGAACAGCAACTGGTACAGTTTAAAAATATTTTGTTTCAAACTTATGGCAGATACTAAATTACGAAGCCAGAGGCGTCCAGCTGTGAAAAGTTAGCAAATTGTTTACTGGAATTGAAGCAAGCAATTGCTCGTTGCCGCAATCTCAGACAATATGAGTAGGGAGAGCACTATGTGTTCGCTGTTGTTCGCAAATATTAGGCAGGAGATACTTTCTAAGGATGAATGAAATTTAACACTTTTGATTTATATATTAACTTTTTTATAATGGGCCTAGTCATTGGAAAGACAGTGTTAGCATCCAAAATATATATTTTATATTTTTTAAATATAGAAACACTAAAATAAAAACAGGATTTATGGAACACTTTAGTACTTAGTGGTAGAGCTATGTGCACGTTCATCTGGGTAGGTACCACCCACTCATCAGATATTCTACCGCAAAACAGCAGTACTTGGTATTATTGTGTTCCGGTTTGAAGGGTGAGTGAACCAGTGTAATAACAGGCACAAGGGACATAACATCTTAGTTCCCAAGGTTGGTGGCGCATTGGCGATGTAAGCGATGGTTAACATCTCTTACAATGCCAATGTCTATGGGGGTTGGAGACCACATACCATCAGGTTGCCCATATGCTCGTCCGCCTTACTATGCCAAAAACTTAAAATAAAGATAAATATATTTTAAACAATTATATAAATTAAAATAAATTAGCAACACAAGACATATAAGATATATAGATAAAATAATATTAATTAAATAAACAGCGTTGTTAAATGTTGTTAATTATTTTAACAACAAATACATTATTTCTGATAGATCAATTATTCACTTTTATCAATCATTCCTTTTATCTTTTAAAATCAGTTTTGTTTTTAATTTTACCACAGATAATATTTTTTATATAAAATATTGAAGTGATAACTTCTTATGGGAGGGTAAACCGCTTCGTAACGTAACGCGTTACGGTGCCACTATTACCGACGCGGACTGTTTTACCTGAGAGTTACCAACCTAACGCCATCTAGCCTATACAGATAGTACTTATAATAATTTAGCAACTCTCAACTATTAATTTAAATTATATTTAATATATTATAATTAATAATAAATATGATCACTTCTGTCGAGCGTCCCGAGACGCACACGTTTTTTTTATACAATGACATTTCAATTAAAACAATTTCTGTTCATCAAAATTGATGTTTATTTACTTGAAAAAGAAAAAAAAAGATCAGTTTGACGTGTACGATCAAACGACCTTAATTGAAGCCAGCAACATTTAAGTAAAAACTGATTTATTAATCGACAAAAATCATTTCTTTTTAAAATGTATCTGCAGCCAAATGTACTAAGTTTACTTAACTTATTACTTAGTATTCCTAACTCGTACGATCAACGTAGGCTTTAAGAAGGCACGTGTATTCCTTTCTTGGCAGGACATAAAACGGTCTGATGTTGGGTAGCACTACTACATAGTAATATATTTTTATCTTTTTGCTATTATACTGAACCGTGATGAATCAGTGGTTAGAAGACATGAATCTTAGCCGAGGATTCAGTTCAAACCCGGGACAGACACTACTAAATTTTCATGTGCTTAATTTATATTCATAATAGCATATTCGGTAAACCTATATGTGGCGGTGTCTAGTGGCTCGATATAAGGCCGCAGACCCGGTGGTCCTGGGTTCAATTCCCAGGTCGGGTCAATAAATAGCTATTGGGTTTTTCTGTCAGAAAATTCTCAATCCGTAAAGCAGCCCGGAGTCTGGAAGTTGGAAGTGTATACATGTCACCTACCTCGAAAAGCACGCAAAGCCATTGGTCCTGCGCCTGAACTCTTTCCGGTCGTGTCGGATTGCCGTCTCATCGGATTATGAGAGCCCTAGCTCTAGCCTTATTCCCTAGAATAGTGAGTGCACCTGTGTATGCGCACACACTTGTGCGTTATAATAATATAATACCTCCTGCGCAGTTGGCTAATCTCTCTTAAGATTGGCCGCCGCCGCCGTAACCGAAATCGGTCTGGAGGATATTATTATTATTATGTACAGTACAGTAACAGCCTGTGAATGCCCCACTGCTGATCTAAGGCCTCTTCTCCTCTTTTTGAGGAGAAGGTTTGGAGCTTATTCCACCACGCTGCTCCAATGCGGGTTGGCGGAATACACATGTGACAGGATTTCAATGAAAATTTAATACATGCAGGTTTCCTCACGATGTTTTCCTTCACCGTCAAGCACGAGATGAATTATAATCACAAATTAAGCACATGAAATTTTATGGTGCTTGCCCAAGTTTGAACCCACGATCATCGGTTAAGATTCACGCGTTTTTACCACTAGGCTACCTTGGCTTCTTAGCATTCATTATTATTATGTGGCGGTTGAAAATCAATAACGTTACACCAACCTGCATTCGAGCAGCGTGAGGGAGTAATCTCCAACCCTTCTCCCCCTACATAAAATCTTTTCGGTTTATTCCGATTGTCTATTCATTTCTGTAATGAGAGTGAAGGAATTGAGAGATCCTTAATGTTTCAAGATACATTTCATCATTAAAATTACTCTTGCATATAATAATATAATTATTATAATTATTTTATAAGCATGTTTTCGTTATACGATGCATAATTGCATAATGAATAAGTTCAACTGACTAGTATTGTATTATTATCTATATAAGTATGTATTTACAAAAGAAAAGTAGTATATGTAGTATATCAGTTGTCTGGTTTCCATAGTACAAGCTCTGCTTAGTTTGGGATCAGATGGCCTTGTGTGAATAATATTGTTAATTTTAATATTACTATTATTAAATATTCTGTATCAAGAGTAAATAAATATTGAGAGAAGCCTCAACTGGAAAGTTGTTGAAGTAAGCAGATCAACTGAAAATCAAAACAATTTTCTGGGATGGTGTTTTCTAAGTAAGGTCACTTTGAAGTCGATTGGATAAAGTTTATAAATAGATCGCACAATTCTATCGTAGATATCAAGTCTTTTTGTTTAGGCTGTGCTTTGATTGAGTCAATCAGATATATTTTTTTTATGATACGAAAGTCACGTAAATAGCCTCAATTTAATGTCGGTATATCAACGCAGTTTATATAATATAATAATATTATAGGAATACTTCCTTCTTAAGAATGCGTTATACCTTCTGGTATAGGTTTTCCAATTAGGCTATACAAAAAAATGTCCCTTCTTCTTCTTCTTCAATTATATATTGCCGCCACAACAGAAATAACTAAAATGCGTACGAATGTTCTACGAATTTATGTTATGTTGACAGATAAATGAAGTTTCGTGGCTTAAGTTCTAACAAGTATATATTATTAATTGCCACTTAAAATGTATTTAATCAAAACATTACACCATTTTGTTGAAAGTAATTCAATCTTTACGTCCATATAAATAAGATCCGTAATTAATTGGCTCTAAGATATTTGATATTTCATACAACTTTAGGGAACAAATCTGTATCTTCTTCATATTCTCTCTAAACACAAATTGTAACAATTATGAGTTGGTAAAGTAAATACCTATTGTTAAAATTTAATATTGTTAAATTTTGTTATATATTATATTCCCTTTGAATTGAATAACAAAGTAAGAATTATGTATTAATCTCAAATATATTAAATATTTCCTTTGTCACTAGCAACACAACTGCGTAAAAGACTTCTGCTGCTTTCATTATATATGTTTTTACGAATAAAACAATATCTCTGAATTAACATACAATGTGGGTAATATAACATGCATCTTGGTGTCTTAATGATAAGAATGGCTTTTGCATTTCTTGCCTTTATTATGTGCATTAGTTTTATAGATACATAAAATATTTGTGTTTTCCTTTATTCAAACTTACATACAACATTTGGTCAGTAAATAAGTTAGAAAATTGGTTTATGGGAATAAATGTCAGTTGTAATGTTGTGAGCTTATAGTTAGTTAGTAACCAAATAAAGAAGTGGGACATCACATATTTGGCGCGAATGATTTTTATTTGCATTTTTTGATGACACAAAAATTACTAAGCTTAATTATGTATTAAACTTTATTTTTTTTCATTGATTAATTCTTTAGTGTTTTTTATGTTTTTATTTGGGTAAAAACACGTTCGACAAATCATTTTTAATGCAATCAGTTTATTATTTACTTAATTATACAATTATATAACTTAAATCAATGCTTAATAACTGCTCGCCTAGTTTTAATCCATAGAAAAATTAAAACGATACTATTTATTTTATGCAAAGCTTAACTTCTAATCAGAAGTTAAGCTTTGCATAAAATAAACTAAGTAATTATTTTTTATAAATAATGTCACTGAGAGAGAGAAAGATAGAAATATTAAAGCTAAAGGAAGAGAGAAAACCACAAACCAAACAAAAAAACATAAACTCTTTTATAACCTGTAATATAATTCAACTTAGCTACGAAATATCAAATGTTAGTTTGGCTCTGAAGTTATTGTAAGATTTAATTATCTCAGTAATCATTTCATCTCAGTCTCGTGATCACGACGTTTCTGTATTGTTTCCTTTCTTATTATCAGATGAACAGTAATTGTTGTTCCTCGTGGATTCCACTTTTGTAAATGGCCTATCAGTTGTTAGAATGTTCGAGAGTACACAGAATTGACTTCGGACTTTCTTCATTGTTTCACTGGATTTGATAAATTTAGCTGTCAAATTTTAAATTACCAATTGTTTCATTTGTTTTCAGTTGATTATCGTTTCTTTTGTTGCGGTTTATTTATAATTTCCATATTACTTTAAAAATAATATTTAGGGAAAATAAATATTTAGGAATGGAATTTATCAATGGCTGGATACGACATGCTGTCTCTCAATTGATAAAGGTACTATTAATGGCCAAGTTGAACATTTAACTCCGGCTGTCTTTCGTACCCAAAGGAAATCAAATATGTACATACATATGCATATTTACAATTACAAACAATAGCTTAGATAATTCAAGTAAAGTTTTGGATTCTGCCTCGTTGGTCTAGTGGCTAGATGTAAGGCCGCAGACCCGGAGGTCCTGGGTTCAATTCCCAGGTCGGGCCAATAGATAATCATTGGGTTTTTCTTTCAAAAAATTCTCAGTAGCAGGTAGTTTGGAAGTTGGAAGTGTGCGAACACTCCCGTGGCTCGGAAAGCACGTAAAACTGTTGGTCCTGCGCCTGAACTCTTTCGGTTGTGTCGGATTGCCGTCCCATTGGATTATGAGAGCTAGGGAACCGAACGAACCGAAACCGGTCTGGAGGACGTTAAGTTAAAGTTTTGGATTAGTACGAAATATTATTTATCTTATTTATTTAAGTCTGTAGACTTAAATAAATAAAATAATTTAAATACTTCTATTATAGATACAAGAGAATTTAATGTGTCTATAGCACTTTAATTATTCACAAGTAATTTTAATAATTAAAATATTTCAGTTAACAAAGGTAACTTCAATATTTTATCACTAAGTTTACTACCCTTGTTCTTGAAATGCCTAACTTAGTCATTAAGCATTCTTGATAAAGCTTCAGTTTCGAATGGGAGCAATTACGAAAAGACCCTTAAGGGGGTATGAATAATAAAACAAGAATCAAGTATAAGACAACAACATCACGTAAAACTAACAAACAAATTTAATAAATTAGTTTCTCAACAAAATTATTAATTTAATTGAACCTAAGTCAAATATAAAATAAGAAAGTCAGCGTCGAATATAATACATAAAATTAATTCTTAGGTTTCCACTTGTGAGCTGGATAGTACACTTCCTTAGAACAACGATCAGTAGCAGATATTGGAATATTTAATTATAGATTTTAACAATGATTTTTAGTATAAGTTGGTTAACTTATTTAAAATTTTAGTTCTATTTACAAATATACAAATATTTATACTTATAAATTTGTTGTGTATTATTTACGTCCTAAGTAAACTCTGTCCTCTCTATTAAAAGTTCAGAATGGTTACCCAGTGACCGAAATTATCTAATTAAAAGCAAAAAAACTTGACAGTTCCCTCAGATAAAGTAAATTAAAGTAAATTTAGTAAGGATTTATAATTAACACGTACGAACATAATTATGAACATACGATTTATTATTAAATAGATATATTACATTAAGTAAGTATAATAATCTAATCTAACATAAAAGGTAATTATCAACTAGCTTTAACGTAGACTAAGCAAAAGCACAAATTTTCTTTTCTATTTATAAACTTAATAATTCTTTAGACCGACATCTCGAGGTAATTATGGTCATTAAAATAGAACAAGAAATTATTTCCATGTAATTGAGCTCGGCTATTAAGGTAGTAAAATAAAACACTAGGAATTAAAAAAGGATGCTTTCTACAAGCTCCGTGTATTATAAAAACGGTTACTACATTGGGGCGATTAATTTTTTAATTGTTTTATTTCAGTTTAATGTAGATGCGTATATAACTTCAAAGACTTTTCCTGTCATTGTACTACTGCTTATTTAAGCTACTTAGTTATGACTTTATTGTTTTAACAAAGCGTATGACGTAAAATATTATAATTGATGAAAATATTATGATTATGATTGATTGATTGAATTATTTGGATGAATGAATGACTGGCATTATTTTATAGTGTTAGACTTTTTTTGGTAATTATTCTCAACTTTACCACAAAATCAGCTAAAATGTTATTATTATTAAATGTTTCAGTTTAATAACTGTAATAACCAAAAAGTCATGTATTCATGAAGGGAAATATAGTGAGGTAACCTACGTGACGGGTCGGATAAATATCTGTCCCATGAGCATCACTCAACCTGCATTAGAGCGGCGTGGTGGAAACAAACCTTATCCTCAACGAGAGGCATTAGACCAGTAGAGGGAAATTTACATGGGTAATATTTCTTATCGTGAATTTAAATTGTTTTGTATTATGTAGCAGTACGACAATTTTTATCCTATAATGTGCAATGCGGTCCAGATAAAAGTTATGACTCTTTATAAATACTAGTTATAATATATTATTATACGTGATTTTTATACAATAATGCAGTTGAATTTTTCACATATTATAAAATTTTCATTATACTTTTTATTATAATTGTATCTCGAAATACTATTAAATTGTTTAATGATAACTATGTACTTATCCTAATTTTACAATGAGGTCTGTTTTTTCCGGATTAAAAACAAATTAATGGATATGGTATGATAAAAAGTAAATATCTAAAAATCGTTGACATAATATCTATCAATGAAATGACAATTAAGTATCGTTTTTATGTTTAAATAAATGTGACAAAAATATAGAACTATTATTACTTTGCTATCCCATAATTACTATTAAGCATTCTGTAAATAAAATTGCGTCATTTTTAATTGAACTAATTACATACTACAATATATTATTACAAGAAATTTTAACACAGGTAGGAAAAAGTACATGATTATTTAATTATTTTAGTTTATACTAGCAAATATAAGAAATATTAACGATCTCTGACATCGTATATGCAGCATTAACCTGTGTAACTAAGGTATTATATCCCATGACAGGCCTTGTTTTATATACCACCAAATGAAATAAGATAACATGTTGTGACCTTTATCGTTAAAGTTAAGAAGGGTAGCGAGTGCAATATAAACGTTATTTGTTTCTAACATAATTTAATTACACTCTGTGCAGACCTTAGGAAAGTACTAAATATGTAACATCTATTCTACTGTTCAACAAAAAAACCTTTAATTTCTGGTTTAAAACGTAAGATAAGTATAGAACTTGACTACTTACCACCGGGTAGCATATATCTACATTAATTCGGCCACGGCGGCCAATGTCAAGAGAGATTAGCCAACTGCGCAGGACATATTATAGTGCACAAGTGGGTGCGCAAACACAGGTGCACTCTCTTTTCCTTAGCTCTCATAATCCGATGGGACGGCAATCCGACACGACCGGAAAGAGTTCAGGCGCAGGACCAACGGCTTAACGTGCTTTCCGAAGCACGGGAGTGTACACACTTCCAACTTCCAGACTCCGGGCTGCTACTGAGAATTTTCTGATAGAAAAACCCAATAACTATTTATTGGCCCGACCTGGGAATTGAACCCAGGACCACCGGGTCTGCGGCCTTATATCTAGCCACTAGACCAACGAGGCAGTCTATTGAAAGGTCATCAAAATATAAAACCAAAGAATACGTATAAAAATATCGATAATTTCTTATACATCAACGGTTATCTTGATTTATTTTATAAACGAGTATACTATAAATTTTAAGTTTAAGACGTAAGTGGTAATTGTTACTATTTACGTCGCAATTTATATCAAAACGTATCTGTACCAAACGACCAATTGACGTCCCATAGCAGTCTTGCCCAAGGCGATTTATGCCTACAATAGCATTCGCAATAGAACGTTAAGAGCAATCTATATTGTTTGCAGACGATAGATTCAAGTCCAGATACAGTACTCTTAACGTATCGATGTTCGGTTACTGAGGAATATCGTCATTAGGTAAAATATCATTAATCTTTAATTCTCTTAACGCAATTTTAAACATATACCCACTTTCTAAGTTGCGCTGTAAGGTAGCAACTTCATCGTGGTTGCAAAAGCTCTCGTACTCTGAAACAGAAGAACTACTCTGTTCTTTCTACCTATAGAAGTCGGATCCAATGCTTTTAAAACAACAAACACATACACACACATACACATACAGACACACTCGCACACACACATCGATGATATGTTTACTTTATATATTGTTTAACGTTTTATTTAATACTTCTATTATATTTCTTTTCTCACGTTTTGCTATGTTGTATAATTCGTACATTAATCGACCAAATATTTTATCAATAGTAATTATTACCACAGTACCGGTCCGTGCAAGTGGGAGCCTGGTAATCTGTAAAACAGTTATCACTAGTATGGATACCAGTCTCTCACAAAGGAATGTGAACAATGTTAACGGTATAACAATACTTATTAAACAAATTACCTGTATTTTCCTTTGTGATGAGAAACAAATAATCATTTCATTTCATTTCTTAAAGTGTTGATATAATACGTCAGGTGGATTGCATTTGAGTTACATTAAAACCTCCTTTCTCGGTATTCGTTATCGAAAAAACTAATAAACTTCCTATTAATTATTATTATCCTAATTGTATTCATAGAAAATCCGTTTTCGGTTTGCTTCAATAATTAAAATGCTTCAATAATAAATTGATAATTAGACGATATACATAGATATGTACAGTTTTTTTGGCATAAACATATTAAATGTCAGTAATACAACATCATAATAATATTATTAACTTTTTCACATAATCAATACACGCAATACTCGATGGAAACCCTCTTATGTTCAATGAATCGGTGCGGGAGATGTTTTGCTGAATTTGAGACACATTTTTAATACGCATAAATTATAGCGAATGACATAATTATGACACATTTTCTAATGCAGAGTAACATTATTGTTACAATCATTATTAAAAATTTAATATGTATAAATAAAAACGTTTGTGAATTATATTGATATAATTATTTCGTTAGAGTGGTTTCAGATCCTCTTCACAGTATAATTTTAATCAAACATGATATATCTCAAAATATATGAAAGAAAATATGAAAAATATACTAAAATCATGTTTATAAATTTTCCCTTATTAACATTCACGGTAAGTATTGTTCTAGAAACGTATTAAAAACTGTACAACAATTAAAAAATAATGGAAGTTAAAAGCGATAACATTTTCTTATTATATTTACTTCTAACGTAATTTTATTCTTAAATAAATAAATACACATATTCGCCCATAAACACACTCCTACATTTCGTCGCTTCGTAATGTCGTATGTCTAATTTTAGCTGGTCATGTCAGTATTTCCAAGTTCTAATAATTTTATTATTACGTCATCATTTAGTCATCCTATCCTATCAATAATATAAGCTCTTGAATGTTCGATATTTGCTATACTACAATATCATGTAGTTATCCATTATTTACTGGTCTTAGATATCATTCGCCTATTATTTACTTGTAAATGAAGGTTCGTAAGTGTGATTCATACCCATGAACATGACGCTATCAATCAGATATGATTGATAAAATTGTCGTACGATATCAATTCACATAAAATATTTTTCACGAAGAACAGTAGGTACATTACAAAAAATTAATGTGAATTTACAAACATGCGAAGCCATTGTTCGTAACGTACGTAGTAAATTCATGTTTCATGCTTGCAATATTATTAAAAACGTCTTTGTTTCTTTTGCTATAATAAATAATTATTCTTAAGCACAGTGCATATAGTAATATAATATGTTACAATCTTTTTAAGATATATATATATATCTTATTATCTTCCATATATATATAGAAGACTATTCTAAGTTAGAGTTACCATTAAAATTTCATTATGTATTAGTATGAACAAACTGAAACTAACTTTTTCTAAAGAAAAATTCTAATTTTAAACAAAATATACACGACTAAACAATTATAATAATGATTCACATCTCTCTCTCTTAATTAAAATTGTATCTGGCCCTAAAGTTCAATGTTCTTTATCTTATTAGGACCCCTTCTCTATTAATCTATAAAAAATTATATAAATTTATTTTAGTAATAAGTTAAGTATAACATTATAATAAATTTTTTTGAAAGCTTTTACTTCATAATGATGTTACTACAGCTGAATTTTAAACAACTTACGATGAGTTTTATCCTATCTCAGAAGAGGATTATGTCCAACAGTGTATTGCAATTAGCTGATGATTGAGCCTAGCCAATTCAGCCAGTCGAGTACTTTGCAAACATTTGAATCTAGTAAAGATAATAACTGTTCGTTTGAGTGCACATATAAAGTAAAATATTGTTAATAAAATTTGTAAATATTTTATATTGAAACTTGATAACGTATATTTATTCTGAATGTAGAAAAAGAATTTTTAATTGACAATTTATATATATTTTACCCGAAGCAATATGTGAGAAATTAAAAATAAAATTCCATTTTGTTCACCGTAATCCGAGCGATAGTCCGAACAATATACTACGTCAATATCACGTACCGCCTTTGTTTGAGATGGGAGCTGGAATTATTATCATTAGGTTTTTTTTCAAATTCTCTATTCAAGAAGAACAATCGTGATCATTAGGGAGTAAATGGCGACACAATAAAAGAATAGCGCCTCACATGTGGTTTTATAAAATCTTTCAATTATTGTGCATTGTTGGTGCAATGACAAAAGATAAAAATAAAGTAGTAATTCTGAACAAAAAAACCTTAAATTCATTTCTATTTATTTCAACTAAAACTTTTTCATTTTCTAACGGAGGCATTAGAAATTAATTCATCATAATTTATTATATAATATACTACACAAAGGAAAATTACTAGGGCAGAATTAATTTAACGTCTTTTGTGAAATTGAAGTTAGATTTATTTTAAACGAAACCTAAATCAAACATTTACAAATAAAAATCTGATCACAGAATTTTCTTAAATATCTTACAGAAATATTTTTTGTATTGAATAAATATAATTTTTATTATAATTATAAATTTTTACTTAAGTTTGAAATCTAAATTTAGAAGTTTATTTGGTTTCTTTTTAATTGCTTAGTTAGAATCGGATTAGACTTGAACCAGTTGAACATTGCTAGTGTCAAAATTTATCTAGTTGTCCGAGTAATGAGACGTAGCTTTGAGAAATGTACCTTAATGTACTAAGCTTCCGCTTATTCGCGATTTAGGAGAAAATTTTGGAGCTTATTCCAAAACGCATTTGAACAGTGTGAATTCATGTGTTAGGATTTCATTCGACAGTTGCAGGTCTTTCCACCTCTTACCGCAGAGATTAAAATCTACATTTGTTCAGCAAAATGTTTTCACTATATAAGTTACATATAAAACATTACTGAATGATATATAATTTAAAGTAAATTTGAAATCCGATAATAGCGTATACACTAACATTTCTGGATTTTCTTTACCATTCCCTTCGGGAGTAAAAATTTATTAAGGAAAAATATAAAATTTCCTACTAAGCTGACACACGAATTATTTAGTTATGCATACAAAAATGACAAAACTAAAGCAATTCGAGCAAATTCGGTATTTTTTAACTAGTTTATAAGCGCGGTTTCGCTTACGTGATTTTTTCTGCCATGAAAAAAGTACATGGCGCTCGCCGGCCGAGAACTAGTCCCAAGAAAACAATGAACACAATTTTGCATAATTATATAATATCAATAGTTATTATCTCTGAATAAAAAAGAAGTTATAAAACATATAGCGTATTTTATAATTAAAATAATATCATAAAATATCAAAATACCTTTGAACAAATCTCGAAAATTTCGGGTCACTTTTATCTCAAATAATGAAATTCTTCGTTGAAATATCCGACCCTTAATACAGTTTATAATATTTTCCCTTGCTACATACAAAAGTGAAAACTCATCTTCGTAGTGAAAACTTTAAAAGAATCTGCATAATAGCTTTCGAGTTGAATTGTATAAAAGAGCAGATGTAAAAAGTCATCCCATACTTTATTTGTCTACGGGAAAGAAAAAAGATTTAAGTTCCATATTTTTCATATGTTAAGTGTGTACAAATATTGATCAATACTTGAGTTTAAGATAATCATGTAAAATCTTTTGGTGTGTGCGTGCGACGTGCTTGATGTACATATCTCTATAATATTTATGACAGCAATATAATTATAAAATTTTGCATACATATGTGAAAAGATGAAATTGTGTTATATAATAATTTATATAGTGATAGTTATAAAAAGGTATATATAGCCATACAGCAATCGACTTAGGTCACATGCTTGTACTGACCTATTTTAAAACTTTTTTTTTCTCTGCGGCTAATCTTAGCTTGAGTTGACAGTAATTAAGCTTAGTTAATTTGACGCTAAAGGTAATTTTATCTTGCTTTCTCTTTTAATTAATACATGTTAGAATAGCTTAACTAGAGTTTATGTAGTTATGTAAACACTTATGTGCAACTATGTCGTAATACAAGCTTCGACATATCATATTGCAAGTCTTAAATATATATTTTTATATAATTTTGCATGCGTATGATGAGTTATTTACTTGGTGGTAGGGCTTTGTGCAAGCTCGTCTGGGTAGGTATCACCCACTCATCAGATATTCCACCGCCAAATAGCAGTACTTGCTATTGTTGTGTTCCGGTTTGAAGGGTGAGTGAGCCAGTGTAATTACAGGCACAAGGGACATAACATATTAGTACCCTAGGTTGGTGGCGCATTGGCGATGTAAGCGATTGTTAACATCTTTTACAATGCCAATGTCTATGGGCGTTGGTGACCGTTTACCATCAAGTGGCCTATAATATGCTCGTCCGCCTCCGTATGCTATAAAAATATATTTTTTAAAGATGATGTTATAAACATCATTGTACCATACAACTGTTTTTTTTTAGATAAAATAATATTTAGTATTTTGTGTATAGCAACCTCCAATTTTAGAGCTGTCTTGAACGAAATTATTCATAGTGACAATTTATTTGGTGCTTTATGTAAGTCCGTCTAGGTATGTTCTCACTCATTATAACCCACCAAAAAGCAATAATTAATAACCTTATGTTATGATTTGAAGGATGATTAAGCCAGTGTAAATAAAGGCAAAATACCCTTACCACTACAGTATATATAAGGTATCTTGCAGAGCCTATATCAATGAGCGATAGTGCCCACTTACCATTCTTTCTCGTTATTTTAAATGAAGAAACGATTTTTTTTTCAAAATATATGGTTAAATATGAGGCTTAATTTTTAAGATATCTTAATCGCTCAATTTGAATATCATGATTATACACGAAGATTGTGGGTTAAAATCCAATATTTATGATAATTTAATTATAAAATGTTTCGTGCTACAAGCGAATGGCTAGAAAATATATTACCTATATTTGTTATATAGAATGACTCATCAAACTTCTTACAACAATGACTCGTTAGCAATCAAAGTTTTGAATTTAATTTGAATATTCAAAAGGTATTATAATTTGAAACCAGAACGAGAGAGAATCGAATGCATCCCTAAAAATAGTAACATTATAATAATTAAATTTCATCATGATGAGAAGCGTGTAGACGTGAAAGCGTGTCGAACAAACAAAGAAACAAACTCACATTCACATTTATATTAGTTTTAGGTTTTTACCAAAAATTTCAAACTATTTCAGAGAAAATGCACCTAAATCTTATATATTATTCTATTCACAAAATCGGGCTTAGCTATTCATAGTAGTAACATAGCGTTATCATGAGGGCTGATGGAAATACATTCTCAGTCCTAGGTAGCATTGGCTTTTAGGGATAAAATAAGGTGACAACATAAAGGGATAGAATATTTCATGCGTACAAAGAATGGAACTGTTTACAAATTTATTATAAATACAACCAACGCAGTTGAACCTGAATAGCACCCAGTAATAAATTATCATATAGCTAACGCACCAAAAGCACCTAAGCCAGCGAAATTTCAGATTTCAACCACGCGTCCTCTACTCGCCCCTCTCGGCGCGAAATAGAAAAAGCATAGAAATTATTTCTACGTTCTTTTATACTATTATTGTATTATTGTCTCGATGTTCGTATTTTACAATTATTCTGAAGAATATAGTGTGATTCTTATATTATGATAAGATAATTAATACAAAGCGCTGTCAGTTTTTTTTCCGTAGTCCTCACGTCACAAGACCATTGGAGCGACAGATTTAAGAAACAAATAATAAACAATTAATGTTTGAAGTATGCATCATATGCGACAGGAGGCGTGACAGAAATAATACATATCCATTATGACCAAATCCTTGAATATATAATGTTTGAATACAACATTTTATTTTTATAATTTGATTTTGAATGTGTAAATCAAATTATTAGCTTTATACCCCTAATTTAATTAATTATTAAATTTTTCTTTAATAATCTTTGCATTTAATTAACCTATACAATAATGTAGCTTATATTTTAATGCTTCAGGTTATTTAGTATTCTATTCGCCTTGTGGTTGAAATACGACCATAAGTTTTATTGAAGAATTGTGAAAATAATAAATTAATATGTATGTTTCGATCTTTTTTTTGTCTAACATCAGTAGCAAAGACAAAAAAAAATATTTGGCAATTAGTTGGCAAAGAGAGAAGACAAAGGTATCGAGCTAATTTTTCTTTACAAAACGATATTATTATTCTATTTTACTGAATAAAATTAGATAATTGAGTTGTTTTGGCTCTAGATGTTTGCAAACACGATAAGTACATTATCCACTGACTACAACCTAGTTTAATAAACAACAACAACAGAGACTGGGCAAGTTTTCGCCGGTACTATAATTGTTATCAATGTTCATGTCACCGTGTAATTAACCCCAGGTGCCAGGGGACTATTACAATCGTTCCGTAGCAAGAGAATTTAATCAGAAAACAGGACGTGAGTTACAGCGCTCTTTATAGACCACGAAACGTATTTTATATAAATAATTGTAATGACAAAAAATAAAAATTAAGCTATTTTTGTAGTTATATTTATATCTTAAACATAATTATGATATAAACCGTTAAATTTCTACTTAAGATTATAATCCGGTCATTTAGATATTATATTGATTTTGGGTGTATCTAAGCACATTTTCACTCTATATCTTACCCTCTACTCATAGTCCCATAGAATAACAATGCGATACGACTCGAGCGCTTGAGTCAGCGCTAAGACTCCATGACTCACCGGAGTAACACCGAAAATTTCTCCAAACTCTGATTTGAAATATAGAAACATTCTCGAAGTACAAAAATATTCTCCAAAGAAAAATCAAAGATCAACATATAATTTATATTAAGGACTTCAGACTTCAGGAAAAAAGCCGAGATGGCCCAGTGGTAAGAACGCGTGAATCTTAACCGATGATCGTGGGTTCAAACCCGGGCAAGCACCACTGAATTTCATGTGCTTAATTTGTGATTATAATTCATCTCGTGCTTGACGGCGAAGGAAAACATCGTGAGGAAACCTGCATGTGTCAAATTTCACTGAAATTCTGTCACATGTGTATTCCACCAATCCGCATTGGAGCAGCGTGGTGGAATAAGCTCCAAAACCTTCTTCTCAAAAGAGGAGAAGAGGCCTTAGCCCAGCAGTGGGACATTCACAGGCTGTTGCTTTTAAGGACTTCAGATTTACTACTTCAGATCTTTTAGATCTTCTTTGTTCGTGTGATATTTAATTATTTAGTTACAAGATATTACATATATATATAAATTCCAAGCTATTATTTTACTAATAAAAGTATTTTGAGGAGTAAATACCGATGTCGACTGCGGCTACAGAATTTCCAAGGAATTTCAATACCATTAATATTATCAAACTATAACCAAACAAAACAGGATCAAAGTTCATTCTAGCATTATAATAGCCTCCTTGTTTCTGACAGTTACTTGACCTTTACGATGTAATTATCTTTCGAAACATAATTCTACTACTCTACAAGTTTCAATGTACCTATGAATAACAAATTTGAGCGTATATACGAGATATAGGAATTTAATTTGTACATGTAAATGTGTGGCGTAAAGGTTCAACCCAGGTAAGGACTACTGAATTTCCATGTGCTAAATTTGTGTTCATAATTCATTACGATTTTTGAAGGAAGGACGATGTACGTCGGTAAATCTGCTTCGGATGAAAATCTGGCACATGTATGTACATTAATCTGGATTGGAGTGTCATAATGGACATAAACTTATTGTGACTGTAACTTTAGTTTTTAATAATTCACTTAAATAACTTCAGAGTGTACTCATAAATACAGTTTAAACATTTTATCCAGAATTACAAATTAATTAAAGTAATATAATAAAATTCGATCAATATTTAAGAGATTTATAGTTTTTGGGATCTATCATCATTTAATATTACAAGCTAATTGATTTAGTGGTTGGCTTATAAGACCACAAATCACGAGTCTTCGCATAAAATCACCCCGAGGTTAAGATACATTTCGTGCCTCGGAATGCACGTTAATCGCTGTCAGATTGTTGTCCATCCGGATTATACTATAGGGTTTTCCAATAGGGACGCTTAAACTTTGACAGCTGATTGCGGCCATGTTGTTTAAGTGACAGCTGTCAAATGCAGTGTGTTATATTCATTCCGTCCTCCCAAACCACCATGGCAGGTTACAGTGTCGAGCAGCACGTGCAAATCATAAAATTGTTTTATGAAAATGGGTCTTCAGTTCGAGCAACGTTCCGCGCACTTCGCCCGTTTTACGGTCGCGATGATCGTCCTGCCGAGTCGACTATCCGTCGATTGGTGGACAAATTCGAGTCAACCGGGTCAGTTAACAATTAGCCGGTTCCCGTGCGTCAACGTAACGCGAGATCTGCCGAGAATATCGCCGCTGTGCGCGACAGTGTCCTCGAAAACCCGCGGCAGTCAATTCCGCGTCGCGCACAGGAACTCGGCCTTTCGCAGACGACAACTTGGCGAATTTTGCGTTGTGACTTGAGCCTGCACCCGTACAAGATCCAGCTGACCCAAGAGCTCAAGGTTAATGACCATAGACAGTGCCGTATGTTCGCTGACTGGGCATTAGAGCAGTTGGAAGTTGACGCCGATTTTGGCAAAAAAATCATCTTCAGCGACGAGGCGCATTTTTGGATGAATGGCTATGTCAACAAGCAAAATTGCCGTATTTGGGACGAGACCAATCCACACGAGGTTCACCAAGTGGCAATGCACCCGCAGAAAGTGACTGTTTGGTGCGGATTTTGGGCCGGAGGCGTGATTGGTCCGTATTTTTTCGAAAACGATAATGGTGTGGCCGTCACCGTCAATGGTGAGCGATACCGGTCGATGATAACCAACTTCTTTTGGCCTGAAATCGAGAATATGGATCTGGACAACATGTGGTTTCAACAGGACGGCGCTACGTGCCACACAGCACACGCTACGATGGAAGTTCTGCACGATCAAGCGCCCTTAATGGAAAACCCTATATTATGGTAATATAAATTGCATTGCTTATGCACATACTTGTTACAAAATATTTATAAATTATATATTTGTAGATATTGTACTTTAATATAGATTAATATTTACTCTAAAGCTTAATTATATACAAATAAAAATTTCTGTATAAATCATGACCACGTGCAATGGTACCATTCATTTAAATTTTGACTAAGACAGATATAAGTTATATACTCAATAGTATAATGTTAGCGGTCTCTTCCCCACCAGAGTAATCAACATGGTCGAGTGTATAAAAAACACGGCAAACAACAGAATCACTTCACTTCGCCTCCGTCGCTCGACTTGATCGTACGTCTTCCTTATAACTTTAAAAGTAAACTTAAACGCTAACATCAGAAGTGGGATCAGAATCTCATGTATTCTGATCCGCTCTGCTACCTGTGGTAACGTATTGTACGATGAAAAGGATCTGGTGAGTGCGTTCCAATTTGTTTAAAAGCGATAGACACTGTCTTACTGTGGGTGGTACTTTATAAGTAATTTCACAACCTACCTACATTGCGATAATTTATTTATTTAACTACCCTGCTTTGCATGATTAATTAATTATAGTGATCTTACGCATTAGTAAAGTAAAGTAACAGCCTGTGAATGTCCCACTGCTGGGCTAAGGCCTCTTCTCCTCTTTGGAGAAGAAAGTTTTGGAGCTTATTCCACCACGCTGCTCCAATGCGGATTGGTGGAATACACATGTGATAGAATTTCAGTGAAATTTGACACATGCAGGTTTCCTCACGATGTTTTCCTTCACCGTCAAGAACGAGATGAATTATAATCACAAATTAAGCACATGAAATTCAGTGGTGCTTGCCCGGGTTTGAACCCACGATCATCGGTTAAGATTCACGCGTTCTTACCACTGGGCCATCTCGGCTCTCTTACGCAATAATAGCTAAGAAACTTGCCTAATAACAGTCGTGTGAATGTGTCTCAGTACATTTCAGAAAGCCATTAACGTCGTTGCTATTAACGTCGTCGTCGTTAAACCGTTCCCTCCACGTGGACAGCCGTCGCGACCGCGTGTAGTGATTGTGACTATAGTGGAGCATCGGGCATTCTACGGTATTGCCTTCACCAGGAGGTTCCGTGAGTGCTACCACGAACCACGATGCGGGAGCGATCGATCGTATCATTGGTGCAATATGATCTGGCAAGACTACGGTGAGATCAAACCAATATTTTAAGTTACGATTACATATGTTTGTTTACTTGTATTGTACTTAGTGTAATATAGTGATTGCCTTCATGTGTATTAAATGTTATGGGGTGACCTTGAAAAGACCCGTGTGTCTCGTTGTCACAAAATGGCGAGCATTGGGGTGACTTGGAAAAGACCTATACAAGTCCACGTTATGTAGCCTACGGTACGGAGTGATTCGGAAAAGACCTGTATAAGTCTCACTATTTGAGCGTCAGGGTGACTCAAAAAATCCGTGTAAGTCCGTGTTTAATATGGGTACGAGGTGACTGAGAAAAACTCTTGTAAGACTCTGAAAGAGCGTAGGAGTGACTCGGAAAAGACTTGTTTAAAATCCCATCAGTAAAGTCGGAAAAGACCTGTATTAGTCTCACTGAGCGTCAGGGTGACCGCTGTAGGGACATCGAAATAAAGGCATCATAAAGACACTTCACTTACACAGACAGTCTGGATACGTATATATCTTCCTTATAACTTTAAAAATAAACTTAAGAGCTAACAATAAGGAATCTGGATTTTATGAGTAATTTTCGCTTCGCATGGTTAATGTAGTATGTAGCGTACTCGTAGCAACCGGCCTACGAGTGCGCTACGGTAACTAGGGTGTACTAATTATATTTAAAACTTTGTTTAAAATACTACATTTCGTTATGAATAATTTTAATTATACCTGTGTAAAGTCAAGGCAGTTGGTTATAAAACTATCGTTAATTAAAAGTAATTCAATTAAAAACATTGTAAATAATCTTCAATTCCCTTAATTGGACTAACAGATCAATTTGTAGCGCAGTCTCTGATAATAAAATATTAATAAGAAAAGTTGTGTAACGGCTCTGTTATGTTGCTGCTCTCATAGTTTGTCAGTGAAGTTGAGATTATTGTGCCAATCAGGCGGCACTTTTTAAAGCGCTGCGGATGAATACCAATATTATTTTGTCCTGTTTTACATGGCACTCTTTGCAGGCGTTTACGATAACGCATTTTCGTCTTCGTTGTCCAGAAGTGTTAGTGATTATGTTAATTAGCTATAAACCGTTATTAATATTCACTTGCCACATGAATAGTATCGGGTAGACTGTTTAATTTAACGATTCACTGTATTATCATAAAATCATTTAGTGCAAACCTTAAAAATATCAAAATTCCCTTCACCATCCAGGCGTGCCCCAGTCGTACGAAAACATAGAGAGTTACCTTTAACCCGCGGCGCTTTACACGAGGTACTATCGAATAATTAGACACTACAAACCGTTTTATATTTATTAATAACAGTAAAAATCTGAGTACATTACTAAAGAAAAATATATAATTAGGACATATCGTTTGCCCACTTTTATTTTATTCATTCAAACCTACGCATTTGTATATTCTTATAAATTTGTTAATTAGCAATGATCCTGTAAGATCATTGCTAATTAACAAATTTATAAGAAACAGCTTTAACGACTTCTAAAAAACAACATTTTACAAAATAATTTAAATATAGAACTGTGTATTTCATTAAGAATGTCAACTGTCACATTATTATTATTTAAATATGGCGTTAAAAATATTTTTTTCTAAAAGCATTCTCTTTTGTTATACAAATAAGTAATAATTTTAAAAGGTAACGTTAAATTACATTTGCCTAAACTGAAGTTGACAGGAATAAAGCGTTGGAAATGGAGGATATATAAGGTGAAATGATAAAGTGTACATTTTACAAAAGTACTTATTTGAATGTCAAGGGATTGTCGGTGTATAAAATGTTTTTATTTATAGAATTCCATTTCAATAATTTCCACTTTGTTATTGAAGAATAATTGTAAAAAAAGTTGGAATATTTGTATCGTATTTTTTAAAATAGATTACCTTTAATATTTAATTATACTATACTACGTAATACTTTCTATGTATCTATTTAAATATCGAAATTCTGATTTAGCAAAACCAATAAAAAATCATTGAAACTAATAAATAATTATTATTTGGCGGTTTTGATAAACAATAATATTATACTTGTTTGTGTTGTTCTTTAATAGTTCTTCTAAGTTATTAAAATATTGATGTAACTATTTAATAATTATTCAGTAAGCGGTTACCATCGAATTTTTATCATTGCCCGCCAACCGTCAATGCGCTACAAACCATGGGATCTAAGATTTTGTTTATAACCCATGTGTACCTGTAATTGTATTTAATATATATAGTTGGTATATTAATGGAACATTTAGTTCCACCAATTTGAAGATGTTATGTCCCTTGTGCCCATAGTTACACTGGTTCAGTCACCTTTCAATCCCGAAAACAACGAGTATGCTGTTTTGCGGTAGAATATGTGGCGAGTGGGTGGTACTTATCCAAACGGGCTTGCTCAAGGCCATACCTCAAAGTAAACAAGTACAATTGTTATTTAAAATGTTTGTCCATGAGTTTAATATAAAAAAATCAAGAGGCATGTATAATAGACAAAAAAAATTATAACGAATAAAATTTATATCGATTTATTTGAGAAACAAACGTTATTTATTTCCGATATATTGTTGCAACATCGTGTCAAAACAATAGCAAGGCAAACAACGCACAAGTATTTACCGGAAGCGACGTCACATGAAAACAAAAGGGAACTGTAGCATCGAAATGAAAGCTATGACTTGAAATCATCTATTCCAAAAAAACTTATATACATTCTTATTCTTGTCCAAACTATTTATGAAACTTGCAGTCAGAATAATACTTCATTTGCAGTCTAAACGCAATTCTTTGAGTTACGTTCCGTGTTCAAAAGTTAAAAATATTTGAAGACCAAGTAAACTCGTGAAAAAATTTTACGCGTTAGGCAGTTGTGATATTAACTAACGTCTTAACTTGTAAGTCTTCATAAAGTTTAAATGCGTGCTAGGAATTATTCTTAAAAATAACAGTGATATCAAAAATAATTCAACTAATGACTAGATAGCTAGTACTGATTTTATTAATTGTCACTAAATGAATTTATCATTTCTCTCTCTTTTTTGTATCTAATCTCTAATTGATCGATAATTTTATCCGATATCCGTTGCATCTACCCCTGTTATGTGTTAGTCAATCGTTCGAAACATTTGTTGGTAATGATTTGTTAATATTTGATATTTATAAAATTTATTATATGTTCTGTTTGTTTCCATTATATACAAATAAAACTCGGTGGTTTTACTCGGTGGTAGAGCTTTGTGCAAGCTCGTCTGGGTAGGTACCATCCACTCATCAGATTTTCTACCACAAAACAGCAGTACTTGGTGTTGTTGTGTTCCGGTCTGAAGGGTAGGGCCCATATGCTCGTCCACTAAACTATATTATAAAAAAAAAGTTATAGGAGAAAGTTGGTTTATAAAGATAACCAAGTGGTTAGAACACATATCTCCATGGTAGGTACTTCTACTATTTAAGCCTTTGCACTACAATAAAACTCGAAGCTTGAAATACTGTATAAATAAACAATTGCTCGTTCTCATGCCTAGCAGATTGTGAACGGACTGGCCTTAATAGCAAGACAATGCGAGATAATCATAAAAAAGAGGCTTAGCCGCTACATGAGCTAAAATAATGTTTAATGTCGCTTTAACTTATAATCAGTAAAACAATAGCCACTAGTGTACAATGACAATGTCATACAAGACATAGCGTGATTGTTTGTTTGCATATGGGCTGAAATGATTTGTTGTTGTTCCGCTTAGTGACACAGGTGTGTGCAATTATTCGTACAATAAGTGATGCTCATTGTAGTTTGTCGTTCTGTCGGATGTAGACAGGATGTAGACTTGACAAATCATTGAATATAACGAATTTACCGATGATTACGGCTCTAAGTAACCTGTTGTAAGAACACACTTTATGATATTTCACGTTTGTGGATTTTAAGCCCAGAGCTGGGAAGTTGGCAGCATACAGAACTTTTGCTTGGCGCTGATCTCCTCTGTTATGTTGACTTGACTTCCATCTAGACTATGAGAGTGAAGGAACCGGGAGTGTTTTTATCATTACGATATAATGTTTATCGAAGAAACAATTTGATTTTTTTTTTAAATATTTATACAAATTATGGCCTGTGCAAAATAAAAATAAAAAATATCTTAAAGAATTGGGAAAAAAAACTAATTATGTTCTAATGTTAATTTAATACAGTAGAACCTCGATTATCCGAACCAATTGGGACTGAGACTAGTTCGGATAATCGAAACGTGGGGACGAGATCATAATCAACACCTTTTTACATAAAACAGTACATATATAATATATATATATTAAAATTTGACATGCATATTAACGTTGAAATATATATGTATGTGTATTTTCAACACCTGAAAAAGTCGAATACTTTTTATTATTTTTTTATTTTTTATAAAATCGTCAATTTTTTATTGACGAACAGATGTAACGCGTTTTTGAGCGGCCAAGTTTTAACAAACAACGTATCTTTCGCACCAATGTTCGGATAAACATTGGTGCGGATTGAGCGTTCAGATAAACTTAGTAATCGTTCGGATAATTGAGGGTTCGGATGATCGACGTTCGGATAATCGAGGTTCTACTGCACTCAAAATGTTGATTCAATACAAAACTTACTTATTGATAAGCAAGAAATCTACTACCAGCTTAAAAAGAAAGAAGAAAATGATTTTACATATAGAAAACATTTAGAAGTCCGGCTGAAACAAATGAGGAACTAACTAATGAACTAACAAACTTAGCTCCTCATAACATTATTTAGTATGATAGTACGATAGTTACTTCTATAATGACTACTACTATTCTTCCTAGAATGATACAACTAACAACCGCGGTCTTCTATTGCCACTTCAACATGTAATGTAAGTTCTTTTTATAACCCTATTTGTGCTTGTACAAATTGTTTGTTCCATCTTCAGCTATAAAACTTTACATATTACAACGCACGCAACAACATTTTTATTTCTTTGTTCAGTTAGTTAAGTGAAATAAAAGTAATATTATACATTTATTAGTATCTAGTAATCACACACTCAGATATATAGACCAGACTTACGTGAACCGTTTTAGCTTGGTGGTATGACTACGTGAAAGCCGATACACAATAAAAAAAGAAAAAAAAAGTCTGAGTCGTCAAGGTATCAAGGTTGAAAACACATTACCATAATAAGTACTAGTTAATAAAAAAACCGTATATATTCAATATAATTTTGATAAAGGTTATTGACCCACTTTATTCGAAATTAGATCAATTAAAACAATGACACGGTTTTATTTCATTTACATACTTTTCTACTAAGTAACCAATAAACTTTATTTTTCAATAAAATGAACAAAATTCATTTTTTAATGTAGAACGTAGAAATATAAAGAGTGAAACTGTATACATAATACAAAGATAATTGGAGATACAATAAACTGGTAAAAATATTACCCTCGTAGGACAGTCGAGTAAACAGGATTGTAACAAGTTTTACAATATATCTTTAGATATATCTTCACAATCTTCTGATTCTTATTAACTATTATAGTACTCACATTTCTACGCATCTGAAGTTATCAAATATGACGAAGGTTATGCTTTGGAGCGTGCTGTAATATAAATGACTAAGTTAAATGCACAACTGTTTTCTGTACAATACTGTAAACTATATAGCTTTTATTTCATGCATGGTTAATTTTTTATTAAATATGACAGCATTACACTTACTTTACTAAAAATGTACCACCTGTCAATAGACATATAAATTATAGCCTACCATGTAAGAGAAAATACTTAAAATCATTATATTTTAAAGAGCTTATGTAAATGTCTGAAGTAAAAAAAAACAACTTCAGTCTATAAATGTCCCACTGCTGACTAAGCTTCTCCGCTTGCCGAGAAGGTTACAATTATATTCCACCAAGCTTGCTCCAATGCGGCTTGGTGGCATACACAGTTGACAGATTTCTATTCAATAAATGCAGGCTTACTTACTATGACTGCCTCGTTGATCTAGTGGCTAGATATAAGGCCGCAGACCCGGTAGTCCTGGGTTCAATTCCCAGGTCGGGCCACTAAATAGTTATTGGGTTTTTCTGTCAGAAAATTCTCAGTAGCAGCCCGGAGTCTGGAAGTTGGAAGTGTGTACACTCCCGTGCCTCGGAAAGCACGTTAAGCCGTTGGTCCTGCGCCTGAACTCTTTCCGGTCGTGTCGGATTGCCGTCCCATCGGATTATGAGAGCTAAGGAAAAGAGAGTGCACCTGTGTTTGCGCACACACTTGTGCACTATAATATGTCCTGCGCAGTTGGCTAATCTCCCTTGAGATTGGCCGCCGTGACCGAAATCGGTCTGGAGGACCTTATAAATTTATTTACTTACTATGTTTTCCTTCATAGATCAAGAGTTCAATAATTATAAACACAAATTAAAATTTGGTTAAGTGTACCAAACCACTAGGCCAAATTTTCTTTATCAATTTGAGCTTGCCTTAAATATGTAGGTAGCTAGATGTTCTAAGCCCACATAGTTTCTTTAACCTATCTCTATACCAAATTCAACAACAATAAATTAAGGCAATGAATTATAAAATCAAAATAGACAGAATCAATGTCTAACGACTATAATATTGGCGAAGAAAAAATGCTTACCAACGTAAAGACCAATCTCTAAAATCATATGAAGGCATTCATTCAATTTGGGTTTGCTCATTGATGAACTAAAAATTTGGTTATCTGTACTAAATAAAGGACGCAGTTATTTAGTTTACTCACACTAAAAAATTCCCATTCTTATTTAAAGTAAGCTTATTAAGTGTTCATTGGCATATGTGCTTAATTAAGTTATTGTAAAAGACACATTTGCTACATAAAATACACACACATTCAGACGTCTAAAAAAATCATCATCAAAATTCGTTTCATTAAAATAACAATGGCGTACATGTATGACATAATATGTACAACATATGTCATAAATGTACAGATTAAATAAATAAGATAAAATTATGAACATTTTTTTTTTTCGATTCATAAATTAAACTAACCATATATATCATGTGACATGTATGATTATTGAATATTTAGTATAAATTGTTATTTGAAAAAACATGCCCGACTTAAATCACGTTTAGATGCTCTTATGTAATTCTGCAGTTTACTGACCATTTGACAATATCACTAACGATTCTACTAAATTTCGCTTACGCCTTAAGAAATCGTTGGGCCGTGAGAATTCCTTCCTCTAAATTTTTATTTTCGCTGATGAAGCATTGAATCTTGATTATGGTATTGTCATTGAATATAAAAAAATAATGGGCACGTTCTATTTTTATTTATTGCATTTCGAAAGGAAACTGTCAATAAAGCATTTCGTAAATATCAATAAACATTGAAAAATAAAATTTTATTTATAAATTTGTGTTAATATATTATATACATAATTATGATTATACAATATTACTACAGACCTCAGGATTTATATATACGTCAGGGATAAAAATAAAAAATGTTTTATAAAATTTTCGAATTTGAATAAAAAATTAAATAATAAAAAATATATAAGTATGTATAACAAAGATGGTTTTCATTTTTAGGTGGATTGGTACAACCCATCTATTAGTTGCCACTAGTCTTATTCTAATATGCGCTAAGAACAATATTAAATCGGCGATGCTTTGACATTTAACGAGTTTTTTATTGTACTGGAGGCAAATGAGTTCACGTGTCGGTAAGGAGTGACTCCTTTATTGCCAAATACTGACGTTATAAAATCCCTAAGGAGTTGCTAACGTGCTTCCAGCCTTGAAGGCAGTTCACTCGAAGTCTGAAAACGCTGAAAAAATCGCTATATTTCATGTATACTAATTTTATTCACAGTCTTGGTCACTAATTGTACATATCCATTAAAATATATTCTCTTATATTGGATTTATACCTTTTATTTTTCCATATCAACGATACTAATGAATGAATACAAAAATATGGAATTTAATATTTTTCTATTAATCAATTCTTTTTAAGCTTTAATTAAAAAATATATAATATTCCTTTTATAATTGTTGCGAGGACTTATTGGTTTTTAAAACTTTTTAATTATAATATCAGCGTTGAATCAATGGCACGGAAACATTTTATTTTTATTGAATTTTAAACGTATATTTAGCATTCGTTACACGAGAGGAATATGGTTATATATATTGTTATTGATTAATGGAGAAATTAATATTATTTTTATTATTAACCAAAATCAAAATACGAGTATAATACGTATAAGTAGCCCCTTAGGCCCAATAAAATTCATAAAAGCCTCTGAACCGACTTTCACGACTTGCACAACTTTGGGCGTAGTCACATTAGTAGGCGTAGTTTTATCTCTATTCCCTTACTTTCATATTTAGAAGGATCGAATCGATCGATCAATTCGAGAAGCGAGATCAGGGGCTATCGCGTTGTGGCGATCTGCCACTTCCTCTACCGACTTGCACTCCATGCTCTGATTGCTTTTGGGATTCAAGCCCAGAAGCTCGAGCGTTCAACTGTATAAGCTAGGCTTAAGGGAAATATCAATACAAATTAATATGATGCTTTAAAAATTGAAACTATATAGAAAAATATTTTAAGTGTAATTTTATAATAACTAAGATACCACGAGCAAAAGTCTCGAAAGAGTTTATTTGTTATAAGTCAAATATACATAATATTTGGAAATTAAATAAGTATTCAGATATAGAATCTATTTCATTAACCTTCGTCGATCTTCACGTATTTGAAAAAAAATAAAAAATACCATTTAAATTTTAAATAAAAATCGCAACCAAAAAGGTTAACATAGACAGCATAGGTAGAACTTTACAAAATTTACATAAAAACCTTGATTCATCTTTCCAACACTTTATTTATATACATAAACCACTAATTTTAATATTTTACTTTTATAATTATAGTTCTTTAAGTTTTCGACTTTTAATAACCATTTCCAATGTTTAAATTCTATTACTCGGTCGCTGCGATGGTGTGGTAGTGCTTTGTGCAAGCCGGGCTAGGTGAGAGTGGTACTTATCACATTTCCTATCGCCGAGCAGTAATATTTATTATCTATTCATGTGTTCCGGTTTGAAGGGTGACCCAGCTTGACTACGGGCACAAGGGACATAATATCATTTTTTTTATCTAACGATTTAAACGATGATAAGTCTTTCATAAGATTGCCATTGTCTAAGATAGTGGTGATCACTTCAGGTGGCTCATTAGCATGTCTACCATTACTTTTAATATAAAATATAAAAACTCTGAAGATATTAATTGATTTCGTTACCTTTAAAAAATGTGGGTCAGCTATCCAAAGTTATTTGAGACACGCGAAGGTCGCAGAAAATATAATATATTTTTCATATTAATAAAACTTGTACGTTGGAATAATTGTACAAAAACTTTAATAAAAATATAACACCTATTCTTATCGATCTCCACTGGTGCCAGGCCGGTTAATTTTTTGCTCAGAGGATCGGTATTGCGGTTAAAAGGTGAAATCCTAATGTAAATAATTGTTTGAAAAAAAAAAAACTATATTTAAATATATTCTTATAATCCGTAAGAAATCGTGATTTTAGAAGCGAAATTAAATTGTATATTCAAATAATTTCAATCTAAAGCTACCATCAGTTAGGAATGTAGATTATGCCAAGAAGGTCAAGACAGTTATTACTCTTTTTAACCAATTTATCGATTGTGCATTATACAACATGTAATAAAGTAACAGTCTGTGAATGTCCCACCGCTGGGTTAAGGCCTGTACTCCTCTTTTGAGAAGAAGGTTTTGGAGCTTATTCCACCACGCTGCTCCAATGCGGATTGGTAAAATACACATTTGACAGGATTTCAGTGAAATTTGACACATGCAGGGTTCCTCACGATGTTTTCCTTCAACGTCAAGTACGAGATGAATTATAATCACAAATTAAGTACATGAAATTCAGTGGTGCTTGCCCGGGTTTGAACCCACGATCATCGGTTAAGATTCACGCGTTCTTACCACTGGGTCATCTCGGCTTTACACAAGTAATAATCATTTTCAAATAATTTTATTTCTGTACAAAAATTTGCGAATACTAATTCTATACTCTTATATGATCTATACAATCATGTACTATAATATAAAAGGTCATAATTATTTATATTTCTTTAAACATGTACTTTAAATTTATTTTATTGATTAGTAAATTTAAATAATTCATATTTACTAAATATATGTACAGTTCAACTATTTATTTATGTTTATATAAGCTTACATATAACGACTTAAAATTTTCAATGAATACAGTTCTACCTAGGTTTATAATAAGACGTAATAACATAAAATGAATATAAAAAATTATAGCCTCAGCTATTTATTATGAGAACGAAGATATATTTTCTAAATAAACTACTTTTCAAATGAACACAATGGACCGAAAAATATCCCTTAGAATAACTATTACAAGTGTGTGTGTGTTCGTAACGAAGAGAAAAACGATTATTCCATCTGATATTTATTTACTGAAAGACACTTATTATAATATCATAAATATTCCATAAGAGTTTCACATAAGCTACACCATTTGGGTTACAATGTGGTATAATACGTATACTAAAACATTATAAATAGATAAGATTTGTATGTTTGTTTGAAATGGATAAACCCAATAACTACTACACTGATTTGAAAAATTCTTTCACCTACATATATAGATATTTAGCTTCATTGTCAGTTAGTGAAATAGACTGCATTATATTTTCAAAAAAGATAAAAAACAGTTACGAAAATTTTAATTATCAAACATGTTTCTATCAAAATATATCTACGATATTATTTACTAACGGCCTTATTTATAAACGTTGCTTAGTTACTGTTTAGCTAAACACTGATTTGTCTCTTTCTGGCATTATTTATTTGACATACGAAAGAACAAGACAAAATATTGTTTAACTAATCACCAGTTAAATAAAATTTATGAATAAGGCGGTAAGAGTGAGTTCAACCCGGACGATGTCGAGGTAGGCCACCAATTCTTCATATAAAGCAAAACGAGAGGGAAATTCACTCATGACTTATAATAATAAGAATTAATTATCGCTATCTTTGTCTAATGACGATTAACTTTGTGATATTGTCAATACAATAAAAAATTATATCCATTTGATTCAATATTAACAGTTGTTAATTTTGTTTTATTTTCAATTAACTATATTGTGTTTTTTTTTCATTTTGTCACATTAACCTGGCCTATGCTGTAAGTAGTAACAGCTTTTAAATGTGTCCGAGCTGGGCTAAATCCTCCTCTCCTTTTAAGGAGTTGGTTTGGAGCTTTCAAAAAACTAGGTGTGCAATTCATCATGTTTTATTTACTTAGAATACTATGTTTAGCTAAACAATTTAATCAATAAAACGAATATATATAGAAACGTGCGATTTAAGTCTATATAATACATAGATTTAAATGTGTGCGTTATAAATAGATATAAAATCTGGAAAATCAATGATTATAAAAAAAATAAAAGTACAGAAAAACAAAAAAGAATATTTGAAACAATATTAATGAAATATATTCAATTTCGTTTCAATATTTTTTGGAGAATTAATTCAATCGTACAAATCAAACGTTTTCACCAATTACTTTATACATTTTTCCTAACAATGATACAGAGATATATGAGATTATTATTACATTGGTCCGCTCTGTTTGACCGATATACATTTTATTATCTGAGCCTCGTAAACAAAACTGTTACTACGTAGACATCTAAGAAATATCTTTGTATAATGTTGTTTTAATATTTTTGCCGATATTCCTTTGTTTGAAGGAAACATAGTAACTAATCCTGATTACTGAGCTCTGTGTTTTCAAGCATTTAAGCCGTTTCTTTCCGAACATTTTCATTTCTTTGCTGTCCAACATCTATTGTTTTATTTATAAATGAAAAACAGTTTATACGAATCTTATATAAACCATGGATTAATGAAATTCTACGCTATTTTTATCATCGTCTCGTATTGTTTCCTGTCTTAATAAATAAGTATATTTATTAACGTAGTATTTATATGGAATAATTAGTTTTAATTGGAGAGTTTATTCAGATCTAGTATAGCATATATGAATAGAGACTTATTAGGGAAATGAAAAGAAAATGTATCGTGCATATTTAAAAAAATACGAGATGTATTAATTGACCTTGGGAAAAAAGAAAATATGATTTTTGTTTTTAGTTCAGCATTTTTCAATGGACTTTAATTCAATTATACAAAAACTTCGAAATTATTTTTACTTAGCTCGGCAACAAAGCACAATATACGTATACGGTTTATATGGTAGTTATTTTTGTTTTATTGATAATCTATAATACATATAATAAATCTGTAACTGGTCGATGTCTGTACATGGAAGATATATGAGTAAAACTTTTATCGGGGGTCTTTATAAACCCAATACAACCCAAAACAATGATTAATAGAATTTTTGTCTGTTTGTCTGTGCGTTTGTGCACGCTAATCTTAAAAACGGCTTAACGGATTTGAGTGCGGTTTTCACTTATGTATTGTGGCTAACTTCACTAATACATGTTCACTAAGACAGTAATGTTTTTTTTTCGTATTTAACTCATTTCGATGTTATAAATGTTTTTCTTAATTTTCTCAAAAATAGTATATTTCCGTTTACTGTGAGTGATATTGTTATTATCAGGGACCAAATTATATGTGTTAAGTTGCTTTTACAGTGATATATTATATTGTATTTTCGTATTTCAACCCATTTCGAGGTTAAAAAGTTTTCTTAATTTTCTCAAAAACGGCGCATTTCCGTGTAATGTGAGTATTATTTCTATGATCAGGGGCCAAAGCTCTACCAGATACAACAGAATTTCACCTCAAATTCGTGCCGCACGATAACATACTGTAACCGAGCGGTCAAATAACTGCTTTTGAACCTTTAATCTAAATTGTTATATAGGTGCTTTTTTGAATATTATATACTTTTTCTATATGAAATGCCCGCTTAAGTAGCTCATTGAGATATATGTGTCAAGTTCAATACACAACATTTGCTTTAAATCCCCTTATTTTTTTGTTTAGTTAAATGAGTAGCCTTGATTAAGTCTGATTTTATTTAGTCTCTGACAGAAGAACCTTTTCTTTTACTTTATATTGCACACATAAAAGAACATAAATCTATAGCAAAAAACGAATTAATAAATAAATTATCCATACATATAAATAAAATTGATGTTTCTGTCTGTGATTTCAAAATAACTGCCTGTTTTAAAGGTTATGTGGCTATTTACGATTTACCAAAACCAAAGCAACATTTTTTTTTTACATTTTTTTTTTCTGTCTGTTTGTGCATGCTAATCTTTCACACGTCTTAAAATTACAAATTGAAATAACCGAAGTATTATAACAACTATTTCAAGGTTCAGTTTAGTCTTTATTTCATCAAAATCAGATAAGTCTATCAAAAGTTATAAAAAATATCTATTTTTGTTGTTATCTATACACATAATATAATGACTTCCTAAACGATTCATTAACGCAGAGCCTAATAAACCACGGGGGTTAGAAACTTGAAAATTTGGCAGTTGATACATTTTATAATGTAAACACCCACTAAAGTAGGATTTCTGGAAATTCCACCCCTAAAGAATTGAACGATTGTTTAGAAACCTGTCATTTTTAAAGTTAGAAGCATAAAAATTAATATACAAGCTTAATAAATAAAAATTTATTTCAAATTTACCCCCTAAGAAGGTAAAGAAGGGGTTGTAAGTTTGTATGGGGATTCCGTAATTTTTGATGTAAGAAGAATGATATTTAATATTAACGCTACGCATACGTATTTCGTCGTTTTTAGAAATTCAACTCCAAACAGGAAAATGGAGTGAAAGCATTAGAATAAAAAAAAAGTAGTAATTTACTATATATTTGTGTTTGTTGATTGAATTAATAAACATGTATTTTGAAGTTGTAGAAACATTTATTTTTGTTTTGAAGAGTTGGGTGCAAATAACGAAATTAAAAATATACAATATCTGATATCAATATCTTCTAGGGAGATATATATTTTTTATTCGAACTTCAATATGTTAGTGAAGTTTGGATAAAGAAAACATTCCATTATTGCCACGTGTACCACTTAATTTGTAGTCCCTAAGCTTTACCTCAACCTGACTCTTAAACCCTAAAGAGTTAGTTTTGTTTAATCTAAGTTTGATAAAATAAAAAAAAAATATTCGTACGCTTGCTCATTTACATTAGTAACTATATCTAACGTCGTGGATAGATGACCGAGGTATTTAAGCAATAGAATCGTAGACCAGAAGACATGTTCATGCTTCTTACTTTAAAATCACATACCAATCCAAATTTCAAGTAATCGTTTATCCTTTACTTATACTTAAGCGCGAGCGAAGCCGCGGGCAGCTGCTAGTTTAAAATAAAAGTCTGCTTATGTATCGTGTCCATATTCAGCTGATACTCAAAGTATCCTTCCGATATTTGAGACGCTTGATAACATAACGTTTATCATTTCAATTAACCCAAACAAATAATCCTCAGCGTCACGGGTATGATCATTAATTCCATTAGTATTGCCTAAAGTTATACCTCTACGTTCATCATTATGGTGACTATTAAGGTACCCCATATTAATCGCGCACGGGCATGAAATTTCAAAGACCCAATCTGTCATTATTCGAAACCCATGTCAAATATCCCTCTCGAATCCATACAATACACGATTGCCTTTAAATGTGACAATCGTCACATTTCGAATACCCTTTGGTATGGTTCATTGAATTTCCTTTAAGGTTCTTAAGGAAATGACTAGGGCAGAAATAATTTAACGTCTTTTGTGAAATTGAAGTTAGATTTACTTTAAACGAAACCTAAATCAAAGATATAATAATAATAATACGCTCGATGATTTTTTTATATGTTTACCTATTATTTATTATACAAATTATTATTATATTTATAATCAAGTTTTAAGTCTTAAATTTACTAATTACGCTATCGCTAAAGTACTAATGAATCTAATGTAGTACTTAGTATAAGTACAGCTTTCACTGTCTCACTGCTGGGCAAAAGCTGATCTCATCTAGTGAAGCAGAAATGGAGATCATTTCATCACGGTGCTTCAATTCAAATTTTTTTCCAATGTGGTAGAATCACAAAGATGTATTTAACTTACCCAAATTTGAATTTAGAAATCTCAATTAAAATACACGTGTTCAACTTACTAGGTCATCACGACTTCATTTCATAATATAATTAACATAAAACAAGACTTGCAGTCGCGTTTACTAACTGCATTCTAAGCGTTGTTAAATTTGCCTTAACATAGTTTACGTTGTTTGAAATTGCTCTAAACTTACAGTCACGTTGAAATTATTCTGCAATTTACAATGCGTGAATACTAAAAAAACTAAACTATAAATATTTTATTATTATTAATGATTAATATTGTCCGTGCAGTGACGGAGTAAGAATACAATTCACTGCCCCTCTCTCTCCCATGGGTGTCGTAAGAGGCGACTAAGGGATATCTGAGCGACCATCTGCTCATCTGGTGGTAGGATGACTCTCATCCGCCTGGCTTGTTACCACCGTACGCATGGTGAAAAACTCGTGAAGTGGCTGCTCGCAGTCGCGTTTCGAGATCAGCCAGTGTACAGCCAGTGCACGGGCGCACATTGCCGTGGAAATTATATTGACCTGCCGGACAGGGAGACCCGTAGAAACGGTTGTTCCGCTGGCCGCCCGTGGCAGAGTACAGGGGCCCAAGCGTTCTTAACCAGCTCGCGAGGCTGCCTCACCAGGCCATGGATAATCTCGGTGTGGACTGTCGTGCCGGTTGGTGACCGGACGGTGGGGTCCCGGCGGCCACTACCGGGAGGGTTCGGGGGCCCTTCCGTCCGGCGAGTCAGTTTATTTTCCCTTCTGGCAGCTTCTTGGGGAAACACAGCTCCACACTTTGACCATCTCTATCGTGGCAATGCGTCGCTCGCTTCACGTCTTGTCCTTTCCTTTTCCAAATGATAGCGCATACAATAATAAATAACGATCGATCAGCGGTGCACACCCCAACCATACCTTCGCTGTTTGAGGTCGAGTTCTCTAACATCCGTGGACTCCATGCTAACCTCAATGCTGTCCACCACCATCTCGAGACAGCACGGCCAGCAATGTTGTTTCTCACGGAGACTCAAATACTCCGTCCTGTCGATACCTTTACTTGGTGGTAGAGCTTTGTGCAAGCTCGTCTGGGTAGGTACCACCCACTCATCAGATATTCTACCGCAAAACAGCAGTACTTGGTATTGTTGTGTTCCGGTTTGAAGGGTGAGTGAGCCAGTGTAATTACAGGCACAAGGGACATAACATCTTAGTTCCCAAGGTTGGTGGCGCATTGGTGATGTAAGCGATGGTTAACATCTCTTACAATGCCAATGTCTATGGGCGTTGGTGACCACTTATCATCAGGTGGCCCATATGCTCGTCCGCCTATCTATGATATAAAAAAAAAAAAAACCTGCTACCTTAATTATCCCGGCTACATGCTTGAAAAATCCTTCAAAGCGAAAGCCCGAGTATGCTTGTTCGTCAGGACGGATGTTTGTTGTCACCGTCTGCGCTGCTTGGAGGACCCTTCCTTCTCCATATTAGTGGTACGTGTGGACCTGATTCGCCAGAGTCGAGTCTACGTGTGCCTCTACAGATCCCACAATGGTGACTTGGAATCAAGCCGACTATTTGACCATCTTAGTCGGGTGGCAGATGCTGCACAAGAGCAGTTTCCTAACACGGAACTGGTGTTTTTGGGGGACTTTAATGCTCACCACGAGTCATGGTTGAAGTCCCCCAAAACTGACCATGCTGGAAGGACTGCTCATGCTTTCGCTCTCACGCATGACTTGACCCAACTGGTTGATCAGCCCACCAGGATCCCAGATATTGACGGGCAAGCGTCTTCTCTTCTGGACCTTCTGCTGACTACTCACCCGGTGGAATATCAGGTTGAGGTTCAGGCTCTTGGTTCTTCGGATCACTGCCTGATAACTACCAAGGTGCCACAGGCCAAGCTACCGTCACCAGCGGTATGCAAACGTCTCGTTTGGCACTATAAGTCGGCAGATTGGGAGGGATTGCGCGATTACTATGCGTCAGTCCCTTGGAAAGAACGTTGCTTCAGTGAGAATGACCAGACAGCTAGCGCCGCTGCTATTGCTGATGAGATCCTGTTGGGGATACTACATTCCTAACTCAGACCTCATCAGTAAGGCTACGCGTATCCGTTGGTTCACTCGCGAATGTGCCGATGCTGTGTCATCTAAGCAGGCGGCATATCGCGCATGGATCAATGGCTGCGTTAACATGCGGAGCGGATGCACAGCGCATTGTACAGATTGGTAATGACCTTGTTTCGCATCCTAGGGGCTCCCGTAGCTTCTGGCGTCTGACCAAGTCTGTGCCAAACAATTTCTGCCAACATTCGCTGCCACCGCTCAGGAATCCGGACGGATCGCTAGCTCACAAACCGCAGGAAAAGGCCGATCTTCTGGCAAAACTCTTTGCGGACAACTCTGTGATCGATGATTGCAGTGCGCAGCCACCTTCTATACCTTCATGTGGCCACACGATGCCCGACATCAAAACCAGGCAGCGTGATGTGCGTGCAGAGCTGCAATCACTCGATGTACGGAAAGTTAGTGGTCCCGATGGAATACCAGCCATAGTGCTGAAGAAGTGTGCAGCGGAGCCGTCTCCTGTGTTGCCGCGCCTGTTCCAGCTGTCTGTCTATACAGGACGTGTGCGGGATTCTTGGAGAGAGGCTAATGTGCAAGCGGTTCCCAAAAAAGGGGATCGGTCTAACCCGGCAACTTATCGGCCAATAGCTATCACTTCAGTACTTTGTAAGGTGATGGAACGGATCCTAAATAACCAACTGATCCATGACCTAGAAGATCACTGTCTGATTAATGATCGTCAGTACGGGTTTCGACCGAAACGGTCCACAGGTGATCTTCTAGCGTACCTAACACACCTCTGGGGTGAAGCTATCGACAAGCGTGGGGAATCGTTGGCTGTCAGCCTCGATATCTCCAAGGCTTTCGACAGGGTCTGGCACAGAAGTCTCCTCTCCAAGCTGCATACGGTCTGCCAGCTCAGCTCTGCACCTGGATTGCCAGCTTCCTACACAAGCGTAGCCTTCGCGTTTTAGTTGATGGTTGCGCTTCACAATTCCATGTAGTGAATGCTGGGGTCCCCCAAGGGTCTGTGCTATCCCCCACACTCATCAATGATATGCTCACTCTCGGGAACATACATTGCTATTTTATTTTATTTATTTAAAAGGTACATCAACATCACACATATTAAACACTTATAAACTAACAACTTAAGGCTATTATTACATCTGATATGAGTGACAATTATAGATGTACACAGCATTTCAAAACAAAGAACAAAAACTTATTGTCTAACTATTCGATATAAATAGGAACTATGAAAGTACTGTATTATGATCCAAACTGTTAAAAATTTTAAATAAAAAAAAAAATGTATATAATGCCAAAAATATAGATAATATAAATAAAATTACATTTAAATGAAATATGACCTAAAGTGATAATTGCTGTTGAATTTTCTTTTTAAACGATGGTAAGGTATCAAAAAATATGTCGAGATTTGGAATTTTATAACACGTGTTGTTATACTCGGTACAGATTCTGTTCATAGAGCTGTGTTTGCCAATATTTGTACGAGACAAGGATACATGAAATAATTTCGTTATGGGCTTTCTGGGAGGTCTTGGTGGTACTGCAATGTTAATACATAATAATAGTTGCTCACTCTTAATTATACCATTGATGATTTTATATAGAAATATTAAGTCATGTATTTTCCGACGTTTATTCAAAGTTGTCATATTAAAGAATTCCAATCTTGTATCATATGATGCTCTATGCGATATGCCCCTAGAATCAAAAGCAAGGTGTCTAGTGAATGCGCGTTGAACAGATTCAATTCTCTGTGAGTGGACTGAATACATGGGATTCCACACTTGGGAGGCGTATTCAAGAAGGCTACGCACGAGGCCATTATATAGTGTAATTTTGGTTTTAGCGTTGTAAGCTTTTGTATTTCTTTTTATGAAACCAAACATTTGTGAAGCCTTCTTCACTATAATTTCAAAATGAGGTGTAAAACTTAGCTTTTTATCAATTGTGATCCCTAAATCCCGAATGACCTTAACTTCCTCAATACGTTCCCCATATATTTTGTAGCTCGTTGTATGAGTTTTGTTTTTTTTAGTGAAACGAATGCAAAAACATTTTCTTGGATTTAATTTCATGTTATTATGTTTACACCATTGTTGAATTCCGTTTAAATCCTCTTGAATTAATTTTATGTCAGTGTCGGATTTTATTGTTCTATATATTTTGAGGTCGTCTGCAAAAAGCGAACATCTACTATGACGGATATATTTAGTAATGTCATTTATGTAAACTAAAAATAACAAAGGTCCCAAATGTGAACCCTGGGGGACTCCTGATTTCGCATAATATACACAAGACTCATGTCCTTTTATAGACACTGTTTGTGGACGGTCAGTTAAATACGATGTAAACCAATTTAAGATAGAGTCATTTAAACCAATTGTTTTCATTTTTTCTAGTAAATTTATATGATTCACTGTGTCGAAAGCTTTACAGAAATCCGCATAGACAGCGTCCACGTCATGACCAGTATCCAGCGATTGAGAAATGTCACTAACAAAAGAGACTAAATTGGTCTGTACTGAGTAGCCCCTCCTAAAGCCATGTTGATGGGGAGTCAAGACATTATTTATGACATAAGATATGCTAGAATAGACAAGAGACTCAAAAATCTTAGAAAAACAAGACAAAATAGAAATTGGTCTGTAGTTTTTGATATCGTTTTGAGCTCCCTTCTTGTAAACTGGTAAGATTCTAGCTTGTTTCCATCGTTGAGGAAATCTGCTGTCGTATAATGATCGGTTTATGATTGTCGTTAGGGGGTAAGATAATTGGGCTGCGCAGTGTTTGATAAATAAAGGGGGAATGTTGTCAGGACCTGCTCCCTTAGATAGATCTAGGGTTTTTAATAGTTTGTAAACATCGTTGTAGGTATATTGAAAAGGTTCTGTATGTTTGTCTAGATACACTGCACGACCTTGGTTGTGAGTACATTGATCAGAATATACGGAAGAGAAATGCCTAGCAAAAAGGTTTGCAATGTCAGAGCCATTATTAGCAATTTTATTATCAAGGTGCACAATGGACGGAATGAAATTCTTTTTGGGTTTCTTATCAAAAAATCGCCAGAAGGAATTAATGTTCTTGGTAAGAGCTTCCTGGATACTATTTTTATAATTTTTATAATACTCATCATACAATTTGTTGACACGTTCTCTAATTAATTCAAATTCTATTTTATCTCGAGGATTATTATATTTTCGATGCCTTAACCTTAATTTATACTTTTCAGATAATAATTTTATTAATGATTTAGTGAACCATTTGGGATATCCTTTCGAATTACTTTTCATCGTTTTAGGAACAAACTTCTCTATAAGTGAATTAAGGACATTATAAAATACAGAAACCATGTCATCAACAGTACTGCATTGGGAAAATTTATATTCCCAGTTAGTACATTCTAGATCAGACACTATTTTTTCATAATCAGCTTTAAAATAATTTAAGTGCAATTGCGTTTTGGATGGTAATATTTTTAGATGTGAATTTTCAAGAGTACATATAAGGCTTGGATGATACGGGTCAATTTCCGAAGCGGATCTCGAGTTTCAATAACTTTTACATTTAATTGCTATGCAGATGATAGTACAGTGCACGGGGGATACCACGGACGCGCAGGGGCTGGGCGGGCGGAAACTGAGGAGAGACGGAGGGATCTTGTTGTTGAATTCGATAGGACGTTAGGACTCATTACCAAATGGGGCTCTGATAATCTTGTTGAGTTCAACGCCAAGAAAACACAGGTATGCGCTGTCACAGCGAAAAAGTCGCCATTTTCCCCTCCTCCTTCCCCCTGTGGCACTACGCTGGAGATCCAAGGCAAAGTCGCCATACTGGGAATTGACGTTCGGTGTGACCTCAATCCAAAGGATCACATCGAGGCTGTTATAAAAACAGCCTCACGAAAACTCGGAGTCCTGAACAAGGTGCGGCGTTTTTCACGTCACAACAACTGCTCCTGTTGTATAAAACACAGGTGCGGTCTTGCGTCGAATATTGCTCGCACCTCTAGGATGGCTCCGCTAAGTACTTACTGGAGGCCTCGGATCGGTTGCAGCGACGTGCGGTTCGCATTATTGGCGACGTAAAGGTCACCAACACCCTCGAGCCTTTACAATTGCGTCGAGAGATAGCGGCACTGAGCGCTTTCGATCGACTGTATCACGGCGAGTGCTCAGAGGAGTTATTCACCCTCATTCCTGCTTCCCCTTTCCTTCACAAATCTACGCGTGCTGGCTCTCGATGTCACCGCCTAACTGTGACATCAACTCCATCGCGCACGAAGAAATTTGTCAACTCTTTTCTTTGTCGCCCTCTAAAACATGGAATTCGTTACCAGCACACGTGTTCCCCTCCTCTTATGACCTGGGTTCCTTCAAACGAGGCGTGAAGAGACATCTTGCGGGCCGGCAAGGCGGGGGCGGCTAGTGCAAGTCATTCTTCCTGACTGCATTAGCCATCGTCGCGTTTGGACTTTACTACCACTTACCATCAGGTGGAGTAGAGACATTTGGCCACCAGGGAACTATAAAAAAAAAATGTTGGTTTAGTGATAGTTGGTCAGGAAATAGTTAGCTATAGTAGGAATTGGGTTGCAATATGATATAATAAATAAATCAATATAACAGCTTTCCTATATTAAAAACTATGAAAATTAACAACTTGCAATTTATATTGAACTAGCAATGCCCGCGGTCACACCCGCGTATAATTTATAAAAATATAATGAATAAAAATCAGCCTACAACCTTCCCCGATAAAAGGTTTATACAAAACAGAAAGAATTTTTAAATTCGAACCAGTAGTTCCTGAGATTACCCGGATCAAACAAACAAACTCTTCGGCTTTATATATTAGTATTAAAATAACTGTAATAAACTAACGTTCTGTAGAAAAAAAATAAAAACTGATAGTATAAATAGAGTACGTCTGTATATATTTTACGATATTTTTCTTAAAGAATATTAATAATAACATTTGCATCGTCTTCTATTCTTCTTCTTCTTCTTTCTTAAATCTCTATTAATATTAAAAATGCTGAAGTGAGTCTGTTTGTTACGCTTTCCGTCTTAATATTAAATGAGCAATTATTTGGTGTATCACGGAAACGGCTCTAACGACATGTACTTACTATTAATACCGATTATAATAAGAATTTGTTACGTTTAGCATTGCTTGTTGGTATATAAAAACGTAATAAAATGATAATATTTTTCTAATGAAAACGGATTCAAAGAAATCGAATGAGGAATGAGCTTATATTTATCTGTAATCATTTATTATATCGAATTATATTGAGAGATTTTATCTCGTCATCATCTGTTATCATTTACTATACATTGAAGAAACATTCTAAGAACTTTACTAAGTAAGAGTTCTAATTCTGTTATTAGATTACTGATATAAGTTTATCGGTTTACTTATTGGATTAGTTAAAATAATAACATTATCTGACTAATTAAAGGTATCTATGAAATCTTACTTGTAAACAACAATTTCATAAAAAATAATTTAACCATCATGTAGTTCTCGGGTCAAATTTGATCCACATTGTGATAAAAATGAAATTTTCTTACTCTATTAGTAAGAAAATTTACCGTACTGTACGTATTATTATTATTATTATTAATAATATCTTCAATGGACTCATTATGAAATACGTTTACGCCGTAAGAAATATTAACCATTAATAACATCGCCAATGCGCCACCAATTTTGGAAACTAAGGTCCCTCCCTTGCTCCTACAATTACACTTGCTCCCTCACCCTTCCAACCTGAGCACGACAATATATAATACATAATAAGTGGTTGGTACCTACCCAGTTATCTTGCACAAATCCCTACCACCAACTATACCATTATATAGACTTCCAATGATCTTTACTAAGTCACTATTAGTTTTACTTCAATATAAATTGGACAGTATATTACAGTTTGAAATTTCGACTAGTTACACAAACAACAAGAGATATGCCACGCAGTTAACGCGGAAACGATGATTAATAATCGTATATATTAGTGTATAAACAGATTAATTTCGTCGATGACATTGCGAATATGGTCCTCGACTAAGAATTAATTGTTCCATATGATACAAGTAACGATCATAATTTAAAAATAACATGGAATTGTTTATATATCGTCGTAGCGACTTTTATTGTATGATCATCTGAAATATATTAATTTGTAAATATACTGTAAGTAATACTAGATTGTTATGTTTCAGGAGCGGTATATACTGTGGCAATCGGTAGTATAAATCCATTAGTTCATGTTTATTTGTTTGTTTATATTTCCATTTATATTTTTGTTAACATACACACACACCAACAGCGTTTGTTATTGTTATTTTGTTATTGAGTCTCTGTTACTTGATTTGTTAAGGATGTTCGAAAATGAATGAAAACATTGTGATCAGAATAGCTGCTTGTATCGGGAACAAACACATTACTATCTTGGATCGACCCGCATTGGATCAGCGTCGTCGAATAAGGTTAAATGAGTGAGACCTTATGACTTTAGCCTTCATCGATAAAATGAAATTCGAAATGAATCGTAAAAAAACAAAATTTACCGGGCCAAAACTCCCTGTAAAAAATTTTTTTTAGTTATTTCATACGGACTTGTTATATAAAACATAAATTTTACTATATTGAAAACTTAATGCGTACAACACATGTTACAGACGTGAAACTTGTTTACATTAGAAACCTTTCACGCAAACAAGCACACTCACATTTGACCATGAAATTTTACTCCCACCGCACCAGAAGATCCTACTACAAAAATAAAAGTTAAACTGCTTACCAAGCGCGAAAACCTTGGGGATTGATGTCTTTGTATATAAGGATAAAAAAATATGAGCGTACCTTTTCAAAGATCACGCAGATACGCAACATCAACTCTTATATCTCAAGAAGGATTTATGTTTCTTCTCTTACCTGGAAATATATGAAAAATATGAAGCTGATATCTAAGACGTTTTAGTTGGTAATAAAGAGTAATATGTACAGGACTCGTCAACATAATGAGCCTAAACTCGAAAGTATATATAGGGTTTTCCAATAGGGACGCTTGAACTTTGACAGCTGATTGCGGCCATGTTGTTTGAGTGACAGTTGTCAAATGCAGTGTGTTATATTCATTCCGTCCTCCCAAATCACCATGGCAGGTTACAGTGTCGAGCAGCACGTGCAAATCATAAAATTGTTTTATGAAAATGGGTCTTCAGTTCGAGCAACGTTCCGCGCACTTCGCCCGTTTTACGGTCGCGATGATCGTCCTGCCGAGTCGACTATCCGTCGATTGGTGGACAAATTCGAGTCAACCGGGTCAGTTAACAATCAGCCGGTTCCCGTGCGTCAACGTAACGCGAGATCTGCCGAGAATATCGCCGCTGTGCGCGACAGTGTCCTCGAAAACCCGCGGCAGTCAATTCCGCGTCGCGCACAGGAACTCGGCCTTTCGCAGACGACAACTTGGCGAATTTTGCGTTGTGACTTGAGCCTGCACCCGTACAAGATCCAGCTTACCCAAGAGCTCAAGGTTAATGACCATAGACAGCGCCGTGTGTTCGCTGACTGGGCATTAGAGCAGTTGGAAGTTGACGCCGATTTTGGCAAAAAAATCATCTTCAGCGACGAGGCGCATTTTTGGATGAATGGCTATGTCAACAAGCAAAATTGCCGTATTTGGGACGAGACCAATCCACACGAGGTTCACCAAGTGGCAATGCACCCGCAGAAAGTGACTGTTTGGTGCGGATTTTGGGCCGGAGGCGTGATTGGTCCGTATTTTTTCGAAAACGATAATGGTGTGGCCGTCACCGTCAATGGTGAGCGATACCGGTCGATGATAACCAACTTCTTTTGGCCTGAAATCGAGAATATGGATCTGGACAACATGTGGTTTCAACAGGACGGCGCTACGTGCCACACAGCACACGCTACGATGGAAGTTCTGCACGATCAAGCGCCCTTAATGGAAAACCCTATATAATGACTTTGTGGAGTCACCTCCCATCAGACCAGCGTAACATCCGATTTGCACACATTTGCTAAGTTTCCAATTTGTCAAAGTAAAATTAGTATATTATGCTAAGTAAAATCTGGATTTATTAGTTACATAAATATATGAAACTTGTAAAGTTAGACTAAACTTCAATTCCAGTATGCTCAAGAGCAAAAAGGCGTGTCGATGGGGATTTTTTAATGTACATGCAATATAAAATCATGTACTTCAAAAACATACCAAAGGTGTATCACGGCCTGTCTATCAGTACGAAAAATATATTTCAATATTTTCAGACACGAAATATTTGGTCCGAAAGTTATTGAATTTCGCAAAAATATTTTCATAGCATATTTCATACTCAACTAACAGACATTAATTTTCTAAATAAATGTATTTCAACTAACATTTTGCGAGTCTCGAGTCTGTTATATATTCTTAAAATAATAACCTTGTTTTAAACACCGTACGGAAATTTTCCACACTTCTAGCCTACTCTTTGCGTTGAAGCTATTTGCCGCGTCGAGACTCTCACAACGAGTACAACGCTACTAATGTTTTGCGTTCCTCTTAACGAAAACGAAAAACTTCTTATAAAACTTTTACGTCCTCTTTTAGTATGATCGTTTTAAATATTTAACAACATCTTAGGGTACTGAGCAAGTAATAGAATTTTACATTTCTCTTTTCAACAAGCTAATGCTCGGTGAGGGATTTTTTATTCGATACCACCGCCTACTATATAATTAATTGACTGCCTCGTTGGTCTAGTGGCTAGATATAAGGCCGCAGACCCGGTGGTCCTGGGTTCAATTCCCAGGTCGGGCCAGTAAATAGTTATTGGGTTTTTCTTTCAGAAAATTCTCAGTAGCTGCCCGGAGTCTGGAAGTTGGAAGTGTGTACACTCCCGTGCCTCGGAAAGCACGTTAAGCCGTTGGTCCTGCGCCTGAACTCTTTCCGGTCGTGTCGGATTGCCGTCCCATCGGATTATGAGAGTTAGGGAAGAGAGAGTGCACCTGTGCTTGCGCACACACTTGTGCACTATAAAATCTCCTGCGCCGTTGGCTAATCTCTCTTGTTATTGGCCGCCATGGCCGAAATCGACCTGGAGGACATTATTAATTAATTGTATGTTGATAGTTTTATGCTAGAAATAATTATACAAGTGTTACCAACAACTTCACAACGTTTCATAAAAACGCACACAAAACAAAAATAAATTTAACTTTTCCAACTACATAATAAATTTAAATCAAATAAAAAACATGAACAAATAAGGCACATTGCTTAATATCACGCTCCAAGCTTTATCATTTATGTTATATATCTAAATGTATCTATATATATCTAAATATATAATATAAATGATAAAGCGTGGAGTCATTTTAATGTTATGTTAAAATGAGTGTGTGAGAGTGAGACCTTTAATTTATTTTATTTTATTAAATAGGGAGCCAACTCTGTATAAAATTTTGTTTTTTATTTTAGAAAACAATCTTAAATAACTTAAATATAAAAATTACATACCTCACTTGTAGGCTAACTTAACATGCATAGGGAAAACAAAAAAAAATAGTACATTATTTGTTAGTAAACTTAAATAAAAGAACTTAACGCAATTTTAAAACATTGACAATTAAATTAATTAAAGTAAATAAACAAATTTATCTATATACCAGCTGGAAAACATGGAAATCTAATTTGTTATATCCCTTATCCGTTTAATCACACTGGCTTATTCACCTCTTCATATCCAAACACAGCCATGAAGGCACAAAGTATAATAATAATTATGTAAATATTTATCAATATAATAAGGCGATTAAGGTTACTCCTACAAAGCCCTAACATCAAGCTGTACATAAAAACCCTAATTTAAACCTTACCTAAGGTCCACCTAATCCTTTGTCTATAAATCTTATAATTATAAAATGTTGAATTAACTAGTTACTATATTATAACCTACAATCGTAACGTCTATTAAAAGTTTAATTTATGTTTGTTTTCATCAAATAAATTTTTTATTTAAAATAAATGGCTGTATTTAAAATCTTGTCTTGTCTTTCAGACAAATTACGCTTATTTATCATTAAATAATTGTTCCACGATTTTTTATCATCTGTATAATATTTTATTGAGCAATAGGCCTTATTTATTAAAATGTGATTTAAATTTATTGATTGGCAAATTTATATTATCTGCGTGATTTTATAATGGCAACGAACACACCAACAATATTTGAGGAGACATAAACACCTCTTCACTTCTCGTTTATATAGAATTTTAGTCATTGTTTTCATCAGAATTATAATTATGTGTGCTCGATAATCTTGTAAAAATATAATTTAATTTTACTTTGAATCCAGAGATGTTTCCGAAACAGAAATATCGTTAAAAATAATGTTAAATATTGTACCGTATTTTATTTTGAAAATTATTATGAAAAATATTATGAAATAAAGGTATGAATAATGATTTAGTTTTTCTTTCTTCTATTATTTTAAATAGTAAATTCAACAAACGTTGTTAACAAAAATAATTAAAATTTAAATTCTCGATAAACAGTGTTCTTTGTATAAATATTTCTCTAAATGATTTACTCAACCAGCCATTTAGTTCAGTAGAGCTCGTTTTTGTATTTCTTAACTTTTGTTAATAATATTTATAATTACATAAAAATTAATATGACATAAAAAAAACCTTTTTACATTAAACTTTTTTTATAACAACTTACTTCAATATTATTTTAGTTTTGATAACCTGCCAGTATTATCAATATACATATATAAGTATAGAATGTTTTCACACATCGTGATTAAGCCATTTCGCGATTTTTACTCACTGCTTCAAGCCTTCCCCTTTTTTGCTTTTTTTCGGTTCTATTCCATTCATCTATTGTTACGGCTTTTATAACAGTAGTAGAACATTCGGAGCATATTCGACCGGTAAATGTGAGACTGTATTTTGAGAATAATGGGTCCTAGAATTCGCATTCTCTATGGCCATTGCACGTTCAATGTTTCTTTACATTTTGTTATTTATATATAAAACTGTTCTTTTGCAGAAACGATTTTAAATTGTTTTTTGAACGTACAATATTCTTACGGAGCTTAGACTGTACCAACTATTATAAAAAAAAAAAACTAGCTGTACCCCGAGGCTTCACCCGCGTATAATTAATAAATAACACACTCGCGCGCAGACACACACACACACACGCTACTGGTAAAGAAATACGTAATTAACGATTTGAAATTAAGAAATCTTTGTGTGTACAAATTCCCATCAAGACCAAGCCTTTCTTGAGTTATAAGAAGACATACAGACAGACAGACAGACAAAAATGAAAATAATAGTATAATGAGAATCACTGCATCATAAAACGATTATTTATCACAAAATTAGGTGAAATAAAAATGTACAGAAAGAAGAACCAATAGATTTATATAGTAGTATAGATACAGTGGTGGTCGTATAATTAGAAACACTACCAACGGTCCTTGACATTATGTAAGAGACTTCACTGCAATCGTTTTTATTTTGAAATTAAACAATAAATAGGACAACAATATGCTCAACGATTTATCATTTATTAGAACAACAATATAAATCCCATTACACAAGTGCAGTATCAATATTACATTACGTTTACACACGTTTACGTTTACACAAACATTTAAATCAGTTTTAAGGTATGAACAATAATGGTCAACTAATTAGAAACAACAACAAAAAATTTAAAAATCAAAATTTTTTAAGTATTAGTAATTAGTATTTTTATTTACGATTCAATCAATTTCATACATTTTTCTAGGGGGATTGAATTCCATGCTTCAACAAATGCTTCATATAGTTCGTTTTGACTGGTGTTACGTTTGTTTGAGACTCTCTTTTTAACAATATACCAGAGATTTTCTATCGGGTTTAAATCCGGACTATTTGCTGGCCAGTCTAAAACGGATATACGCTGTTCGCTAAGGAAACATTTGACGCTATTGGCCGTGTCTTTAGGATCATTGTCATGCTGAAAGATCCAGATTATAGGTAAATGATCGTCCGAGTAGGGAATCATTGTGTGCTCTAAGATATTTTTGTATTGCCATTGATCCATTGTACCGCCACCGTGCTTGACTTGTGTATTTATAATTAAAAGCATTGTTTACAGGGCATCTAACATAGCGCTTTCCATCGGAATTTACCATATTTATTTTTGTTTCATCTGAAAATAACACTTCTTTCCATTCTTGTACCGTCCAATTAACATATTTTTTAGCGAATAATAATCGCTTCTCTCGGTGTTGCTTGGTAAGAAGCGGTACCTTTCGAGAGATTCTTCCAAACAATTTAGCTTCCACTAATCTCCGGCGTATCAGTCTTGACGAGATGTTTCTCGGGTCATCAGGCGAAAAAACTTCATTTTTAATCTGGTTGGAGCCTTTACTTGGGTCTTTTTTAGCAACACAAACGATTAGCGTATCTTCTCTGGGAGAAGTTTTTCTTGGCCGAGCCTTTCTAAGAACATTTTCAACAGTTCCATGTGTTTTATAATGATCAATTGCATTAAAAACTTTCTTAACAGAACAATTTAAATACTCAGCTATTCTTCTGTACGCCCACTTATGATCTATATGTAAATTAACAATTATTTGCCTAGTTGACACATCACAACTTTAATTTTTGCCCATTTCGAACAAAATAAAATTCAGATTAAATTTTGAATTGCCGCCAAAATAATAGAAAAAGCCAAGAAAGAAATGTTATTTTCCAATTTCAAAAAAAGAACGAGCTATGGATGCTTTTTTAAAATGTTTCTAATTAGGCGTCCAAGCGGCCAGTAACAGAAAATAAACTCCTACATGTGTAAGACTCATTTTGTAATTAAAAGTAAGATATGTTTTATATTTTATGCATTTAATGAGTTTTTTTATTTGAGTGGCTATATTATTGCATGATTATTAATTATTGAATGTGTATATTTTTTACGAACATTCGTACGTTGAAGTTGTACTTTCTTTATTCATAAGAAGTGTTTCTAATTATATGACCACCACTGTATATAATATACTTATTTAAACATTTCTTATTTTTTTATTATGCATAATTATATGTTCAGTCAAATGATATTTATGTGTATGTTCTTAAAACTTTTTTATCGAGTTCACTCATGGTCATGGAAAGTGTTATCGATACAAATGCATATTTTTGTCTCATTGCTTTAAGTATATGTAAATATCAGTGGTAAGCTGGATCAATAACCGAATCAAAACTAATAATAATCAAGTATTATTAGTGGGAATACCCACAAACCAACCACTGATCCATATTGGATCTAAAAATTTATATAATCATAATTGGACGGTAAACAGCATACAACATAAATGCAATTATTTCTAAATTTCTCTGTGAAGATTATTCTTTATCAAGTTCCCTACAAGTTCTAAGTAATTATTTTACGAAATGCAACACAATGTTCCGTCACAATCCTTAACTGCACGTGACTTATACATAAGTAACATGTCATTAAAAACTTTTTCGCAAGTCATTAACGTAAATAGCGAGCACCTTGAAATTATAATACTCCCTACATTCTCAGAGGAATTCGCTTTCCTCAAATGTAAAGGCACTCGTATGTGGGGGCTTGGGAATGAGTATAAGAATGTAATTCTTATTGTGTAAACTATAGAGACGAAAATGCTACAAAGTTCATACATACTCTTAAGGCTCTCGAGGGTACCCTATTCGCCACATGTTAAACACGCTCCGTGTGGTACAATCGAGGTATTTTTGTTGCATTTTAGACTTTACGTATAACAAATAAGGGCTATAATATATGTTTTATTTATACGCTTATATGTGTATTTCTTACAAACTGACTGGTCTTTACAACTGGCTCTTTAAGTGAAAGATATTCGAAATAGTTATAATAATGAAGAGGGTATTCAACATTTTTGGAATGCTTAGGGTTCAATATATTGAATTTGAGAAGGTGTGTAAATAAATTGAATAACTTGTTCATAAGAAATATGTATGTGTATAGATTTCACGAAGGTAAAATCTGTATTATATATACCTACACATGTGTCATAAGCATCATGAGTACATGGGCATATGTGTCGCATCAACTGGCGCCGCACCCGTGTCGCCTGTCGTTGTTCTCGCTTTACGTACAAGCCTTTCGTTTGCCAGCTCGACGTTTATGGTAACTGCTCCACTCTTAGGGTCGTAGCGTGAAGCTATATAGCCTTCCTCATAAACGGACCTTCTAACGCATAAAGAATTATTTAACCCGAACTAGTCGTCCATGAGACTTGTGTTCGAAACAAACTCTTCAGCTTTATAGCTTTAGTAATCATCAGCAGTGCTATTCTGTCAGAACTAATTTCGTATTCGTACATCATTCGTGAAAATACGTCGAAAGCCGATTTGTAGTGATATGCCATTTTAATGCATATACACTTTAAGTTTTGTAAATATTATAGTTAATATCGCGTATCAACTTCTGGTTTATTACGATAGTGTTCTATGGGAAGTTCCAAGTTTGTTTTCCACTTGCTGTACAGTACCTGTAATATATTTTTACTATTCAATCTTGTGTTTAAATTCAAATAATATATATATATATATATATATATATATATATATATATTTAATTTAAAATACGTAGTGCGTATTTGATGTAAGGACATTACTTTGTAATTGCGTTCGAAAGAGATTCTTTATGAAATGTTTCGAAAATAGCAGAGCGCACTAAAAGAGCGACGTTCTTCACACGTTTCATTTAAAGTTTTATATGAGTTACAGGAATTGCAACATGGAAATCGTACGAGGACGTTATTTAATATAACTATAAGTATATTGACTGTGCGATGCGGTTTCAGCTTTAACATGTTTGCTTTATAATGTTTGTCATATTGTTGGAATCTTATGACGTCACAGCTTATAATCAACCCCAATACATAACACAGAGCAGCACAGATCAGCTACTTACTGAAGAAATTATTAAATAAGATCGATCGAAAAAAAGCATTAAAAACACATAATTTTATCATTTGCATCATATATTTTTTAGTCTGTAATTTCACCATCGATTTAACTAATGTCTCTCTCAACATTGACTACGTGCTTAGAATAAAAATTCCGTTCACGAGAAACGTTTTAAAGTATTCTTTGCTTGCTCCATTGAAACTTAAGAATAGTGGAAACGTGGAAGTGACATGTGTGGATTTAAATCAGTGCGCCTGTTTCACTCGAACCTTATTGCTTTTAGTATACAATTTAACATTTATTTTAAAAAGACGTCATAAAGGAGGAATTTTGTAAATTCAGCTAACATACTTTATGATCCCTGGTATCTTCGCCGATTGTTAATCAATTTAACTGTTTTTTTTATTTTATTGGATAATCTATGTTATAGTTCGAGGATCTCCATTTATATTTAGAGAAAAAAAATATAAGGATATAAAACTAGTGGATTCCTCAATGTGGATTGATTGATGCGCTTATGAACGATGGTCACCACTTACCATGACTTTCCATCACTAATATTTTATGTGATTAATTTGTGTTAATAATATTCTAGCGCTAAGTGCTGAAGGTAAACATTGTGAAAAATTTGCATATATCGGATAAGATTCTGCCACGTGTGTATCTACCAACGAACGTTGGATTGCATGCTGGAATAAATTGCAAACTTTCTCATCAAGAAAGAAGGAGGGCCATCATAAATTACACTGGCTTCTAATTTACATTAAATATTTACAGTACTTATTCAGTTACGTTCGAAATCGTTATTGATAGAAGCAAGAAAAGAAATTATTTTAAGATTTGAACACAAAATGTTTCTATTTTATTTTTTTCGAATATCTTCCTTCAAGAAAACTATACGATTTAAAACCGACTTTGTTTCGATATAAACTAGAGTAAAGAAATTGAAGCCATTTCTACCAATGATATTATGTTCTGATTGAAATTTACATTACCGTTTATGTATTTCACTAGCGATTTTCGTATATAAGAACTTTGTAGTAAACTCATGACATGATATACATATTATATTATTGTGTTGTATATTACTGTGTAGGATTCTGAACTGATACTCAGTCTATGTTTACATTATAAGCTGTAAATTGTAATGCTATTACTTATAAACGTTAAATAATTCTGTCTTCTTCTTTCGAATGTCAAATCAATAATGTAAGAGAGAAATTGGTGTTCAACTAAACATTCACTAAGCAGTTAATAAGTAAGGCCGTAATTACTTTAATATATTGTACATATATATATAGTTGTGATGAGATACATTTACGGTACTGTAACAGCTTGTGGATGTCCCACTGCTGGGCTAAGGCCTCTTCTTCTCTTTTTGAGGAGAAGGTTCTTAGCGCTTATTCCACCACGCTAATCCAATGCTGGTTGCTGGTATATACATCTGACAGAATTTCAGTGTAATTTGACACATGCAGGTTTCATCACGATGTTTTCCTTCACCGTCAAGCACGAGGTTAATTATAATCACAAATTAAGCACATGAAATTCAGTGGTGCTTGCCCGGGTTTTGAACCCACAATCATTGGTTACGATTCATGCGTTTTTACCAACTCGGCTTTTTTGGCAGATTTGAGCAGGAATATTTTCACTATTATAATAACTTGAACAATCGTAGACACACAGACCAAACCATATTTTAAATTTATTATTCAGTTGCTGAAACTCTTCATACTATGTGAAATAAAAAAAATACGGTGACAATTATCAGGCCAAATGATAGATACACTTAACAAACGTTGGTTGTTCCACCATGAACAGATTGAGATGGGGTGATTGTTTCACTCAGCGGGAACCACATAGCAGTCTTTTTATTTATTAATTTCTATCGTTTCTTTAAGAATTTTGTTAATTAATCTTGAAACGAAATTCGTGTGAAATTAATATTGCTTGGATAAATTGCTTTTCAATTTTAATTATCACATTTAAGAGCCGATATTGTTGGAAAGATTTTACGCACTTAATATTTTGTTGCTTAAGAAAACTTATTAACTTGACTTGGAATATAAACAATTTTTAATACAATATTGTGTTTATTTTATAGTTTAAATATAATTACAGACACGATAAGTCTTATTTACGCTAATTCATCTACTTGATTATATTATTTCTGTGTAGGTGTGAGTCTGTGTACATAAAATAGTGTAAATGTGAGCAAGCTTAAATTACTTGGAAACTGGACTTTTTTTAATACTAATAGTAGCTTTATAGATTCTATTGAATTAAAAGTTCGCGTGTGCGGAAAAAAGTTGTTAAGTATCGTATATACTTTTCTGAACCCGTGAAAACGGGTACGCAAAATTTCATGATGATCGCTTAAGTTAAGACGCGAAAGCTAAAAGACACGCATTCGCATTTAAAATGTTAATAGTTGATGAATTTGAATAAACATAATATCTGATAATTATAGAAACAGAAATGTTACATATTAACAATATCGAATATATAAAATAAACGATTAAACAAAAGATTAATTTGTGACATAGATAAGAATATAATATAAAAATTGGGTCACAGCGTCATAATCGCTATTCCATTTTTAATTTTTCAATATATATTTTTTATGTTACATGTAGGCGGACGGGAAAATGGGCTGCTTGATCTTAAATAGTCGCCACCCCATAGATATTGGTGATGTAAGAACTATTGACCATTCCTTACACCGCCAATGCACCACCAACCTTGGGAACGAAGATTTTATGTCACCAGTGCCTGTATTTACTTATTATTGCGGTTCGGAGGTAGAATATTTGATGAGTGAGTGGTACTTACCCAGACGGGCTTGCACAATGCCCTACCACCTGACATACATGAAATTCTCACGAAGTTTTACTTCAGCTTAGACCACTTAAAAAGATATCGAGAACTCTAATATGGCCGGAATTGTTTTTATTAGTGTTGTAAATAAATATAGAAGTTACAGCTCGTTAGCGTCCGTCGTAATTTAAAGAAATACTAACTCTATTGTCAGGTAAGGATTTGAAAGTGACTCCTCTTATTCCGGTTAACGGATACATGTATCGAATCTCTTGGAAAACGCGTTATTTAACGTTATTTAAAATTACTGCAAGCTCTTCTCTTATGTGTTCCTAAAGAAAATAGACAAATGAAATCGATTTTTGAATAAAACAAAGTGATTATTACAAAACATAAGTTATTTAATGTTATATATGATTTAATCCAAAATAAATATATTGTTTAATAATCACAAATCTGTTTTTGGGTTTTAGTACTATGCGTTTACCATTCAAATATACCTTTGCAATTCCTAGATATCGATTAAAATAAATTCTCGACTACATGATAATTAAAGTGCTTCACCGATATTGATATTTATCACCAAATCATCAATCATTTTACAAAATATTTATGAGAAGTATTATTTTGATTATGTTATTACTTTGTAAGTAAATTATGATTTTGTTATCACTTTGTAATTAAATTAATATAAACTGGATGAAGTGTCGGTATTGGTTTTCATTGTTTCTCAAATTATACTAGATTAATATTGATTTTAAGCGTGACGATAAAAATTCTAAAACTTTTCTCAATAAATAACCTAATTAACTTAAAAAATATATTTCCAGTCCATGTTGGTAGAAACTAAAAAACGCGATCGCAAAAAACGAAGAAATAAACTCTTTAAAATCTTGATAAGATCTAAGATTCTGGACATTATAGTAGATTGTGTGATTGTTGACTAATATTTTGAATACAACATTTCGCAGATTATACAAAATAATAACACCTTATTATGGCTTTTTTTATTGTATAGGAAGTCGGACGAGCGTATGGGCCACCTGATGGTAAGTGGTCATCAACGCCCATAGACAATGGCATTGTAAGAAATGTTAACCATCGCTTACATCTCCAATGCGCCACCAACCTTGGGAACTAAGATGTTATGTTCCTTGTGCCTGTAATTACACTGGCTCACTCACCCTTCAGACCGGAACACAACAATACCAAGTACTGCTGTTTTGCGGTAGAATATCTGATGAGTGGGTGGTGCCTACCTAGAGGTGCTTGCACAAAGCTCGATTACTAAGTTAAATGAATATAATAACTGAGCATGGAATGAAGTACGTATAGTAAAGCTCTAAAGGCACTAAAAATATAATGAAAGATATTTTGGGAACAAAGTAAGTCCCTTTAATATCTGCCGATAAGCAACATTATAGATTCAAATATTTATTTATAATTGACAGTACTTCTTGATAAATCTAGAGATAGCGCGGAAGCCAGGTTACATACATTTGTGTTATGATATAAGAAAATTAATTATACTTATTGTTTTATAACAAATTGTAAGTTTCAACTTGTTCAAAGGATGGTACCACACCCAAACAAGCTTGCACAATGCTCTACCACCGAGTACCACCATTTGTTCATTAAAAATAATATATATTATACGTTATGTAAGAACTTAAAACAAACATAAAAGGATCGTTTCTTATAGCACATTATTGACATAGCGGCCATTTCATTCGTCTTTTTCTTGGGCTAGAAGTGGAATTTATATTGTATGGGTATTATAATATTTATTAATGATTGTACATCATGACAATGGACAGCGAGACTAGCTCATGCCGACGAACGACCCAAGAATGTTAATATATTTGAGGTATCTCACTTGGTCGCGGAGTTATTGCTTTAGCTATACGAAATTTATTATAGTCCATATAATATGTACGACATCAGAGAAAAACTATATGTATTTAATTTAAAAGAACTATTGATAACACACGTAAATGTAACCCGATGGTTGTGGGTTCCAAACCGAGGACCTCTGAGTTTTCATGTGCTAAATTTATTATTTTGTTAATATTTCATCTATCAGTGAAAAGTAGATGGAATCGGAAAGCCTTGTTCTCGAAAGAAGAGGAGTAATCATCCCAGCTGTGGGATAAATACAGGATATATAACAACGTATGATGTTAATCTGAATTGTTATTGGCCGGTGACAGGCGATGACGCAATAAGCTCCCAGAATCTGAAGGAACATTTACTTTAACGTATCCGTTGACCATTCAGTAATATGTATATTTTTATTGTTCTCATAACTATTTCTCTGAGAAAACTGTTATTGTTTTTGAAAACAATTACCGTCTGATGTAAGCAAAAGCGTAGAATAACTGTATGTAAAAAAAGGGATTCCCAGCGGACATTTTAGAAACTATGCAATACAATAGTATTGTGTCTTATACAAATATATATAAGACACAATACTATTGTAATTAATAATATTTTTGTTACACTTTACTCGGCGGTAGAGCTTTGTGCAAGCTCGTCTGGGTAGGTACCACCCACTCATCAGTTATTCTACCGCAAAACAGCAGTACTTGTTATTGTTGTGTTCCGGTTTGAAGGGTGAGTGAGCCAGTGTAGTTACAGACACAAGGGACATAACATCTTAGTTCCCAAGGTTGGTGGCGCATTGGCGCTGTAAGCGATGGTTAACATCTCTTTCAATGACATTATCTATGGGAGTTGGTGACCACTTACCATCAGGTGGCCCATATTCTAGTCCGCCTACCTATGCAATAAAAAAAAAACAACTTAATTTTTAAAAATAATACTTATCCAATATATTTAAATCTTATAACAGAAAATGCGTTTCGAATAAGGTTACAGTATAGTTTACTCAATTTAGGATATTGACGAGTCAATCGCGACTTTCATGTTCTTTTAAATTTATAATAGATATTATTATATTTATTAATCTTTATATCATCCTCAAAAGCGAGAGGAGGCCTTAACCTACCGATGGGACATTTACAGGCTGTTACATTTTAATTTACTTTACTATTATATATTATTGCCTCGTTGGTCGAGTGGCTTGATGTAAGGCCGCAGACCCGGAGGTCCCAGGTTCAATTCCCAGATCGGAATTTTATGCCAGAAAAACCGAATAAAGAGTTATTGGGTTTTTCTGGCATAAAATTCTTAGTAGTAGCCCAGAGTCTGGAAGTTGGAAGTGTGTACACTCCCGTGCCTCGAAAAGTACGTAAAGCCGTTGGTCCTGCGCCTGAGCTCTTTCCGGTTGTGTCGGATTGCCGTCCCCTCGGTTTATGAGAGCTAGGGAAGAGGGAGCTAGGGAAACACAGGTGCACTCTACACCTGTATTTCTGCACACACACTTGTGCACTATAATATCTCCTGCTCAGTTGGCTAATCTCTATTGAGATAGGCCGCCGTGGCCGAAATCGGTCTGGAGGACATTATTATTATATATTACTATCGCCTTGTCGTTTTGTCGAATGTAGAATTTAAACGAATATTATGATTATTAAGATGTTTTTAAATTATCTCAAGAGTAAACTAACAGAATTGGATCAGATGCGTTACGTTTACTGCGCATCAAATAAAACTGTAATAAAATGCTATTGCCCCTTAACTAAGAAATAATACGACTTTACCAACCACTCCGCAATAAAAAACGTATATAAATTATTTACGGGAAACCTTCTGGGAATCGAATCATATTGAAACATTCAATACTAAATTTGATTATAATATATTAAGAGTACAAGAGTGGACCCCGGTTGCTAGACCGCGTGATTTTATTAACCAAACATTGCGCGATCAAACCCGAGGAAGTCCAAGTTTCTATATGTTTAATTTGTGCTTAGAATTAATCTCGCACTCAGCGGTGAAGAGAAGCATCGTACAGAATCCTGTATGCGATCTAATGAAACTATGCGAAAATCCACCAACCCGCATTAGTAGCGTTGTGGAATAAGCTCCAAGCCGAGTGAGTAGTACTCACAAAGCGAAGGCTTAGAGCATAAATACGATTGCCAAGCTCTCTTCTTTATTCATTTACATTAAATGCTTAAACAAACAAAATAACAACTCAATATTTATTTTGTGATATTCTTATATATATTATACTTTTGAATAAAAACATTATGCTTGATTAAAACTGATTATTCAAACATATCAAAATAAAGTCACATTTTATCCCTAAATTGCTCACATCTTGAGGGTATTTCGTTACATTATATAACGTAAAGTAATATCAGTATTGCCATACCCAATATAAATTTAGATAAACAATGTTGCCACACATTTTCATATTTCGAATCAAACTATCCCCATAACAGAAACCAGTTAGGCTAGGTCTATGACAAAACTTAGAATTTATTGGACAATACATATTATATTGGTTTAGTTTGGAAACTTTAACAATTTAAATTGAATTTGACTTGAATTTTATTTTGAATTACAATATTTTTTTAAGTTTCTTTCGTGAAATGGATGTACGTATCCCGTTTTATTGTTTGCACGACCTAGTGGTTTCAATTTTATATGCCATAAAACTGAGCTGAAAGAGGTAAGTTACGTCATGCATCTGTGAGGGAAAATTGAAAATGTTACATTGTAAGGAAGTTTTTTAATGGTGCTTCAACTTGTTTTTAACTTACGACTGTTAAAATATTTGCCAATAATAACGCTTGGTCTAGTAACTAGCTTATAGGAACGCAGATGTCATCCGGCCTTAAAAAAGTTATCTAATCTTTTTTTGGGTAAATAATTTCTCAATAGTAAGCTACTTTGGTCCTGCGCCTGAACTCTGTTCGGTTTTGTTAGAGTTTTTCATCAGATTCTAAAAGTATGTAGACTTGTTAGTGCTAACTTAAAAGTGGTAACAGATTAATCATCCTATCAATTCCTATCACAGCGAAGCTAGTAAGTGTATATGTTAGTATGTTTCTCTGTTTCCGAGCTACCAGCCCTTTGGATATCATCATATCATATCATATTTTGCAAATGAGGTGTCGTTAGCTTAGTCTCAGACTTTTGCTTTTCATAGGCACCTGTTACGTCATTTAGAATCCAAAATGGGGGATATGGCATAATACACTAACCAGTATGTATAAAAAATTTACAAATGTATTGAGTTTGGTATCAAAATAACGGTATTTGGGAAATATATTACTCGTATGAAACAAAGTAATATCCTATCGTTACTGGTATTTTTGAATTTAAAAAGAAAATAACAGTGAGAAGAAAATAACTACTCGATGGTAGAGCTTTGTGCAAGCTCGTCTAGGTAGGTACCACCCACTCATCAGATATTCTACCGCAAAACAGCAGTACTTTGTATTGTTGTGTTCCAGTTTGAAGGGTGAGTGAGCCAGTGTAATTACAGGCACAAGGGACATAACATCTTAGTTCCCAAGGTTGGTGCCGCATTGGCAATGTAAGCGATGGTTAACATTTCTTACAATGCCATTGTCTATGGGCGTTGGTGACCACTTACCATCAGGTGGTCCATATGCTCGTCCTCCTACCTATACAATAAAAAAAAAGCCTGTAAATGCCCCACTTTTGCTATCACACACCCCTCATATATTTTACCATTAAACAGGTATACTTAATATTGTTGCGTTCCTGTTTGAAGGATGAGTGAGCCAGTGTAACTACAGGTGCAAGGCACATAATATCTTCGTTTCCAAGGTTGAGTGATGGTAATATAATAATTAATAAATCAATGCCAATATACTATATTATTTTGTATGATTAAATTATGCGTAATAAAGAGTTCGTTGATTTTCATAAACTTAATTTGATTTACTTGAATTTCAATAAATTCGAAACTCACCGAAATACACGATCGTAACTTAATGTCAGAAAGTAATATGCGACATTAATTATAAAAGCTAATTTAAATATTAATTTAAAGGATACACGCTCCAAAATAGCCTATCACCGTAAGTTGGATATTCAATATTTTACGAGTGAGATACGATGCGGGCTCTTACAGAATAGCACTAGTGATCACTTCTATGAATTCGAATAGAATCGATTTAAAATGTTCTTTGAAAGAGCTTGTGAAAACCATTTTTGTATAAATTACATTGAAATATTGATGTTTTTTTATTAATATGAAAACAAACATTTTTTTATAAAAACAAAGATTTTGTTTTATTTTCACATATTAAAATTATACACAAACATTTCTGCTGTGATTCTATTTGCTTGTTTGCTATTCGCGTTATTAATTCAGCTTCGAAAAATGGAAATATATCGAATTTTTTGTTTGGTGACATACGATTTATAACTAAAAAATATTTTATATTAAAGTTAAATTGTTTCAACACAAGCAACGGACCCTAATTGAAATATGAGTGAGTATCTTTCTGCGTAATTAAACAGCATTCGAATTATTATTATAAATGTAAATGTGAGTGTATTCGTTTGTTACGGCTTGACGTCTTAACTAGTCAACTGATCATCATGAAATTTTGCATACGTTGTCATGGATAAATAAAAGGATGTAAGCCCCCCTTACTATTAAGAAAGGTTATTATGTAATGATGACTGGCTACCACGTGTTACATGACACCTAGGATTCATGTAAAATATTGTGATACTATTTTTTTTTTATTGTTTATGTAACGTATTTATTTAGTAAATATATAATCTTACTTATACAAACAGGCATATACAGTAACATCCTGTGAATGTCCCACTGCTGGGCTAAGGTGCCTTCTCCTTTTTTTAAGAAGAAGGTTTTTGGAGCATATTACACCATGCTGCTCCAATGCGGGTTGGTGGGATAGACACGTATTAAAGAATTTCAGTTAAATTAGACACATACAGGTTTTCTCACGATGTTTTCCTTCACCGTAAAGTATGAGAAGAATCATAAACACAAATTATGCACATGAAAATTCAGTGGTGCTTGCCCGGGTTTGAACCCACAATCATTGGTTATGAGTCACGCGTTCTTAGCACTGAGCCAACTTGGCTTTTTTGGCAGATTTGAGCAGGAATATTTTCACTCTTGAATTGATTTAACCCAAAAACATTATTCTTTACAAAGAACAACTTAAGTTTATAAAAACCTAACATCTTATTCCGAACCGAAGATATCAAAGTCCGGCTTATCCACAATATATTACAAACCGCACAAAATACCCAAACATCAAACTAGTCTTCCGTGCTAATACGGATGAGCAGGAGCGTGGCGTCGCAATGCGTCTATCGCCCTGCATTTTGTATGAACGCACGAGTTTAGGCCGGTTTAATGCCATACAATTTTACGACCGAGGCACAACCTGCCCGTAATATGGACGTATTATGTAATAGATGCGTATCAAGTGACAATCGGATTAATTGTATACGATATGTTTGATCGGAGGATATATTAATAGATTCCGTGATTGAATTTAAGGATCTAGTGCATGAATACTGTTGTGTCGTTTAATTGGCTTACTAGAAGCCAGTGCAATATGCGCAAATATGAGTTTCATGTTGCCAATATATTGACTTATAACATATATAGAACACGGATGTTTGAAATATAATCTGTTGAAACAGCTTTCACGTTTCAGCATTAGTTGTCATTTGACTTGGCTAATGTGGAATATCAAAATTGGTCATTATTGGAGGAATTTGTCATTAAATAAAACAAATAATTAAATATGGAGTAAAATAAATTACTGTATAATGTATATAAGTGACGAACGCCTCAAGCATAGTCGTACATGAACCAAATACATATTATAGTATTAGTATAGCCAACGCGATTCAGGAATTATCGTATTAAGCATACCACCTATGGGATAATGGCCGCAACATTTTTAAAGTCCAGGAATTTTATCACTAAATATGCGGCGCAATTTTCGTTCATATTTAAAAAAAAACTTAAGATAATCTACGAAAACCAAAAGTAGGTGGGTTTAACTAACTATATCTCAAAAAATATTAATAATAGAGAAAAAATATTCAAATAAAAAAGATGGGAAATTGTATTATCTACAAAAAAGTTTTTACAATTTTAACGTAAAACTTACCGTTTCTGAGATATTTGCAAAACGATGTATTCCAAGATGGCGGCTAACACTCGCTGTTTGGGGTAACAAAAACGCGGCTTTAACATAATCCAATCGAAAAATCGAGTAGCGGGATGAGAATGAGGGGATAGAGGGAAGAGGAGATAGGGGGAATGTCTAAAAATCTTGAACTAATAATATAACAAAAAAACCACTTACGTTTTTATAATTTTTGTTAGACTCAACGGATTTTGAATAAAGGCTAAGCGGAACCTTGATATACATCTTATTCAGTTATATCATTTTGTAATTTTTAGCCATTTCAAAGATTAGTCTAAATAATAATAATAATATTTTATTTCAGATAATTAGTCAATCCATATTAAAATCTATATTCAAATTAAATTAACATTCAATTCGAATTAAATAAAATAATAATAAATAAATAAATAAAATAGGTTAGTAACGAAAGCTTACACTATGTTAGTACTTAAAAACGATGTTATACATAATTAATTAGACCTACATCCTAGAATTAGGCCAACTTCACATGTACACCATTCCAGTGTTCCCAGAAGTGACTATCCAACTTACTAGCCAATGTGCTGAGGAGGATGTTGGTGCTTTTCGCTGTTCTGGTTATAATGGAGGCGACACGCTTGCGTATAATGCCAAAGAAATCATCCACGTGCGCATCAGCGAACATTGCCGATGCACTACAGTGTCGAGGTTTCCTCAACACCGCCCTCAACACATTGTTGTATTGGTAAAATTTTGCCTGTCTGTTTATTCGGGTTTTGGTAATTTGCAAACAGCCATAATAACTTTAAAAAAGGCAATTATCTTGAAATCATACACAGAGAATTATTATGTATATTATATGTAATGTAATTTATTGTAATGTAATGTTAATCCTTGTAATATTTAATTTATTAGTTAATTTAAGCTAAAATATTGGCGTGTCATAAAATCGTGACTAAACATGTATTTTATGTTTAAAGCAAATAAATCAATTTAATTGAATTGAAAGAGACTTCAATGTTATTCATTTGTATATACAATCTATAGATAAATACATTTTCGTTACAGAAAATAAAATTATAAAGTGACAACATGACTTCCTGAAAGTAATAAATTATTTTAATGGAATTTCGTAAAATAATCTGTCTTGGCTTATTATATAATTCTTTGACAAATTTTAATATGAATATTCTAAATTCCTTTGACGCGTAATATGAAATGAAAAGATTTTATAAGAGAATTTGAAAAATACTTAAAGGTTTTCTACCGCTAAGTACAAGATGAAAAGCAGAGACAAGATTAAATAAGCAATTGAGAAAGGCGAAGGTCGAAAGTAATTTCGTCCATTCATCTTAGCTCTCAGTAAGAAATGAGAAATTGAAAGAAAAAAACTTTAATTGGTAATCATTTCATAATCTGTATACGAAATGAGGATTAAGAAAACCATATAACACGATATACATTTTAAATCCTAAGACTTAATTAGCATGGAAAGATACACGACTAGTTTTAAAAGTCTCAAAGCGTAATAAACATTTTTAGCAAATAAACAGTTTGTAAGGTACGAAATTGTCCTTCAACCACAAACTGCTGATTGGCAGTTCCCTTATAACCTCTCTTTTGATTGTTCGCTTAACTGGCGTAGTTTCAGAGTTAATTAACGGGCCATTTCCAAGTTAAATAGTTGGTTGATGTGCAAATTGACTCGATTCTGTATAATGAATTGAGTTGGACAAAACTGTGTCGTTAGTCCGACTTGAAACTTTGCGTATTAGCTAATTTCGTTGATCACATGTCCTGAAGATTCAAATTAATTTAACAGCTCAAGCTTATCTATAAGCTCTTATATATAATAATCACACACCTATTATTATAAAAATTGTTTACAAAATTATTTTAAGCCTATCCGATAGTACGCTTCATTAACTAAATAACTTATATTAATGGATATGGAAAGTTAATGGTAAATTCAATTAAGATGATGTAACAGTTAAATTAAGATGACAGACCCAATCTTTTCGAGGCTGAACACTCGAATATAATAGTGCTTTAAATAACTTCTATTCTCGCCTATTTTCTGATAGATATTATAAATAGAATTCGATTGGTCGCATAACAAAGCTACAACCTGCTAATGGCCCCATGGCTGGGCGAAGTTCTCCTTTAGTATAGGAAGTTTGGATTTTCTTATATGGAATAATAAAAACATGCAGATTTTCTTACGATAATTATTTATTTCACTGCCGAACATGATATTAATTATAAATAAAATTAAGCACTTTAATGTAGTGGTGTTTGCCAAAACTTGAAATTGTATTTATCAGTCAAGATTTATGCGCTCTAACTACTACTACGTACATACTACCCCGACTCATACGTGCAGAAAATAATGTTAAATGTAATGAAAATTGATGGAAAATCAACTTACAAGTAGAATGTATCAGGGGAAAGGGGCTTGTTACTTTGTCTCATTTATTTACGAAATATTAATACCAATAAGACATACGCCAATAAGAGAAGAGAGAAGTATCAATTATGTACATAAACGTAAACCAACAAACTGTATTTTGTATTTGACTTTAAACGTCTCCATAAATATCAACATAATACTCGTATACCACGAATTCGTGCCGTTGATAAACTTCGACTGTATCTACCAAGTCGACATTATCAGAAATTCTCTTTGAGAACAAGGGTTTACGAATGTGGTCCATAGATAGGACCAATGACATCAATAAATTATCATATTGTTCTGTATTTTGCTTTAGCGATTCATGATATGGAGTTTGTTCTTTAAATAATTTATGTTTAAGGTCGTTATACGTCATGACAGTTGGTTTTGTGGTTTCAGCATTCACATATTTTAGTTTTTATCTTTACATGATGTTAACGTTCGGGTTTCTGAGTAAACGTTTTTGTTTTTATAGTCAGTCAGTCAGAATCATCCCAGTTTTTAGCAAAAATCATATACGATCGACGAATAGATCTTTGGAAAAACTTTTTTGGTAACTTGTCAAGGGTAAAACTAACTAATTTGAGACGGCAATATTGTGGCTAAGTATATAATATAGAATTGTGTCCATATTATATAAATTGTAAAGGCACGTTTCATGAACTAACAAAATAGCTACGTAGCCCACAGCACTTCTATATTAAAGGTTGACTGATAATTTTTGTCAGGATGTTTTTTTTTCAAATTATAACATTTTGACAAAAATAAATTTAAAAGATAACCTTAGGAAACAAAATATAAATTTATAATAATTAATTTGTAATAAAATTACGTTTGAGTTGAAAGCAGAACGTTAAAAATACTTCTTACATCTTATAATTAAGCTTATTATCAACGCCCCTACGAACTAATTATTTACTTTGTCGACAAACAAACTTAAAAGACCTAACTTATACTGGTAATTAGGTACAAAAAAATAACAAAATATATATTGCTTTGTAACTTGTCAAGTGTTTTAATTAAAAGCTTTAATGAGATCTCGTTAAAATCTTCCATTAGCCCTGTTTAATTTCTGTTGAGTTCTTATTGAATATTCCGGACGTGATAGGCCTTTAGGCCTGGTCACGATTCGGTTTGCATATTTTTGTTACGAATTGAAATAAATTATGCGAAACTTTTGGTAGAATGAATTTACAATTTTATTATTCAATTTCATTATTTCGTTTCAATTTATTTCTCGATTGGCTCCTGATCTTTGTCACGTAATTTATAAATAAAATTCTGACACTACTATGTCACTTTAGTCTTTTACCAGCTTAAATAAAATTAGTTTGTAATGAAATTTTGATAAAGTAATTTTGCTTATTTTTTTTTGTTATTGTTTCAGGTAGAAGGTATGCGGGCTCAAAAGGTACCCGCTGCCTTGCTACTGTTGCTATTTGCAATAGACTCCTTACATGCCAACAGGAGAAAACAAAAGGAGAAAATCGTCCAAACAACCACAAACATCTGCGATATAAGCGACCGAGACTCGAAAGTACATTGCTACTGCGAAAACAGCCAGGATATAAACGAGGCAATTAAAACAGAATGCTGGGTATTCAACGGCGGTATAGACAAGACAGATCCTTTATGGCCAAGCTTTACTTCACAGTCAAATATAGAAACGTTAGCATTTAACGTTAGAGCGGATGGAGGGTTGAGTTTTGTGCCAACAAAGGTGCTTAGATATTTACGAAAACTTAAGCATTTCAGCATTAAATACAGTTCCATTTTAAAAATTGAAAGTTATGCATTCGTCAATTTAACATCAGTACAAGAAATGATATTAACTAAAAATCAAATCGTTGTTCTGAGTAAACACGCTTTTTATAATTTACCCAACCTAACTGTCCTCACGTTAGATGAAAATCGCGTGAAGAAACTTGAAACTGATACTTTTTATGAATTACCGACATTGCAAAAATTATTTCTGACTAGTAACAATATAAGTGTCATTGAAGATGGAGCATTTCGACATCTTGTAAATTTATTGGAGCTTGAGCTTGATAGGAATAATATAAGTGATTTAAAAAAAGAATGTTTCGATGGACTGGCTAATTTAAAACGCTTAGATTTAAGGAGGAACAAAATAGCCGTTCTTAATTCATTTACATTTATTGAACTCTGGAATCTGCAAGAGCTGTTGTTAGATTACAATGAGATTTATATATTAGCTCAGAGAACATTCGACGGATTATCACAGTTGAAAAAATTGAGTTTAAGTCACAACAAATTGGTCACATTAACAGACGGACTGTTTGAAGGAGTCAGGGGATTATCAGCCTTAGACTTGAGGCATAATAAATTAAAAAGATTTACAATTGAAAATTTACGGCCAATATACGACAACTTGAAGATGCAAAAAAGTTTTATATATTTAGAAGGTATGTAAAACTCACTTTCTCATTTTATTAGCTATTTATGGCCGTCTAATTTAATTAATATTTAATTAATTAAAACATTTTATACTTAGCCTTAGCGCAAATATTCTGTAAGATGTTACATAATTAACCTAAAATTCTCTCTCCCTTATAAACAAAATGTATTAAGTAAAAGTATACTTAGCAGAGTTTTCGAGGCGGTCTTAATTTAAATACAAAAGTCAATTAGGCCTGGTAGACGATGAAAGACTTCATTAGTTCAATTAAAGATTAATTAAGGCGCCGATTGTTGCAGGGAACGATTTTGACTGCGATTGCCATCTGGCGTGGATGCACAAACTCCGACATGAAGCTAAAAGTATCAAAGTGCGGATGTCTTTAGAGAATTTCATTTGCAAATTTAACGCTGATCCAGCTTTGAGTTCGCATCTTACTTATTACGAGAGAATCGGTGTTAATAATAATTTAGAAGATACGGAAAAGATAAGAAACGACTTGGATGCTCCTGATGACATTGGTGAAGAGGCTGATGATATTTATATTGATGAACCAAAAAAAATAAGAGCTGACAACGAGAGGACACTGTTACAGATACCGGTTGAATTGCTTCCTTGTCCTGCTGAAGTCAAAAGTGTCACAGACAGGACGTATACTTATCCATCTCAAAACGAAGCCAAAGATTATAGGAATCTGATACAATCGTCATCAATTCCATCTATTGATAAGAAAATTACAATTCTTTTACTATCAATATTTCTTTTATTAGATTAAATATTTATTCCACCATAACTTATTTCATTAATAATAGGTATTTATTTCACGATAATGTCAAAATACTCGTACTGTTAATTGTAATCATTTATATTGGAGTTTGTTTACCTTTTATTATCGAAATCGCTTTGTTTTATTTTGTTTACATTAAAATATATTTGTAATAACGCTTCACTTCTATTATTATTTTATTGACTTTTTCAAAATTACTGAAATGATTTTATAAAATTATTTACTCTATTATAGTATAATCCGCTTTTGTTTTTAACATATATTTAGATAAGGGATAAAAGTTTTGGTAAAACTTTGAAACCGGTATGAATATTTTATGTAATCTGATAGATTAAATTTTATTAATAGTTGTAAAGATTAATTTTGTTAAACAGATAATAGTTAAATGTTTCAAAAACTTATTACGCATGCTAATATATTGAGAATTCGTATAATTTGTTAACAATAATTAAGTAATCAATCACAATATATGTAAGTATTGTAAATATAAATAAGGATTTTGTAAAGAAATGTGATATAAATGTAAGTAAAATTATTATAAAGTACAACTTTAATTTATGTGTTGATCAAAAAATGTCTTCAAAATTTTAATCTCTATAATTCTTGTTGCTATATCTATTAGTATGTAAATAATGTGTTTATTATTGTAAATATGATATTTAAGAATAAGTTGATGTAATTTTACATATATAGCTATTGATTTGAAATGTTTGTTTATGTCATAATAAAATAATATAGGTGTATCATTTTTTATTTCCCTGAATACAAACATTATATTGTTTTAATTATTACCGAGAAAAAGCGGCAAGATTTATCGTTTCATTACGTACAGTAACAGCCTGTGAATGTTCCACTGCTGGGCTAAAGCCTTTTCTCCTCTTTTTGAAGAAAAGGCTTGGAGCTTATTCCACCACGCTGCTCCACAGGAGTTGGTGGAATACACATGTGACAGAATTTCAGTGAAATTTGTTTGAAGCCACGATCATCGGTTAAGATTCACGCGTTCTTAACACTGGGCCATCTCGGCATTTCATTACGTAATCAAATTATATATAAAAGTCCTAGAAATAGTATATTGTTCTATTTTAAGTCCTTCTAATATACGTTTAATATTGTTAATATTCTAAGTAAGAGTCAAGGCAGCTATTCTTAACGGTCTAGCTACGGATATTATTATAATTTAACCAAAAGAGCAATATTAAATACTAGCTAAGATTCCTTTGCCAGTTATTCTCATATCCTGGTACGGCTTATTTCATTAAAACCTTCTTAATTTAACTAGTTAATATGAATTGAAACGAATCAAGAAATTAGTTTAACTACAATTGAACGTAAAATATCATTCTTAATGGTATATTAGCTAATACTATGGTTAGTGGTTAGTTGGTGGTGCACTTATCTCCTCTACCGCAGATGATCTTGGATTTAAAACTTATTTTCATCTATCGTTCGCACTTTTTCTCCCGTACATACACGATTTAGGATGAAAAAAAAATCAAATTAATTCAAACAGTTCACTAAAACTATAATACCATAAGGACCTAAGTCCTTACATATGAAATTGGCGTTTTGTACGGGAGGAATATAAAGTTTTTTATTTTTTTTTTGTAAAATATATTTAATTAATTAAAGTATGCACCGTTGTTATCTATGCACTTTTGCCATCTTATAGGTAGCTCATTGATCCCTTTACTAAAAAACCATGGGGGCGAGAATCAGTAAACTCTTTGAAGGCGGTTTGGACTGCCGCAAATTGTCCAAATTCCGGAAAAAATGGTAATCTGTTGGAGCAAGGTCCGGGGAGTACGGTGGATGTCGCAGACATTCAAATTATAGCTCATCTAACTTAGTGGTTGTTTGTTGTGCAGTGTGTGGTCTTGCGTTGTCGTGAAGCAGCAGTGGCCTAGAGCGATTGACCAATCTCGGTTGTTTAGCAGCTAGTTCTTCCTTCATTGTTTGCAGTTGCTAACGATAGATATATGCCGTAATCGTTAGGACAAACTTTAGAAAGCTGTAGTGAACGACACCAGCGCTAGTCCACTAAACACTAACAAGTAACTTTTTCTGAGTCAATTTTCGTTTAGGGCAGGATTTGGCTGGGTCTCCAGGGTTCAGCCATTGCAACGAGCGCTTCCGATTATCGTACAGTATCCAATTTTCACCACAAGTAATGATTTGTATTAAAATCCCTTCATTATTGTGTCAGTTGAGCAAAGTAACACAGCAGTCGACGCGTGTTTGCAAGTTCGATTTACTCAATTCATGAGGTATCCATCGTTCAAATTTTTGTTACTTCCCGATTTGCTTCAAGTGGATTAATACAGTCTTATCACTTACCCCGAAGCCTGCAGCTATCTCTGAAGTGCTTTGTGATGGATCCGCTCCCACAATTGCCTTTAATTCTTCATTTTCCACTTTGGTCTCCGGCCGTCCACGGGGCTGGTTCTGAATGTCGAAATTTCCAGAACGAAACGTTGAAACCAAAAACGTACCGTGCTTTCTTTTGCGACACCAGCGGCGCGACATCATTAATCCTTCGAGCTCTTTCTGCAGCACTGGTGCCACGGTAGAACTCATACTCGTAAATATACCGATATTTCATATTTTCCATTGTGCGGTAATAAGCGACGTCATAGAAAATAATAATGAGGAAAAAACAAATGAGTGATTGTTTTCAAAACTCAAATGTACCAGCTAAATGAATTTATAAATTTGAATTTGGAATTCTTAACCAAAGAGGAGATATTTCAGATCAAAGTGGCCAGTATGAAAAAACTCTAATTTCATATGTAAGGACCTAATATTTGAGCTTACCTGATACATTGAATCCGTGTATGGTATTATATCAAAATTAAGATTGTTAACTCATGCATGCAACGTATGCATATTTCAAAGAATATTTAATCAATGCAAAATATCTTGGAATTTCTCGTACTGCAGTGCTATTCTGTAAGAATTCACTTACCAGTGAAATGTTAATAACCAACGTATACGATTTTGATACATTTATATTTGAAATATTATAATTATTGTACTTAATATCGCATATCACTTGCTGGCTTTTCACGAATGTTTTCTGAAGCGAAATTCAAGTTTGTTCTTACCGCATTACTGTTTGAGAAATATTGTTTGATATCTTCATGTAATCGAACAACTCGTGGGGCTTTTAAATTAAATCAAACTTAACGTGATCTATCAATATTATGTTCGCCGGTGGTTCTCATACTGACTAAACAAACATTCCGACATTCTTACTAATATTAGAAATGCTAAAGTGAATTTGTTTGTTTAGTACGTTTTCACGTCTTAATTACTAAACATATCATAATGAAATTTTGAATATACATTACTGCGGTACAGAAAAGGATAAAGGTAATCCCTTCCATCTCATGAAAACGGGTCTAAAATAAACTGAATACATATAATATCGAATTAAGTCTACATACTTACAATATTGGAGACAATAATGCTGATTTAAAATAACAATTTTATTGCCACTTATTTATAATTAAAAATAAAAATCAGTGCCAATCGCACTGACTTCAAGGTAAGCCACCTTTAATTGTATCCGTATTATTGCATTTTAAAATATCTATCGAAATCAGAGATAAGAAATATAGCGACAGTACAGCGTGTAAAATAAAATAAAATTTTAGACACAACATCTTCTTAATTTCTATTGTGAAAGTTATTCTTTTTCCTTGTTATGTCAATAAATCAAAATTTAAATAAAGAATGGCAGATGTAAATATTGAATTTGATTGTTATCAAAAGGAAGGATAAAAAGTACTAAAAATAATATAAAACAATAATAATTTCGTATTAAGCATATGTTTATTATCATAATAATTATAGTAACGAAGTATATGATATACGCGCACACCCAAGAGAATAAACAAAGGCGGAAGAGAGGAAGCATGCCGTTTGCCATCACGGCTCACAAGTCTGTCTCACAAGTATCCCCGGAGCGCTTCAATAAATGATTCACAATATAAAAGAAGCTAGGCCTACAGTAAGAATGGATTGCTTATTTAGTTGACGAATATTTATTTATTTATTTTGTGTACAGGAAACAAACAGTGAAATAATTACATTAAAATAAAAAACATAAAACAAATCTTAAACCAAAACAGTTTCCATTTATAAATTAATCATAAGTAATTACAAAACAAGACATTTTTTATATTTACTAGGTGCATGAAATTATATAATTCATTTATATAATTTAATTTAATATAAATTTAATTTTTCAATCAAGAAAACATAATTTAATAATAAATAATCAAATTATAATTAATTAATCAAAAATGCATGAGTAAATTAAGGCTCTTCAGAGTATAATATTTCTTTTACTTGCAGTTTGAATTTTTTAAGGGAGAGATGAAATATATCACATTCAATAAATGTTTTATTGTACTGTTTAGATGATCTATTAATAAATGCATTTGCTGCATATTTAGTCTTTGTCAATGGAAAATCAAAAATAGATTTGTTGCGACTACCAGGGCGAGGACACTTGATGTTTATTTTAGAAAGGAGATAAGGGGAATCAGATATGTTGTGAATCAATTTATATAAAAACATATATGAATATATATGTAAATATATAATTGTAATATTTCTTTGATTTCTAACTTCAACACACTTGGCGCTTTCGTTTAAGTTTCGCTATAGGTAATTGTTTATCTTTAGTACAGTAACAGACAGCCTGTGAATGTCCCACTGCTGGGCTATGGCCTCTTCTCATCTTTTGAGGAAAAGGGTTTTGGAGCTTATTTCACCACACTGCTCCAATAGCGATTGGTGGAATTCACATGTGACAGAATGTCAGTAAAATTTGACACATGCAGGTTTCCTCATGATGTTTTCCTTGAAATTCAATGGTGATTGCCTGGGCTTGAACTGTCGATCATCGGTTAAGATCCACGCGTTCTAACCACTGGGCCGTCTCTGCTTATATATATAATTGTTTATCTATGGTAATTTAGAAAATTAAAAAGGCGTTAGAAGATCTGATGTTTTACGAAGAATTATTTAATTAAAAGTAATAAGGAATTATAAAGGAAAGGACAAGTGGAATAATAAAATTTCAATGTCGTATCTTTGGTTACGAGCCACTACAAGTTTCAATTCATCTGTAATTCAGATTGTTCCTTCACTGAAATAACAAAAGTATATATATATATATATATATATGTATAAAATATAATTAGAAACACTTTTTATGAATAAAGAAAGTATAATTTCAACGTACAAATGTTCGTAGAAAATATACACATTCAATAATTAATAATCATGCAATAATATAGCCACTCAAATAAAAAACTCATTAAATGCATAAAATATAAAACGTATCTTACTTTTAATTACAAAATGAGTCTTACACATGTAGGAGTTTATTTTCTGTTACTGGCCGCTTGGACGCCTAATTAGAAACATTTAAAAAAAGCATCCATAGCTCGTTCTTTTTTTGAAATTGGAAAATAACATTTCTTTCTCCCAGAGAAGATACGCTAATCGTTCGTGTTGCTAAAAAAGACCCAAGTAAAGGCTCCAACCAGATTAAAAATGAAGTTTTTTCAGCTGATGACCCGAGAAACATCTCGTCAAGACTGATACGCCGAAGATTAGTGGAAGCTCAATTGTTTGGAGGAATCTCTCGAAAGGTACCGCTTCTTACCAAGCAACACCGAAAGAAGCGATTATTATTCGCTAAAAATATGTTAACTGGACGGTACGAGAATGGAAAAAAGTATTATTTTCAGATGAAACAAAAATAAACATAGTAAATTCCTATGGAAAGCGCTATGTTAGACGCCCTGTAAACAATGCTTTTAATAATAAATACACAAGGAGTATAGTCAAGCACGGTGGCAGTATAATGGATCAATGGCAATACAAAAATATCTTAGAGCACACAATGTTTCCCTACTCGGACGATCACTTGCCTATAACCTGGATCTTTCAGCATGACTCATTGTCATGCTGAAAGATCCCTAAACACACGGCCAATAGCGCCAAATGTTTCCTTAGCGAACAGCGTATATCCGTTTTAGACTAGCCAGCAAATAGTACGGATTTAAACCCGATAGAAAATCTCTGGTATATTGTTAAAAAGAAAGTTTCAAATAAACGTAACACCAGTCAAAACAAACTATATGAAGCATTTGTTGAAGCATGGAATTCAATCTCCCTAGAAAAATGTATGAAATTAATTGAATCAATGCCACGTCGTTGCAGTGCTGTTATTGAAAATAAGGGATACGCCACTAAATATTAATTATAACTATTGGTAGGCTGTGGATAGTAGCTAATTCGTAAATAACAATACTAATTACTAATACTTAAAAAAATATTGATTTTTATATTTTTTGTTGTTGTTTCTAATTAGTTGACCATTATTGTTCATATCTTAAAACTGATTTAAATGTTTGTGTAAACGTAAACGTGTGTAAACGTAATGTAATATTGAAACTGCACTTGTGTAATGGGATTTATATTGTTGTTCTAATAAATGATAAATCGTTGAACATATTGTTGTCCGATTTATTGTTTAATTTCAAAATAAAAACGATTGCGGTGAAGTATCTTGCATAATGTCAAGGACCGTTGGTAGTGTTTCTAATTATACAACCACCACTGTATATATATATACAGCGTGTAACAAAATTCGTTTTCGACCCGTGAAGTGGTTATTAGGTATCGTGTGTCCGTTCTATTTATGTAATAGTTTTTAAAAAACTAAGCAAATACATTTTCTTTTAATTAAATGACGAAAATTACATGGCAACACAGGTGTCACACAGGTGACACCTGTGTTGCCATGTTTGCCTGTGTATACTCGGTGGTAGAGCTTTGTGCAAGCTCGTCTGGGTAGGTACCACCCACTCATCAGATATTCTACCGAAAAACAGCAGTACTTTGTATTGTTGTGTTCCGGTTTGGAGGGTGAGTGAGCCAGTGTAATTACAGGCACAAGGGACATAACATCTTAGTTCCCAAGGTTGGTGGCGCATTGGCAATGTAGGTAATGGTTAACATTTCTTACAATGCCATTGTCTATGGGCGTTGGTGACCACTTACCATCAGGTGGCCCATATGCATGTCAGCCAACCAATACAATAAATAAAAAAAAAAGGTGACCAAGGAGTCTCCTAACTATATATTACAAAATATATCACTAAGCTTTTAAGAAGATAATAGTTGAGACCTTCAGGAACTATTGACTGAATTGTTTGATAATTATAATATTTAATGTTGGTAATTAATACTGTTAAATCATATTTATCTAAAAAAGAATATTTAAAATTATAAATACCATCTCACAAACCTGTTTCAAAATAACTTTTGTTAAATTCACATTACTGATGCCAGCGTTGTTATCAAATTGACATCGTGTAATACTACGTACTGAAATGCGCTTGGAACGCTAAAAGTATGGATTATGCATTCGTGTCAAATATATCACTGATTTGAATTTCCATTAAACAATACATTACTGAGCGATATACATGAAAGTTATTGTCAGTTTTGAAATGTAATTATCTTAATTTTGTATAATAAATAGACGAGTAAAATAGATCCAATTATAGATACAATATTATTTAAGAACTCAAAAATTTTGTATTTTTGACGATGCAGTTAATTTAAAAAAATGTATATCTCTACAGATTAATCAAAATGAAAAAGCAGACAAAAAAAAATCATACAATAAATAAAGACAAAAAATATCTAATCCAATCTTTGTTATTGACAGTTTAATCTTTTAACTATATGATGTATCGGGATAGTAATTTGAGGGTATTTCAGCAAATTACTATAATATCATTTGATAATACGAATCCAGCCTCAATTTGATACTAAGATGGATATTATGCAACATATAAAATTAATGCTACAGTAACTAGAATACAGACTTAGCACATAATATTCATGCATGGAACTCGTAAGTTAAAGGATATTTATTCAAAGCGACCCATATTCCAGCACCCTTCTAACGATATAGAGAAAATTAAGGGGACTAAATTAAGGGGTAAAACTAAGTTTGTAATGATAATGAGGGGTGCGACCTTACAGGGCACAATTCCAATTTTAATACAAATGTTATACAGTAAAGAGATTTTATCTGAAACTAGTTTTTGGCTAAAGGTTTCAAGCCCGAAAAACGATTTTCATCACGTGTCAATTTTATGAATCGAATTACAAAATTGGATGACGAACTGTGGTTTGGAACGATTTATATTGCAATTTTCCGCAATAAATATTTACATGCATTATATATAAAAATTATTGAGTTTGGCTTATATATTTAAACAAAAACTTGACATTCACACTTATCACGTCAATGTTCTAAATTTAAATCAGCAAATGCAAAGCGGAGCTACTTAAAAAATAATATTATATACTTAAATCTTCACTGTAACGTGTTGCTTCTTCATCATCATGATGAATGATGATGATTTCAGCCGGAAAACGTCCACTGTTGGACAAAGGCCTCCCAAGAATATCTACGATAGCCGGTCTTGCGCTACCCGCATCCAACGGCTTCCCGCGACCCTCACGATATCGTGATTCCAAGGTGGACCCACGGTACGCCTTGCCTCTCATATATAAATAAGTAAGTATAGTAAGTAAGTATATATAACAAGATAAGTTTACAAAAAATCGACTTATCATTTATTCAAGCCAAATTGGCTTCTAAAAAGCTTGGAGTGCTCAACAAGGCGAGACTGCACGTCGGCTCATCGTCTAAAACTTTACAAGGCCCCACCATACCTTCGCTGTTTAAGGTTGAGTTCGCTAACATCCGTGGACTCCACGCTAACCTCAATGCTGTCCACCACCATCTCGAGACAGCACGGCCAGCAATGTTGTTTTTTACGGAGACTCAAATACTATACGGCAGTATATCATATACTACTGGTTACTTTAATTATTCCGGCTAAATGCTCGAAGAATTCTTCAAAGCGAAAGCCGGGGTATGCTTGTTCGTCGTGTTTGTTGTCACCGTTTGTGCTGCTTGGAGGACCCTGCCTTCTCCTTGTTGGTAGTACGTGTAGACCTGATTCATCAGAGTCGAGTCTACGTGTGCATCTACAGATCCCACAATGGTGACTCTGAGACAAGCCGACTATTTGACCATCTTAGTCGGGTGGCAAATGATACGCAAGAGCAGTTTACTAACACGGAACTGGTGTTTTTGAGGGACTTTAATGCTCACCACGAATCATCGTTGAAATCCCCCAAAATTGACAATGCTAGAAAGACGCTCTCACGCATGACTTGACCCAACTGGTTGATCAGCCTACCAGGATCCCAGACATTGACGGGTAAACGCCTTCTCTACTGGACCTTCTGCTGGCTACTCACTCGATGGAATATCAGGTTGAGGTTCGGACTCTTCTTGGGTCTTCGGATCACTGCCTGATATCTACCAAAGTGCCACAGGCCAAGCTGCCGTCACCAGCGGTATGCAAACGTCGCGTTTAGCACTATAAGTCAGCAGATTGGGACGGTTTGCCAGATTACTATGCGTCAGTCTCTTGGAAGGAACGTTGCTTCAGTAAGAGTGACCTGACAGCTAGCGCCACTGCTATTGCTGATGAGATCCTGTTAGGGATGGAATACTACATTCTTAACTCAGATCTCATCGGTAAGGGTACGCGTAACCGTTGGTTCACTCGCAAATGTGCTGATGCAGTAACATCCAAGCAGGCGGCATATCGCGCGAGGATCAATGGCTGCGTTAGCGGGGCATCTAAAATTGACTCACTGAAAGCAACCTATAACAAAAACTCCAAGTTCTGTAGGAAGGCATACACGAGAGCAGATGCACAGCGTATTGTACAGATTGGTCATGACCTCGCTTCGCATCCTAGAGGCTTCCATAGCTTCTGGCGTCTGACCAAGTCTACGCAAAAATCTGCCAACCTTCGCTGCCACCGCTCAGAAATCCGGACGCTCAACGTCCGCAGGAGAAAGCCGATATTCTGGCAAAACTCTTTGCGGATAACTTTGTGATCGATGATTTCAGTGCACTACCACCTTCAATACCTTCATGTAGCCACACAATGCCTGACATCAAAATCAGGCAGCGTGATGTGCGTGCAGAGCTGCAATCACTTGATGTACGGTAAGCTAGTGGTCCCGATGGAATACCAGCCATAGTGCTGAAGAAGTGTGCAGCGGTGCTGTCTCCTGTGTTGACGCGCCTGTTCCAACTGTCTCTCTCTCTCTACAGGATGTGTGCCGGATTCTTGGAAAAAAGTAATGTGCAAGCGGTTCCCAAAAAAGGGGATCGGTCTGTCTTGGCAAATTATCGGCCAATAGGTATCACTTCAGTACTTTGTAAGGTGATGGAACGGATCCTAAATAACCAACTGATCCATGACCTAGAAGATCACTGTCTGATTAATGATCGTCAGTACGGATTTAGACCCAAACGGTCCACAGGTGATCTTCTAGCGTACGTAACACACCTCTGGGGTGAAGCTATCGACAAGCGTGGGGAATCGTTGGCTATCAGCCTCGATATCTGCAAGGCTTTCGACAGGGTCTGGCCCAGAAGTCATCTTTCCAAGCTGCCGGCATACGGTCTGCCAGCTCAGCTCTACACCTGGATTGCCAGCATACACAAGGGTAGCCTTCTCGTTTTAGTTGATGGTTACGTTTCACAATTCCATGTAGTGAATGCTGGGGTCCCCCAGGGGTCTGTGCTATCCCCCATACTTATCTTCTGCAAATCAATGATATACTCTCTCTTGGGAACATACATTGCTATGCAGATAATAGTATAGTAGCTGGACGGGCGGAAACTAAGGAGAGACGGAGGGCTCTTGTTGTTGAACTCGAAAGGACGTTAGGACTCATTGCCAAATGGGGCTCTGATAATCTTGTTGAGCTTAATTCCAAGAAAACACAGGTATGCGCTGTCAAAGCGAAAAAGTCAACATTTTCCCCTCTCCCTTTCCTCTATGGCACTATGCTGGAGATACAAAGCAAAGTCGCCATATTGGGGATTGACATTCGGTGCGACCTCAATCCAAGGGAGAACATCGAGGCTGTTATAAAAACAGCCTCACGAAAACTTGGAATTCTCAACAAGGTGCGATGTTTTTTCACGCCACAACAACTGCTCCTGCTATACAAAACGCAGGTGTGGTCTTGCGTCGAATATTGCTCGCACCTTTGGGATGGCTCCACTAAGTACTTACTGAAGGCCTTGGATCGGTTGCAACGACGTGCGATTCGCATTATTGGCGATGTAAAGGTCACCAACACCCTCGAGCCTTTACAATTGCGTCAAGAGATTGCAATTGCGACGTTGAGCGCTTTCGATCGAATGTATCACGGCGAGTGCTCTGAGAAATTTGGCAACTATTTTCTTTGTCGCATCTCCAAAACATGGAATTCTTTACCAGCACACGTGTTCCCATCCTCTAATGACCTAGGTTCCTCCAAACGAGGCGTGAAGAGGCATCTTGCGGGCCAGCAGAGCGGGGGCGGCTAGTGCAGCTTATTCTTCCTAACTGTACCAGCCGTCGTCGCGTTTGGACTCTATTACCACTTACCATCAGGTGGAGGTGGTGAATAAAAAAAAATAAAAAAATTCAGCCCCACACGGAGTACTGCTCTCATCTCTGGGCGGGAACTCCCCAGTAACAGCTTCTTCCCTTTAACGGCATTCAACGTAGAGCAGTTCGAATTGTCGCCGATCAAGCTGTTACCGACCGGCTTGGTCCTTTGGATTTGCGTAGAGATGTTGTGTCACTCGCATCCTCTATCGCATATATCACGGGGAATGTTCTGAGGAATTGTTTGGTTTAGCCCCGGCCACTGAATTTCACCACTGGACATCGCGCCAGAACTCAAAATTTCATCCTCACTACCTCGATATCTGGAAATGCAGATGTACATGGGCGATGGTAGTCACTTTCCGTCAGGTAAGCCTGCGTTCAAGTTCAATAGCTCGTTTGCCCCTTTATTACATAAAAAAATTGTATAAATTTTACATGATATTTTACATGAACACTTATCATATAAATTTACAAAATTAGAGATATTTTAATATTCGTTTTTAAGATTCACAATTTAAATATCCTCAAGTCTTGATTGGACTATTATTCTGATCCAATTTTTCCTTGTCCGATAAAGACTAATCGAGGTCAAAAGCAATCAATCTTTGTAGCAACGAATAACCTGTCAATTCGACGTTAAAATTATAAGTAGACGGTTTATCGCAATAATTCTACAAATCAAAAAATAATCCAATGTTTTATACTAGATTTGTATTTATCTCAAATTATTCTGATAATAATAGGGAGATAAATGAAATAAATAAGAAATTTAATAAGAGTAAGAACATACAATTTTAATTTATTTATTTACTAACATAATACAGCTAAAATGTAATGGTCATTATTATTTATCATAATGAATAAATTTTTCAGTACTATTTTAAAAACAGTACCAAAAACTCGAATTAAAATAAACAGGTAACAACGTAACCAAATTCTTGCTAAATCCACAATATTATAGATGTTGAGGTAATTCCTAAATTCAAAATATAAATAAATGAAATAGCTATTAGAACACATAATATATGGCTACATCTTACCCAAGAAATTCCCTAAGTAACATATCTTGTCAGCGTGCCCTTCTAAACCTTTCCTTTCACTATTACTCATAGAATTTACTCAAATTATATGGTATTTTGTTAGGGCTTAGAATATATGGCAATGCCTATAAAATACCTAGAACTCGTCACTGAAATTTCTATAGAAATGTATTTAGTCAATAAGATCAATTAAATCGTATAGTATTAAATTTCGACAGACAATATTAAATTTAAAACTGTTAATTTAAAATATCTCCAGTTTAGTGGCCAAATTTTGTAACGTTTGCCATATTTTTTACTTATTTAATGTGGAAGAATTTATTTCAAACAGATCGTTATTAAGGAAAACTTTCGAACAAGTTCTGGAACATCCATAAAATCCATATGAATTGATTGTTCAACTTTACTTAACTACAATCTATATGTGTAAGGTTAATACAAATGTCTTTTGTTCGATTTACTTCAACAATTACGTATGTACGATTCACTTAACACATATTCTAGCGCCAAACAGCTATACTTAGTATTGTTGTGTTCCGATGTGAAGGATGAGTGAGCTAGCGTAACTACAGGCATAAGAGATATGCAATCTTAGTCCCCACAGTGAGTGACGTATTGACGATATTTGAATTGGGATAGTTCATATTTTTTACATTGCAAATTTCTGAGGGCAATGGTGATCACTAATAAAAATTAAATAAAAAAGGTTGAGCAAAGGTGCTCTAAAAAATTGACAAGTCTCAGTTGAGAGTGGCTGCCATGACTTAAATCATCTAGGAAAACGTGATAGAAATATTTAATTATATCCTAGAAAGGAATGGTTATTAATTTTTACAGAGGCAATGTCTATGGGCGATGCTGTTGCCCGTCAGCCTACCTATTTTATATATATAAAAAAAACAATTATACTACAATAAAATGAGGATTTTGCTTATCTTCTCAATCAATCAGCTACCATTATAAAGTTTTTAGATCGTTTCATTCAATTGCTTCGAACATTGCTAAGCTTTATGGTTTTTCTTTCACTACTAATTCGAACAAAGTTTAAAATGTTCCATTTACATATTAAATCGATTCAGTTCCCCGTCACTCGCATCTTAGTTAAGTTGAAACATTTCCTGAAGCTAACTCTGCGAAGTTTTTACGGCTCCCAAGGGTCGAACTTTAACACCGTTTTAATTAGTTGGCTTTATTTTCTCCTTGAAAATTACAGTTTCAGCCTGGATCCCTTCCTTCATATCATAATAGGGATAACAGTGAAATAGTTGGAGGAACTTCGGGGATGATGTCAGGTTGTCCTTCAATAAATTTGGTTTTGCATAAGTCGGTTTCATGATTAATAAAACATTGCGATTAAATAGTTCTATTCAAAAATGCTGACGACGTTAAAGATAACATTAAAAATAATGAAACTGTTGGGTAGAATCATTTAAATAAACATACCTAACAATATTTCTGCTAATTTAAACCAATGAATTTAAAAAGCATAGGTTATATAGATAGCTCAAAAGAGACTAGAATGAAAATGGAAAATGTAAATAAAACCATTTCAGAATAATGAAATTTAAGATTGAGAAATCGCACCTTAAAGGCGTAACAATTTAATTTAACATCACTAGTCCTAAAAATTATGAGTTCAAACCACTAGGCATTTCACTTCGGGTCACGAAATAAGCAGTTTCACCGCACTCATTCACGGAAAATCACGGCCATTTTCGCTCGAATTACTTTCCTGCGTTACATTTACAAAAGTTATATTTTTTGTCTAATGCAGAATTTTAATTCAATTAACGTCTAGGGAATTTTCAGTTATATAACAATATACGAGACGTTTTGCCGTGAGATCTATTATTACTACATAATATTTTTTATTATATATAGTGAAATCATATTTATCTATTTTCTTTAAGTTAACTGTTAAAATTATTTTGGTAAATATTTAAAATCGCGGCTTTTGTGAAAAGTGGCTCCAAATTTTTAAGACATGTTTTCTATCAATAATGAATGATATTTCATGCAATATTGAGGAGGGGGAAGACTTCGAACATGAAAAACATTAAAAATAAGACAAAAAGATGTAAAAGAACAATGAGTGGTAGGACTCGAGGTAGGTGATCTGAGCGGTCTAGGATGTTCCTGATATGTAAACAAGGGCATTAAGTTTGCCGAATGATTACAAATAAAATTCTAGGGCAAAGTCATGTAGGTTAAGTTATGTTAGGTTACTTTTAAAGCACCAGAACCGAATCGGCCCATGTTCACTAGTCTAAGATTTGATTTGGGGGGATGAGAATATTCATCTAAACCGTACCTACTCTGTCTTAGATATGATTTAAAAGTAACCTAACATAACCTAACCTACACATGACTTTTCCCTAGAATTTTATTTGTTTAAATGGACGAAGTCTTCCCCGACCTCAATATTGTATGAAATATCATTCATTATTGATAAAGAAGCTTTCATAAAAATTAGGAACCATTTTTCATCACCATTTTGTCAATACATTTAATTTAGGAACGAAGGCTAGAAAATAAGCTCCCTGATTGGCAACTCTCGTTCATAGATACTAGCACTGTAAACTATATTATCATTGGCGATTAATTTTATCAGCTAATGTGTACGATCTGTACCTCAAATATAGAAATTATCTTCTAGATATATTAATAATTCATCATAATAAACAGGTATATGATGAAAATATCATTACAAACTTTTGAATGAGTAGATAAAATAAAAAAAATTAACTATAAAAACATTCAAGTTAATATGATACTGTATAACATTGATATATCCGTAATAAAACTCAATCTAATTCAATTACACCTAGAAATAGAAATGTTTGAAACCGTCGTATCTACAGAATAAACAAAATGGCGTCGTGTTTAACATTTAGACACATCTAATTCTCTCACTTATATTAACACGAGCGTCGCCCTCTAATCTCATCACCTAAAAGCCTCGCTATGTGAGAATTTTACTTAAACAAACGCATCTTCCATACAACGTACCTCTACGTATACAATTATTGTAGAACCGTGTCGTACAAACTTTATGATAGCATATAATATAAAGTTTTCCTTATGCTTTCGTGTGTTAAAGCAACAAAGTTGTTGAAATTACACACGCTATGATTTAAGACAATATTATTATGTTAAATTATGAACCCTAATACACGGAAGTAAAAATTAATTATTCGGAAATTGACGAATGAAAAAAGTCTTTAAAAATTATACTATGTTATGTAAATCGCCTTTTAGTAATCGCTTTTTTTATATTCATAGATAGTTTGTTCCAAAGTCTTATAGCCTCGGCATGAAATGACTTATTCTAGGAAATAAGTTACACAGGTAATCATGTTTTAATATTATATTATATGTAGGCAATTATCTTAACTAAAAACTAATTTTAGAATTATTGAAGTTGAAAAATTATTGATTAAAAACTGTTTCTCAGCTTCCGTTAATAATGTTAGGTTTTAATTTTTTTATAATTACATATTTAATAAAATGCTCTTAAAACCACGGGGCGAAGCTATTACTAAATAAAACAAATAAAAAGTAACAGCCATCCGTTCCAGAAGACTGTTCTTTAGACTTAAACAAATCCTAAGACGCTTCCGCTGTGGACTCTAAATGATAATGCACAATCTGTTTGTTAGAAAAAATACAGCAAAACTTAAGGTTTATGTAAAATTGTGAAGCGATCTGCGTTTTCTTCAAGTTATATCGTCTTTCTTGAACATCGATTTCCAATACCTTGAATGCAAATTAAATCATATTATATCATAAAAGTACTCGCGGTCTTAGTCACTGTGATAAGTTACAGACCATCTAAGTGTATTATATGTGTAACGTATATAAAAAACAAATAAATCGATAGTCGGACTCGCGTGGCAAGCATTCCGTTAGTGCGTTTCCGTAGAACTTCACAGACTTAGGATTTTCAACGATAAAAAGGACAAGCTTTTTTTCAACTAGCCGTTTCATTTTATGTTTCATTCTTTTGAAATCACATTTACTTTCACTGAACATAAATAATAATTTGTTTAACTATGCTGTACGTCTGTAATTGGTCACTAAATCTACATTAGTACTTCATTCCAACAATTATCTAATCCTATAAGGGTAAAAAGTTTTCCATCACAATTATGTACCTCTAATAAGGCAAAGCGTGAATATTTTTAAAGCAGCAGGATAAAAGCATCGGTAGACACAAATATCGAATCAGATATTATTCTTGGCCTATTATAGCTGTGTTTATATTTAATTAACTCATAATGTCTTCTGGTACTAATAAAAATGGTGTTTCAAATAAATATAATATAATTGACTGGTGGTAGTTGGGCAAGCTCGTCTGTGTAGGTACCACCCACTCATCAGATATTCTACCGCAATACAGCAGTACTTGGTATTGTTGTGTTCCGGTTTAAAGGACGAGTGAGATAGTGTTATTACAGGCACAAGGTACATAACATCTTGCTTCCTCAGGATGGTGGCGCGTTGACGATGTATGCGATGGTTAACATCTCTTATAATGCCAATGTCTATGTGCGTTGGTAACCATTTACCATTAGGTGGCCCATATGCTCGTCCGCCAAAAAAACAACAATTTGACCTTTAATTATTTTGGAAACGGAAGATCGTAGCTCTGTCCTATAGCCGACGTAAACAAATAGTTTCTGACAATATAACCGTGAACTGTCAGGAGAGTAAATACTAACTAAAACTTACAATGAAAATAAACACGTGCAAAGCAAATACGTTTCGAATGTTACTTTGTTTGTTTTGTATTCAGTGGAATAAAAGTCAAATAATACTGGCAAGAATTTCAGGTTTTATTAAACACGTGTGAATTGAAAATCGATAATAATTTTACCTTTAAGATTTAAATGTAGCGTTATTGTATGTAATTCATATATTTTGTAATTTTCAGTCTTACAATAGTTTCAGAGAAGTTTGGCTTTTCATATATATTGTAAACTATACATACATATTTATACAGCTCATAATATACATACATAACTATTTTCCCAACTTCACGCAGGTAAAATTAGTATTTATCCCTCGCCTATATTTAAACAATGAGATATAAACATTCACTTAACTTTTTTAAATATTATGTTATACTTATAAAACACGTATAAAATATTTTCCTACATAAACCTTTTAGACTTAGAACAAAAAGGATACTTATTTAATATATCACATGTATACACAAAGCACACAACCTGTGATAAACGGACAGAATCAAAAGTGTATAAATATAAGAGTTTCGTCTTATCATTAAATATACTAAGACATAGCTAGGTTAAACTTATCAAATTTTTCAAAAAAGGCCATTAACTACTTACAAAATATTATTATTTATAGGACTGTTTATAGAAATATCGTCATTTCCATAATTCGCAATAAAAGCAATATTCTATTTTAGATTTATCAAATACTATCCATCAATACACATACATTCTTTTGATCGATGGTAACAAATATAACTGTCAAGCACTACTGAAACGCACAAAAAATTTATATATCGTAAAGTAAATAGCGTGGCAGGTGTTACCGATGTACCCGATAATGGACCAATGTACATTGACACATGGTAACTTCTGTTCCCTTATATTTCTCTACTGAATTGCAAATCAGTTCGCTGAATAGAGATCTCTGTAGGCTGGTCCATTGTTTTACCTTACAGGATTGAAATCGAAATCCTTTGAAAGGTCAAACATATAGTTACCTTTATTACGGTTGAAATTTAGATTCGAAATCCGAACTCTATTCCAACTTAGGTCATTTTAGCTTTATGAACTATTTTCGAGAATCCATTTATAGAAAACAATTTTATTGATACTAAGCATTTTATATTAAAACAGAAATTATAATTGCATTATACTCCTAAGAAAGTTAAAAAATATTCATTTCAATTTAGAAAACATTATATTCGAGGAAGGCTAAATACGTATTAGAATCGCTGGAAACCTAATCCAATTATTTTGAAGCAAACAAAACTAATTTAAGTTGAATGTATACGTCAATATAATTGTAATATTCGTGCGAAATGCAGACTAAACGTTTTTCATTGCATGAACGATTCGCTTTTCTTTCCTTTTATTTTATAAAATTCAACTACAACTACAAAAACTAAATAATTTTGTACTAAAAAGTAATACAAAAAAAGGAAATTTTATACTCGAATTTCCGCAATTTATTTTGAAAAGCTGCTTCCAGTGTGAACGCTCGATTCTCAAGCGCTTAAACGGTACACAGATTTCTGTACTGTCAACAAATGTTATAATACTATGCAAATAGTCTTCTCTATCTTATTTCGTTGAAAATTACAAATATTTTTATCTTTTAAGACTATTCCTTGGTAGAATAATTAACAATTTCTGGGACATTAAACGTCTATAGAATTTAAAACAATAACTTATCTATTGTGTCTGGTATAAAGTATCCTGGAAATGTTAAGCACCTTTGAACTTAAAAGCTGTTGCATTAATATAAAGTTTATTTAAAAATACTTACAATTCAACAACGTAAAATATATTTATTTATTAATTCATTTTATAAGTATGAAGAATTATTATGTCTATTATATGTAATGCAATTTAATATAATGTAATAAAATAGAATGTTAATACTTGTAATATTTAATTTATCAATTAATTTAAGCCAAAATATTTGCATGTCATAAATATCGTGACAAAACATGTATTTTATTTTTAAAGCAAATAAATGAACTGAATTGAATTGAACATATGTCCAGTAGACGGTAACCAATGGTACTTCATACTTTACGATCACTGAAAATATCATGATATCTGCATAGTTGACAGAGTTTCTAATAATATTAATATATATATTCCGGCAACTCTAAACAATAAACGATAAAACACCCTGGTTGAGCTTACACAGAGCCCCGTCACCAAGTAGCATTTTAATTTAAAAAATCAGACGAGAATTTTGTAATTGGTAACATTATCCAACAGACACTCTTATGTAAAAGCCGAGATGGCCCAGTGGTAAGAATGTGTGAATCTTAACCGATGATCGTGGGTTCAAGCCCGGGCAAGCACCACTGAATTTCATGTGCTTAATTTGTGATTATAATTCATCTCGTGCTTGAAGGTGAAGGAAAACATCGTGAGGAAACCTGCATGTGTCAAATTTCACTGAAATTCTGTTACATGTGTATTCCACCAATCCGCATAGGAGCAGCGTGGTGGAATAAGCTCCAAACCTTCTTCTCAAAAGAGGAGAAGAGGCCTTAGCCCAGCAGTGGGACATTCACAGGCTGTTACTTTACTTTACTTTACTCTTATGTAAAAAATAGGTGCGTGAGCGAATGTTTTAATAACACTGACTTTCTTCGTGACTTAAGCCAAATTGACTGGGATTCTGTTTTTAACACCCAACTAATGGAAGATAAATTAAATATATTCAACTCTCAGCTTGTACAATTGTTTGACGTGCACGCGCCTTTGAGACCGGTGAATCTTAAACATCTTCCTGCACCATGGTTAACTGAGGATATTAAATTATTGATGGCTAGGCGTAACGCTGCTAAATTTAAGTATAAAATCAGGCCTAAAGATATTAATCTTCTTAAGTACAAAAAGTTACGTAATTACTGCAGTAGAGTCTGCCGTGATGCACAACGTAAGTTTATACACTCTTCCCTTGAGCATAATAACCCCAGTATAACATGGAAATTTCTAAAATCCCTAGGAATTTGTCAAAAAAGTGAAATCTTGCATAACCTCGACATTAATTCTCTTAACAGCTCCTTTACCACTAATAATATAATGGATAGTCAAGTCAAACTTAACACCTTGAATTGTCTCGCCTCATTACCTATTCCCTAATTGTTCAGCCTTTGAGCTTAATCCTGTGTCTCTTGAAGACGTCAAAGAACACATCATTGCTATAAGGTCTGATGCAGTTGGTAGTGATGGTATTAGCAGGAAAATGATTCTATTATCCCTTGGTTTCATTGTGCCTGTCTTATGTCATATAATAAATTATTCCCTTTCTCATGGTATCTTTCCTAGCGTCTGGCGCACTACCTATATAATTCCTATCCCGAAAACCTACCCATCTACTAACTTACATTTCCGTCCAATTTCCATCCTGCCATTTTTATCCAAAGTCCTTGAACGTGTTGTCTACTGTCAACTTAACCTTTATCTAAACAGTAACAATTTCCTTAGCCCACTACAGTCAGGTTTCCGTAATGGTCATAGCACTGCTACTGCGCTTGTGAAAATATGCGACGACTATTGCTATTGACAATAAGCTCATTACAATTATTGTTCTTCTTGACTTTAGTAACGCGTTTAATAATGTCGACCATGATTTACTTTTAGCAATGTTGCGTGCGCTTAATCTATCATCTAGTACCGTAGACTGGTTTCATACATACCTATGTGATAGGCAACAGTACGTAACTTTTGACAATATGTTATCCTCTCCTTGTTTTCTTCAATCTGGGGTACCGCAAGGTAGCGTTCTTTCACCTTTGCTATTTTCTATTTTTATTAATTCTGTCTCATCACTTCTTTCCTGCTATTACCATCTTTATGCCGATGATCTACAGTTATACGTAACGACACCAATTAACAACATTGCTAATGCTATTCAAACATTAGATTCTGAAATTGAAAAAATTGCAGTATGGTGTCATTCATATGGACTTTAAATCAATCCGAACAAATCGCAGGCTGCTATTATCCGCAGCTCCCAGCAATGGTACAAAAGTAATCAGGCGCGTATCCCTCCTATCCTTCTTAATGGTAGTGCACTTCCACTGCTCCCTAAGGTTAAAAACTTGGGGTTAATTATAGATAAGTCGCTTTCTTGGGTCTCTCAAGTGGCAGAGGTGAGTCGTAAAATTTTCGCCACCATTGGCTCTCTCAGGCGCTGGAAAAAGCTTATGCCGTATAAAACCAAACTCGCCTTAGCCAACTCTCTGCTATTGCCCTTATTGGACTATGCCGACTTGGTCTATCTGGATCTTTCTGAGGAGCTGTTAGATAAACTAGAATGCTTGCAGAACATGTGTATTCGCTTCATATTTGGTTTACGCAAATACGATCATATCTCCCAGCATCGTAAAGCATTAAAGTGGCTGCCAATACGGTTGCGTCGAAATATGCATGTTCTGTCCTTACTTTACACCATACTCTACCATCCTCAAACTCCAACTTACCTTAAAGAGCAGTTCACCTTTCTTGGTTCTCATACCCCAATCAATCTACGCTCCGAGCAAGACAATAAATTGCTGATGCCGCTGAGTCACACCAAAATATATAATAGTTCATTTACTGTAAAAGCTGTCAGACTATGGAATTCCTTGCCTAGTGACATTCGTCAAGCTGAATCCGTTAATACTTATAAGAGTCGTTTACCTAATTATTATTTATCAATATAAGTATGTATTTACTATATAAGTATATCTATGTATAAGTGTATATGTATGATTATATATATGAGTATTTGTGTCATATTATATATTTTATTAAGTTTATAAATATTTAATGAATTTTATGTATAAATTGTTCGCACACTATGCCCGATCAATTCTCCTGGCTAACAACAATATGTTTTTACTATAGAGGTTGCCTGGAAGAGATCACTGTAAGTGATAAGGCCGCCTTTGCATACTGTATTATGTAAAACTTGTTAGTGTGTGCAATAAAGAATAAATAAATAAAAATAAATAAAATAATTATTATGTCAGCTTAGCGTAAAAAACGTGCTGAGTGAGCATTATTTACGCAGACGGGTACAGAGTCTCACCACCAAGTAATGCAAGAATATAATGTTTTTTTAGTAATTTAAATATAAGAAGCTATATATTAGACTAGCAGTGCCGCGTATAATTAATAAAAATACTATGAATAAAAATCAGCCTGGAACCTTCCTCGATAAAGGAACTATACAACACAAAAATATTTTTTAAATTCGAACCAGTAGTTCCTGAGATTAGCCGGATCAAACAAACAAACTCTTCAGCTTCATATATTAGTATAGATTATGATGTAGATTTGTTTTCTTTTTGTGCATGCTTTGTTCTTTTTTAAGTAATTGTGACATATAAAATATAATTTGTGTTTGTTATATAATATTATTTTAAACATTGCTGAAGAACCAAATAAAATAAATAATAGAAAAAATAGTCTTAAATGTCCTATGTCGAGTCCCGAAAAATTGCACTATCGGTACCAAGTATTATATTTCATGTTTTCGTTTTATCTCACCAATATTCGCTATATTTGATGTGGCGAGCAATTCACATACGTGGTGTAATCTTCAAAAGGTTCAAGCTACCGACATCTACCTGTTACATTTTCAGATCCCAATATAAAGGAAATTCTTACAGTCAAGTGCTCCAAGAATTCTTGTACCTCGAATAACAAAACAAAGATAACATCGAGTAAAAATTGGATAACAGAACCTTAAGCGTTTTATGTACATATTTTTTTATGTTGAATTAAACGTAGATTTATATAAGTTAATTATTATCTTAACTCTCAAATATATTTTATGATTTTACATTGAATTTATATTTTCTATTGAATTAAAAAAAAAAATGTTAGCATTCTATTAGCCCAATATAAATTATTTCTGAAGTACATACATCATTTAAAGAAGGTACATATATTTACTATGTACAATTATGAAGTCAAGTTCTGAATACACTAAATAAATAAATTACTATATTTCCACTCAACATGATTTAATAAAAGAAACATTCTCGAGCGACCAACACGTTTTTCTTTTGAATAAGCATTGTTCAGATTCTTAAAAACTATAGTATAAAATTCTAGCTCAAAGTGTAGGCACTCAGCACGTCTGAAGAACGTCTAGAGATCTACAAACAGCGCCTCTAAACAATTTGTGTGAACTCCTCGGGAGACGTATAATGCATTTGTTTTCCATTTGCGGGGACGTGAAGTTTTATGTTTAAAATATCTTGCCTAGCTGAAGTGTCTTGAAGGTTTTTGGACTAAGAGGTCAATTGCTAAAACTTTATAAAAATACTGACGACCTTGTGACCGAGCCAGTTGAACTTTTTACCTTATTTTTTACAACAGGATAGAAATATACGATCAGTAGTATATCATATTATGGGATGACTATTAATAAATATTAAAGTTAAAGTTAAAAAAGTAGTTTTACTGTCTTTAAATGTATCACAGTGATTGAGGTCTCTTTAGAATAGAAGGGGTTTCTTTCATCTGTGTATTAATTTAATTCGACACAATATGCATGTTTTCTTACAAAGTTTTCCATTCACGCCGAACACAAGATGAAATATAAACACAAATTTAACGCATGATAACTCAGTTTTGCTCCCCCGGGCTTGGAGCCACAATTCTCCGTTGAAATTCACATGTACCAGCCAATGGCTCTATCTACCCTTTTAAAATTTTACTGCTGGATGAAATCATACACTATAGAGAGGCAAATTTTGTTTGTTTGTTTTTTCCAGTTCCACGCAAACACTTATAATCTTATTGATAAGAAACTTACATATTATTTTAGGTTATATCTACAGGTCGGATATGTTATATATCTTGTTAATTATGTTCCAAATTTTTGAGACATCGGTTACCATACTACAGAAAATCCAGACTGACAACATATCATATCCTCTATATTAATGTATAACATAGATTAAACATAATTGTTTTGTAAAAATAACGACAACATTAGTTTAATTATCTCAAAGTATTGATCCTTATAAATTTAAACAACATATTAATTTTAAATTTTTATGAAGAATATTATTGACCTTTACACCTTGCAATTCGTACCAGTATTATTAGAAATATTATGAGATTGTCGTAGGACGCAATAGCGCGATACGGGTGAAAAGATCGGTTAGGTAGTGTTTATGTCTCATTGATTTAAAAATATCTCTGTATAAAATCCTTATTTTATACAGTGATATCCTGCCCGTCCCGACATAAAAATTTTCTCTTTCATATTATAACCTACTATGCCTTATTTTTTACTGGTGGTAGAGCTTTGTTTACTGATGGTAGAACTTTCACTGCTGGTAGAGCTTTGTGCAAGCTCGTCTGGGTAGGTACCATCCACTCATCAGATATTCTACCGCAAAACTTGGTATTGTACTTGGTATTGTTGTGTTCCGGTTTGAAGGGTGAGTGACCCAGTGTAATTACAGGCATAACATTTCTTACAACGCCAATGTTTATGGCATTCGTGACAACTTATACATTAAAAAAAAATCAGATCAGCGGTGTTAAACATACAATATGCAGAATTGTCAGCATTTTAACAATTCGTATTTATTAATGAATGAAAAAATACATTTATTTGTTCATCATTTTTATGTTATTGCTTCAACAACTTATATAATATACATCACTATAAATTAAGATTAATTAAATAATTAATTTTAAGATTGAAATACTCAAATATTTTGTGGTGTTCCGAAATTTTAACCAATTCTTAATAATTATTTATGACTTACATCCTAACCTTTGTTACGTTTTTTTTTTTATAACTTTGATATTATTTTTGTTAAATAATAAAAGGAAATAAAATATAGTAAAAAAAAAAAATAGTTTGCAAATAAGTTAAAATAAAATAAGCAACAAAGACTACAAAAAAAACCTTTTAGCGGAGTATTCTAAATAAAAAAAACCCTCCGCAAACATTCCACGAACAGAAAACATTGATCAAACGTTTTTAAAGCAAATAAAAAATTTGGTGAGAATGATTTAGCGGAATAAAGCCAGGCATTTTTGATAACTATATAAAGTGATAACGGATTCAAATTTTAGAAAAAAAAACACATGATAAAGAATTATAGTAAGACTTAATTACAGATTGAATAGGAGTGTGTTTGGTTTCAATTTTCACACTTTCATCAAATCTATACATACATATAATAAATCTGTAACTGGTCGATGTCTGTACATGGAAGATAAATGAGTAAAACTTTTATCGGGGGTCTTTATAAACACAATAGAACCCAAAACAATGATTAATAGAATTTTTGTCTGTTTGTCTGTTTGTCTGTTTGTCTGTGCGTTTGTGCACGCTAATCTTAAAAACGGCTTAACGGATTTGAGTGCGGTTTTCACTAATGTATTGTGGCTAACTTCACTTAACATTTAGTGTTTGTTTTATTTCAATCGGTTCATAAATAATAAAGTTATGTCAATTTAAAGATACACGTAGAACATTTATTAAAAAATGGTTATGGTCAAACTGAAAAGAGATTAAATATTACATGTAATATACACTTTTGGTTATGATTTATCCTATATTTTGTCCTATAATTTTTAATCTCTTTATTTATTCATTAAAAGTTTAGTAACACTACTTAAAATCAATAAATTATTATCTGTAGGAAAAGTACGCGCACTGTTAGTTGTCAAAATCAAAAAGTTTTGTTAACAATTTCGTGTTTTCAGTAGCTTCGTGTGTTGTTTTTGCATAAAAACTAATATTGCATATATATTGTGTGTATCTTTATGATCTCATCTTATATCTTTCATAACAGTACGCTTTAAGACTGCGTGTGAGCAAGTCAGTTAACTCAGTGACAATAATTAATACGTAAATAGTATATAGGTGTATAAACAAAGCCTAAAAAACAACTATAACAATAATACATGGTTTTAGAAGTGCTTGCTTTAAACATAAACGGTATATCACTTCTTAAAACTTTAAATAGGTATAATTTTTTCGTAAATTCGTGTTTCCTGTCAAAAGTTTTAAAACGGCAGTTAAAAATTCAAACGTTTTACCTACCGAAGTTTTTTCTAAACAACGAAATAAATAACAATTTAACGCGGAAAAAATGGCAACCATATTTTGAACTATATTTATATATTAGCCTCTGGATATATATAAGGAGTATTAGCCACTGGTTATGTATAAGAAGTGTAAATAGAGAAAAATAGCAATTTTGTTACACTCGATTGGTTGAAAAGGTGTCGAAATGTTCAATTCATTCAACATTAAAATAACAGAAATTACTTTAGAAGACCTCATTAATAAATGTAACAAGTATTTCGAACCGAGGAAAAATTTAACTATGGCCTGACATGTATTTTTTATGAGAAAACAAAGCAAACACGAATAAAAGTATTTTGTAATCTCTCAGCTTAATTCAATTGGTCTTTGGCTACATCAAGCTTGCGACAGCATAATCATGAATAGGAAGAAGTAGATCTGTGCGAACATATAATATATAATTAAGTGTACTCAGATATTGATATTATATATTTAAAAAAAATCACTGCAAAAATAACATAAATAAGATAAAAATAATAATGTATTAAATGTATTAATTTATATAAAATGAATGTACCAACCCATCTTAATATTCAATATTTTAGTTTGTTATAAATTTTGTACTGTAGTCATATTCTTGCTTGCCTTTTAATTGTATTTGGTTAAAAAATATATATATATCATTTATTTACTGCATTTTATTGGCCTTACTCAATGTAATAATGCTTAAGCTATGTGATTTCATTTATATTTTGTTTTTGTTAAATTTGTGTTTTCATTAAGTAATTAATTATATTTGATTATAAAAAAATATATATTTTACTACACCTTTACTGATTATGATGGTTTAGCTGTTTGATTTTATATATGTTTTGATTATTTTAATGATTGTGTAATTATTGTTGGTGGAAACTTAGCTAATGTATGTATATATTTATATATATATATATATGCTATAAGTGTCATCTCATTTTTAACACTTAACCTACCAGAGCGGTCAAATAACTGCTTTTGAAACTTTAATTAAAATTGTTATATAGCTGCTTTTGTTTGTATATTATATACTTTTTCTACATAAAATGGCCGCTTAAGCAGCTTATTCTGATGTGTGTCAAGTTCAATGGACAACATTTGTTTTAATTCCCTTTTTTTTGTTTAATTAAATTAGTAGCCTTGGTTAAGTCTGATTTTATTTAGTCTCTAACAGAACAAACTTTTCCTTTACTTTATACTTTATATTGTACACATAAAATAACATAAATCTATAACAAAAACGAATTAATTAATAAATTATCCACACATCTCTTTACATATAAATAAAATTGAAGTTTATGTCTGTTATTTCAAAATAACTGCCTGTTTTAAAGGTTATATGACTATTTACGATTTACCAAAACCAAAGCAATCATTTTTTTAATTTTTTTACTGTCTGCATGTCTGTATGTCCAGTCTAAACTTTCAATCGTCTAAAAATTGAAATAACCGAATTATTATAAGAACTATTTCAAGATTCCGTTTAGCCTTTATTTCATCAAAATTAGTTGAGTCTATCAAAAGTTAAAAAAATACGTATTTTTGTTGATATCTATACACATAATATTATTACTCTTCCTAACTGATTCATTAACGCAGAGCCTAAACTGCGGGGGTTAGAAACTTGAAATTTTGGCAGTTGATACATTTTATAACACCCACTAAGGTAGGATTTTTGGAAATTCTACCCCTAAAGAGTTGAACGATTGTTTAGAAACCCGTAATTTTTAAAGTTAGAAGCATGAAATTTAATGAACAAGCTTAAAAATAAATAAAAATGTATTTCAGCGTTTTTGAAAATCTAAATCTAAGAGGGTAAAAAAGGGGTTGAAAGTTTGTATGGGGATTCCGTCACTTTTGGTGTAAGAAGAATGATATTTAGTATTAAAGCTATGCATACGTATTTCGTAGTTTTTAGAAATTTAACTCCAAACGGGAGAAACGGGGTAAAAGCATTAGTATAAAAATTAAAAAAAATAGAAATATACTATTTGTGTTTTTTGATTGAATTAATAAACATGAATTTCAAAGTTTTTAGAAACTTTTATTTTTGTTTGGAAGAGTTGGGTGCAAATCATGAAATTCAAAATACGCAATATCTTATATCAATATATAATAATAATAATAAAGAAAACATATTCCATTATTGCCATATGTACCACTTAATTGGTATTCCCTAAGCTTATATTATTGTAAAGTTTCATTAAAATCTATTCAGTAGTTTATGCGTGAAAGAGTAACAAACGTCCATACATCCATACAAACTTTCGCGTTTATTATATTAGTAGGAAGTAGGATTATTATATGCCCTGTACTGAACACACATACACTATACTGGATGGGCGAATAAATCGATTGGTAAATGTTTATATCTTATTGATTAAAAAATGTACGAGATAAAATCCTTATTTTACCCGTACGAAGTCGGGACGGGCAGCTAATTACTCGCTGATAACGTATCTTTCGTTTAAGGTTTTTAAAACAGTACAGCAGTTTTTTAGTTTATTCGCTACAAACAAACATACAAAAAAACTATTTTTACTTATTTATAATATTAGTATAGATAAAGACCACGCGCGAGCGAAGCTGCGGGCAACAGCTAGTTAAAAATATATTTATTTAATTAATTATAGATAGAAAACCTTAATTGCAACACTGAGCTTTCACATACTCATTACGAGTTGATTTCGTGCTTGCAAGAAAATATGCTTAAGTTATATAATGTTTTTGATATCCGCAATTCAATATGGTTCAGTGTGTTGGATTAAGCTCCAAATCTATACATGAGTGCGAAACCGAAATATGTGCGTAGAATTAATAAATAAGGCAGTTTAATGCGTATTAAGTACGTACAAAGCGTCGACAACCGACCAATCGTCATTTTTGAAATAATTCAACAACAGTGGTAAGCTTAAGGAAACGAAGATTAACTCGCTTTTTCCATTTTAATATCACACAAGCCTTTCGTAGTCAAATAAAAATAAATGTTCGAAACTTCTCGTCGGAGAGACGAAAAAATGTCCTTGTCATATTAAATCTAAGTTATTAAAATGTGTATGTATGTGTATATAGAGAAAATTAATTAATATATTAAATTTAATATATTAAGATCTCACTTAAACGTTGCTTAACGGTTCTTAAGCACTGATTTATATATTTCTGTCATCATTGGCTTGAAATCGATACATTGAGTTTATTGACGAGAATGATTTTTATAAAATCAGCAATATAACCAGGAAGGTTACATCAAAGAAATTAAACTTTAAGGAAACAAATGCAACGCAAGGCATGTATATGCGTATACTTTACTCGACAAAAAAACCACTTTTGTGACAGACTGCAACTCTATATTAAAGGAACGTGTCGCGTATAATTACCTTGCCTACCCTCACTCATAAGAATACAAATATATAAAATATACATATAATTTATTCTGAGGTGAATTTATATTTAAATGTTTTTGATATATCTAACTTATTATTATTACTTGTTTAACACTAACGTAGCTGTTGTAATTATCTAAGAGTAATGTGCAATATTCGACCAAACGAATGTTTAGTTTAAGGGTATTAAGCATAAAAACAATTGTACCCTTATACGATAAAATAAAATAAATAAATAATAAAAATTATGTTAATCATATAAAATATGGTAGTAATAAGTTTTTGAAACTAACAGAAACTAAATATAGTTAATAATTATTACATGTTTTTTTTTTTCTATGTAAGACGAGACAAACGCCTGGACAGGTGTTTCACCTCATGGAAAGTGGCTCATGGACATTTGCAAAACCGGAGGGCTTACAGGTCTTGTATAAAATGTCTTAATATTAATAACAAATAGTTTGAATATTCATACTGTTTGTATTTTGTACACAAAAATAAAAATAAAATTTTAAATGCATAACATTTAGACGATAAAATATTATTAATATATTCTAAATCCAATTCTTATTTTACATAAACTCAGCACTGTTATAAAGTATTAAAGCTCCCACAAAAACACGAAACAAAAGAGGACAAGCGTGGACGCGGCTAGTGAAAACTGTCATTCATATTAAAGTCCCCACAGATTACTATAGTGCAAAGAACTAAGAATATTTTAGAACTGAACAAATAATTTTAAATAAGAATATTAACTAAAATAAATGTTTTTTTTTTAGTTATAAAAATACTTTGTAAAACTAGCAACGCTGGAAATATCGTAGAGAATAAATATTGGATCAAACATAATTGGATAATCTCTTCTCTCATTCGTATAGATGACAATCCGACTCGACCGATGACAGATCACCCAGAGGTCCAATGCCTTTAATAGCATGCTTCCATGATACGAAAATGTAACACCGCCAACTCTAGAACCTCGAAGTTTGCACCTTTTTAGCAAATTATTTTAATTAATATGATCACAATTTAAGCGGTCTACTTTGTTACCGTACTGTTAATTTGTGAATACACAAAGATTCCTTTAAAATCATAAAATAACCCAATATATTTGTAGGATAAAATTACTATTATCAAAAATTAAGCAGTTCGAAATGAAATAGTATGAAACCGCATCGGATTGATAATTTATCAAATTAATTTGACACACTATTTAATAATATCGTGTTATTTTACATAAATTTCACTAAGCATCAACTACATACCCGGTATCCAAAATCAATTGTATTTTTTCCTTGTTATACGTAATTACAGGCAAGACACACACTAATGGTAATCCATGATTTGCAATACCTTTGCAATAATATTATTATCATCAACTGTTTTACGTATATATATACAATAAGAAATTATAAATTTACAAGCTGGTCGATTATTTAATCGTCTTACTTTTAACGATACACAAATAAAAAAATGAAAGCACGTGCAGCTAAGTACATGTTAAGCCTTTTATGTATACGTTACCTATATATATCATCGTTACCTACGTTTCAATCAAACGTTACATAAAATCATTGGCCTCAAATTCGACATTGAAGTGTTACTCTCGTCGCAGAGAACTTTCACTGTAAAAATTCAACCCAAGCGAACAAGATATCACACGAAGAAATAAAATCAAGTACTAACATTAAATTCCGCCCATCTCTATCTATATTGAGCTCTGCGTGGAACGTTTTAATAAAACTGCGGATCGGGTCGCGTGGGTTAAGTACGGTGACTATGTTATTCCACGTCCACTGATTCACATCAGTCTGAATTTTGGCAGCTTAATAGTACATGATTTTGGTCATGAGTTGGTCCAAATTTAATTACCACTTTTTAAGCTCTCTATATTTTGGTAACTGTCTCATTAGTCTAGTAGCTCGCTTATAAGCCCACAGGTCGGATCACTTAAAAGTTTTTTGTTTTTTATAATATAAGTAGGCGGACGAGGATATGGGCCACCTGATGGTAAGTGGCCACCAACGCCCATAGACAGTGACGTTGTATATTTCTTTAAAAAAAAAAACAACGCCAATGCGCCACGTACCTTGGGAACTAAGATGTTATGTCCCTTGTGCCTGTAATTACATTGGCTCACTCACCCTTCAAACCGGAACACAACAATACCAAGTACTGCTGTTTTGCGATAGAATATATATATATATGTAGGCTAATAGTGTTAAGTTAACCAAAACAAAATTTCAAATACATTTTTTTACAATAAAATATTCATCAGAAACAAACATTTTATCACATATTACGGATAAAAGAATTTCGACTATTCGAAAGACTCCGTATAGAAAACATACAAAGAAATCTAGTCATATATACCTTTTTTATATACTTCATCACATCGGAACACACGCATGTGACGAAAATGTGCGATAACAAAATCAGGACAAAACGCCGTCTCAATATCTTATTCGATTTAGAATTACGGAATGGAATTCTGAAACACGGATCGAGGTGACCGTAATCGCGTTCCTTAGATCTTATTTCCCCAATTTCCTGACTTGTCATTACTCTGATTTAGTGTTAACTTGATTCATCTACACATAGTTTAATATATAAAATTGTGTTATATTATAATTATTTACGTCTGAATTATAAATAATTTGATTTTGCTTTCTACCTTCTATATCTATCTAGACCAAAGTTACAAATCCAATCGTCTCGATTTTTAATTCTAAGTCAATCTATTTAAGGTTCGTAAATAATAATGTTAATAAATGCTGGGAGACAGCTGGCTGTATTCGTGCCACCGTTGAACATAAGTTCATCGCGAGTTCTCTATCCAGTTATATCGGATTGCCATCGTTTTGGACTAGAACATTAGTGAACAAGGATTTCACACTATTTTGCAATATATTTTTGTTCCGTTTGCAGTTGAAACGCTTGGACCTTGGAGTAATAGTGCAAAAAAATTCATCCAAAATATTACACCTCGTCTTATTGCCTCTACTGGTGTCAGGAGAGCTGGTGCATTTTTCGCCCAGAGAATAGGAATTGCACCATTCCACGCGGTCACGATTTGTACAGAAATTATTTTTAATTTTTATTTGTATTTATTTAAGGTTTTAAAGTAAATTTTATTATGTGTTTTATAAAGTAAAGTAAGTAACAGCCTGTGAATGTCCCACTGCTGGGCTAAGGCCTCTTCTCCTCTTTTGAGAAGAAGGTTTTGGAGCTTATTCCACCACGCTGCTCCAATGCGGATTGGTGGAATACACATGTGACAGAATTTCAGTGAAATTTGACACGTGCAGGTTTCCTCACGATGTTTTCCTTCACCGTCAAGCACGAGATGAATTATAATCACAAATTAAGCACATGAAATTCAGTGGTGCTTGCCCGAGTTTGAACCCACGATCATCGGTTAAGATTCACGCGTTCTTACCACTGGGCCATCTCGGCTATGTTTTATAACATGTAAATTAAAACTATAAAAAATAAAAAGTATAGGCTATATAGTGATGTGATTGATATATAGTGATGTGATGAAGGTGATAGTCATCACCTTCATAATTGGCTATTCTGCTCTAAGAGTGGCTGCCGTGGTCGGATTTCGCTCAGGTGAAGTTAGTTCGTGCTTATATTATAATCATATAAGGGCATTGTTATCATGTTTATTTTTGATAAACTCCCATCATTCAGAACCACCTTAATGTAAAGATAGAAAACCTACCAGACGAGCTTGCACAAAGCTCTACCACCGAGAAAATCTGTCAGCGTATGATAGATGAATGAATGACGATGAAATGATATTCAACATGTTGATATCGTTCACTCTGGACTATTTATAAGGACAATAATTTTTTTTTTCTTCTAAAAATAAAAGGGTTTTCAGTGGATATTTTCTGTCTCAATAAGCAATGTCCACTCAAACGAACTATGACTGCTTGTGACTATAGATCGCCTTAAATAAACCTTATAAGAAAAACATAATTCAGACTTGCTTATAAAAAATCCAACAATAAAAATTTTAAATATAGATTACTACTCAAGGGCTTAATAACTACTAATTTCTAAGGCTAACTGATATTTAAAGATTTGGAAATAATATAAATAAAGTAATACTTTTAAGCCTAAACTAAGGTTAGCATAGCTTAAAGCTTCAATACATTTTACTCTTTTATAAGTTTAAAAAAAAACAATACATGTCATTTATAATATATTGAACACCAGCTTTTCAATCAAGTAAAAATAACTTTAAATTATTCATAATACTTACAGAATAAAGAGATAAATTAAGTATGTATGTGTGTGTGTGTGTGTTCGGGTGCTTAATTATACGAATACTGAATTCGTATTTTGAGATTATTTTTACAATAATTTATTTTACGCTTTAAATTAAAAAAAAAAATTGATTGAGTCGAAATAAAGCAATTAAATATATTTTCCAGATGACAAGTGTCATCAGTAGCAGTGAAGGTTTTTCACGGTTTTACGGGACACGAAGGGGTAAAAATTTGATTAATGACTTATACGACCGCCAGTCACTCACCTAGTTACCGATTTGGGTCAACGAAATCATTCATATTTCTTTAATAAAAACATATTTTTTTCTTAACTCATAATAATATGATGATATATTAAAAAAACGTTAATTGCAGTTAAAACAATCTTTATTTCTTGTAATTTATTAAGTATTGGCTGCCTGCCTCAATTTTGTAAGGAATTTCACATATCTCTATAAGATATATAATATGTATACATTGAATAGTCTGTAGGCGTAAGACGTTTAAGATTATAATGATTTATTATACATTTTTAATATACGATATCTATTGTCATTTCATTTTGAAAATGTTAAGATATTTCGTGTTTTTATGTGAAGTGAACTTAAGCTTTGATTGTTAGTAAAATCATTTTTGTAACACTAAAAGTCAACCTGTTATACCACATAATTTACAAGTACAGATATCCACGATGATAACTTATGTATTAAAGAAATTTATCGTAGGTTTTTTTTTTTTTTTTAATTGTGTTATATTTATTATGTATGCTTGATTGTTTTAAATATACATATAAAAATATTGAAAAACTATAGTAACGGATGTAGATCTATACACTCAAATCGATCAAATCTCAATCGGATATATCAATATCTGTTTTTGTATATAACATAAGTAAATGTTTTGACTTAACTTATAATAATACAACATAAATGCACTTTCCGACATAGATCATGATATAAGTTAACGATCTCTGACGAAGGAAACTACTTCAAATATTGTGAAACTTTGACGTCTTCAGCCCTCGCATAACGTAAGTAGCCTAAGCAGTGAACATTTTGCCATTATGTACAATTTTAGCATCGATCAGTTCACATCAGTCGGGTACGAATACAAAGAGTTATTTTGAATACTCTAGTTTTGTTCATGTAATAATCGGTGTTTTTGTAGCAGTCTGAGATTAATTTACAGAATAAATAAATAGTACTTTTTTATATTTAAGTATGCCTAAGCGCTGTTGTATGAAATGTACTCATATTAGCTATATGAGTACATTTCATACAACTAGATGTTATCGAAAAGAATCGGATAGAATATTTTAACTAGAGCAGTACAATTTATCGATGCATCAGCTACAGACAGGCGGGTTATATGACCAGTCATATGCGTTTTAAAAAATTTATTATAAAATAATTCTTCTTCTTCACCATCCCATCTCCCCCGATGCATGTTAGAAGACTGGCATAATACCTTTGGCAAGCGTGGTGGGGCTTTGTGTAAACCACTCAATGATCAGATAACCGCATACCAGCAATTACTTACTATTATTGTATTAGTATATAATAATTCTGGGTCTGTCGAGCACGTCTTTATAGGTCATTAAGATTTTTTTCCCTTCGCTGGTGTTGCGACGCCACGTTTTTTTTTCGAGCGCCAGTGTTTTCTTATGACTTGATGGTTCCAATTTATGGCTGACTTGTATATGTGGTCTGGTTATCTAGTCAAGATTTATCCGATCTATTTCCTTTCTGATCGGATAAAGTAATTAATAGCCAATGAATGTCCTCTTTTTCCTTGCAAAGTTATAAAACACACTACGCCAGCCCCAATTAAATAAGTCAGATAGAGTAGTAATGACGATGATCGTGCTTCTAAACAAAAGCCTTTTCTTGTAAAGTGCATCTTTTTAAAAATTGCATTCCACCACGCTACTCCACTATGACAGGAAGAAGTACATGAAATACCACCAAGCATGACGCAAATGAAATTCATAAAAATTTAGCATACTTGCATTATTTTGTACTATGACATCAGCCATTTTAAGCGTATAAACTAATCTTGAGATTGTAAAAAATATATGGGTTGTTTCCTTTAGTGTATAGCTTTATTGAATTTTAAGATGGGTTGTACAGACTTTTCAATACTATGTTTGTAAAACAACTCAAGCACACCTGTGCGACTGCAGCATATTGATATGGTTAAATTCTAAAAAGAGGAATAATAAAATTGGAACTATACTGAATTAATAATGGCAATTTTATATACAGATAGCGAAAAAGTTACGGAGAAATTTATTTAGAAAGCTCGTGTATAAAATCACACAACACACATTCGCACTCAATAAAATTCTCACCAATAAATCTCATAAAGAAAATTCACACGTTTTTGTCATCATTCGTCGTCGTCAATTGCACTACTTCTACCCGTACAATTCAAAGACAACTATCAGCATTCCAAATACACGCTATGGCACATATTATTTTTAAACGTAAAGGAAACCCTAGATAAAATCAGTTTATATAGGAATGGTACCCATAAAGCTCTACAATGACCGTTCTGAAGAGAACAAAAGTCAAAGTCAAAAATATTACACTTACATATTGATTGTTATAAATCTACCACCGCTTCGAAAATAAATATCTCATACCTGAGAAGAACCGACGAAAGAAAGCGTATTTACAATACTAACAATCTATACAATGAAAGTTTTTTTTTTCATTTGAAATACCCTGGAGGCGATTGTTTCATTGCCAAGGTGTGCAATCCCTGCACACAAGCTTTCCTTAACAATTCTTTTAAATTTCACAATTGAATATTTTTGAACGCTTTCTCGGACCCTGTTGTAAAAGCGTATACATTGTCCCATAAAAGACTTAGTAACCCTGTGTAAACTGGTAACAGTGGCAGTGGAACGATAGCAATTGACTGGGGCAAATCGATATTTTTGGCTAAATGCAACCGTTAGTTTATAGTGACAAGGCTCAGTACAAGCTCCTCTGGATTGATCTCACTCATAATTTAACCACAACATTACTAAGGTTTGTTGTATTCCAGTTTTAAGAGTGAGTGACTAAGCCAGTGTAATTACAGGTATAGGTGGTATAATTTCTTAGTTCGAAATGCCCGCCCATATTCCATGACCCGTCCGTTACTGTCTAAGGGCGGTATTCACTTACCATAAGGTGCCCCGTTTATCTGTCTGACTACCTATTATAAGAAAATGAAAAACCAAAGGAAGAAAATAAAAATATTAAGCCAAGATATTCGACGATACGACGTACGATACCCAATAAGTACAGAGTCAATAATTTATACAAGAAAGAAAATTTTATTAGTAACATCAAAAGTATCAATTTAATTTTTAATTTAAATATCTCATTTGCATCACACTATTAAAATAAAATTGTTATAGTACGTTTTCAGCGTATTAAACACATTCAGATAAAAATTTAAATATAATAACTGGATAAATCATGACCGCGTGGGAAGACAGCGCGAATACCAGAATTCTCTCGTTAAAATACAATTCCATTCCACTAGGCGAAAAATTAACTAGCCCTCCTACCAGTGGAGGCAATAAGGCGGGGTATTAAATCTTTAAAAAAAATGTTTTGCACTATTATATTTTATGGTCTTGTTCCGACTGCAAATAGCACAAAGACATTATTTTGAAATGAGAGATGAATATTTACATTTCCTGATGCAAATACCGTCTTTTTTAAACAACATTTCCTCGACATAAGATGGGCCAAATTATAGAAGTAAAAACAACTGTAAAAAGATATAGTACGTCTACAAAAGTAATTGAATGAAAGTCAGATGTGACTTTACCGGGAGCGGCAGTCGTGGAAGAATAATGTGAATACGTTATGAATGTCGCGTCTGTGTGAGTGATTCGTTATTTGAAAGAACTACACATATGCTAGTTAGTAGGAAAATGCTTTGACTCTAGATTCATCTAATACTTAATAATAATATACTTTACTGTACACCTTATAAAAGAACAAATTTTTTTGTGACCAGTAAAATTTTGCACATAATTTTAAGTATATAGTAAAAAAGTCCCGAGATAATTATTGTTATGGAATGTAAATGCCCCACTTCTGGTCGAAATGTTTCTGCATAAGTTGCAAACAATGATTTGCATCTTATTAATTTATTTTACCGTGCTGGTATTCGTTGAATTTTACATCCCAGGCATCTTTCTTTCAACATAAAACAAATAAATAGTATTATAATAAAAATTCAATATTTATCATTAGATCTTGAAGAAACTCATAATAATAATATTTAAACCCATTGTTTATAAATATATAAATAGCAAAGAAATAATTCAATTCGGCTTTATATATTTTAGTTATGCCAGACTACAAATTATTTAGCGAATGTCACGAACGATGGAGAAGACAAAGGACATCGAACGGTGTGGCTGAGATTACAACGTCAATTAAATTTTGAACACAAACGTAGCAGGAATTTATTTATTAAGACCTAAACTAGAACAACACAAGCAACATAATTTACTTACAATAACTAGTAATTAAATAAAAATTGTTTAGACACTTGAACTATTGATAGCTTAATTTTATTATATTATATATATATACTAGCTCCCCGACCCGACTTCGTACAGGTAAAATAAGGATTTCATCCCGTGCATTTTTTAATCAATAAGATATAAACATTCGCTCATACAGTACAGTGTATGTGTGTTCGGTTTTTTCATTTATTGGAACAAAGTTCTTTTACTACTGCAAAGTAGCAAACCTGGCAGAAATTGTCATGTAACAAAAAAGCGTTGTCCTCCATGAGACCTTTCCCCTCTTTCTTTCTTACTGATTATTTCTATTTTAGCTGGAATTTTTCCAGCGAAAAAATCATTTACGCGTTTCCCCAACATGAAGTGAGGGTAAGTGGGGCTCACCGGCGCTTAAGGTGCCGGAATACCCACTAAAAAACCCGCAGTATCCTCTCCGTCTAGTCGGGGGACGCCACGGGATCTCTTGCACATGTTACCGTGACGCCCTGGAGTTCCCAGATACAGGGAACCCCCTTAGCCCCGGTGGCTGTTAAGGTGCGCATAGCACCTACGCCTTCCGAGAAGACCAGGGGTCTTCTTCGACGGATCGAATTAGCGGAGGCATTTTCCTCTGCCGCTCCGCGGCCTCCTTTTGCGACATGAAACTCTCGCAGAAGGAAACCATTTCCAATATGGCGTTAATCACGCTCGGCAGCGAGAGATCTCCACCGACTATCGCCGCCAGGGTATGCCTCTGAGGCCCTACGCAGCACACTCCGAAGAATAATTTTTTCCTGACCGATTTCGACCGCGATGGCCAACACTGTGACACGAGATTTTTATAAGGGGTTTTCCAATAGGGACGCTTGAACTTTGACAGCTGATTGCGGCCATGTTGTTTGAGTGACAGCTGTCAAATGCAGTGTGTTATATTCATTCCGTCCTCCCAAACCACCATGGCAGGTTACAGTGTCGAGCAGCACGTGCAAATCATAAAATTGTTTTATGAAAATGGGTCTTCAGTTCGAGCAACGTTCCGCGCACTTCGCCCGTTTTACGGTCGCGATGATCGTCCTGCCGAGTCGACTATCCGTCGATTGGTGGACAAATTCGAGTCAACCGGGTCAGTTAACAATCAGCCGGTTCCCGTGCGTCAACGTAACGCGAGATCTGCCGAGAATATCGCCGCTGTGCGCGACAGTGTCCTCGAAAACCCGCGGCAGTCAATTCCGCGTCGCGCACAGGAACTCGGCCTTTCGCAGACGACAACTTGGCGAATTTTGCGTTGTGACTTGAGCCTGCACCCGTACAAGATCCAGCTGACCCAAGAGCTCAAGGTTAATGACCATAGACAGCGCCGTGTGTTCGCTGACTGGGCATTAGAGCAGTTGGAAGTTGACGCCGATTTTGGCAAAAAAATCATCTTCAGCGACGAGGCGCATTTTTGGATGAATGGCTATGTCAACAAGCAAAATTGCCGTATTTGGGACGAGACCAATCCACACGAGGTTCACCAAGTGGCAATGCACCCGCAGAAAGTGACTGTTTGGTGCGGATTTTGGGCCGGAGGCGTGATTGGTCCGTATTTTTACGAAAACGATAATGGTGTGGCCGTCACCGTCAATGGTGAGCGATACCGGTCGATGATAACCAACTTCTTTTGACCTGAAATCGAGAATATGGATCTGGACAACATGTGGTTTCAACAGGACGGCGCTACGTGCCACACAGCACACGCTACGATGGAAGTTCTGCACGAGCAATTTCTGGACATGGTCATCTCGCGCGGAGGCGACGTGAACTGGCCACCGAGATCGTGCGATTTGACCCCGCTGGACTTTTTCTTGTGGGGTTTTCTTAAGTCGCAGGTCTATGCCAACAAGCCGCAAACCACCGATGCCCCCAAAGTCAACATACGCCACGCCATCGATCAAATACAGCCCGATTTGTGCGCCAGAGTCATCGAAAATTGGACCTTTCGTGTGCGCGCCACCAACTGAAGCCGTGGCGGTCATTTGAATGATGTCATATTCCATACATAATGGGGTCGATAGACCTTCCAAATAAAAAAAAAATTCGCAAATATCTCTCCTACATGTATTTTTTTTTGCATTTCAAAGATCAAGCGCCATTAATGGAAAACCCTATATATATAATAGATAAGTATATATATATATATATACTAGTGCCCCGCGGCTTCACCCGCGTATAATTAATAAAAATATAATAAATTATTTTATTACTATAATAACACACACGCGCACACACACACACACACACACACACACACATATACCAAGAGAGCCAATAGATTTATATAGTAGTATAGATTGCAACGTTTAAAATTTATTAGACGAGGAAATTTTAAAATGGAGAACGTCGTAAATTATTGAAGGAGTATATAAGATTCGAACATATGGGGTGCGGATTTTGGCTATGTAAGTAAGTATACACGAATGGCTGAGGCCTATTCCTATATCCAATATATTATTTATAAATAATGAACCAAGATCATTTTGAATAAAATTTTATAAATAAAACAATTGCTTGCTAAAAATCTTATTAAAATGATTTTTACATTAAAGTGGATATATCATGTATTATATTATTTGTAAAGGGTTTTATTTAATTTTAAATCGAATTACCATCTATAAAATCGGTACTTTTATAATACCAATGATGATACTGATATTAAACATTTCATGGTATTCTGTTTTAAAAGCAAATACGTTTTTCTACGAAATAACATTTATTTATTTCCATTATTTAATACATTTTATAATATATACGTAACCATATTTTAAAACACGTCTATTATATTTTTGACTTTATACGTTACGTTTAGTGGGTTATGCGGGGTGCAATATAATGAAAAAAATTTCTTTTCCAGCCTTTTCCCGTCCACTGCTGGACGAAAGTCTCCCCCATAGAACGCCAACCATCCCGATCTTGGGCAGCCCGCATCCATCCCGTACCTGCCACCTTTTAAACAATTATACTGAATCAAAAGGAAAATTTATTTTAGCTTATAGTACAAATTACGAAATATCGTGATAAATAATCGAAAGGAACCTATTTTCCGTATTATATCTATTATCGTATAAATTTTGCCGCCATTAAATAAATTGCTTCTAGTTATTTTAACGAAGAGCGAAAAGTTTTAAGTTTTGAACCACCTAACTTTGTTCAACCGAAAGACACTTAAAACACAAGTTTTTGAAGCGTTCTTATACCATCTGTTAATGTCTTTTGAACACAAAGGATTTAAGTCATTTTGTTCACTTATCATTCGATTATAGCATGTAATATAATCATCATGATATAATATAATCATCATAATATTTACATCAATAGCCAAGATAGCGCAGGTGATAGAACATATGGATCTTAAGCGAATATCTCTGATTCAAACTCAACATTTTTTTTGTAACATAGGTAGGCGGACGAGCATATGGGCCACCTGATGGTAAGTGGTCATTAACGCCCATAAACATTGGCATTGTAAGAGATGTTAACTAACGCTTACATCGCCAATGCGCCACCAAACTTGGGAACTAAGATGTAATCTCTTGTGCCTGTAATTACATGGGTAAGTTGCTTATAACTCAATTCGTGCCCGCGAAGAAGGTAGTGTTGCTGGTGTAGCTTAATATCTTTTTCAATTTGTATTTAAATTTAAATTTTTTAATTATTTTTTTTTTTTGACTTGTATTGTTGATGTATTTTGCAGCACCTATAATTAAGGAGACACTTGATTTATATAACCTATGTTTCAAGACTTAATTGTGTTTATTAGTGTACTTCTTGTTGGTGTTGATATCTTGATATTGATTGGTGTATTAATCATAACTTACCATAATGTTAACCATTTGCGGATTTGCTCACATCATACTAAAAATATGTATAATTCGAACAAAACAAAGATCCTACTTTAATTCTAGATAGGTACCCGAAGTTTGAAGTAAACATAAGCTTATTAGATAACTTACGTTGCCACATCACTTAAGTCCCAACAGAAATTGAAGTAACCACAAATTAGCCTTGACCTTTTCAGGGTACTTTGAAAGGTGACGTAATTTGTTAATTAAGTTACACTGTTTTCTGTATTGTGACAAACTTACCGTATTAAGACTTGCTACGTATTATGGTAATAATATTTTCCGCTGTCTAAACTCACTGCCTTCAAGACAGCTAGTATGAAATTAAATCTGTCGTAGGGAACGTTTAATATAACATCTAGCTCGTTGCTCTAGTCACTAGTGGCTAAGTGATTATCAGTTTGTAATATTTTCGAGGTCTTTGGTCCATTCCCGTACTAATCAAAGGTGATTTTTGTAAAAAAGCTTAGTATAAAGATGACATTGTTCAGTTCAACGCCTAAAAATACACATAAGGCAATCAAATATAGAATAGAGCGTGCAATTGTATGAGGTACACACTTACACTTGCGTAATATAATATCTCCTGCGTAGATTTTTGATTGGTTCGTCTTGGAGAAAGACCGACATGGAGATTGATAATATTACTTATTTATTTTCTTCGCTTAAAATATATTTCACAGTACTAGTTATTAAGAAAATAAAATTTAGTTCAAAGTCTTTAAAAGATAAAAATATTTCACAAAAGCTTTATAATTTAGAACCAAAGACAACCAATCGGAAATATAGATCCTCGTCTTGCGACTAGCTTAGTTGCAAATTTCAGCATAATTTTAACGAAAACTCATTTCTAAATCCAATCGACTTAAGTATTCCCTAAAGCAAAAACACTGGCGTAAAGAAAACTTTTTCACTTCATTATATCCATATATTTTATGCAACCTTTTGCATTCAGATATTAAAATTTGAATATGTAAAACGGAGTCAGCGTTTATTTTGCTTAAAAATTGAATCTTGTTTCACCTGCATCGAGTCAAAGGGCGAGTCCGTTTTTGGCAGACGCCCAGACTCGTGAGGGAACCATAATTTCCGAATGCTACCAAGCAACAAATTTTATCTATCAACTTCATGCTTCAACTACATTGTTTCAAATTTAGAAACACTTTTTTAACAATTTCTACTCTTTCCATGCCCATAGTGAAAACTTTCTTATTTCTCTTTTTTTCATAAAATAGACGGAAGGGCAGTTGGGCCACCCGATGATAAGTGATAACTACCACCTATAGTTAATACGTGCGTAGTCTACCCGCCTACATTATCATTGCACCACCAACCTTAGAAATTAAGGTGATATGTCCCTTACGTCTATAGTTATACTGACTTACTCAGCCTTCAAACCAGAATACAACAATACTAAATATGTAATACTAATTCACAGTAGAATATATTATGATGAATTATGTGGAATGAAAAAAAAAACATTTTTTGAAAAAAAATGCTTTTGATTTTTCTCAAAATCAACCAGCTTCGTATTTGTTGTGTTATGTTTATATATTTATGTATTTTCAACATACATTTACATTGAAACCTTTTACCCTGAAAGTATGATCTCATTGGGATTGCAATTTGAAAGTGATAGCTGTCCATTTTGTTTTTTTTTCCTGGAAAAAGGGCGCCTACGATGATCAAGCGTCTCTCGGGAACGCCCTATTTTCCAGAAACGGATATAAAATTCAAACGTCCAAAGCCATCAGAATGTCAAATTTGAGATCAAAAATGTTTCCAATCAAATTATTTAATCTGTTCTTAAAATAATGCAAAATGAAATAACTTTTATTATGTTTACTCGGAAATATTTTTTATCATCAATTGTTTTTATATTAATTACGATTTCAAAGATATCTACATCAATTCGGAAAGACAAATGGTAACAAAATTTAAGAAATTATATTTCAAGCCATCTTAAAAATAACAGAAAAAAGTGAAATATAACATTTTATATTAAATGCTAAAAAAATTAACTAAAGTCATCTGCGAACGTCAGTAAGTAAATAAGATAGTTAATGCGAGCTACATTACAATGTTACATTACATTACATTTCTTAGGTAAGAAACCTCTTACATAAAAAAAAATTATCAAAAAGATTACAACATTTATATATATAAACAAATTATGTAATATCGTCTAACCGCCTTATTCATAAACTTTATTTAACTGGTGATTAGTTAAACAATATTTTGTCTTCTTCTTTCGTATGTCAAATCAATAATGATAGAAAGAGACAAATCAGTGTTTACCTAAACAGTAACTAAGCAACGTTTATAAATAAGGCCTTTAATCTCTATAAATATAGCAGAGTTAATATAGTATAAATCGGTTGTCATGTTCTTCAAAATTAAACAAAATTCGTGAGAAGCGTTGATGAAAGTTTGTTTCTCCCAATTTTCTCAAAAACGTTATGAGCATCAACGTCAAGCCATCAAACTCGTCAAGTTGTTTTCAAGGAATCAAGGAACTATGCCAAGGAACATAAATAAAAAGAATGTCATCGAATATACAGTCTTTTTTCAAGTCAGATGAAATGCTAATAACTTAATTATTCGCTATCTATTATGTTTTGAGAAAAAACCGCGCTCGTCGAGAAGTATACTCAGAATATATAGTCAGTAAGATTATCGTTGGTTTCATTGTTCTGTATACGCACGCGTTTCTGATTGATAATTGTGATAGATATGTAGCCGTTTCCGACAGTTCATGGCATCAGGTGAATTCGACATGGCCCTATAATATTAATAATTACTATTGGACTAAATAAATATCATTGTGACAAATAGTTCATTCATAATATGTTATTTGTAACAGCCTGTGAATGTCCCACTGCTGGGCTAAGGCCTCTTCTCCTCTTTTGAGAAGAAGGTTTTGGAGCTTATTCCACCACGCTGCTCCAATGCGGATTGGTGGAATACACATGTGACAGAATTTCAGTGAAATTTGACACATGCAGGTTTCCTCACGATGTTTTCCTTCACCGTCAAGCACGAGATGAATTATAATCACAAATTAAGCACATGAAATTCAGTGGTGCTTGCCCGGGTTTGAACCCACGATCATCGGTTAAGATTTACGCGTTCTTACCACTGGGCCATCTCGGCTTATTATTAATAATTATATGTTATTAATCATTCCAATTTTAAAATAGCACATTATAATTAAATACGCTGTACTTTTTTCATTACAGCGTGTTTGCTAGTAAAATGATATGGGTCGGTTGACTCCCACGAGTTTTCAATTTCCTTGAGTTGAATTGTTTTGAAGTATTTTAGAATTACAAGAGCTGTTCCGTGAGAACTCACAAAATTTAAAGCATCTTCGAAAATTTTACGGAAAATGCACTAAGAATAAAAAATAAAACTTCATTGGGTTATCCAATAAAAGATTTGTGAATAATCATTTAAATTACATTTATCGGAAACGAGACACGCGTCTTTAATCTAGGCCGCATTCATATATTACGTTTGAGGAGATACGTAATCATTTGTGATTTTTAAATTTTATTTAGTAATTTTATTATAGTATACACATAATTTAGTAATGTTATGATATAGTTGGTTACCATTTCACTTTCAATTACACCATGATTTTTCCTTTACTTCTAGCTGAATTGTGTTGTACTATTTTAGAATCTGAAGTGCAGTTAAGGCACGAAACTCAACGGAGAACACGATCATGAAATGTAGTTATGCGACATTGCCTGTAGTTATTATAATGTCTAAAGAATAGACGCATTTTTTATAAGATAGTCGCGCAGTCTTGCTATGTGTGTGGGCCAACCTGATGGTAAGTGGGCACCAGCACACGTAGACATTGGCACTTTCAGATATATTATCCATCCTTTATATCGCTCTCTATGCCCTAATATCCTCTATATGCCCTAAAACGGCCCCTCCCTCTTCAAACCGGATAATAATACTAAGTAGTGATTTTTAACGCTATAATATGTGATGAGGAGATGGTATCTATCTAGACTACCACCAAGTGAATAGCGTGTGTAAGTTCTTACGTGGCAGCTTTAATGCAAGAACAATTTTCATGAACTAGTAAATGAATCATGTAATTATTAAACGATTCAAAAATACTGAAGTGTTTTATAAAAATGTGTCTCATTATTTCCGTACACACTGGCGCAACTCGTTTAAAAGTTGAACGTTTCGATGAGTTTGACCCAAAAGCAAGTGTTCAACATCCGCGTTTAAAACAGCTTCGTTTGAGATATTTCAATAATTCCACTAACTTTAAAATTTTATCTATTAAAAAAAAAATCACATACTATTCATAAAACTTTTTTAATTTCAAATTATTTCTTTTCTGCGAATAACTTGAGTTATCGTTGATTTGTATTTGCTGGGAATTGATACTTTAATTCATTCATTCATTCATGAAAGGTAATTTCGTCAACAATATTAAGAGTACTTCTCAGAGAGTCCACATCATCAACCCCTAAAAAGAATTTTATAAAAACTTCCAAGATGGCGGTTGAAATATTATCATTCATGGAAATGAAAGGAGGCAAGTGGAATATGAAAACACTGCATTTACATATTTAGCCTCATATGAAGGTCATAAACAAACATCACTTTTTTATGAAAAACTTAAGTATATATACAATTATTACACTGATATAAGAGGTAATATGGTTATATAGTACACTGTATAAGGACTACTAATTATATACATATGTATGAGTTCCTCCAGACCGATTTCGGCCACGGCGGCCAATCTCAAGAGAGATTAGCCAACTGCGCAGAAGATATTATAGTGCACAAGTGTGTGCGCAAACACAGATGCGCTCTCTTTTCCTTAGCTCTCATAATCCGATGGGACGGCAATCCGACACGACCGGAAAGAGTACAGGCGCAGGACCAACGGCTTAACGTACTTTCCGAACCACGGGAGTGTACACACTTCCACCTTCCGGAAAACCCAATAACTATGTATTGGCCCGACCTGAGAATTGAACCCAGGACCACCGGGTCTGCAGCCTAATAGCTTATATATAATTAGTATATATATATAATTAGTAGTAGTAGAGTAGTATATATATATATATATATATATATATGTATACTTAATTAGTGCTCATTGTTCATTTCGTACTCGCTGCTGAAGTAAGACATCAAGGGGAACCAGCGCGTGTGGGATGAAAATCTGCTACATATGTATATCTACCAATCCGCATTGGAGCAACGTGAGTGAAAAAGCTCCAAGCCAAAGTCAAAGCTATTAGAAACCTAAGCACATCAGTGGAACATTTACATTTCGTTATTTACCGATGACCATCGGTAAATAACGAAATGTATAATATAATAATGGTTGAAGCTCGGTCAAGCACCACTGAATTTTCATGTGCTTAATTTGTGATTATATTTAATCTGATTATATTACTGTAATTTACTTTCCTGTGATTCATAGCCATTCACAGTCACGGTTTTCACTCACGATTTTCGTTTCGCTTAAAAGTGGCAAATTTAATTTATTACTTCTCTAAGTGATTACTAAGGCCCTTGTAATTTAAGTAAGTATTTTATATCACTGAAAGATTTGCTATCACAACAAGTGAATTGCTTCAGATGGTGAGATATTGTTGTGGTAATGAATATACGCTCTTACAAAATAATTATTATGTAAGTAAATTTGTGTAGTATTATTTTTTAATTTTATATTTATAATACGTTTTTAGTGTCTTATCTTTATTATTCACTTATTAATCTCTTATTGCACACAATTTACAAACATATAAAAGAACAAGTAGTAGATATATTATGCAAAGGCGGCCATATCACTTACAGTGATCTCTTCCAGGCAACCTCTATAAAAATCTCTTTTGTCTGTTTTCGATGTTAAGCTTTCTTCCTATTGATCTGGAGACTTCATACTGGAACTTAAAATGGATTGCAAAATTTTACATATCAAAGCAACACGCAAATCGTAAGACTTAAAATCAGAAAATAATTATTAAAAATATAGTAAATTTTCTAATCGCAGATAACATCTATAATTCTTATTATTTTATTCATATATACTATACATATTTTAATATAATTATATGATATAAACAATGAAAAAGTCATAAGTAACGCCTTTGTCTTCAAAAACTGTTAAACAATAGCAAAATGCTTTATATATAACATGCATAATAACAAAACTTCAAAAATAATCTGATGAGTCATCATCATTATCATCCGTAGGTAGACTTCACCCACAACTGTGTAAAGGGTGAGTTCTACCCATTTAGATTGAATTGATTCATATGGTATATAAAATATATTTATCTGAACCACGCGAGTGAGACGACTGTCCGCCTTTGAGTTTTCATATCTTAAGCTTAATGTTTTGAAATCAGCAGTTTGTCTTAAATACGAACCATCAATCAATATATACCATATAACATTTGAAATTTACGTTCAAAACTTTTACAATATCAATCTAAATGTTTGGAAAGAAATGCGAAAACTTGTAATAAAAAAGTTTCACCACATTGGATCTAATAAACTTTACAATGAAACCCTAAAGAGGATTTCGTAGGAGTCTTTCGCTGAAGTATAAGAATAATCGGATCAAATCTCCCGTATCTCTCAGTTCTCTATAACTTTTCTTTACAGAGATATACCAGTAATCGACATCCTGTGTTCCTCACGCATAAATATTGTATGAGATCGTACAAGATAAGATGTGGGCAGCCGGAGAATATTCTATTTTATTTTAAGACAAGACGTTTCAATGGTCCATAGTGCTTTCAGCATTATGGGAATAAAGGATCTGCTAAGTTTAAGGGGATGGCTAATGGATGTAGTCCTTTTAAGTTATATAATACAAATGATTTTCAACCAAATTACCTTGAGTTTTCAGTTGATTTTCGTTTGAAAGAATTTTCGCGTAAAGTAGAAGTGGATAATCGCGGCCACTTAGGCGCTTAATTTATTATTTGTTTCGTCTTTCAACGGATGTTTTCGGGCGCTTCCTTCGCAGTTCCTCTGAATTGTTACTTTGACTCACGCGATATATTTATGAATATGAAAATGACAAGTAGATGAATTTTACCTTGAAACTTTAAATAATATATGAAGTTATGAACTTAGAAAGTAAAATATCTCACATAGATAGCTGACATAAAATAGGTCTGTTTCTAGGAAATGTAGTTGTATGAATTATATTACTTTTATAATGTAACTATTTTCGATATATATATTGATATAATAATTTTAAATAAGCAATTCTTATACATCCACAAAATATCTCAAAACTCGGATTTAACTCCACAATTGCCGGTTATATCGAACAGACTCAAAACGTATGAACAAAGTAATTATGTAAATAATTTTTGTTAAAATCAATCTATAATCGGCTATTCTAAATTCAAATTTAAAATTCATTTCAAATAGGATACAGTTTCTATTTTAAAACGGGTTCCACGACTAGTATCTAATAAAAAACTTTGCTAATTGGAACGTCATGACAGTTAAACAACAAGACTTCACACTGTCACGTACACGGTACACGTCACGATGGTATTGTGTAAACATTGAATTAAATACAAGAAAATATTATTACAAACATTATGTAACGTTAGATGTTATTTATATTTACTAAATTATAGTTATTTTACTGGAAATTAAGGCTAATTAATATTAATTGTGTGATACTGATTAGGGGCCTCTGCTCCTTTGGCTTCTGCATCTCCATCGCCATCCTAACCTAATTCTGGCTAAAGCGGCGAATCTGAGGTATTATAGGGAATAGATTTGTGCGCAAACACAGGTGCGCTCTCTAACCCCGCTCGCTCATCCCATGGGACTATAAGCCGATATTCTCGAAAATATATCAGTCACTTGACCAAAGGTTCCGCGTGTTACATGCACGCGACTGTAATACCACCTATGTCCTAAACGTGAGCTACTAATGAGAATTTCTTGTCAGAACAACCTAACAGCGTTCCCGATGAGACAGTTATCCGTTCAAAATACCCACAAGGCGGCGATAAAAAAAGTGAATTATGATGATTACCTGACAATTCATGTGGCTTGTCCAGTCGAGTTAAACTAAAACTGTTACATTTTAGAAGAAGTTATATATATATATATATATACACAGGAGAAATCCTAAAAGGAGATATATAAATATATATAAATCTCCTTTTAGGATAGAAGTTTTTTCTATTCAGTTTCGTTCTAGTTTGGATTTAACATTGACGCATTTGACAGATTTCCATCAAATACGTGTAGCTAACATCAAGATGTTTTGCTTCACCGCGAAGCATGAAATCAAATGATATCAATATAAATTAAGCAAATAAAAATTTGTGGTTAGGATTGAACCCGCAATTATTATTATGGAACATAAATCCTAAAAATTGTATAACTCGTAATAAAAGATTTATCTTATCAAACGCATATATGTACGTTTCTAGACGTCCAATTTAGTTTGAGCTTTAATAGATCGTTGTTACCATACTATAAAGAGTTTTTGTTATATTTGATTACATTACATCATGATGGAAACGATTAATCCCAAGGTGATATGAAAACTATTTTTATATCACCAATTCGTTGTAGCGTTTGGTGTTTTGCAGCATATTTTTTAAGCTTTTATTACTCCTTTATTAAAAAAATAACTGCTGAACCAATTTTAATAGAAATCTAATTAATAATTAGCTGTCCGGTTAATTTGGCTTGGAGTCTTCACTTTTAAGGTTAGTTTCTTGCTGGTTTTTCGTTTCTTAAATCTACATTCTGAACTTGATTTACTTAAAATAATAATAAATTAGCTATTTTATAATAATTTAAAAAGACCAATGGGAATACCGACTAAAAACGAGCAAGCAGGAAACACAGGAAAATAAATTTCATTTTTAAATTATTTTCTATAACGTAAGCAGACGTCCTACGTATCGGATTAAATAAATGGTAATGTTTCTTAATACTAATGTCAATTGTCTGATCACGAACTTCCAACATATATATGTTAATATATTTTGATAGGATTATAAGATATTTGTTGATGTTTATATTCAATTCGTTCTATGTAATTTGGGAGAAGTCCAGTATGCCATTTCTATCCGTGATATATTTTTCCAGATATATTGAAAGTAATAATTAAAAAAAATTATACATATTATAACAAAACTTATGTAACTTACTTTAAATAAGGTCCCTTGGGTTATTGTCGTCCCCACTAACCACTAATCCGAACACAAGCTTTCCGCATTATTGGAGGAGTAAATAGGAACATTAGCAGTTCTTTAAAAAATACCCAATTTTTTTACAATAAATACCGCAAAAAATACAATTTCGAAGCTATTTAAATAATATAGTAATGTTAATTGTTCTCATATCAAATACCCTGACGTGGTGTTATGTAAATGAGCATGTACGTGTATGCTAGATAAATCACATTTATTTCAGTGTTTATTTACATGTTTTGTTGTTTGTACTAGATAAGCATACAGCTCTTATTATGGGTTGTTTAAAAAATTTAATTGACTTTTCAACTTCGAAATTGAATTCATCATACGTGATAATTACGAAATGATAAAATTAAGATAATATGACATAATTGTGGGATAAATAATTATGAACTTAATATTGCTCGGAAACATGGAGTTCGACTTTGGTATATTTTTGTCTCCGTATGGGTACTCATCGATTCTATCGTCAAACGTCTATATATAATAGATATTGATTGTGTTTGACTTTGAGCTTCAAACAGCTGTTATAACAGGCTCTAGATATAATTATAACATCTTAGCTATAGTTTGCAACACACGATTCATTGAATTACCAAAACTTTTCTCATACGATTCCTTTAAGTTAAAAAAATATATATACATATAATTACCAAATTTTCAAAGCAACAATATGAAAATAATTTGGTATCAATGTCAAACTCAAAATGATTAATAAGAAAAAATAATTGTAATTAAAAACGAACTTATTTCACTCTTTCACAACACTGTAATCAAAGCTAAAACATATAAAAAATTTAATCATTATTTTCTAAGATAATATTGTTATTTTATTAATCTGATCCGTCATACTAAATCGTGTCTTACTACTTCATAGACCTCTGAATAAAAAATAATAACATTATTGTCTCAAAACATACTTTTTTAATCGAAATGTTTTATTGCAAGCTAATAGTAAACAAGTAACACAAGTACAAGGGCGCCGTTTATGCTAAATGGAATATAATTGACGTCTCTAGTGAATCGTTTGCTACAAATAATCTACCCATCTCACTCGAATAATATAGGGTGTGACAAGGACGATTATGTTACAGTTAAAACGCTGATATGGACAATTGAAATACGGTTCTAATTTAAATATAATTGAAAATGTTGTTAATAAATCTTATTGTTTTATCTTTAACGATAAATGTTTACGTTATAAATGTCATAAAACGCCATGAAAAATCTTCATTCAACATAATATTTCCATTACTCGGAAACACGAAGTCACTTGTCACCAATATCACAGACGCGATGAACTTTTATTTTGAACTTCTGGTCAAACATTTGCGGCTATTTCTGGCCAGTTCAATTTTGAAGTCCTTTATTTACCTTTACATAGCGTTGCAATATGTAATGTTAGAAACCCTGACGCGATCAAGTTAAATATTTATTATACTTAGTCAGATTAAACATTTTGTTATCCATGTTATTAATTTTGTAAATTTATTCTTGTAGTTTTATAAAAATTCAAAATCTCTATTAAATAAACACTTACTTTAGATTGTAAAAATGAGAATTGAGGAGAAATGAGACAGACAGACCAACAGAATGAATTCTGTATTTATAATATTAGTAGGTATAAAAAAGCAAGCAAAAAGCGCATATTTTAAATTGACGTTAACACTTAAACGCTTAACATTATTTTACATTTGGCCTCCTTGGTGGAGGCCTTTGTCCAGCAGTGGACGTTTTCCGACTGAAATGATGATGATGCAAGCCGTAAACTCGATAACGATTCGCTTACGCTTTTTATTTTTAATTTATATGTGACGTTTCTATAATGTCAAGAAATATATAATAATATAATATGATGGACTTAAAACCTAATTTTGTTTTTCGAACAATGTTTTTTCCAATTCCAATTCATTAACAATAACTTCATTAACAATACAAAAAACATTTGGAAATTTCGAACAAAAATAGAATGTATTTTTTTTTGTTCCATACGTTATTCTTTTCGACATGCTACACTCAAATATCGCTCAATGCATCGCACGTTCGGTGTTACAATAAATATAGGATATTGATGGGCCTGCCGCGATTTCACAGTGCCTCGACTGTAAATGTTCACAAGCTTTCACATCTCCCTTTTATTTTATTATTATTTGTAAATTATGATATTTTCAACGATTTAACATTCTATTATAAATGGCATTATACATATATATATATAATTAATGGTTTATTATAACTTTGCCGGTGTTAAATTAGTTTGGTTGTCATATCAATGTTGTCAGCGTTAATATCGAAACCGATTTTTCTTCTTTTTTTTATGTAAGAGGAAGCAAACGAGCAGGAGGCTCACCTGATGGAAAGTGACTACCACCGCCCATGGACATCTGCAACATCCGAGGACTTGCAGGTGCGTTACCGGCTTTTGAGGAAAGAGTACGCTCTCTTCTTGAAGGTTGCAATGTCATATCGGCTTGGAAACCAAACAACTCCTCAGAACACTCCCCGTGATATATGCGATAGAGGATGCAGAGTGACCCAACATCTCTACGAAAATCCAAAGGATCAAGCCTACGTTGAATGCAGTCAAAAGGAAGAAGCTAGTACTGGGGAGCTCCCGCCCAGAGGTGAGAGCAGTACTCCATGTGGGGCCAAATTTGCGCCTTGTAAAGATTTAGGCGATGGGCCGACGTGAAATACTGTCTCGCCTTGTTGAGCACTCCAAGCTTTTTGGAAGCCAATTTGGCTTTAACTTCCAGTTGACCGCGGAACTGAACAACGTTCGAAATCTTGAGGCCAAGTATCCCGATACTGGCTGTGGCAGTGAGGGGAGTATTCTCGATATGACAAAAGGAGACTTTTTTGCGGTTAACGCGCAAACTTGAGTCTTATTGGGGTTGAATTGAACCAAGTTTAGTCGGCCCCAGTCCGAGACTTTGGTTAGCAAGGTCTCGACTTCAGACACAAGTTTGTTCCGACACTCGTCGACGTGTTCCCGAGAAATATTAGCACGGCCGGTGTAAAGGGCGTCTACAGTGCTGTCATCCGCATAGCAGTGAATGTTACTAATTTGTAACACATCATTGATATGCAGAAGAAACAGAGTAGGTGAAAGAACGCAGCCTTGTGGAACACCAGAATTGTCAAATTTTAGGTCGCTCTGACCTAAAATGCACTGTCGATAACAACCTTGATGCTCCGATCTGCCAAAAAGCTGGTGATCCACTTGCATAATTTCTCGGGAAGCCCGTAGGAAGGAAGCTTCGAGAGAAGCGCTTTATGTCATACCCGATGCCATCGGGCTTTCACTATGTTCAGACTGACTGCTAATGCCTCCCCCTTGGATTCAACAGCAGTAGCCCATCTGTGAGTAAGGTAAACTAGAAGATCACCGGCTGAGTGACCCCGGCAGAAGCCGTACTGGCGGTCACTAATCAGCTGGTGCTCCTCTAGGTACCGCAAGAGCTGGCAGTTAATAATGGACTTCATTATCTTGGAGAACAAGGAGGTGATAGCAATAGGCCTATAATTTGTTGGATCAGAGCGATTGCCTTTTTTAGGGATCGGGTCCACCAAAGCAGTTTTCCAGGAATTCGGGACTAACGCGTTAAGACCGGTGCCAACTCGGGAGCACAAGTACGCAGCACGATCGGAGGAATGCCATCGTGCCCACTCGACTTATGCATGTCCAAGGAAAGAAGTGCTTTACGAACTGCACTCTGCCGGAATTTTATTTCCGGCATCATGGTATCACACCGCAAGATTGTCAGTGGTGTCTTTCCTTGATCATCAAGAGTCGAGTTGGACGCGAAGAGAGATCACAAAAGGTCGGCTTTCTCCTTCGCAGTATGGGCCAACGAGTCATCGCTCCTGTGCAGAGATGGAAGGGAGGGCTGACAGAAATTCCCTAAGACAGCCTTAGCAAGAGATCAAAATGCACGAGGAGGCTCTACGGAAACACGGTACCCACCCGGATGAGAGGTCAGCAGAAGGTCTAGCAGAGAACGTGTATGATCCTCCACATCTGGGATTCGTGTTGGCGAGGTAACCAATTGTGTCAGATCATATGCCAAGGCAAAATCGACCACAGATCTCCCCGCATGGTGGGCGTTAAAATCGCCAAGAATCACGATCTCTGCGGATGGGATCTGCTGCAGTACGGAATCTGTAGCCCGTTGGATGTGCGTATGGGACCTATATAGGCACGCATAGATTCGTGGATGATCATCGCAGTCTACGCGCAGCCAGAGAATGGATAGATCCCTCCCTTCAAGGTAGGCGAGGCGACGAGAGCAGATATCCTCTCTGACGTAAGCAAACACCCCAGCCCGTGGTACAAAGGAATGTTCCAACTTGTACCCCGGGTAGGAGAGGAATGAGGTGTCCGCCGGGGACGATATCTGGGTCTCGGTTAGAAAAAGCAAGGCCAGCTTCGCCGTCTCAAGATGGAAGTGGACGGCGTTTAAGTTGGAATTCAGTCCCCTTATGTTGCAGAAGTCCACAGCGAGGGTGGAAGGGGTTGCCTTAAGATGCCTGCTCTATTTGCCCCGACCATTTAAGAGCGCAAAATTGACCCCCCTCCCCCCAGAATTCGAAGGGCAGCCTGGGCATCCCTGCTCAGGTGGTGTATGTCCTGAACATGGATGTCCAGAGAGGGATTGTCCACTGCGGTCGCAGAAGGTACCCTCCTGGGGTAGTCTTCTTAAATTCTGCGCACTCATTTTGTCCTGTGGGCCTTCGGGTCTCTCACATACCGAACGAAACGCGGTAGCATGGCTACCACTTTACGCCGATTTTAAGTGAGAGAGTGGTACTTCCCCAGGCGTGCCGGCCCATTCGGCTACAACCTGAAGGTATGCAGCATGGCACTACCACTATCATCTTAAAATACATCAATTACATTTTAGATATTTTATTCTTATTTATCATTATTTCTTCCTTGTGAAGGAAGTGTGAGGACTTTTGTGTCAGTGTCTTTTTGAGTTTTCTATTAGTATTTTATGTATTATTGATTCTTTATGATTTCCTTACATTTTTGTTATTAATTGAATACATTATATATGTAATGTATTTGTATAAAACATGCAGCCTGCAATATCAATCATTACACAATCAAGAAAAATGTTATGTCCCAAGTTAAAGGTCATCGAACTACATAAATAAAAACTGAATTTAAATGCTTGATGCATTGCATTATAAATAAACCAACAATAGTATTTCGACAGGCTGTTTAACAGATAAATTCTAAAGAGCGTTATTTAATTAAAAATGTGAATCATCGCAAAATAAATATTGAAACAGTATTCCACAAACGATTTTTTATATTTTAATTAAGATGACCAAATAAATATAAGTTTAGCTAGTAACTAGGCGTTTAATAAAAAGTTTAATTAAACATATTGCCGAAACAGATCAAATGCGTCGAACGTATGTGAAGTATGGCGAATGTATACTCTCAGTAAGCGCTGAAGCGCGAGTCACTTGGTACATACTTCTTATCTGCCGGAATTAAAGTAAGTATATATTTTACAGTACTCGACAACAGTAAGCATTTGTTAAATTAAAAAATATTTTTTATCTTTTATTATAGAGAATTTTAATAAGAAAATATAGTTTTCATTTTTATGAGTAAAGTTTCAAAAGTATATATTTTAATTAATAAAATTCTTACACTCTCAAAGCTCTTATCCTATATTATTTTTAAATAAAATAAACTCTCCGCGACGCAAAATAAAACTAAACTTATAAATTAAATTAACGAATTACATAAAACAATTCAACACAAAAATAATTTAAGTATATTTTAAATATTCTTTTAAATCTTTGATATATTATTTTAAATTTGAAAATTTTATAATGTAATTGCATAATATTTATCCTTTAAGGATTACCTTCCTTACCTCTATTAAAATGTTAAACAAAAATTAAAAAAGTGTGACAGGAACCCATTTTAAAAATAGAAGAGATTTGAGTTCATCTGTATATATACTTTATTTTTTAAAATACATTCAGGAATATCTTTTAAATTTAAGAACCGATTGTAATGAAAACCATTATGCTTGATTTAAGTTTATTTTAGCTTCAAGACGGTCTTACCTCAGTTTAATCGTCGGCTCAAATTTTTTAAAGCGTACTTTTAAGGAGATTTTTGTGGTCAGTTTTATTATATTTACATACTAATGAAAGATTAAAATAAGAAGTTAGTTAACTGACTAGATTTACACTTTCAATCCCAAAGCTTATAATTATTTAAGTATTAAACTTTGAGACTCCTATTGTGGTTTTATAAGGATAACTTTAATAAGAACAAAAATAAATTCTTAAACACAATCCTGGTGTTTCACACAAATCAATGAAATAATTTTTCTCTTTAATCTAAATAATAATAATGAATATCATTCAAATATATTACACATAATAATAATACAACATAATATTTGTCTGTGTGTACATGTGAGTGTAAATTTACAATAACATCGACCACAAACACTAACAAATTCATCCAACGCAAAACATTTTACAACACAACAAAATATAACAGAAAATTATTGGCGATGGTGATACTAATAAATAATATGTTTCATAAAATAGTTTTTAAATTATCACGAATTATATTTATTTAAGAGGCGTTAAACGTAGTCATTTCTATACAACAAAATAATAATACCTAAAGTCAATACGTATTGAGTTTTATAAAGTTCAACATTTTCAAATATTTACCTACCTGAAGTTATTCAAAGGGCAGTGAATTTAAATTTTTATGTTCGCGTGCAGCAAATTGCATAATGACTGTCCAATCTCCATCTAGAATTAGTTTGAACCAAAACGTGAATTCACGATTCAATGAATTGCTAACTTGCGAAATTAGGTTTGATATCTCCACGATTTATTTCAATTTTAAAGGATTTGTCGACTTTCACGATTTCGATTTTAAATTGAAGTCACCTTTGCAATTGAAAGCATAGATTTGTATGTATTTATGTATTTCTACGTTGGATTATTTAAAACAGTTTGTATCTGAATTGTGACGGAGATTTTAACCATAGGATTTTAACTATACATTTAATAATATTCTCATTCTTGTGTTAGTTAAGAATATTATTTTGTATGTATTCTAACTTTTTCTAATTAATTTTAATTTAATATTTATATTCAGTACTATATAAATAAGATATTTTAAGCAATTTTTAAATATAAATGATATATTACAATATAATTTTGTTAGATACATAAAAAATACTAAGCATATAAACAATATTTTTAAATACTGTAAAACCAATTTTCCAATAAAGAGCAAAGTATATTTATGGGGCCGGTCCAGTGTAGTGTAATAAATTCATATAACTTCTCTTTCGAAGAGGATTTAGCCCAGCAGTGGAATATTTAAAGGCTGTTGATTTTCTTAGTTACACGTCTTTACGACCAATAAGCGATTGGTGGTTGATCAATATTGCTTACAGCGCCAATATCTATGGGTAGTGGTTATCATCAAGTGGCCTATTTACAAGTCTACCGACATAATTTAAGTAAAAAAGTTTGTTACAGGTTTATTTAAAAATAAAGTAGTTTTTATTAATACTCAATATGAAAATATAGGTCGTAATAAATGTATCTTATCGTGTTTCGCCTCTCCGCTCGTGTTTAATGTTCGAACCGCACCGCATATATAAATTTTTTTGTTAACATCGTACAATATCTCCAAAATTAATGGTCCTAATTCTAAAATATATTCGGCAATTTTATTTTCAAGGTATTTCTAACCGACTTCAATAAAATAGATTCTTAATTGATTCGTATTTTTGTTTTTATGTCTTTTTTTATCAACCGTTTACAATAATAATTATTTTCGCGGTGAACTCAGTACAGTTTCATGGTAGTCATTTCAATTTCATAGTTCGTTTGACATTGTTAAGTTTATATTTGAAACTTAAGTTCAGGCAAATTAGTGAAGTCGGCTTTTTGGATATAAACCTTTTTTTTATATATTTATTGGGGACGAAAATACCTTTTCCGAATCTCAACCAAATTCTGAGGTATTCAGCTGTCGGCCTGAATTGATTAAAGAGGATTTCATCCTAATTACCGGCTTCGGACGTGTCACTAAATCCCGTGATTAATTGGTCAAAGCCCGGTCCTAATTTTTTGTTCTCTACATTCCAAGCCTTCACTATTTCAGTCTAACCTTGTAATTGAAGTGTAATTAATAAAACTCGTTTTTATTAGTTATTTTTGTACTAGCTATCTATAACACTTACATATCCTACGGCTAAACACTCATACTTAGTAATTGTTCTGTTCTTGATTAAAAGGTGAGTATGAAGATGTAAATCCAGGCACAAGGGTCATAACATTTTAGTTCACAAGATTAGTGGCTCATTGGGGATATAAGGGATGGCTAATGATTCTTAAGGTGCGTATGTCTATGGTGGTGACCACCTACCATCAGGTGGCTTAAGGAAAATATTGGAGCACCAACCCGCATTGGAGCAGCGTGGAGAAATAAGCTCCAAAAACCATCTCTTCAAAAAAAAAAGGAGAGAAGAGGCCTTAGCCCAGCAGTGGGACATTCATAGGCTGCTACTGTACTCCTTTTGTGGTATACTTATTTATTACACATAGGGTTATTCATTAATAGCAAACTTTGAAATTAAATAAAACAAACTGTCTAATTAATTTTGCTACATTATAAGATATGGAATAAAATATTGGCCAAATGGTCAGTCACCAGATCTTCTTAAGTACAATTAGCGAATACACGGCGCACTATAAGGTCATTGGGCTTTAATTCTTTAGTCAATTGAACTTTGTATGCATGAAAACCCAAGCCTCGACGCATAATCCGTTTATTTGATGTCGAATCAAATCCAAGCTCTTGCGCATGGCAACATTATTCTTCAATGATTTTCTTTAACGTACATGCACTGCTTCATCGACTACTGGTTGTCGCATTAAGCGACAGATCGGAGACCGCCAAGAATGCCATAAATTGCCCGCAACGTTAGGCGAATAGCATTGATTTTGATAATGAATTTTAACTATTTCAACGTTTTGTTACGTTTCCATGGTAAAATATTATCTGAATTCAATGAGCATTATTGTCAACAATTGACAGAGCTGTGGCTTTACTAACATGGCCGCTATGCACTATCAAAAGTTAGAGCCTTCCTATTGAAAAACCTTATATTATATATATATAATTCACTCCTAATTAAAGTGATCGAAGTTTTTTTTACCATGAAATAAAAGAATAGATTTTTCACTTTATGACAGGACCAAAAAAACTTACGGATTTTCTTAGAAACTGCTCCGTTTATAATCAATTTCTATCGGCAAACTTGCTGATTTTGTTCAAGTTATCGAATACGTTTTTATATTCAAGCTTTCATCTGGGGCGTGTGTATGTTCCAACCACTGTATGTTTCTTTCAAAAATGTATTGATTCAGTTAATTGGTCGAAAAAAAAAATCACTGTGTCATTCCGATTCCTATTGGTTGAACCTTCTTTCAGGACCGGATGATGATTGTTTGGAAAAGCCTACTTACACAAAATATATTTGAATTTTGATATACAGATTTTTTTGTTTTTTTTTTTTCTATCGTGGTTTCTTTGTGTAGACAGTGTTAACTTAAAGGCCGAAGTGATATAGGCTAGGCTAGGATATTTTAATCGATAATGGAAGTGGCAAAATAGTTAATACCTGAACCAAATGACAACATTGGAAACAAAGAGAAATATAATATCAATTTTCCTTAGCTTTTTAATTCATATATAAAAATTCTAAATATGTCCATATTAGTTATAACTGTGACTACTATTTTTGTATTTCATAACATATAAAAAAAAACAGCTGAATTGAAACGAAATATTAAGTATTACGTATGCCTCAAACGACCTTACCTATATATGTCGTTTGCCGAGTTAAACAGTGATCTTTGTGTTATTGATTTCACATTAGAAAGAAAAAGAAACAGGATTGTTTAAGTAATCATCCATCTAACCACATTTATAAAGTAACAGCCGGTGAATGTCCCACTCCTGGGCTAAGGCCTCCTCTCCTTTTTCGAGGAGAAGGTTTGGAGTTTATTCCACTACGCTGCTCCAATGCGGGTTGGTGGAATACACACGTGGCAAAATTTCATTGAAATTAGACACATGTAGGTTTCATCACGATGTTTTCCTGACGGTAAAAGAAAACATTTATAAATAATACCGTAATCGTCTGAATGAAATTGAAATCTTCACAATTATCTTACCCGAAAAACAAACACACACACAAGCAAGCATCCTTATTAAAAACGTAATTAAAGTTTCTCGAAGCATAAAAATTGAACTCAAAGCATAAACAAATTGTTCCCTGTAAAACATTTCCCGTATAGTAAGTTAATAAGTACGCATTGTAATAATACATTTTCCTTTTCAGCTTCAAGTTATCAAGATGGTTTATAAATTCACAAACATAAAATATATACCGTTGTTGGTATTTCAGTTGATACTGATGGTTTTATATTTCATATTCGTGAGATATGGAGGAGATAAACATCACGACGTGAGAGGTATGCAAATATTATTATTTTATATACTTTTCATTGTACAGCATAATGTTAAGAAGAATATCAATCGTCTTATATATTATTCTATTCTATGCAGTTTTCTAAGTCATATTTAGCTTTGCTATTGTTGCAAAGAAAATAATTTCCTTAAAAATTCATAATATTCATACGGCAGATTTTATTTATTTTTTTAAATCGGCATATCATTATGTAAATAAGTAAAAAAATTTAAGTGGAAACTATCAATTGACCTTTTGACTTTTACCTTTTTAAACAAATACGACCAGGATCACAATTAAACGGCGCCATTTTTATTAAGGAATCCAACTTGACAATTTAAATACATTCGGTGACATTAATATTAATCGTTATGTTATGTAATATGATACTCAATGTCGTGATGTAGCAAATAACATAGCAATTAATTTTAACAACAAATTCCTTATTAATCCCCTTAAATACTAAACGAGTGTTGTCACATTCTTAATGTCACAACAATTAATGATTAATGTTTCTCATCGTCTATTGAAGAATTGAAAGAATGATGCGCGGTTGGATTATCTTTATTGTTCCTTTGCAACGGCTTAAATATATGTAGGTTACATAGAATATTTTTATAACAGCAGTATTATTTCGTATATTTGATGTTGAAATACTATCAGTATTTCAATTTGAAGGGTGAGTGAGACAGTGTATCAACAAGCACAATAACGGAAGACATGGATGATGTAAGGGATAGTTTAATATTTCATACAGTACAAATGTCTATCACCGGTGTTGACTAATCGATAGTAGATTTATGATTTTTGACAAAGATTATATCGATAACATGATTTGCTTGTATGCAATACAAGAACTAACAATCATTTAATTTTTTTATTCACAATATGACAAACAAACATACATACCTAGATTAAAATGCCAATATCACGTAGCATAGCACTTTATAGCACAGACACGTCCTCATCAAGTTTAATCGACTACGCCTCTGATTTGTGATTAGCGTAACGACATTACCTCAGTAATATTATCGCTTTATTATAGTTGAGAATAGGTTTGAAATAATATTATTTGAATTGAGATTTAACTCTCTGTATATAATTGTTTGTTTGAATAATCAAATAAAATTTTTAAATGTCTAAATATAATTTTTTTTTTTAAATATTAAAAAAAAATTAAAATCACAAAATTCTTCTTTTCACTAAAAGTGATATAATACTAAATATATTTTCGATGATAAAACTTTTTAAAGCCTTCATTTTATAACACCTACCTTTAAATTTCATACTTTAGCAATTTCCGCTCGACAATGATACCTGTCTCGTGTTACTTTATAATTATGTTTTATGAAAATTGTAACTGGCTTGTATAATGATAATCTTTGTATATATAAGAGTTTCTGGTTCCACGAAAAATATAGAGTCATCAATAGTAAAATTTAGCTTTTATTGTTGCTTCACATTATGATAATTCACAATCGACTGATTGAAAAGCTTTTGAGAATCTTTATTGTTAAATAATTGAATATAAAACTAAGACTATTTTAATGGTAATATAAATAAAATATAAAACATAGAAATATTAATTACAATGTTATAACTTTATTAAAACATTTTTTTTGAATCTGTTTTAAAAAGTTGGTGGAACACTTTAATTACTGCAGTATTTATTTATAACATTACTATACTCTATGTATACTATTTGTATATATATAGATACATATATATATTTAAAATAAATAGAATCGAGACTGGTAAGCAAATTATTATATACTATTTTTTCATGGAGAACGTTTTCATGTTATTCGCTTTATATATAATAATCAGACAGGAAAATCGTCTTTTTTATGGTATAGGTAGGCGGACGAACATATGGGCCACCTAATGGTAAGTGGTCACCAACGCCCATAGATAATAGGATTGTAAGAAATGTTAACCATCGCTTACATCGCCAATGCGCCACCAACCTTGGGAACTAAGATGTCCCTTGTGCTTATAATTACAATGGCTCACTCACCCTTCAAACCTGAACACAACAATACAAAATACTGCTGTTTTGTCGTATAATATCTGATGAGTGGGTGATACCTACCCAGACGAGCTCGCACAAAGCCCTACCGAGTGACTGCTAGGTTTTTCTAGTAAAATGTAATATCCTTATAAACTTGAATACGATACTTATTATAATTATTGTCAAAGTCAAAGTAATATACAATACAGAAGCAAACTATAATGTCCCTGTTATAATATCTTATTATCACCTATACTAATGATCTACAGATTAACACTGCTGCATCATTTTGTAATTTGAGTGAGGTTGTTGTGCAGATTAATAGAGATTTAGCTGCTATTAGAGAGATTGTACGAATAATTTCCTTTAATTTGTGCCTAGTTATGAGTGTTGGTAATTCCAATGAGTAAGTTAATGATGTATTTATTCCAGATACAATTTTAATAATAGGTGCCATCTTTTCTTACCTAATTGCTGACAAGCCATAAAAACTTTTAGTTGCGAAACCCATATAAGCCATTATAAGAGTTTCAAATTTTCTTCCAATTGAAATTAAGGTTATATAAGTAATGAATTTCTTATTGTTGTCTCTTTTGGATTAATCTATATCTTGATCTATCCGAGAATGGGGGTGGATCGCCTTCAGAATATTGTCATTATATGTATATTGGGGTAACTCGTTGGTCTAGTGGCTAGATATAAGGCCGCAGACCCGGTGGTCCTGGGTTCAATTCCCAGGTCGGGCCAATAAATAGTTATTGGGTTTTTCTGTCAGAAAATTCTCAGTAACAGCTCGGAATCATAAAATTATAAAGTTATAAAATTTATATTTAATATTTAATAATATTTAATATAAAATCAATTGAGCTGTATGGAACGTTGGCGCTATCTGGTCATGCAAGGACATAGAACTAAGTCTTCAATACATTTCTATTTATTGATGACTGATGATGTATGAATGTATATCCTTAAATCCTTAAAACATCAAGTTAGGTAATCAAATGATGTTTAATTAAATTAACAAATTAACAAAAATAATCTATATGAGTATATGATATGGGTTTTAAAATTGATATTAAAAATAAAGGTTAAAGAAATAAGCAGGATAGTGAAGTAAACACTGAACGTAGAGACATTTTACTATTATATACCAAATATATTCGATATATACGGCATATGCCCCGCGCCGCTATATTTGTTTGTTAATTCGTTTGTTGTCGAATGTAAACAAACAGTGTTTTGGTAAATTGATTTTGTGTTGAAAATAACTGACAGCTTTAGAATTAGTTATATGAAATTGTTGTGGAAGTAAAATGACTGTGTTTCATTCCTAACTCAATGGACACAGAACGGTCTGTAAGGCCGACCAATCAGGGACAGTCTTCGGACAGTTGACAACTTGAAAATTGTGAGATTGTGATTTAACAGTTTCTCTTCGATAGATTACAATCTACCGAATAATAATACGTTAAATTGTAAGCAGTATGTTACGGTTCACAATCTTTCGATAGTTCACAATCTCGCGAGATAGATTAAAGCCTAACGGTATTTACAATTTGACGGTAACATATATAAATTAAATACCAAACATCCATTAGCTAAGAAGAAAATTACATAATATAGCAGCGACAGATGTATATCTCCCGCTACTATATAACGTACTTTTCAATCCACTCGCAACTTCCCATCTGAAAGAGCATTTCCATTACTTATCTGAGGACAGTTGTGATCGACTGAGATCGAGTAGAACCTTAAAGTCGCGCTACCTGTGAGCTATTCACATACCCACTCTAGGCCATTTAATTTGACAGCTGTAAAACTATAAAAAGGGAAAGCCTCTTTTTGTTCGCAATACAATTTATAAAAAATATAATAATTCTTAAGAAATTGTATTGCGAACAAAAAGGGTCACGTTGAAACGTACTGATTAAGATATTTTAAGTGATCACTGAAAATACTTTCTCGTTCACGTTATGTTCTTCAGAGGACGCCATATTATATTAGATACTTACGTATGAAATTAGCGTTTTATCGTACTGACCACTTTGATCTGAAATATCTTCTCTTTGGTTAAGAATTCCAAATTCAAATTTATATATAAATTGATTTAGCTGGTACATTTGAGTTTTGAAAACAGTCATTCATTTGTTTTTTCCTCATACTTTTTTTCTTTGGCGTCGCTTATTACCGCACAATGGAAAACATGAAATATCGGTATATTTACGAGTACGTGGGACCAGTGCTGCAGAAACAGCTCGAAGGATTAATTATGTGTACGGCGCTGGTGTCGCAAAAGAAAGCACGGTACGTCTTTGGTTTCAACGTTTTCGTTCTGGAATTTTCGACTTTCAGAACCAACCCCGTGAAAGGCCGGAGACCAAAGTGGAAAATGAAGAATTAAAGGCTATTGTGGAAGCGGATCCATCACAAAGCACTTCAGAGATATCTGCAGTCTTCTGGGTAAGTGATAAAACTGTATTAATCCACTTGAAGCTAATCGGGAAAGTAAAAAAACTTGAACGATGGGTACCTCATGAATCGAGTGAATCGAACTTGCAAACATGCGTCGCCAGGTGTGTTGTTACTTTGCTCAACCGACACAATAATGAAGGAATTTTAAATCGAATCATTACTTGTGATGAAAAGTGGATACTGTACGATAATCGGAAGCGCTCGTCGCAATGGCTAAACCCTGGAAATCCTGCCCTAAACGAAAATTGACTCAGAAAAAGTTACTTGTAAATGTTTGGTGGACTAGCGGTGGTGTCGTTTACTACAGTTTTCTACTGGCCAAATGATTACGGCAGATATCTATTGTCAGCAACTGCAAACCATGAAGGAAGAACTAGCTGCTAAACAACCGAGATTGGTCAATCGCTCTAGGTCACTTCACGACAACGCAAGACCACACACTGCACAACAAACAACCACTAAGTTAGATGAGCTATAATTGGAATGTCTGCGACATCCACCGTACTCCCCGAACATTGCTCCAACAGATTACCATTTTTTTCGGAATTTGAACCACTTCTTACAAGGAAAAAAATTCAACTCCGGTGCGGCAGTCCAATCTGCCTTCAAAGATTTTATTGATTCTCATCCCCATGGTTTTTTTAGTAAAGGGATCAATGAACTACCTATGAGATGGCAAAAGTGCATAGATATTAACGGTGCATACTTCGATTAATTATATAATTAAACATATTTTACAAAAAAAAAAAAGACTATATTCTTCCCGTACAAAACGCCAATTTCATATATAAGGACCTAATATTTATATACTATGATAAAACCTCTTGCCAACCACCAGTGAATGAAATTGTCACCGAGTTCACAATTTACAATAAACGTGAAAAATATTTAAAAAACTTTTTTTGTTATACTTCTGACCTTGAAAATTAGTTTGGCTGATATTTTGCCTTTCATATTCCTAATCAGCGACTGAAAAATTTAATATAATCCGAGGTTCCCGGATTTTTTCCTCGCGCAAAGATAAGCAACAATTTTTTAACTGACTTTTTGGCATAGATCGATATCAAATGAACATCGATTTTTGCGTAAATAAGAGTAATATATATATGACATACCCGTGCGCTGTATCTAACGATATTATATAGACTGTTTTGTAATATCTCATCAGATTGAATTTCTAGATTGTTTGCGTCAAAATTAATTAATAGGCTTATCAATAATGGTTACGTACATCGCCGCAGTAAAAGCACCACATCTCTGGCAGTGGTTGACTGCTTAAGTAATTAATTAATGAACTAAACTCAAATATTTGTAAACATAAGTCAGTTGGAACTAAGAATTGACACATTCGGATGCGTTGTTTTAAATAGTTTCAGACAAGAATTTATGGAAATCCACAGCATCAAGATCTTTGTCACTGAAGATCCGTCCATCGATGGCGGCGACGAAAACATCGAATTTCTATATGCTATATGAAAACAGAGCACGTCTGTATATTTAGTACATATAAGCTCTGTAGAAAAATGTCAAGTCACAAAGTGCACACATTTTGACAAGAATAAAATCTTGTAGCAATTGAAATTGAAGAAGAGGAAATAGCCGAGCAGTGAGGAAAACAGCCCATACTATGACAAGCTTCCGCTAGTTCCGTCTGCACATTCAAGAATTGCGGAAACGTTCGCTATTGACACCGTGGTATCACATTCGTTGCCTGCTACTTCTTTTTATAGCGCAGTATTTAGTACCGTCGATCATATAAGTAATATCTATCTATATTTAAGAATAAGTGCCTGACTGTCAGTCAGACAGTCTTAATTAGTAGGCTAGTACTAAAGAAGGATTATGATGTAAGGGATAAATGATTTATTTTTGAAGAAAGTTATATGGAAATAGGTATTTTGCAATTTTGTATTATAGATCGCGGGCAAATCACTAGTGATCATTGGGATAGATACTAAGAGAATAAAGAAGAACTCAGAGAACGAGAAGTAATATGAGAGTACTCGGTGGTAGAGCTTTGTGCAAGCTCGTCTGGGTAGGTACCACCCACTCATCAGATATTCTACCGCAAAACAGCAGTACTTGGTACTGTTGTGTTCCGGTTTGAAGGGTGAGTGAGCCAGTGTAATTACAGGCACAAGGGACATAACATCTTAGTTTCCAAGGTTGGTGGCGCATTGGCAATGTAAGCGATGGTTAACATTTCTTACAATGCCATTGTCTATGGGTGTTGGTGACCACTTACCATCAGGTGGCCCATATGCTCGTCCGCCAACCTATACAATAAAAAAAAAAAAAAAGTAAGCACGGCTACTAATGATGTTATCCAGTCATAAAAAATAATAATTATGTACATTATATTTGAGATTTACGTATAAATGCCGTGTCTGTTTTAATTAGTGAATGTATACGTTAGTCCTAACAAAACAAAAAGCACATTTTTTCTTTATTTGAATTCGTCGTACTACTTGAAATTTTTATAACTATTTCTTAATATATTTTTTATCTCGAGTTATAACCATTTGTGTATTTATCTGCAACAAAACGTACAAACATACAAATATTTAAAACTGTCGTTATCTTTTTGTTTATGACTAAAATCCTACACGAAATCTTTTATAGATAAAACAACACTGTTATCTGAGAGATATTGATAACTTACGCTAATGTTATAATGTAATTCTTAGTTGAACTAGCAATTTTAATAATATTATGATAACCGTTAGTTTCGTTATCAGACCACATCATAATTAATCTTCTAAGACATTCTTTAATCTAATTATGCGGGAGTTCGCGGGAACTTACTTAAATATTGTTGTTATATCTCGGTCGATTATGTGAAAGAATGAGTTAACTCTTAACACACACTATGAAACCAACAATGACAATTTAAATTTTACGTTTAATGTTGTGTGACAAAAGAAGCCAGCTCAGTATAGCAGAATACAAAATACAGCACAGGTTTTAAGCTTGTTCTTTTAACTCTAAAAATACGCAAGACCAACAAACAATTAAATATAAATAATAATAATGTCCTTCAGACCGATTTCAGTCATGGCGGTCAATATCAAGAGAGGTTAGCCAACTGCGCAGGAGATACGCACAAGTGTGTGCGCAAACACAGGTGCACTCTCTATTCCATAGCTCTCATAATCCGATGGGACGGCAATCCGACACGACCGGAAAGAGTTAAAGCTTTGGACCAACAGCTTTACGTGCTTTTCGAGACACGGGAGTGTTCGCACACTTCCAACTTCAAAACTCCGGGCTGCTACTGAGAATTTTCTGAAAGAAAAACCCAATAATTATCTATTGGCCCGACCTGGGAATTGAACCCAGGACCTCTGGGTCTGCAGCCTTATATCTTGCCACTAGACCACAGAGGTAGGCAATAACTAGTAAAATTTATGCATATAGTGCATAAGTTTTAATATTTACTTCACTCGAATTTATCAGAAAAATTATGTATTCATATCCAGGAAGTCGATTTTAACCAAATTTTACAAATATAATATGTAAATCAGGTGACAATACAATATTTATTTACCATCGAACTGTTCTATTTATAGAACCAACATGTCTCTTCAATGGCTACTTATAATTCAAGTTCAGGCTCATTTTGGTTCTACAATTATGATTGCAAGAATGTCCTATAACAATAATTCCTCCGAAAAACGTTTTGTCGTATTTTCATTATTATTGTTAAGCTATTATAAAATTAACTTAGTTCTCTTATGAGTACTTACAAAAAAGTGCTCGTATCTCCTATAGCGAATATCCAATACTATAATAGTAATAATAATAATATCCTGGGATATTATTCACACACTGCCATCTGATCCCAAGCCAAGCAGAGCTTGTACTATGGAAATCAAACAATTGATATACTACATATGACATACTACTTTTCTTTTGTAAATAGATACTTATATAGATAATTACACCCAGATTCAAGACAAATAGATATGTTCATGCACACAAATGTCTGTCCTGGGTGGGAATCGAACCCACGACCTGCGGCGCGAAAGGCAGGTATCTACCAACCACGCCAAAGGGCTCGTCAAATTCATGAAAATAACATATGGATCTTAAAATAAATAATTGCATAAAAATATATTTTTTTCACAAATAAAAAAAAATTTCTTTCATACATAATTTTATGATATGTTTAAAAATGGAATCACATTTTATTATAATAAATTTGACTTTATAATAAGGAAGGACTTGCTGGGGAGTCAATTTTGATGACGTTCCCATGGCCAATCTAAACGCGGTCGAGTTGAACCGGTTGATTGGTTCACTCATACCGTTTAGGATGTGATAAGAGAAGCGGGTAGCGGGTCATCAAATAAAATTGTTTTCATATCAAATATATTTTATTATATCATTAAATTATTTTCAGAAGTAAATTTATAATTATTCTAAGATTATAAATAAAAGCTCCTTACAGTCTTCATCTATGAGACTTTTTTCCAATATACTGTTACTGCTTTAGGGATACGATTAAAATATTTATGTTTTGAACTTTCTAAACTATTGGTATTATTTATTTACGGTATTTGCTTATTTATGTTTAGTTTTGATTCTTTTTATTTCCGTTGCCATATCAAAAATGAATTAATAAATTAATTTCGATAAAGGAGTTTTACCCTTATTAATTATGAAGTTAGTATTGCAGACAGATGAATCATAATTAAGTATCTTGGATGTTAATGTAAAAACTTTGAGTGAAAAAATCTGATGCAAAAGTTTTATCTCATGTGGCACGCGTTTTAAATTTTTAAAGAAACAATTCCTAAGTACATATTTTGTTTTATAGGTAAGGACATTTAAAAGAACAAACTTTTAGTCGTAACAAGAGTCATACGTATCCCAAACGCGGTCACGATGTAACGCTTGATTGACTCACTCGTATCGCTAGGCGGTTTGCGGTTTTCCTATTAATTTGCAATACCTCAATAGGCAAGCATTTCATCTTAAGTGATGACTAACGATGTTCATTTCATAGGCGTTACGAGCAAATTTAATGAATTTGTTCACCGGAACTATTTCTTACCATAGCTTCGACAAGCTTATATATTAATTGATAACATTAATGGATCAATGCTTTTACTAAGTCAGAAATAGTTATAAACGTATTCCCCATTAGCCAGACTAGCTCGCACCTACAATGATCTGTCCTCGAAGATTTCTGGCCTTGATATAGCTTGTGATAGTCTATTTTTAAATCCAAATTATTGAAATTCTTTAATAATAATTATTGTGTTATATGATTGCTTCAAATTTGTTTTTCAATATTATTATTTTTTCTTTTCGTTTTATATTTGCTAATTTTGTAATAATAATGTCAATTAATTAAATTTCTTTTTAATAATGATTAATAACATTTATATCTAATTTTAATTATTGAATATTTGATGCATGCTGTGATTACCTATAAAAAGAAATACAATTATCATGAGTGTAAATTATATATTAAGTACCTATGTACTTAATATATAATTATATATTAAGTATTGTAATTTCTGTTGGTGATCCTAATAATAAATAAATAAATAAATTCTTAATTTAAATTATTATTAATTAGGAAAATCATTTTGTAACGAAAGTGATAAAGTATAAGATAATGCATCTCCAGATGCATAAAATTAACCAGATGTATAACATATTTTGGCAATATGTAATAAAGTATAACAGTGTTATAAGAGAGATTGGTGAACTAAAATAGTGTCTCGGCGCATCCGGTATCAGGAGGCTTTATAAGCTTCGGAGACTGGTTTTGAGAAAATAACAATGCGTAGAATCACAAATCTGGTCTACTAGTTTCCAGGCTGTATAGAGTATCATAGTGGTTTTTTTAATAATTTAATATCAAAGCAAAGTAATTTTAATAACGAAGCTATATAATAATACTAATATATAATAATAATAAAAGACATGCTTAAATATTCTTAAAAGCAGAATTATACAATACAACGTTTTTCTTTTGATATGTATTTCAAGATTTTAAATTTCAAATAACAAAAGTCGGAGATATTTTTATACGAGTATAATTTAAGATAACACTAAACATATGAAAATCAGACTTATAGAATTAGCTGTATTCAAAAAATACTCCGCAATAATATAATTAATCGCTAAATTCCTTAATGTGAACATATAAAGTTCAAACACAGATAAATCAGTTTAATTAAATGCGCTAAGAAGAGTCGATGAGAGCAGTTTTAACAATGACTAGATTCAATCCAGGTCGATTGCTGAGATATCAGAGAACAAAACAAAACAATACGATGCATGATAGAATTGAAAATAGATTTCACCAACAATGATCCTTATTATAAAGTAAAGAAAAGAAGAGAGGCCCAGTGATTCGAAAGTGTGAATCTTTACCGATGATCGTGGTTCAAACTCGGACAAGCACCAATCAATTTTCATGTGTTTCATTTGTGTTTATAATTCATCTCGTGCTTGACGGTGAAGGAAAACTTAGTGAGGAAACCTGATATTCTGCCACATGTGTATGCCACCAACCCGCAATGGAGCTGTGTTGTGGAATAAGCTCCAACCCTTCTCCTCAAAAAGGAGAGCCTTTGCCTCAGCAGTGGGACATTCACGGACTGTTACTGTAGAGTAGAATAGGATCATTTAAAATATTTTTCTTAATTTTATTAAAATATACTTTTATAACACATGAATCATCAACAAAAAAAAAGTAGTATTTAAAAAGAGAACATAAATGAAAAGTCACAACCCATATAAAGCTAACAAGAGAATACTCAATCAATGCCTTTTATCATCACTAGGATCGCCACGTCTGAATAGAGTATCGAACGATCATTGTGCGTAATGGAAACACAAATTACTCTTCAATACCCCTCATTGTTACCCGATACCTTTCAAAGTCAGGCTTAGTCAGAACAATCGTCCCTTATTACCGGGTATATCTTCCTCTATCCCAGTACAGGGTAATTTAATCGGGCTAGTGTAGCGCTCACCGTCCATTGATTGAGTGACGTCACAAAGCTATACTTTTAATCTATTGTTTATTTTATTATTATCCAAATTGCTACTAAGCTTATTTCTAATAGATACAAAATATAAAAGATTAAGGTAATGAATAATGCAGTAAAAGCGTAACTAAGTCAATTATAGTATAGCATTATTACAGCTAAGCAACCCAAGTTCGATTCATATTACCCCCCGTACAAGGTGAACTGTATGATGATAGGAGTGTCTCAATCGACTTACATTTTATTATCCTGAAGAATTATACCTATATAAAGTAAATTATATATAAATCCTCTCTCTTCATTAATTTTCAAGTGCCATCTAGCGTTAATTACATCGATATATTATATCATATCCACATTAGTAGCATAATATCTTATTAAGAGTTAATATTACTCATCGGCTAATATCCACACTTTTTTTCTTCATATAATTGTCGCTAGGTCGTTAATGTTGCACATTTTTTTAAACGTTAGTGAATTTTAATAGCCGAGATGGCCCAGTGGTAAGAACGCGTGAATCTTAACCGATGATCGTGGGTTCAAACCCGGGCAAGCACCACTGAATTTCATGTGCTTAATTTGTGATTATAATTCATCTCGTGCTTGACGGTGAAGGAAAACATCGTGAGGAAACCTGCATGTGTCAAATTTCACTGAAATTCTGTCACATGGGTATTCCACCAATCCGCATTGGAGCAGCGTGGTGGAATAAGCTCCGAAAACCTTCTTCTCAAAAGAGGAGAAGAGGCCTTAGCCCAGCAGTGGGACATTCACGGGCTGTTACTTAGTGAATTTTGGATAATAATTTAACTATACACAAAAGTGATGAATGTATTTCAAATAGTGCTATATTTTCTGTGGACGGTGAACCGATTTGTAAATGTAATGAATGATCGAAAGCCAGATAGCCTCAAGTCAGGTGGAATCACGTTAAACTGACAGATTTTGAATTAACGTTGTATATAATTGTGACGCCTAATTCTAAAGATATTATAAAGGTAAAATTATGATGTAACTTCCATTGATTTATTTTCGTAAGCTCTTACAATAATGAAAGCTCACCCAAATAAATATTTTGAAGTTAAAAAGTTTTCTGTGTAAATATGAATTATTTCAGTAAGATTAATTATTTTCTCATGATTTTATATTTGTATGAAAAACTCGCTTACAAGTTTGCTCCACGTGAATTGAAGTTTGTATATATGGGGTGGCGGTGAACGAGCCCTCCACGTGACTTCACTTATTCTTAAGAGTGAAATACAAATATCACCTTTTCTCTGTATATTAAGCAAAAAAGTGACGTCATATCATTATATTTTTAACCGTCTTCAAAAAAGGAGGAGGTTATCAATTCGTCTGTATGTTTTTTTATCGGTTTAAACTTAAACCAAAACATTTTTCAATAATATCAGCAAAAGTAAAGTAAGCCTTAACTACATCATAGCTTAAACCGAATATGTTTCCATAAGTTGGAAAGGAAAATATAGCCTCCAGATGAATTCCAACAGTATGCTAAAATACAATCAATTTATAAAATATTGGCTGCTTGCCACGAGCCCGCTAGGGTACCATTAAGGTTTAACCTAAAGATATTTCTGTTTAAATATGCTATTATAACTTCTCATTGTATGAATATAAATAAATCATTTATAAATAAAAATAGGCAATATTTAATGTATAAATACTCGAAACGGATGTTCTTTGTAAAAAACGATCGAATGAAAATCAATTTCGGTTGCCATTAAATTATTTATCACTAACTTAAAAGCGACTGAAATTATCAGTATTTAGAATTAACATTAACGGCTGAATTCTTCATAAAGTCAATGAAATTATACTAATAGCTGACGTCATTAGAGAGAAATAATATATCCTTAAATATGCTGGAGTTACAAAATAATTACGAAGACCTTCCCATTAAATCCTCGACATCGCATCAAAGCTTTGTGCACTAAAAAAACTTTACTATCGCGATGTTACGGATTTCTATGTGAAGCCATTTTTCGTTCCATTACACCCTCGGGGCCTATTAACGGGTATTGTGCGATTTCGTTTGCAATTTTTCATTTAGCATTTTGTTTTCTACACGGTCAGGTAGATTATGGGCCTCGTTTGTAACGTCAATTCAAACGAGTTTATCGAATTTTGTTTCAGATCGACTATACGAGTTTTTGAGTCCCAATCAATTAGGTTTGAGCGTTGTTTAATGGGAAATTTGGGATACAAAAGTTATTATATTGTTTTATTTAGAATATGCCTGGATTATTTAAAAGTTCGTACTATGGAGTACCGATTATTAAATCGTGGAATCAGAATTACTTCCAAAAGTTTTATTTAATCCATCATTTTTACGCTTCAACGAAGTATATTATCGCAGTAATAATATTATTTATTTGTGAGCCGGTAATCTGTTATCGGTGTTACTTGTAAATACATTATCATATAGAATAATGAGAATTTACAACGGCTACTGAGTATAATTTGGAAAAATTCCAAATGAAATCGCCGGATAATTTTCCCATATCGTTTTTTAGTTATCTTTAAGCATAAATATTTATTAGTAAATAACTTCTAACGGTCGAAATGATATATAGTCACATATACGACATAATAATACATGGAAGGAGATCAAATCTGTAGGAGGTCGGTTCTGATTTGGAATACGACTTGAGTGAGGCTTAATTTTAGTTTATTATTCGTGCTAGGCAGTGTATGAAGAGGTCGTAAGGAAGCCATGCTTATAATACAAGGGTATTTTGAAAAACACTAATAACTTACTAGACTATATTAATAACAACATTAATTTGTTCTATGAGTTTTTTAACAAAACCTCGTAGATTTTCCAAAAGTTGAGTTTAGCTGTTTTTTTACACTTTCTCTGACATTGTTTTCCTATGTATATTGTAGTCGTGAGTAGATTGATTACCCCCATTTCTATAAATTTAATTTAATAAATATTTGGATTGCTGACTAGAAGGAAACATTTTAAATTTTGTATGAAAGAAAAATTTGATGAATTATTAAGAGCATAGAATAGTTATCGCTTATTATGTTAAGTAAAGTAATCTTCCTGCGTAATTAGTATTTTTTTTTCTTTTAATTATAACTCTGTCTGTTCATACCTCGCGGAGCAGTGTTGTAGAATATTCTTTAAGCCATCTGATTAGAAAATTTCTTAAACCAACTTATTGTATCGTATCTTAATGATCTCGAGAAGTGTCTCACAAAGTAATATTTTAAATTACCTGACTATTATTTTATTATCTGTGTTCTTTTCCTCGAGATATATATTAGTTATCGCAACAGAAATCACACATGCAGCACCCCAAAAAACCTTTCGGCCGGTTTTTATAATAAATTTTTCCCTTTAGTTTATATGCTATCTTATACACTGTATTTGCATTTTATCTTTAAGCATTTTTCACTTTTTATACGAGCTTTCGTGGCCTTACTCACTTAAGAGCAACGTGGTGGAGTAAGCTCCATTATTTCTCCTCAAAAAGTAGGGGATATTTTAATTATTTAAATAATTTTATGTTTCAGGTTTTGAAGGCACCCATGTAATGATCTTCATTGGCTTCGGTTTCCTAATGACATTTTTGAAGAAGTATTGCTACAGTGCATTAGGTTTCAACTGGTTTTTGGCAGCTTTGGTCATACAATGGGCTTTGCTTTGTCAATCATTCTATCACATGGAGAACAACGTTATATATATCACCAAACAAAGTTTACTTGGTAAGTAAAAAGAATTTGGGTAAAATATTATATAATGATCTTAAATAATAATCGAAGATTATGATGTTATTTTGCCATTAATTGATTTTGTTATTGTTTATAGTAAGTTTAAACATGTCCTTTCTCAATATCAATTAAAATACGTTATATTTAGCAGATTCTGAAAAATATAATTATTAAAGTAAAATAAAAAACACAAGACTCAATTTAAATATCTTGTTTGCTAGATAGACTAATTTGATAGATATGTACATATTTATTACGAGTTTTTAACAAATCAAATCATAATATTTTTATTCAAATAGACTTTTACAAGAAACTCAATTGTATTTTTTTTTTTTAAATAAAACAAATTCGAATAAGGTACATACACTAATTTCCTACACGATATCAAGAAATACACTCAGATCATGCATTTTTGTCATATTTATAATAATTAATATTCATTCAGAAACAACATTATTAATATTTTTAAGTAATTAAGTTTATTTTTAATAACTGAAGCCTGCTGAATGGCAATTCAACAGTAGACTGTGAAATTTTATTACATATACATTATATTTTATTAATGAAATAATTATATAAAATATTTCCTCATCAGTAGAGAATTTATGACAAAAAAAAAGTATTTTATTACTCGGTAGCGCCATTTTAATAAGATCCACGCATTCTATTTATGGGACTAGGTCATCTCTTTGTATATAAAATACCTATAAACTAGATCAAAATCAGTTTCAAATCCTTTTAGAGTATCATATTTTTATATTTATTATATAAGTGATAAGCGAAATTGTACTGGACATTTCACTAGCAAGTAATATAAGAGATAATTTTTTATTATTACTACAACATATAATGGTTATAGCAAAAAACAAGAAATAATATCACATAATGGCTATCATCATGATAAAATTTCTTCGTAAACGATATGAAGTACGCATAAAACCACTCCTTCAGTAAATATTCCTCTTTGGGAGTCAGTTATAAAGCTCGAAGCAATCTTCGTAGCAATTTTTCAAATCATACCGCAGTCTTTTGAGGGTAATATGCTCATATAAAAGGATCTATACGAACCTTAATATATAACAGTAGGATAATTTATAATATATATATAGATTTAATATAACAAGTTTCATTAAATTAAATACCTAAGAATTAATATCAAACCGTGTATTTGATATTAATTATTAGATTAAAAAGAATAGTGGCTAGCATTTCCCCTTTGAAGCGCAATTCCAATTCATATGTTATTATGATAGAATAATCATTATTGTTTTAAGTATAATGTATTAAATTTAATTTCCATTTTCAAAATATAGAAAAATGTAAGCACGTTAAGTCGTCAGTCCTGCGCGAACTCTCCCTCCCATGGTGTCGGATTCACGCTACAGTACCGAGCTAATTATAAGAGAGATAAAATGAAGATTAGAGTGCACCTGAGCATTATAATTTTTCTGCGCAGTTGGTTAGTTGACTTTGAGTATGCTTCATCATCATCATCATCTTGGCAGGTCGAGAATATTCCTCCAGACGGATCTGTTTTTTGCTTTTTCTTTCCAGCCCTTGACGCCAATCACTTTGAGATCCCGCTCGACGTCATCCAACCATTTGACTCCAAGTGAAATTTGACAAATTCAGGTTTCCTCACGATTTTTTCCTTCACCGTCACGCATGAAACGAATTAAAATCACAAATTAAGCACATGAAATTCAATGGTGCTTGCGAACCCACGATCATCGGTTAAGATTCACGCGTTCTTACCACTTGGCCATCTCAGCGTTTTATATTATATACCTACATATATTATAAATTTTCTGTTGTTCTGGAGAATATATTCTATAAGATATTGAAAACTGTATCTTAATTTCCGACGTCGAAGCAAGCAAAACATGAAGTAGAAGACTATAAAGATAATAATTTTCAATTTTTTTTTCTTTAATAAAATGCAATTTCCTTTGAAAATGTCTGTTTAGAAAGATTACTTTAGAAGTATTATAAATAAGATATTAAAACTAAAATGTTGAATCTTAGGATAAAAACTGAATTTTTTTATCTACTTTAAGTTTGTTTTTTTAATAAATTAAAATGAGTAAATGTTTGTTTTACTGAATAGTTAAAGTAATCTGCAGCTTAAGATACTTCTCAAGTTAGTTGTAGCGCAGTCGGAATAGATTGTTTTGCTGCTGCAAATCCTGTCTTTATTTATGGACTGTAAGCTATAGCTTACATTCCTATAATACTTAATTCTGAACGTTCTTTATGTCAATTCCTTTTTTAATTGTTTTGTTGAACAAAGATTTCCTGTTAAAAATATAACACAACAATACAATACCAATGAATAAAAGTATTTTTACAAACCAGGACTTTTTATTAAGAATCTATTTTAATAATATAATGTCTTTAGACTCTACGCTGATTGTTGTGAGATTTGATGAAATGTCAATAGAATCGGCTTAAGAAAAATAGTCAATTTGATTTTCATCAGCATTTCAGAAACAGGACACCAAAACAAAAACAACACATAATTGGAAACTGCAAGTAATGCAGTAAGGTTTTTTTAAATATAATTTAGATAAACGGGCACCTAGACCATCTGATGGTAAGTAAAAAATTGGCGCCGTTACATATGCTCCACTTACCTTGGTAACTAATGTGTTATGTCCCTTTGTAAAGTTTCACCAACTCACTCACCACAAACCAAACAAAAAATATTGAGTACTGCTATTTGGCGGCAGAATATTTGATGAGTGGGTGGTACCTAGAGCTTGCATAAAGCCCGACCACCAATTAATATTACTGACCAATTTTCGGTAACGATAAACCTAGTTCCTCATATAATTTATTACGATATACTTATTATTATTTTCCCAAAAATCTAATCAGACTACGTCCTGAATAAGCGAAAAAGAGATTTAAATTTTTAATAAGCTTAAGCAGTTTTAATAACCGATTTTGTTCACAGAGGCGGACATAATGTCAGCAACAGTGCTTATAACTTTTGGAGCAGTTCTGGGTCTGGCGAGTGGATTACAATTATTGTTCATTGCAATCATCGAAGTTGCTGTCGCTTGCCTTAACTTCTGGCTAGTGGCTGATGTATTGAAGGTACAAGTTACTATTTGGAATTACTATTTGGAATTAATTTCTTCTAATCAGTTCACATTCGATAGCCTTTAAACTTAATTGTTAAAGTAAGCCAACTTTAAATACTTAAACATTTATATTATGCCTTGTTTGTACGGTTGAGAATTACGGAGTCTCGGGACATTTTCAGTAGCTCCGGCCTGTTAAGCCGGAGTCATACCTAATTTATTTTTGGTCGTGTACGATTGTCGTCCCATCGGATGATGAGAGTGAAGAACAAAATATCGAAATAGTACGTGTATTTGTGCATGAGCTCGATCACTATAACATTTACTGCACCGTTGGCTAGTATTGCGTCATTTATCGTATTATGTTTAATGTTTGCGTTGAAGATAAATAGTATCATGAAACCGATTCACTTTAATACAGATTAATCTTAATTTATGGTTAATGTCATTTTGACCATAATTATCAACATAATTTGTAATTACAGGCAGCTGACGTAGGTGGATCGATAGCTATCCATGCATTTGGAGCATATTTCGGCTTAGGGGCAAGTTGGGCGCTGCGTTCTAGGAAAACTAAATCTGATACCCCAACCACAACGCATACGGTGGATTTAAGCGGACCAAGTTATAATTCTGATATAACAGCTATGATAGGTAAAGATATGAGATAATTATATAATTTATTATGATATTTAAAATGATGATTATGATGATGTCTATGATTTAGCATACTGCAACATTACAGAGTTGACATATTTGTCGGGACTGATTTTTTATAAGTACTTGTATCCAAATTATATATTGCTAGTAAAATATGTATGTATATTTCCGTTTATGCATAGATAGATAATCCATTATCCATTTGTTTTTTACATTTGACCGATTTCTCTTCTCCAGATATTTTTCTTCCGACTGATACAATGAAAAGGTTACATGGGAAATTGAGTCCGATCTTTATGAAAATATTTTTTTGATAGTTTTATTTACTTACTTTCGCTACCAACTCATAGTTGTTCAACAATAAAAACACTCAAATAAAGAATAAACCTAATAACACTTTTACCCAATGTCTGCAGCTTTACTCTTACGTATCTATATATCTTATGTCTCGGAAAAAAAAACATACTAATTAGTAAAGTTTTACTATACGACAAATCCAATCTATTCCGTCACTTTTTATGTCTCTTAATTAACTTGATAATTGAATGCACTATCATCATATACATTAGTTTGTTTTGTTTCTTGTGTTAATTTCAGTTACGGGTTCTAATGCCAAATTTATGTCACAAAGGCTTTTGTGAGATCGCTATAAGCGATAAAATCGTTATAGCACACTATTTTATTTCCTTTTTTTTATCTTTAAGTTAACTTTGATATCTCTAATAATCTGAGAGTATAAAATCAAAGTCAAAAATCTTTATTCAATATACAATTACACACTTACATATTGATTGTCCTAAATCTACCACCGGTTCGGAAATAATCACCTCAGATCTGAGAAGAACCGGCGAAAGAAACTCAACTCTAAATAAATACATGACGATTATTATAATTATGCAGTTAGAGTGTGTTGACAATACAAGCAATAATTCCTAGTATCGATACTACTATTCATCATCATTTTAACTATAAAGAAAATCTATACATTGTTTACCCTTTCTAAAAAGCTTACGTCAAATATTACGTTCCGAAATAAAATAGAACACGAAAATATTGTGATAACAAGAATATTTTATATTTTTTTAGGTTCAATATTTTTGTGGATTTATTGGCCATCATTTAATTCCGGCTTAACAAACTCCAACAGCGAATACCAGAGGGCAGTTATCAATACTTATTTGTCCCTTGCTGCGGCGACTGTGAGTGATATATTTTTGTTTTATAAATACGATTAAATACACAATCAACGACGAATTTAGAAGAAGTTAAACAAAACCAATTCGATAAGACGATACATCATGAAAGATTATGGTGTAATGTAAACATTACACCATAATCGTCATTACATAATATTATAGCCTTGTACGTTTATAAACAACGTCGCAGACAAAAAAGTAGATATTAAATTAACTTTGTACTAACGATAGTTCAGACTGCCGCACATTGACCTGACTAGAATCCTTTGTATTTAAAACTTTTTCATTTTAGTTTTTATCACATATTTCAAATATACCAAAATTTTCAGATAAGGTAATACCACAAAATGTTAAAGCTGCGTTAAGACTAGATAATGTATTGCACAATAAAAAGCTACGGTAGTTATTTGAACGCATAGTTTACTTTGATTGTATTAACATATTTTTTTATATCTCATATGTTGCCAGTATAAATATAATTTTTTTTTATTATTGTATAGGTTGCTGACGAGCATATGCGCCACCTGATGGTAAGTGGTCGCCAACGCCCATAGATAATGGCATTGTAACAAATGTTAACCATTGCTTACATCGCCAATGCGCCACCAACCTTGGGAACTAATATGTTATGTCTCTTGTACCTGTAATTACACTGGCTCACTCACCCTTCAAACCGGAATACAACAGTACGGAATACAAGTACTGCTGTTTTGCGATAGAATATCTACCGCAAAATAATTGTAAGAACCTATAGAATATATATGAACAATTCGTCTCGTACGTGGCTCTGAAGTCAGATAACGTGAGGAAACCTGCATGTGTAAATAAAACTCTGTCATAAAACTCTTATAACGCATAGGATCAACGTCGTGGAATTACGATCATTTTTCTTATTTTAGGTTACAACATTCGTTATGTCTTCGGTAGTCAGCAAACATCATGGCAAACTCGATATGGTTCACATACAAAACTCAACTCTAGCAGGCGGTGTCGCGGTTGGGTCGGTGTGCAACATGTATGTAGGGGCTGGCGGTGCCGTCGCTATCGGAATCGGTGCTGGTCTGCTGAGTGTATTGGGATACAGATACTTAACGGTGAATATTATTCTTATTTCTGTAGTACTATTAATTATTTAAAAAGTCGTGATGGCACTTTAGTTAGAAGACGAGAATCTTAAATTTTTAACCGATAATTCCGAGTTCAAGCCCGCTCCTTTCGATGCTTCGAACCCACATTGAAGCAACGCGGTGGGGTAAGCCAACCTTCTCCTCAGACGAGAAGTGTCCCAGCATTGAGACATTTTCATGCTGTTACATTTTATCTTACGGACATTAAATATGAAGACAACACCAAAACAAACCTTTACAAAACCTTTAATAAACTAGTATTATGGAATTTACTATCAGATAAATCTTAAGATTTTTAATATATAATTAATTAGAGGCGTTGTTTTTAGACCAATCCGATCCATGACATCCCTTTTTGAAAAAACCCCAAAAATTTAGTCCCAAAACTATTTAATTACAAAAATCTCGTGCTCTGCGGAGAAGGAAAATTAAATTGAAAACTTGAAAGAAAAATTCTGCCACATATTGTGAATCCACCAACTAATAGGTATCGCATAGGTTTGCGATATTCCTAGATATATGTATGGTCTAAATTTTCATCTCAAAAAGAGCATTATGGCCGAGGTAATTTTATGTAGACATACCAACGCAATTAGCTATACTCTTATATTACTTATAATTTTCTTGTAGCCTCTCTTGACAAAGCTGAATGTACCTGATACATGTGGTGTGAATAATCTTCACGGTATGCCAGGCATATATTCTGGGTTGCTGACAATATTGTTCGCTGCACTCGCAACCAAGGAAGAATATGGAAGCGATCTGTTTGGTGTATTTCATGCTAGGGGTGAAGTAAGTATATAAATCAATGATCGACAACCATCGACGAAACATTAATTTAACTTATTAAATGTAAATATTAGTTTATAGTTAGTATTTTTAATTTGAGGTTAAAGTTATGTTTTCAGGGTTTAAGCCTATTACAAAGACTACGACTTTATGTCTGTCTGTCTGTTTACCACGTGACTATATTTCTTTGGAATCGCCATAGTCAGCCATATTATGAAATATCCGTAATACGAGTAACAATGGCCGTAATAAAAAAAATGTAAATAATAAAAATTCAAAACACAATGGTGGTCGGAATACGATCCGCACTTGGTCGCTTTTTGTTTTCCTTTACAAAAAGCTTCGATATAAATCCAATTTTTGGAACAAATATTGTTTCATATTTAATTAAATGCAGAATGTAAATTGTTGTAGGTTATATTTGATTTCTCATTATATGAAGTTTATCCAAAAACACAAGATGAAATTATTTAAAAAATAATAAGTCTTTGTTAGTATCGACAAAAATTGGAATATTCTGCCTTGGGCTCGAACACAGAACATCGAAATCTTTAGCTTAGCCACTCAACTAAAGAGACAGTGAAAGATGTGTAGTATTGGTAGACCCTGCTATGTGTTATTCTTCTTCAACTATAATAATCATTGTATGATAATAATAAAACCCAACATCGTCTTGGAACAATTTGAAAGCGTTCATTTATAAAATCTCAACACTAAACCGATTAATAGGATATATTTAAATTGTTTCATTTAATACTAATTGCATAATTACTACTCGCAGGATGGGCTTGGCAGAACAGCGGGAAACCAAGCGCTGTGCCAGTTTTACGCTTTACTCGTCACGGTTGTTATTTCGAGCGTTGGTGGAATTATTACCGGTAAGTTCCTTGCAATTAACAATGTGTCATTATCATTTATGTTCCAATCTAAGAGTAAAAAAATCGAAATTGGCAAAATTTTTAAGGTTTTTCAAAGTGAGCAATCCACTTGACACTCTACGGTGAGTCTTAAAGACAAAGAATATTGTATTTTTCAAATTTCAATAAAATTAACGTCATGATTTATGACAATGATTTTTATTCCATAAAAAATATAAATTTTATGATAACTGTTTTTACAGTTCACAGGCCTACAATGTCATAAGTCCGCAATGGGCCTTGAATCGAAATTTTAATGTGGCAATACATACCTAGTAGTTACTTGTCGACAAACATAGTTACAACTTAGCGTTATATATAATTTCAAACAAAGGACAAACTTTAATTCGTTTGTTGTTCATCGTCTTGTGAAAGTCTTCGGATACGCCACCGTCGCAAAATCTTTTAAATGAAAAAAAATCATTAAAGGTCGAGCGCACTTACACGACACAGCGAAACAGTCGTAATTCGAAATTTATAAGCTTGCAACGCAACGAAGCGACAAGTTGTTATTTGCACAGAAGTGGCTGTAGCATTACAGATGAGCGTCGTCACGAGTGGTTTATTCACTTGTCGTACAGGTGCTCGATTCCTATCCAAATAGTCATGTATTTAGGGAGTACTTAAAGATATCCTCATGAGACTAGAGATCCTCTTTCGGTAGCTTTCAGGCACAAATATCTGCATAACTTTCATATAGAAATACGTAGGAGCTTTATAATAATTTTATTGATAAATTATAATATAAATTCGGAATCGGTGGAAACTTCGCTGGATAATGTGATATTTAAATTGTATTATGTAATTAGATTATATTTTATATCTGTTTGTTTCCCAAATATTAAATAAATAAATAAAATAAATAAATAAATAAATATTCCGTTATTTCTAAGAAATAGAAATTTATTAAAGAGAGGTTTGTAAACATTTTAGTATGTTGCCTATCTAAATTCATTAGTAAAAATGGATACAAAATTAGTTGAAATATAAGAAAGTCATGTTTTTTTTTATCAAAGGTTGTAATTTCTGCCATAATGTTTTTTTTTTTAATTAATGGAATTTATTTCGAACATTACTAATTAAGTAACTTGAACTCGTAGACTTGCAAACTTATTTCCGTTACAAATCTTATTAAAATCAGTTCAACGATTCTGAGTAAATAAAATATTTCATTTAACTAGGTTTCAGCCATTTAGGTAGCTAACGTCATTCTACCCCGTTGTTCGAAGTGTCTTTCTACCAAAAATAAATTACATCAATTGTTCCAAATTAAATATATTTCTTAACATAATATGATACAACCGCAACATTATTAATTAATTAATAGACCGACGTATTTAATACCACATTGATAACAATATAATAATTTTATCGTAACCTTCTCTTGACGGTTTACTCCTAAATAATACTATTCTTATTTTACTTTATCAGGAATTACTGAAAAGAAAAACATTCAAAAAAAGAATGTGCTTCCTACATGTTAAATTATGTTCCATTTACACATGAACCCAAATATTTATGTGGCGGGGGCTTAATCAAGCGGCTCGTAAGGAATAAATTGATTCCGATGTGTATTGAGGGCACGTGATTACGAGAATAAACAGCATTTTTATTGTAAACGAACTCCACTCTGGGATAAAAAAACATTTAAATAAATTACAATATATTAAGAGAGCTTCCATTAACTATTGGTTCTCTCTGCTTAGATCATTCTAGATATACATATTATGTCCTACTTCTGTCACTGGTAACTGACATCCATTTGAATCTCGAAGCTGTGCTTAATAGATGAGATATGCAAATGAATAAAGCATGCGAAATGGAACTGAATAATTATGAAAAATTAAAGTAATATAGCCCCAATAAGTATATCACTACGAGTCAGTTTAGACATTACAAAATTCAAATCTCGTGTTACTGCGGAGTATTTCTTGACAGAAAATCCCATTAAAATTTGACTGAGCCAATCCTAGCTTTGAACCCAGGATATATGGGAAAACCTCATAAGCTATCCACTATTTCAATGAGGCAGTCTATCTTGCTACTGTTATGTCATACTATGTTTGGGATTATCCGATAGTACTGTACTACTTTCAGAATAAAACCGCCGAGTATGTACTGCTGGTTAGATAGCTTTGTCTCTCATTTTAAATAGGCCAAGCCTTATTAAGTACTTAGAAAAATAGATAGTTATAGCGCGATGTAAAATACAACTAGTGCCATCTATTAATGAAAAGAAATATTTAAATTGGTATAATTTTATTTTATTTTGTTAAGGAAACAAACAGTGCAATACAACACATTTAAATATGTGTGTAATATATAGCGTGGCGCCTCACGTATATAGTCGAATTTTTTTATTCAGCTATATAATCAGCTACAAAATGTTAATTGAAGGCATTATTATTTTACTTATATAAAGTCTCTTCACATTAAAATCCGCCAATATATCCTTGAAGTGCCATAGATATTATGGCTAAAAATAAAACTGGTGGACTCAAAGAGTACTCGTAAAAGATAGTCGATATTATTGTTAAGTTAAATTTAACAAAGCGAGAATGTTGGCTGGTGGTAAGTAAAATTAGTAACGTTGGCTACGTTACTCGGAAATACGATATGGGAAGCTTGCTAATAACAAAATATTTGTTTAACTTAATTAGTTCAGTAGCTAGACTAGCAATTAACCCCTTATTTATGCAAATAAATTTTATTCTACTATTTAAGTATGTAATATATTGAAGTGTTTTTGATAAGCATTTCATATATTATTTATTAATTGCATACAAATTTCGATATTAAAATTATAATTAAACGTTCGGCTTTCATATTTCAATTTTAATCGAACCAAAGATATCGTGAATGGCAATTTAACTTTGCAAAGGATCGGCATTTTGTAAAGAATCGCTTTTATTTGACATTTTGTTATTGACCTTTGTATCAATTTAGTCTATTACACGGGAGGTTTCAGGAATCGAAACAAAAGCCTTTTAAAGCGAAGCCATTTATCCTTGTCCGTTTTATTATTTGCCACTTAAGACCCGAGTCATTATTTAAAGAATTTAATAAAAATAATAAGTCGAGCGATCAATCTTCCTATTTGTAACGGGTTGTCAAATCTTTTAAAGCGTTTTTTTTTTTTTATAATAAACAAGTTTAATTAATTGTTTTCGAAAATTTGTTTTTTTAATTGTTAATACTTTTCAATTTTTCTCGGAAATTTTCTTGAACAGGTTATGCCTCATTTTTTATATATGTATATATTATTTATAGGTGTATATTTTAGTAACTTTTTAGATTACTTTTATAGTCAAATTACATAACAGATTCTCTTTTATCTTAATTATTATATATAATACATAACTGAATTGCATATATTAGCTAAGTTTCCACCAAAAAAGTACATACTTTGGGCATTTCTAGGCTTAAATAAAGCTAATTAGGTTATGTTTTGTTAACACATTCCATACTATATATATAAAGAACTTCTAAATATAAGTCAAAGACAAAGATTATATTTTTTTTTTGTTGTATAGGAAGGCGGACGAGCATTTGGGCCACCTGGTGGTAAGTGGTCACAAACGCCCATAGAAAATGGCATTGTAAGAAATGTTAACCATTGCTTAGATCGTCAATGCGCCGCCAACCTTGGGAACTAAGATGTTATGTCCCTTGTGCATGTAATTACACTGGCTCACTCACCCTTCAAACCGGAACACAACAATACAAAGTACTGTTGTTTTGCGGTAGAATATCTGATGAGTGGGTGGTACCTACCCAGACGAGCTTGCACAAAGCTCTACCACCGAGTAAAAAAATATTTAACATAAATTACAATTACGTAAATGAATAAATTGATAATTATGGCAAATCGAATACTGCTATTCGTTTATAATTTCAAATTATAGTACTTAATAAAAAAGCGTTAATCTTAATATGTTCGAGACTTCAAATGCGGAAAAACTTATGGCGACATTTTTGCTAGCTGTCTCATGCTCGGCGGTGCATGCAAACATTGCGCGATTACACTTGTCACACCTAAGCATGTGATCCTTTTCTTTAAAAACCCTCCTATTCTTTGGGCTATGACACAGTAAAGATAAATATTACAATGACGTAGATAACATAAAAGAAAAAAAAAGAAATAATTTGATTATTATACTGTCTGGAAATAAAAATATGCACATAAAACTACCAAACTGTAATCCATTTGGAAGATATGCCAAAGACACGGACAACACGTCTCTAGAAACTACAAACAAAACAATATAATAAAAATAAAATGTTGCAATATTACAATATTCGAAAAAGTGTAAGCTTAATGTGCATCTTCATCTTATCTATAAGAATTAAATAGAAATAAACGTTGGTATTACTGTTTTAGTTTAATGAGGACACTTTATGACCAACTACCATGAAATATGGTACATACGTAATGTATAATAACAATAATATAATATCCTGGATCATTATTCACATAAGGCCATCTGATCCCGAACTAAGTAGAGCTTGTACTACGGAAACCAGACAACTGATATAATACATATACTACTTTTCTTTTGTAAATTAATACTTATATAGATAATTACACCCAGACTCAGGACAAACAGACATGTTCGTGCACACAAATGTCTGTCCTGGGTGGGAATCGAATGCACGACCAGCGTGAAAGGCAAGTATTTACCAACCACGCCAACCGGCTCGTCCATCATATTCATATAAATAATACATAAGTCGTATAATATATTCATGAGAAGAATGTTCACTTTTATGTGACTCTCTGATAAAAAGCACTCCAGCACATCAACATCTATGATGTGCTCCTGATCTTGGCCATGGCGGCCACTTTAAGAGAGGTTAGCAAACAATGCAGTACATAATATTATAGACCACGCGCGCAAGCACGCTCTCTATTCCTTCACACTCATATTCCGATGGGACGGCAATCCCACACGACCGGAAAGAGTTCAACAGCAGGACCAACGGCTATACGTTCTTTTCAAGCATGGGAGCGTATATCCTTCGACAAAAAACCCAATAATTTTTTATCGGCCCGACCTGGGGTTTGAACATTCAACTTATATACCGTTTAATAGATCATCATGATAATTATTACATATATGTACCTTTTATACAGAACAACGCTTTTTGCTAGTGTCATATATTATAATATTTAATTTTTCATAAAGATGTTTTTAATATTATCTATTTTAGTAACTGTCCGATTACATAACAATAGATTTAGCATCCAGAAGTGAAAACTGATTTTGAATTGTTCTCTTCAAAATAGAACACCAAATCATATAAATTCATGTAAATTACTCACTCAGTTACTCTTTAAATCCAAATAACACATTTGAACACATCACAAATCACAAGTCGCGCCAATAATTAATTAATTACTTTACCTTTATGTGCACTAACAAAATGGCGGTTTTAAATTACCGCGCTTCTTTTTTTTAACAACGCTGTTGTATGGACCAAGGAGTCTCCTTACTATAGGATAAATAGCGATCGAATGATGAAAAAAGTTTAAATTAATGTATTTGCCATTTTTCTTAGTGATCAGCCAAACGGCGTTAAAGTCTATTAATCTCACACAGATATACCAACGTTCTTTTTATATAGGAGATATCGTTTCGTAACTCAAACAAGATCCATCTCATAGAAAGAGAAAACGTTATTTCGATACTTTTCTGACAATTGTTCTGAGATAACTCAATGTATCTAAAACGTTGGCTGAATCAAATACCCTTAGATCATTGCGTTTCTGATAAACGACTCAGATTTGGAACGGGTTTACACGCTAGACTTTTTTTTTATTTTCTTCTTTTGGTTGAATAAATTTAACTTTACACTGATATAGTATATAATTGTGAAATACGAAGATTTTTTTGTGAATTAAACTTTACACAATGTGTACATAAAAAGATTTAAAAAAAATTGTTCTGTTTCTGAGAGGGTAATTTGTTAAGTATTCTATGTCCTTTTCTGTATCACTGATGAGTAGTTAAGATGTGAAAGCGTAACTAACAAACTAATTTTAGCGTTTATAATACTAGTAAGTATTGTAATCATATTAAAATGTTTTGTTGTTTAAACAAACCTAAGCGGGTGAAGATGTTAGAAATTTAATATAATTAATAATCTCGATAAATTAATAAAAATATAAATTAGCAAAAATTGAATAGAAACTCATTTTCATGAATTAAATTATATATATAAAATGAATAAATAAATAAATAAATAAGCCTTTATTCAGACACATTATTGCTACATTTTACACATTAATAAATTTATTATCACTCTGGTGAGTTGACATCGACGACTTAATCTGTTAGCCACATGAGAGGCAAAGGCCTCCTCCATTCCTTTCCATTCTAATTTATTTAGTTCGGTCCTGGTCCATGTATTCCCTGCTGCTGCCCTTATTTCATCTTCCCACCTTCCGCGTTTCCTTTTTGCGTTTCTGGGATACCAGAAAATCAAGTTTTGTTCCATTTTTCAGTACCTCTTATTATGTGACCTGTCCATTTCCATTTGAGTTTCCAAATTCTAGTTATTACGTCGTCTACTTTCGTGCGCTTTCTAATAGTTCTGTTTTGTATTCTATCACTTTTTCTGACATTCAGCATGCTCCTCTCCATCGCTGTTTGGCATGTCTTTATTTTTGCATTTGGCGCTTTGGTGAGTGCCCTAGTTTCTTTTGACATTAAATTAGTTGTTGAGATGAGTTGGCCTAAATAAGTGTACTCTTTTACATATTCGATGGGTTTGCCATTTAGTACAATAGGGTCTTCGGTCGCGTTTGTCATTACTTTGGTTTTATATATATTCATAGTTAGGCCAACTCTGCGGCTTTCTGTATCCAGGTCCACTTGTTACGGCGAAGATTATAATATCGTCAGCGAATCGTAGATGGTTAAGATGTTCTCCATTTATGTTTAAACCATAGTGATCCCATTTGAATTTGCGGAAGACATTTTCTAAAACGGCAGTAAATAATTTGGGTGATAAGGGGTCTCCTTGGCGTACGCCTCTGTTAATTTTTATTTCTTTTCCCTGTTTTTCTAGCTTTATTTTAGCTGTACTATTTGTGTATATATTTTTTAAAATTCTTATATATTTGTGTTCGACTCCTTGATTTTTTAGACTTAACCAAATGCTTTCATGTTCAATTGAATCGAAAGCCTTACGCCTAAGATTACAACAATAATCTATAAAGCAACAGTAGAATGGTACATTATATTCTTTATTATTTTCATAGACTTGCCTGACAACGTGTATGTGATCTAGTGTTGAGAACCCCGCCCTAAATCCGGCTTGTTCTCTAGGTTGATTCTCATCTAGAGATCTAGTTATTCGGCGGAGAAGAACCTTTGCAAATACTTTGTAAATATTGGATATTAGGCTGATAGGTCTATAGTTGTTTATTTCACTCTTGTCACCCTTTTTATGGAGAAGTATTATGGTGGGATTGGCCCACTGAGTTGGTATTTGTATGTTGGTTGGTTGTTTGTGGTTTCGGTTTGTAGTATATTGTTGTAAATAAAGCTTAGTATAGGTTCAACGGCATTTTTATAATCGATTAGGAGTTCATTACTGATATTGTCGGGTCCAGGGGATTAGTCTGTTTTCTGTGTTTCAATGGCTTGGGTTATTTCCTCTTCTAGGATAGGTGGCACATCGTCATTATTGGTTGGATCGGCCTCATCTAGGATATTTTTCCTGGAATACAATTCTTCATAGAATTTTGTAGCTATGAACAATAAATCTGGTCTTTTCCATAGAATATCGATCTTTCATTTTTGGAATCTAGTTTATCTTATCCTTTAATAGCTTGAGAGCTCTCTTGATGCCTCCAGTCTTGATTATATGTTTCTCGAAAACCCCTTGATCTAGACGCTATGTTTAGATATGCTCGCAGCATTCTGTGGTTGCTATTGAAGTTGAGGTTAGCAATGGTGCTGCAGTCGTCAAACGATTTAATTTGGTTCGTAATAATATAGTCTATTTCATTTCTATACCGTCCATCTGGTGATATCTAAGTCCATTTCCTTGATGCCCTTTTTTTGAATTTGCTGTTTAGTATTTTCAAATTATTTTCAAAAGTGAACTCCATTAGCTTTTGCCCATTGCTTGTTCTTTTGCCTTTACTATGAGGGCCCAGTACGATATCTTCTCCGTTCCGAGGAGAATCAACTTGAGCGTTAAAGTCTCCCATTACTATGCAGTTTTTGTATGTATATCCTTTGATAGCACTATTAAGCTCGAGTAAAAGGATTCTATCTCAGGAACGGTAGATTGCTCTGTCGGGGAGTATATTTGGACAATGGACCATCTTTCTTTTTTAGGGGGAATTCTTATATTCAATACAGCAATTCTTTCCGAAATGCCAACTATTTCTTCTATAAAGTTCGCAAGCTCTTTCTTTATTAAAAATCCTACACCGTGTCTTCCTGGAGTTTGTGGACCCTGGACTTCCTGGAGTGCTGATTTAATTGGAGAATCTGTGCGGTCTCTTTACCTTTTTTCTCTTTGGTCTTCTTTCGGATCTTTGGTGAACAATTTATCTCTTATGAGATAACAGATTTTGCCCTTCGCTCTTTCCTCCTTCAGTTGAGGTAGAAGCTGCTTTCTCTTTTCTAGGACTTCTTTACTATAATCCTCTTTAATATAAATATCTGAGTTGAGTTTCTTCTTGTTTTTTAGGATTTCCTTTTTTCTCCAATTTGTAATAAAAGTTACGAGAATAGGACGACTTTTGCTATTGCTCTTTTCACCCAATCTGTAGGCATTGTTTATTTCGTGAATATGGATGTTCATCTCCTTTCCAAGCAATTTTATAATAGAATCGATCTGAGACTCACTGCGATATTCTTCTTTTAACAAAGAAAATTAGGTTGTTTCTTCTTTTCTCTTCTTCCATAATTTTTATTTTATCTTGTAAGTCTTTTACATCTATTTTCAGGCTTTTATTTTCTTCTAAGAATGTAATTAAATTCCCATTAATACTTTCAGTAACGTTTTTGGTTACCGGTTCAGTTATTTCTTTTGTTTGTGCTGCCATCTGCTCTTTTTGGTTTTCCATATTTTAGGGTAATTGCTTATTTAGGTGGCAATATTGGATTTACGTTGGCAACCCTAATTTATAGTTGACAACACTAATTTATAGCTGGCAGTACCGGTATTATGATGAAAACTCTAGTTGTCTATGGTCTAGTGATTACCTTTGTTAGGTTGGTAGCCTTGATTGTCGCAGTTGAGTATGGTATTGCCTACCCTCTTTGATTAGCGTAATTAATGTTTGATAATAATCACAACACTTCTTCACTGCACACTTCTAGTAATTATAACTATTAATAAATATTAGTCCACTTTGTTTCTTTATCACTAGTTGTAATATTAATGACATGTATAACTTATTGTGGTTGGTTTTCCCGTGAAATTGGAATTAACTTTGTGGTGAGTAGTAACAGAGATGTTTACTTTACAGAAACCGGAAACGGAAATCGAAAATTATATATATATTAATCATTTAATTATATACACCTGAATTTATACCCTGCATACGAATTAACGAACACTAAAGCTCAAATGTATATTGTGATTGGAACGAACTCATATTATGTTATGATATTCTGAATTAATTCAAAATTTTGATAATAAATTAAATATTACAACATTTATAAGTCTGCTAAGAACGGTGTTATTTTTAATATGAGGAACCAATTTAAAAACACGCAAATTCTTGGTGGTAGAGCCTTGTGCAATCTCGTCTGGGTAGGTACCACCCACTCATCAGATATTCTACCGCAAAACAGTAGTACTTGATATTGTTGTGTTCCGGTTTGAAGGATGAGTGAGCCAGTGTAATTAAAGGCACAAGGGACATAACATCTTAGTTCATAAGGTTAGTGGCGCATTGGCAATGTAAGCGATGGTTAACATGTCTTACAATGCCAATGTCTATGGACGTTGGTGACCACTTACCATTAGGTGGCCCATATGATCGTCCGACTACCTACGCTATAAAAAAAACGCTAATCTAATCTAACATATAAGATTTATGCTATCGATATTTTAAGCGTCAATTGAACACTTAGTTTACAATTTTATGTCTGCCTATAATTCTTTTAATTTATATATATCGTTTTTGCCATTTTTATATTATTTTGGCATAATAAAATAATAACCATTAAAAACCAGTGCTAAAGTTACATTAACATAATATTTTTTATTATATAACGATCTTATATTCATATCATATACTTAATATTCCTTATGTAAACTATTTTTAATTTAGTTCTTTTTTCTTTATAGAACAACGTTCAACGAATAAATATGTTGCATTACAATCCATTAATGAACTTAATTGCCTTAATTTTTCCAGGTCTTCTCGCTCGAGCTCCAGTACTGGAACCTCTCAAGGACCACGAGAAGTACGACGATGAAATTAATTGGGAACTGCCTTAATTAAATATGCCGGCACTTTACACGTAAACAATAAGTCTTAATTTCTTTTTTACTGTTTATTTAATTTTATGTTAAAATTTAAGCGTGTGTTTTGCTTAACGTTGTTTGAAATCAGAAAAATATTTAATAAACAATGTTTGTTTTTTGTACATTTCGTTTTAATTCCACATGAAACGATTTCCACGTGAATATTTAATTTAAGATAAAAGAACAATAAGTGATAATATTGGGCTTATTTCAATTTGTGGAATCCATTATTTTATTATATTGTAAAATAAAATAATTTAAATACAGTATGTATTAATGTCGATATAACGGATAAAATACTTAGGTAACCGGAGCGGTAGCGGGTTCGAATCTGTCAACAATTGGGTTATCGTGCAAATAAATTGTGCTTGTAATAATTTGAATTTAAAAAAAGAACATTCTGTATATGTTTATTTATTTATTTATTTATTTATTTAAAACTTTTTTGCCCACCACATTGTGTAGTTTGACAAAAGGCGGACTTAATGCCTAAAGGCATTCTCTACCAGTCAACCTTTAGGCTAAGCGGAAATTCGTGAAGGCGGTAATTGATTTTGAAAAATATAGATACATACAAATATAACGACAAAAAATAAAATAAAATACAGAGCTATTATATATATGTGAATAATATATATATATATATATATATATATATATATATATATACATATATATATACACATACATACATACACACATACATACATACATACACATACATAAATCCATACACACACGCATACATACAAATATACATATAAATAATAATGCATTATAGATGTCAGAGATGAAGAGAACTAGGAGTTTTCTGACAAGATATGCTCACGGAGACGAGTCTTGAAAGTAAGTTTAGAGGTGGCTTTCCTTATATGCTCAGGTAATTTGTTCCATAATCGGACAGCTTGAACGGAGTAAGAATTAGAAACGAAACCAGAAGAATGAATAGGAACAGAAAGAAGGTAAGAATCGTTAGAGCGTAGCTGACGATTGTGATTATCACGCAAAAATTTGAACCTGTCTTTCAGATAATTAGGAGAGAGAGGGTCAAAGAGAATAGAGAAAAGAGAAGACAGTAATCGGAAGTCTCTACGTTGTCGAATTGTAAACCATTTTAATTTGTCACGATACTGAGAAATATGATCGAACTTACGAAGACAGAAGATGAAGCGCAAAGAGTTATTTAAGAGACGGTCAAGTTTATTCCGATGAATTTCGTTAAGGTCGGAATAACATACGTCTGCATAATCGATTATGGGAAAGACCAAAGCGTGCACAAGTAATATCTTAGTCTTGATGGGAAGGAAATTTCGAAGTCGATTGAGGCACCTTAGCGTGGCTGTGACTGAGCGGCTGATTTCGGAGATATGCACAGACCAGCTTAATGTGGAATCAATATGAAGACCGAGGTCTTTTACATGATGGCGGTAAGGAATAACGATGTCATTGAACAGAACGGGAGGCAAAGATGTTAAACCCAGATTAGTGACAAAGCGTGAGCTACCAATAACGATCGCCTGACATTTAGATGTATTGACCTTTATTCCAAATTTTTGAGACCAAGTATTTACACTAGCCAGATTGTTATTTATAGTTGCAACAGCATCACTTATATCATCCAGCCCGGTTTGACAATAAAGCTGCAAGTCGTCGGCGTAAAAATGATAAGGGCAGTTGATGTAAGTTGTAAGTAGGTTGATAAATAGAGAGAAAATAAGAGGAGATAAAATACCACCCTGCGGCACCCCAGTTTGAAGATCTAACCAATCAGAGAGAGATTGATCCAATCTAACTGCTTGCTTGCGGCCGCGAAGATATGAGGAAAACCACTCCAGAGCTGATGGTGAAAACTTGAGATGCTCGAGTATAGCAAGGACAATATCATGATCAACCATGTTAAAGGCGTTGGAGAAGTCAATTAAAACTAAAATGGTGACCATTCTATTCTCCATACCATCCCGAACATCCTCCGTAACCTTCAGAAGAGCGGTAGAAGTGCTATGACCGGACCGAAAACCAGACTGAAATGAACTAAGGATATTGTTGCTATAAACAAAGGAGGTCACTTGTTTGTAAACCGAGAGTTCAAGAACTTTGGATAAGAAGGGAAGGATAGAGATTGGTCTAAAGTCTGTTAATTGGCTTGGGTTAGAACCTTTAGGAAGAGGAATGACAAAAGCCTTGCGCCAAGTTACAGGGAACATCCCGGATGACATGGAAAAGTTAACAATGTGAGTGATAGCAGGCAGTACTATATTTAGAATAGAGATGATCATTGACCGATTGATGCCATCAAAACCAGTAGCATTGGACTTAATTGAAAATAAAAAATTTCTTATTTCATCATCAGTTACTGGAGAGAAAGCAAAGCTACCACTTGAAACAGCAGCCATGGCTCTAATTTCAGAAATCGTCATTAATTTAATATCAGGGTTTAAAAGCGTAGTAGAGGAAAAATGTTGATTTAAATCGTTGGGTGAAAGTGATGAGAAGACAATATTTCCTTTACGCTTTTTAAGACCCATGGTTTGAAGGAACCTCCACACAGTGGCCGTAGAAGCATTGGAGATATTACTGTGACAGTAGTGGCGCCTTGCTGATCTTACCATCATATTACACCTGTTACGAGCAACTTTATATAATTCCCAATTTACAGCACTTCTGTCGTTTTTGTATCTCCGGAAGGCGCGATCACGACGTGTCATGGCCATACGCACCCCTTTTGTTATCCACGGTGCAGGTGACCGTCTAATCTTAACAGGTCTCAGTGGAGCATGTTTATCGAACAGTGATAATATGGACGAGTTAAAATGGGAGACTTTATCATCAAGTGACGAAGAACTGTATACCAGTGATAAGTCTAGTAAGTTAGCGTCCCTTATTAAAACTTCATGTTCAATTTTAGAAAAATTGCGCATCCAAACAATTGGGGGTTTAATTTTAGGGGGTTTTATTTTATACGCCAGGTACAAGAGGTCATGTCGAGAAAAGCCGGGAGCCAATAATTGACCGTATTTAAAAACATCATCAATAGAGGAAATAAAAGTTACGTCTAACCAAGAATCAGGCGCATCCGAATTATGATATGTGGGACCAGAAGGAAGAATGTAAGGAAGGAAGAAATATTTAGTGCAAATTATAAGAACAGTTTGAAATTTCAAATTAAATATACAGAGGTGGTCGTATAATTAGAAACACTACCAACGGTCCTTGATATTATGTAAGATACTTCACCGCAATCGTTTTTATTTTGAAATTAAACAATAAATAGGGCAACAATATATTCAACGATTTATCATTTATTAGAAAAACAATATAAATCCCATTACACAAGTGTAGTTTCAATATTACATTACGGACAAACATTTAAATCAGTTTTAAGGTATGAACAATAATGGTCAACTAATTAGAAACAACAACAAAAAATATAAAAAACAATATTTTTTAAGTATTAGTAATTAGTATGATTATTTACGAAATAGCTACTATCCACAGCCTACCAATAGATATAATTAATATTTAGTGGCGTATCCCTTATTTTCAATAACAGCACTGCAACGACGTGGCATTGACTCAATCAATTTCATACATTTATCTACCTAGGGGGATTGAATTCCATGCTTCAACAAATGCTTCATATAGTTCGTTTTGACTGGTGTTACGTTTGTTTGAGACTTTCTTTTTAACAATATACCAGAGATTTTCTATCGGGCTTAAATCCGGACTATTTGCTGGCCAGTCTAAAACGGATATACGCTGTTCGCTAAGGAAACATTTGACGCTATTGGCCGTGTGTTTAGGGTCATTGTCATGCTGACATCAATGATCGTCCGAGTAGGGAATCATTGTGTGCTCTAAGATATTTTTGTATTGCCATTGATCCATTGTACCTCCACCGTGCTTGACTATCCTCCTTGTGTATTTATAATTAAAAACATTGTTTACAGGACGTCTAACATAGCGCTTTCCATCGGAATTTACCATATTTATTATTGTTTCATCTGAAAATAACGCTTTTTTCCATTCTCGTACCGTTCAATTAACATATTTTTTAGCGAATAATAATCGCTTCTCTCGGTGTTGCTTGGTAAGAAGCGATACCTTTCGAGAGATTCTTCCAAACAATTTAGTTTTCACTAATCTTCGGCGTATCAGTCTTGACGAGATGTTTCTCGGGTCATCAGGTGAAAAAACTTCATTTTTAATCTGGTTGGAGTCTTTACTTGGGTCATTTTAGCAACACGAACAATTAGCGTATCTTGTTTGGGAGAGGTTTTTCTTGGCCGAGCCTTTCTAAGAACATTTTCAACATTAAAAACTTTCTTAACAGAACAAATTAAATGCTCAGCTATTCTTCTGTACGCTCACTTATGATCTATATGTAAATTAACAATGATTTGCCTAGTTGACGCGTCACTACTTTTATTTTTGCCCATTTTGAACAAAATAAAATCCAGATTAAATTTTGAATTGCCACCAAAATATTAGAATAAGAAATGTTATTCTCCAATTTCAAAAAAAGAACGAGCTATGGATGCTTTTTTAAAATGTTTCTAATTAGGCGTCCAAGCGTCCAGTAACAGAAAATAAACTCCTACATGTGTAAGAATCATTTTGTAATTAAAAGTAAGATATGTTTTATATTTTATGCATTTAATTTTTTTATTTGAGTCGCTATATTATTGCATGATTATAAATTATTGAATGTGTATATTTTTTACAAACATTTGTACGTTGAAGTTATACTTTCTTTATTCATAAGAAGTGTTTCCAATTATATGACCACCACTATATATCTATCTTTCCAAAATTCCAATACCATTAAATTGGTATAAATGTAATCCTTGTTTGCCTACTTGCCTATGTTATTGAATTTGTGTATAGTTCGTTGCTAAGGGTTCGTGGTTTAATCATATTTCCATGCACAAACAATATTGTCGATATATTTTAACCCGGATACCATTATTTTTAGTAGTCATGACAGCTAGTGAGAAATATGCCTGAAACCTGTCATAGAATATTGAACTCTATTTAAATGAAAACAAGATCGTTGTAAATTAACCATATTTGTTACAAGGTCCCAGGTGCTGCCCCGAGTAAAAATTGAAGTGTAATATTCCGTAGCGGATTCAAATTTACACTTTTTTGTGTGTTTTGCAAACAGTGTAGATGTTGACTAGTGTGTTTATGACTTTGAGTTTAACATTTTTTTACAGACTTGTGCTTTATAATATGGCCACGAAGATGGCTAAGAGTAGCCAAAATATCATCAATATAATTTGGCGTAAAACGTTAAAAATGCACACTTATACTGTCAACTATATTCATCAGTAATTTCTAACATGCGGTGTTGAACATTGAATTTGAGTTGCCTTGGTGTAAGCTAAAATTGTTGTCAACAAAAATAGCTCTACTCACCGCAAAGATTGATCGAGTGTCATACATTAAGCTTACACGTCGCTAAACCCTTGTCCAACAAAGTGAGTCATTCGTGATGTTTACAATATGGTACTGAAGTATTTAAAACGTTAGCTTATAAATATACGTCGTATTTAAAAAATACTTCTTTACATGCTTTCAAATATAATTTTTTCGCTTACATTATAATCTTGTATTACATTCCTGTATAAAAACTCATGTATAAGAATGAGCAGTGATGCTTAACAGTACTACTTTGTTTTATTGTGTTACAGTATAAAGGTTGAGTGAGCCAGTGTAATTACAGGCAAATCGCTGGCGACGTATAAGCGATGTGAGGGAAATATATTAATTTTTACAGCGCCAATTTCTATGGAGCACGTATTATTAGATGACCAATTTGCCCGGCTGCTTACTAATTTTATACAAAATCTGGTCCTGGGTTATGATGACGTACACTTAAGTAAATGGACTAGCTAGTAATATTCTAAATTCTAGTGATTCATTAACCCTTACAAATGCCTACGTTCTAGGCTTGAAAATATATTTTCCAATAACATTAAAAAATTAAACATTGTATTTATCACCATAAATATCATACAAAATGAATAAAACTCTAACCTAATATATATTTATTAAAACACTAATCTTCAAAATATATTGTATCATATTACGACTATCAACAATTAAAATTAATGTCTGAGCGGGCTCGTAATTAATGCCACGTGTAACTTTAACGCTGACGAACATTAAGTTAATCTTACTATGCTTGTTCTATTTTTTGCTTCGTTTTTAGTGTTATTATTAAATTTTCCGACATACTAACATTACCTGTCCAACATAATTGTTACTTCGACGCTTCCGCAGCATGAAAGCTCCTTATTGCAGTCTTCTCACAACATTTCGAGCGTTTTTCGATAAAGAGAACGATTGTAGACAACAATAGCTTCTTATCGTTTTAAAATAAAATTAAAGGTATTTTAAAAATATTATAAAATGTCAACCTTAGATAATTTGTAAATATAACTAATTATCCAGTTTTTCAATAACCTATACTGCTACAATAAGAGCATATTTTCTGATATTCATTTTATCGAGGATAACATTTACTTTTAAATTCATTATCAAAGACAACACAAAAAACAATATTTAATTTTTAACGTTGAACTAAATGACCTACAAAATCAAGTAGAAGATTAGCAGTTTTGAATAAAATATTGCATCAAAATCAACGAAATCTAAAATGCTTTTTATATCCTAATCAAAAAAAAATATAGCTTGAAGTTTTTAATATAAATAAACATAAGAGTATCACAGGAAGAAAATTATTTTTCAGTGGAATTAAATGGTACCGTTTTATATTTATTCTTGATAAATGGGTTATTATTTATTTTGGTTTTTTTTTAGCATAGGTAGATGGACGAGCATATTGTCCACCTGATGGTAAGTGGTCATAAACGCCCATAGACATTGGCATCGTAAGAGATATTAACCATCGCTTACATCGCCAATGCGTCACCAACTTTGGGAAGATGTTATGTCCCCTGTGCCTGTAATTACACTGGCTCACTTACCCTTCAAACCGGAATACAACAATACCAAGTACTGCTGTTTTGCGGTACAATATCTCATGAGTGGGTGGTACCTACCCAGACGAGCTTGCACAAAGCTCTACCACCAAGTGAAAACGTGGTACGCAAAAACATTTTTAGCATCAAGCTGCTAGATATTGAGAAACGCGCGTTTAAACAAACAAAACTTCATCATCACTTTTATAATTATATTAGTATAGATTGATATATTTTTTTTATTATTCATTGATCTGTATCTCTAGTTATATCCACCGTTACTTCCATTACTTCTTGCATATAATATAATCACACTATATTAAACCTCAATATGTTGATAGACTAATGGTATCACAAACATACGTTTACATAAGGCTCACGACCAAACATGTACATAAGCCTGATCTAACTGAATCCGGAGATAGTCATTAAGGTCGCTTAATTATTACCAATCCTTAGCTTTGTAAATGGAATGAGAAACGATGGTTTGACGGCGAATATCGAGTTGATTATTTATGAAGTTTGGTTTCTAAATATTATTGGTTTTGCGTTAGAATAGTTTAACTCAGATTATAGTGTTGTATGTAATACAAGACCATGAAATTGTGACGCGCGGCTTATGTATACTTTTGTAATATATTCTTCCTTCTCCGAAGTGCGCTGCTTATTCTGGTGTAAGTTTTATGTCTATTGGTTTAGAAGTTTTTATAGTTATGCATTTAATACAAAAACCAAAAATAAACGAAGCTGATGCAAGACAACTTTTATTATTTTGTGTACTGTGTTGAACGGTTTTTTTTTAACTTCTATTTTCAGTTCTTCTAATATCTACTTAAATATCAGGCTAAAATTAATCGTAAATTTACTTTAATCACAAAAGTTTCACATCCAAATATTAAATTTTACACAATGTAAAAATATTTTTTTTTTATAAAATATAAAGTCCTTTACAGGTAGATATTATAATGAATATATCACCTATTTTGAAAGTATAACGATTTGCAATATTTACCGTCTTAAAATAAAGATTAAATTATTTGAGCAAAAATACTCATTCCTGTATCCGATGCCTTAAAGAGACAGGCTGTCAAATCCTTAAAAAGTCGGCTTTAAATTTTATAAAATTTCGATCCGTGTTTATATATAAATCCATTTAAATATATTAATAACTTTCTTAAGATAAGTAACGATATTTCGTTATGCGACACGTTATGCTCACTCAAACTTCAAACCGGAAAGCAACAGTACTAAGTATTGCTGCTTAGCGGTAGAATTACTAATGACTGGGTGGTACCCACCCAGGCGGGCCTGCACAAAGCCCTACCACCAAGTTAATCAAATATTAATAACAGGTAAGTACTATTATTTTCTGAAACACTATGCCTACCTCTGCTACAATATGCGATGCCTTGGGCGTTCGAATTCAGTACTGCGCGAGCGCTTCTGGAGGTAGGTTTGCGAATTTTTGAGCGCCAAACTTCGCCAAACGATAGAGCGTGAACTGTATAGTGAGCCTACCTATTGAAGATTTTTTTTATTTAATTAATAAAAATATATAGGTAACAAAACCATATAAAGACCAATAGCGCTTACGGCTTACGAGCCCCAACAAGTCCCAGCTTCACACCTTGAGCTATTGTCACAATTCCCATCAACCTTTGTTTACTTGGAGGGGTAAATTACTAAAATTCCTAATATTAGTAAATTCCTTAAAATGGGGATTGCTATTACGATAAAAAAAAAATTGATTGAATTTAAAAAAAAACAATAGTTTCTTAATCATTGATTAGAGAGAATTGCATAAAGGAACTTAAGGCATTTTTTGGTGTGACAAAAATACAGTAATATATATAATCGATTAAAATCTCAATTTTTGTTTTACACACGCTTTGAGTCGAAAAAATATCGCAAAATCTTCGTTCCTAACCACACAATTTTTATTTTATAGATTTGTTCATATTATTGTAAAGTCATTTAACGTACACTCTGTCTAGCACAGAACACCTTGCGTTTTCATTTTACTTTGTGAATATTCTAATGATGATTTTGATATAAAGTTAGAAGAACATCCTATTATGGTCACACTACAGGGTAAAACCTCATTTACGTAAAAATTATAAAATTATTAGCAATACAATATAATCGTAAACCAATACTATTAATAATCAGATATTAGTGCTGAACAGCAATCAATGCAACAAAAATCTTTTAAAACAAGTAAACATTATGAAATGGACTTGTTCAATGAAAAGTGGGACGTGTTCCATATTCACGCTCTGAAGGCCTTTTGACAAAAATGTTCCAACAACGGTTACGATGTATTTAGGCAATATATATGGTAATCAAATACTCGTCGTATCAACCTTAACTTTTTGTGAATGAGTGAAATTGAAGCAGCAATTGTATTGAATTATATTATTGCCAAAAAATGCTATCAAATAAATTTATATTCTTATTTTAGATCTGGAAGATTATTTTTTTACATAGGAAGGCGGACGAGCGTATGGGCCACCTGATGGTAAGTGGTCACCAACGCCCATAGACAATGGCATTGTAAGAAAATGTTAACCATCACTTACATCGCCAATGTGCCACCAACCTTGGGAACTAAGATGTTATGTCCCTTGTGTCTGTAATTTCACTGGCTCCGTCACCCTTCAAATCGGAACACAACATTACAAAGAACTGCTGTTTTGCGGTAGAATATCTGATGAGTGGGTGGTACCTACCCAGACGAGCTCGCACAAGGCCCTACCACCAAGTAAAACTTTCTATTAGTTCTATATATACTCCCTGGTGATAGTAAAAATTACCAATACTCCAAATAAAATATATCTAATATAAATAACAGCATAATCAGAAATCTTTTAAATCGAAGTCTTTTAAAATACATCAAAAGACTTTAATCTATGATTCCAAAAGAAATGACTATTTCTACTAATTTTTCCTCATTCGAAAGAATTACAATATAATATGATATATTAAGTATGTTTTTAATGTCCTAATGCTGGGCTGAGGCCTCCTCGCCTATTTTTGAGGAGAAGGTTTGGAGCCTATTCCACCACGCTGCTCCAATGCGGGTTGGTGGTAATACCACAAGAGGCAAATATCGCAAGACTAGAAATTTAAATTTTCTAGTAATTAATAATAATCAAAAAAGGAACTATATTTATAATGCTCTGTTAAACTTTGCTATTTATCAACAAAATAATATGACAATAATTATGTTACCTGTGTACTTTAGACAAGTAATTTTATTAGTTCATTACGTATACCAAAATTGTTTTAACAATTCGATTAGAGAATTTAATTAATGAGTTCAATATGACCAAAATTATAAATAATGAGTAAAGAGACTACAACATTCATAACAATTAAGAGTATTATTGTCAATTAGGTGTGTTTATGTTAGTGAAAACATTATATATAGTAATTCAAAGATACTTGGATCCTTTGTGAGAATATTAATATCATGCAATTTGTTTTTCAAATAGGCTACTATGAATAATGCAGTGTTGTTTGAATTTAGTCTTTTACGAGTACGTTCAACTTTCAAGTTGTTGAAATGTACGCTCGAATTATTTCTTCCAAAATATGCAGGTATCCGTACATTTTTTCCCGCGCTGATAAGTTTAAAGTGTTCAATTAAAAATTGCAACATAGGATTCAATACTTTATATACTTTAATATGTATCACGTTACCCTCCCCTGTGTACTGCTTGTGACGTAAGACTTGTATTTTAAATTTATAGCGCAAAATTTTAATTACCAAATTTTCAAACAGAAACGCCGAAGTGTAGTCGTTAATAACTCAGAGTGGCTCATTCATAAATTACTTTAAAGAATGCTTTATGGAATTTTTATTTACACTTGTTTTAAAAACTTCTGTAAGATGCGGCTTTTCTCTCTTTAAAATGACGCTTCCTTTTAAATCACTACTTGTTAAGTTACTATGTAAAATGTTTTTAATTATAAGAATTACTTTGTAGTTAAATTCGGATCAGGCTCGATTTGGTAGTACCACTCATTTACCAATAAATCTGTGGTCAAACAACAGAGTACTACGTATTGCTTTTTTTCTTACATATAAAAAAAATATACACGGTATTTACTTTGCTTATTTATTTTAAAATATTACGTAACATTATTGTTTTAAAAAAAATTTAAGCGATGAGGAAATTCTATAAATTATGAAACAATAATTTATATTTTTTCTCGAATGATTATCGAGAAAAAATGTTTTAACGCAACTCAAATATGCCTGCCTACTTTATATTTATATCCATCCCTTAACTAACACAATCACCACAAACGTGTTGTCCGTGGATTTTTATGTATTCAATTATTTGATTAGATTTATTTTAAATGTGCTTGCTTTGTTTAATTTTCAGAACTTCTAGACAACACCAGCTCATCACAGCCACTCTATATGTTCCCACTTCTCAATGTTCATTTTTCATCTTTAAAAATAATGATTTTAGAACCAATAAAACAATGCATTGTATTTCGACCTATCGTTATAAAGGATAAAAATTCCATTGTTATTTTAGGCACGCAGGCTATAATAAAATTCCACAGATGACTGCACATTGATATCAAATTTTATTCCAGTTTGAATGCTATTGTCCTTGTACATAAATTACCATTTACCTTACGGAAGTGTATTAGTATAAAAAATACGGTTTTATATTATTAAGCTGAGATTAAGCTAGCGAATAGAGACGTGGCTTGCTGAGGGGTATAAAGCAAAACTGCTTATCTTCATTTTTATTTGTTCGGGTAAATCTAGTTTAAATTTGATAATAATATATTTTTTGTAAACTAGATTATATTTTCAAATGTTGTGTCTAATTAAAAACATAAAAACAAAAAAAAAATCTCTATAAAAAAAAAACTCATGAAATGTCTCCCCTATTTTTTTACATTTTTCGGATTTATACTCTTAATACTATATAGGTTATTGAGACATAAGTAATCTATGTTTGCATAATCTACATCCATTAGAGATTTTTTGTAAAACTATTTCATTTTATTTTTGTAATAATAAAAAGCTTTTTTCGATCATTACATTTCACTTACACTTGAAATATACATATATTTGTTTCTTTAATCAGTCCGACTGTAAAAAATTTACAGCGCTTTATATATTAATTATCGTACTATAGTTAAAAGAAGTATATCATAGAAGGGCAAATCTGTAATTTTGTTGGCTTTAGACGCGCTCTTAAATTGTGTGTTATGTATCTCGAGTGTGCACTGAAAAAAAACATGCACTGAAGTAGAACGGTAGATAAATCCTTCTCCTTCATAGAGGTCATTACTAATTAAGAGCATCCTATATCGTCAATCTTACTATAAATAAGAAAAAAATCATAAACAATCAAAATTGTATTGATTAATAATAATTAAAGAGACGTCCTCTATTTTAGAAAAAATAATAGCAATCGTTTTTCTGGTAGGTAAATTTTAGAGCACGGATGATATGGCGAGGCTACGATAAATACAGCAATAACTTTCACGTCAAAAATCAATTCTGTATCTAAACAAGTTGCAATGAAACTGGTTTTCCAATCTACGAAAACATCGATTGCTCCAACCTTTCTTTGAAATGTTGCCTTCAACGCATAAGGCGTTGTCAGGTTAATTTTTCTTCTCTACATAATAAAGAAACATAAAAAAGAAATGTGCTTTTACGTTATTTTATTCTTTGCTTGACTAACATTTTTATGGAGCTATATATCATGTCTACAATTTAGATACGTACTGGTTCGAGACAAGGCAATTTAATCAGACTCCTGATGAATGTACCTTCGATGTACATCGAGATTCGTTGGATCAATTCTACCTTTTTGCCGTTATAAATAAAAAGCTGGAAATGAACCACATATCATGAACAATGTGGTTAGGTTTTCTTTTACATTTTCAGTGAACTATCAACTATATAATCTAGTCTAATACACTAATTGTACATTCTAGCGGAATACGTAATCAGTATAAGTATAGGAAAATAAATTCAAAGAATAAAAGGTAAATATTATAATCCAGCCGAAATTGACCTGAATTATACACAAAGTGGCTGGCAGCGAATGGAAATTGAGAGCTGAAGATCGAGCTCAGTGGCATGCCATTGGAGAGACTTATGTCCAGCAGAGGACGAAAAAGTGTCGGTGATGATGATGATGATGAAATCGACCACCTGCCAATCCACTTGCAAACAGCAGCTACCATATTTAATACTATAGGTAATTCCTGCATCTTTTTATATTGATATTAATTTTATCATTAAACGAAACTGTAGATATTATTCCTTTGGAAAAAATTCACCTTTGTTCTTGATACTTTATCTCTTATATTTGGTCTTAACTCGTAAGTACACATCTTAACTCGGAACATCATAAAATAAGTTACCGATTTTCTTTTTGCTTTCTTCCTCAATATTACTTCGTGTAAAACTAAGCAAACTGTTCAATCATGTAAAGTATAATACGGAAACCGTAATAAAATACCAGACATCATTCACTTCAAGAGGAAAAGAGTTTGCACGTATCTATAAAACTAATCTTCGTAAAACTACAGCAATTTCGTCGTTTTATAAAAAAATAAAATTCCAAAAAATTCAATATTTGCTAATTTTACAAACATTTATTCAGAATATAATATTCAGAATTTTATATCTCAAAATGTATTTTACAAGGAGGCATTCCCTAATCGTCATCGCCGATTTCACTCAAGTTCAGAGCACTTGCAGGGCTTGGCTAGAAATGAAAGTACCCGAAGTGGGAACTCCAGATGGCCAAGCGTATAGAAAATAAAAATTTCTCGCACCGTATAAGCTGTTATAGTAGGGAATGCCTCCTCGTTAGTTAAAACAAACGAAGGACATTTATTAAAGATAATAAAATAACAAAACAATAAAGCTTCAAGCTTGCATATTATGAGTAATTTCACGCACAATACACCTAATTCCGTACGGAGTTGAAGAATACAAAAGTTATGACAGTCCCAAGGTTTTACCCCGGTGTAATTACTAAGGCTTATCATCAAGCTAAATCTGTGATAAAGGTTGATCTTAACGAAGCACATAGTATTTTAAATTATATATTTTATGGATTAGCCCCTTACGATACCATCGGGGTTATTTGAATTAATATATATACTTGGAAAAAAAACGTTACGTCATACATTACTACGTAAGAATTCAACGGTAATAAGTTAATAATAATAAATTATGTAACTGCAGTTGTATATTCTTTTTTCAAATTTGATAAAAAAGTCAGAGTTCAAAGATAAGTAGTTTTAAAACTATATATCTTTGATTCATTATGTTGGCTCATTTTTTCATCGCCCGGTTAGTAGTTAGAATTATCTACGAGACGTGATTCAGAAGCCGTACCGTTGGCATGTTAAAAAGGGTATGGTAAATTAATCTGTTATCTTCATAATAATAATAGTCCTCCATACTGATATCGGCCACGGCGGCCAATCTCGAGAGTGAGTATCCAACTGCGCAGGACATATAGTGCACAAGTGTGTGCGGAAACACAGGTGCACTATCTATTCCCTTACTCTCATAACCCGATGCGACGGCAATCCGACACGGCCGTAAAGAGTTCAGGCGCAGGACCAACGGCTTTACTTGCTTTCCAAGGCACGGGAGTGTACTCACTTCCAACTTCCAGAGTCCGTGCAGCTACTGAGAAGTTTCGACAGAAAATCTCAATACCATTTTTTTGACCCGACCTGAGAATTAAACCCAGGACCAGTGTCTGTGGCCTTACATCTAGCCACTATCTACATACATTCTAGTAATACAAAAGTTGTAAGCGCCTATTAAACCTTTCACCATCTATAAGCGAAATTCATACGACCACATCAATTAATAGTATGGCAAGCTCACAATATTTTAAGCTTCTATTAAATACCTTTCACGATAATTTAGTCTTGTCTAACATTATTGTAAGCTTTGGGTTTATCAACATACAAGTATCGTATTCATGTTTTAAAAATGATATATTTCACAAGTAATTATCAAAAGAAACATTGGTTTCTTATTCATCGTTAAATATATATTATTAAATAAATTCTCAGAGGACTTTAGCTACAGTGACCGGTCAGCAAATAAACGTAAATTTAAAGATCCTTAGGGATTTTATGTAAAGCTGTTATCGCGCAAAGAACACAGAGAGCATAAAGGGATAAATCAGAGACGAGTAAAGCCCAGGTGAGAATTAACCCAGAATTACACTAGTTATTTCAAATATAATAAGATTTACTGTAACTGTTAAAATTGTTGTATGGAATAAATTAAAAAAGGTATTTTTTTATATTTATATTTATATTTTATATTATATTTTATAGGGTTGTTTTTATAAAATCAGAGCAATTGACCTCCTAATGGTAAGTTGCCAACAAATAATACCATTAGCATCTAAGATATTGTCTCGATTTTGTCCTATAATTGAACTTTAATAATATTCATGTTAGGTGAGCGAATGAGTGGTGAATAGATCACACCCATTCAGATTGAGCACTGTTAGACAAAGTCAGTAACGCACCTGCAAGACCTCAGGTGTTGCAGATGTCTGTGGTAGTCACTTTCCATCAGGTGAGCCTTGTGCTCGTTTGCCCCCTCTTACATAAAAAAAGTCATCCTGCCTTTTTAAGGATAATGATGCTTCACTTAAGCGAAATGAGAAAAATCTTTAAAAATCAAATTACGATAGTTTCTGTAAGCCAAACCAAACAGCTATATCTCATAATTTGTCTCTTCTTCATTTAAATGTTAAATCAAAATCGACAGAAAGAGAGAAATCACTGCTTTACTAAACAATTTTGCAAGCAGTTTAATAGTCAATAGTTTTGTTTTCAAATCCAAATACACATTATACGTAATATTTGCTTATGTATTGTATTATGTATTTGAAAAACAATTACATATATTTTAAAGTAAATTTAAGTACATTTTATACATAAACGTACTCCTTCCGAAAATTGAATTTGCTATTTATTTTATTACACCAATTCGCTTTAGAATTGGTATTAGGATTGGAACAGTTGGCACTGTAGCTGAGTTACTTTCATTTTTATTTGAAAGAAATAATTTTCTTTCTTATTAAAATCAAAAACTTCACATCTCAGATATTGGGCCCAACATTTGATATAGTTGGCACACTTTTGGTAACCTCAAGCAACATGTGGTCACATCGTCTCACCACTGACATGACGTAGCTATTGTCCGCATGTGGTCGAATGCATTGCTGTATGGTAACCAACATTGGGTTAAATGGTTAAACACGGACATATGTTGATATATATACACAATTTAACAACGTCACAATATCGGTACAATTCTAGCTGTATATTTGAATATATGGAATTAGTTTGGCCAGAGCCGTGCATAAGCTTTCGAATGGAGAAGAGGATTTCATTAATGAAGCACACTTTTTTGAATTAGGTAGTACGAAATACACTATAAGCACACACGCACACACACACACACACTCATTACTATTTCCTAAATAACTCAATCAAGATAGTTGTTACAGCTGTTTATGTTTCAACACACTTCGGAACTTAGACTGTTTGCCGATCGAGCAACGCTACTGCGTCAATAGGTTCTTACAGTCTAGATTGGTAAAATTTTGAAGAGGCCAACAATATTCTTTCGTTTTATTTTCAACACTATAATTGAGTATAAATTAATAAATATTTTATTACTATTTATTTAAAGTCATAAATGTAAAATTAATATAACCACAACAAACATTAAATAATTTTAGCTTACCACAGTCAATCAGCTTTCATTGTTTCTAAATCCACTTTGTTATTGTTTACACGATAATTATAACGCTATTGTTTTATCTTAATTGGAAATGAAATTTTCTGTTATTTGAATCGCTAGCTTTTAATTTTCATAATGGAATTTAAATTTCGAATGACTTTCGATTCGATATTTCGATTAGTCTATTAGTCTAAGCGGTGACCGCATAAAAGGGTGGTCATGATATATAAGTAGAAAAATAGACTCAATTACCTTTTGGATGTTAGATAAATAATAAGCCAACTGGTCTGGCTGTCTATAACTAGACCTTTTTTAAATTAAAAAGCATCAACAAATGTATATTAGATACTCTAAGTAGGATTTGAACATTTCATAAGTAACATACAAAGCAAATTCTTACAGAGCTAACGGCGGTTGAAGTAATTATACACTTTTATAGTATAAAAAGTTTTTTAGTAAAATTTTATTAGTAAGATGTTGCATGTTGCTAGATGCACAGATGGACAACAAAAGTGACGAGATGGAAAGGACCACCAGGATCCAGAAATAGTGCCCGACCATACGCAAGATGGCAGGACGACATAGTCGCAACCGCAGGATCAGGCTGGATGCACACCGCAGAGGACAAAGAAGAGTGGAAATCTTTGGAGGAGGCTTTTACCCGAAAGGGTTCCACTACATAAAATATATACAGATAACATTTTAATGATCTCAAATGAAGTTCCTAATTGTTTTTTAATTTTTTATTCCATTTTATTTTGTAAAACTGTAATGGATAAAGCTTATTTATTTTTATTTATTTATATTATGTAAAAATTTAAAATTATCTTTAATTGTAAATTTAATTTAATACCCTTCAATCAACAGCCAATCGTAGTCCACTGCTGAACATAGGCCTCTCCCAAGGTGCGCTAAAGCTCCCGGTCCTCCGCCTTCCACATCCAGTCATCGGTCCACCTGGCTGGAGGGCACCCTACGCTGCGTTGCCGATCCGCGGTCTCCACTCTAGGACTCGTCTGCTCCAACGGCCATCGGTCCTACGACACTCGTGACCAGCCCACTGCCACTTCAGCCTGCTAATTTTGCCAGCTATGTCGGTGACTCCGGTTTTTTTCCGGATTAATCTCATTTCTGATCTTATCCTTTAAAGATACTCCGAGCATAACTCGCTCCATAGCACGCTGAGCGACTTTGAATTTGTGGACTAGTCCCGCAGTTAGTGTCCACGTTTCGGCACCGTGTGTCATGGCAGGTAAGACGCATTGGTTGAAGACTTTCGTCTTCAAACATTGCGGTATAGAAGACGTGAGGACTTGACGAAGGTTGCCAAATGCTGCCCATCCCAAGCGAATTATTCGATCGCCTTCCTTCTCGAAGTTGTTCCTACCGACTTGTATAACCTGTCCTAGGTAGGTATATTCACTAACAACTTCGAGAGGTTTGCCTTCGACGTATATCAGTCCGGCACGACATGCTTATTGAACATGACCTTAGTCTTGTCCAAGTTCATACCGAGACCGACACGCCGGAAAGAATCGCTTAGGATACACAGCATTTCGGTTAGTTGTTCCAGCGACTCTGCTATGATGACAATATCGTCGGCAAATCGAAGGTGTGAGATGTACTTGCCGTTTACATTGACTCCATATCCAGTCCAATCCAGCGTCTTGAAAACGTCTTCCAACGCGTCGGTGAACAGTTTCGGAGATATTTCATCTCCCTGTCTCACCCCTCTGCGCAGTTGGATCGCCTTCGTCTTACAGTCCTGGATGTGGACAGTCATTGTAGCGGCGTTGTTCAGACATCTCAGTACCTCTTTATATCTCCAATCGATATGACATCTCTGCAATGAGTCGAGCACTGCCAAGGTTTCGATTGAGTCAAAGGCTTTCTCGTAGTCCACAAAAGCCATACACAGCGGCCGATTGTACTATTCGGTCTTCTGCACAATCTGCCGAACAGTAAGGATGTGGTCCATGGTGCTATAGCCTGATCGAAAGCCGGCTTGCTCTGGGGGCTGGAACTCGTTAAGTCGTCTGGTGAGACGGTTCGTGACGACTCTTGAGAACAGCTTATACACGTGACTCAGGGATATTGGTTGGTCTGTAGTTTTTCAAGAGGGTTTTATCACCTTTCTTGAAAAACAGTACCACCTCACTCCCGCTCCACGTTTCCGTAGTCTTGCCATGTTGGATGACGGAATTAAGGAGACTTGCTAGCTCTTTCAGGACCGGAGTCCCGCCTGCCTTAAGCAGCTCTGTTGTGATTCCGTCATCTCCCGGAGCTTTATTGTTTTTAAGCTCTTCTAGAGCCGCCCTAATCTCGCCTTGGTCAACGACCGGGAGCTCCTCGGAGTAATGGCGCGTAAGAGGGGCGCGCTGGTCATGAATACTGATTCCCACAGGTTTATCCGATCTTGAAGAGAACAACTGCCCATAAAACCTCTCTACCTCTCCGACGATCTCAGGCCTAGAGGTAACGACCCCACCATATTCGGTTTTAAGTTTTGTCAGACGCGGCCTCCCAAACTTGCGAGCGAACACTTTCGATCCCCGATTTTGCTCAATCGGAGCCTACCCTACTTAATACCCTTGTACATACTATTTTCTCTTATAACGAGTTATATCTATAACATATCATGTATATGAACACAGACTCCCGGGAGACTCTTTCGTTTCAGGATAAAAATGCCCAATTTATTTACGCAGGATATTAAAAATCTTTTCTTGACTTTTATCCTAATACATCGTCGTTCACTTGATGCGAACATAGATAGAAAGTCAAATCATATATTATTATATGTTATTAAACAACTAAATAGTATATATTTATGGTCTTGCAATACAAATTCAAATTCAAAATAATTTATTCAACATTGAAGTATTATACTTTCTTATTGATTGTCAAACTGGAAACTACTACCGGTCCGGAAAAGAAACACGCAGCCCTGAGAAGAATCGGCGAAAGTAACTTAGCGGGTTGTTTTTTTGTCATTTTATTTTTGTATGTATCGTTTACAAAAAGAAATAGCCAAGCGGCGATCGTCTCATTCCCAAGGTGTGCTATCACCCATAAATTCATTAATTGGATAATAACCTTTAGCACACAAACGTTCCTTTACATATTTTTTTTTATTTAGCAACTGAAGCATTATCATACAACTTTGGTATATTGTTTGCAACGTTTATAGTCGTACATATAAGGGGGTCCTCCAGACCGATTTCGGTCACGGCGGCCAGTCTCAAGAGAGATTAGCCAACTGCGCAGGAGATATTATAGCGCACAAGTGTGTGCGCAAACACAGGTGCACTCACTATTCCCTAGCTCTTATAATCCGATGGGACGGTAATCCGACACGACCGGAAAGAGTTCAGGCGCAGGACCAACGGCTTTACGTGCTTTCCGAGGCACGGGAGTGTACACACTTCCAACTTCCAGACTCCGGGCTTCTACTGAGAATTTTCTGACAGAAAACCCCAATAACAATTGATTGGACCGACCTGGGAATTGAACCCAGGACCACCGGGTCTGCGGCCTTATATCTAGCCACTAGACCAACGAGGGAGTCGTACATATAATGGTTAAGTGAAATAACTCTTACGCACAAAATGTTATCTTGTACTTTATTTTATTTTTAATAAAAACTACATACTACTATTAGTAATACTAGGTGATAGGTATTTGTGCAGGCTCGTCTGGATAGGTACCACCTACTCATGAGACACTCTACCGCTAAACAGCAATACTTAGTATTTTTGCGACCCGGTTTGAAGGGTAAGCGCTGTTACCACAGGACATAAAATTTTGGTACAAGGGACATAAGATTGGTGGCGCATTAGCACTGTAAGGAATGGTTAATAATTCTAAAATTTCCAATGTTTATAAGCAGTGGTGAACACTTACCATCAGGTGCTGGTTTGGGGTCCACTTACCTATAACAAAAAATAAATACATTTATTACAATTTATAAACAATAAGGTCAATATAATAATAATGAATGTACAAAATTACTTTTTCCGTGTCATATAAACTTATAATTAAACACACAATAAAACATTTGATAAGCTAATAGAAGCAGAGAGTCGTAATTACATCATCAATTCGTATTAACATTCGTAATACGCAAAAAATAGTAAATGCGAAACGATTGTAAATTAGTTTTTTTTTTTTATAAATTAAGTCATATGTTTGATTTGTAAAGTTCTAATAAAAGAAGCAATTAAAATACTCCACACGTTTAAATATTAATCAAAATTTTACTTGAATGTATCCTAGAATGTTAAATGGCATTAGATATGCCGTCTGACGTAACTACATAGCTGATAGTGACAGTATTATTTTTCCCTTTTTCTATTTCATTTGTAACAGTTTTCTTTTGCCTTTGTTGTACCGCTTCTGCGCTTGACAAGTCTTTCCTTTCACAAGCATAATTAATGCAATCTTTTTCATCTAACACCACTTTTTCTGCAGTTTTATGTGTAGAAAAAATACAATTACGACGAATAAAAACGATTTAAATCAGAACAAGTTTCAAGATACGTTTTGGATTTTTGATGTATGTGAATTTAATATAATTATATAAAAGTGTTTTTTCGTGGTATTATATATTTAAATTATAATTATACGGTATTTGTATGATCATGCTCATACATGATTCGGCATTGAAGTCCTCTGTCGGCCTAGTAAAATATTATTAGATTTTTCTGTTATAGATTCATCAATAGAAGTCTAGAAGTGGAAGTAAGTTAAGGAAGTGATTATTCCAAACATGTCCGGTCCGGTCAAACCTAATTCATTTTCTATGAGGGGAGGGGGAGAAATAAAGAGTTCTTCTGTATTTGCGAACACATCTGCGCAGAGGTCAGTCTTCGATTTCGGATTGCTTATTTATTATTATTATTATATGCTTAGTAACGTCAAAAAACGTCGAACAGTGGTAGATGGTGTGTCATATATTTTAATACGAAGTATAATATTAATTATTAATCAATTTATTGCTAAATATAGTTGTTTGACGAAGAACTTAAGTCTTAATGTGGGATTAAATCAGAATTATATTTGATTTTAAACGTATATATAGAAAAGTTGAATTCACGTTCGAAATTGTGTTAATTACATAAATTTTAACGTAATTGAATTTCGTATAATAAATGCGAAATGATTTACAAGCTTATGTTTTGTAAATTCTATAAAGTCATTTATACTACTGAATGCATAAAAAATTACAGAGATGAAACTGATGATGATGTTTATTTTTTTAGTTAAATATATGTATAACAATGATCGTCATTGAATAACATCGTCTTTTTAAGTTATTTTATACATTTAATACTTTTAATAAATGCCTTTACATTTCTGACTTTGTCAAGTGAAAGACTAATTTTCATCCAAACGCTTTGAGGCCTGAGTAGGTACTTACTTAGGCTAAGTTTTATTTAAAAAAGATTATATCGTTATCCTATAGCCTCTGTAACTTTCTTAAACTAAATTAAAAATAAAAATCCTACTTATTGACGAAGTTTGTTATTAAACCGAATACAAGGATTTCGCGGACTTTAACGGTAGGCTACTTCTACGGTCTTCGATTGCCTACCACAAAGGTTGATGGTATTTGCCAACTCGCATAGGAATAGCTTGATGGAATATTCACCATAACCTGCTCCTTAAAAAGAAATGCTTGGCAATGGGGCAACAAGAAACTGTTATTTACGGGGGGATCAGGAATTTAAATTCTCGTACAACAAGAAGTTGAAATAAGGTGAATTTATAATTCTATTCTTTAAGAATATATATTATACGAAAAATTATCACGTGCCTCGAAGAGCACATCAAACTGTTGGTCAAGTGCTAGTCGTGTCGTATTTCCCGTTTCATCGAATTCTGAGAGGCCACTTGTGCCTGCATACATAATTGTGGGATATAATATACCCCGAGATTCTCCCTTAACAACGGCCTCCGTGGCCAAAATCGGTCAAGAGGACGTCATGGTATCTAAATTCATTCGCCACTGTATAACTAATGCAATATTATTATCATATTATCTCTTCGTCCGTTTACTCGTCTGTTCAACCATAAGCAATCATTACACAGAACTCACACTATGAAATTACTTAGTTAATTAGACTTGTAACTTCATTTATTTATAACTATGTAATTCATCTAATCGACCTCTTCAAAGTTATTTTTTAATACAGTCTTTGAGATAATTTTAGCGGCGGTTAATTTATTCGTTGGTGCGATTGGTTAGATAAATTATTATTAAAGTGCCTTTCTAAGCAACACAATGTAAAATTTACTTAGTTTCATGTAACTAACAATGTATCCCGCTTATCAGTTCAAAGCTATATCAAGTTGCAAACACTAAATAATCTCACGATAGCGCAAACGATCCCGTGGCCAACCAGACGGAGAGGATACCGCTGGTTTTTAAGTGGGTATTCCGGTGTCTTCAGCACCGTTGAGCACCACATACCCCATCCCCCCTTCAAGTGGGGGAAACGAGTAAACGCGTTTTTCCAATGAGAAAAAAATAAACACTTAATATTAATATAATTAATTAAAATGCATTTTCGGAAATGCAGTAGCAGTTAACCGACGCTTATATATTATATATATGTGCATTGCGCGTGGCGCATATACTATGTTATATTATATTTCGTATATTCGTGCTCATTCACAAACATTATGTTTGATTTCTTGAACTTCATGGCATCTCGTGAATCAATTATTTTTACTAAAGTTATTATTTTTATTAGCAAAACGAGTCGGAAATTAGTCAGAAAGACCAATAAATAATCAAGCTGATGGATTGAACACCAAATCCGTCGTCTTAGCAGAAGCAAAGGGTTATTAACTGGATGCTGTAAATAGAGGTTTAAGATAACGATAAAATGTCAAATCGATGGTATCGCTCGATTTAGAATTGTCGATGCTTGCTACATGTAAAGGATTATCTCCGCTATATTGAATGATATACAATACCCTCGACTATGTTCGCTCAATTCACTCGATACTATAAATAAATATACATTAGCCATAAATAAATTAAATATTTATTTTATTATATACTAATGTGAGAGTATTAGCAGCAAAAGATTATCTTCAGTCAAAGATTTGAGTATATCCTTTGATGTTGATCCTAATCATTTCTCCAAAGCGTATTTGCTGCTTTCAAATGAAATGTTAATATTGTAATTATATAATAATAAACTTTATAATTTGAATATTATTTTGTCACAGAAAAGGAAAATACTTGGAAAGAGTCAACTGGTATTTTGTAATGTTTTGTTGCTAACATAGCCGTTGTGTGAACGTATTTGTTTACTTCGCTTTGATATAAGTCCTTTCGAGTCTTAACTACTCAACCGACCATCATGAAATTTTGCACGTGATATCAAGGGTACGGAAAACGACATAGAGTATGTAAAACGTCCCTCCTCTCACGGGAGGAAGCTGAGTTGACTTGAATCTTATATATATATTTTTTTATTGGTAGAATTGTGAAGGTTTCTGGCACCACGACAAACAGATCACCACTTATTGTTGTACCAATCACATATCTCAAAATCAATAATTAAAGTATCAATTTCCCAGAAAACAAATAAAAGGCAGTGTGCATGTGTCGAAGGAAAACTTTCCACATGTGTTTCAACTCACACAATATGGAAGTAGAATAGTGGAGAACGGTCCAAACCTTTTCCTCAAAAAGTAGGGAGGCCTTATCCTCGCACTATGACATGTACAGGCCGTTGCTTTGTCTTTTTTTACTTTTACCCATTTTATCTATTATTCAATAATTTTACTTCAAGGATATAACGTGGTTCATTAAATGTTGGCGAAAATTACTTTCGAAATCTAAATAAAGCCCAATAATATTTTTTTTTTGATAAATTCGTGGATTAATTTGGACGGAACAATCGTATATATCACCTGACTTTGGCAACCAATTGAATCTGTATTCGCCACATCAAAAGGACCGCTCGAATGGAAACGACGAGGTCAACGAACTCTTATATTACTATTTGACTTTAACCTATTTCTGAGAATTTCCATTAAAATCAGTAACTGGCGATATGCTTATATAAAAATACTAGCTGCCCGTCCCGACTTCGTACGGGTAAAAATAAGGATTTTATCCTGTGAATTTTTTAATATATGTGAGATATAAACATTCACCCATCGATCTCTTCGCCCATACATGTATGTATGTGTGTTCAGTACAGGGCATATAATAATCCTACTTCCTACTAATATAATAAACGCGAAAGTTTGTATATGGACGTTTGTTACTCTTTCACGCAAAAACTATAGAACGGATTTTAATGAAACTTTATAGTAATATACCTCATACATCAGAATAACATATAGGCTATAATTTATAAAGCGATTGAGTAAATTAGCCAAAATGTAACAATAAATGTCACGTAAGTCGGAAAAGTTCGTACATAATCGCTAAAAAACTTTATACACATACTTCTGAGTGCAAATAACAAAATGCTAAACACACAATGTCTTAATATCAATATGTCCTAGGGAGGTGCAAGTAATACTTTTTTTAAACGGACATCACTATGTTTGTGAAGTTTGTATAACAAAAACATATTCCATTATTATCATGTGAATTCAGTTCCCACAGATTTATTTTAGGATATGCTCGAAGTGAGGTAGATTTCATTCCAAGAATACTACCCATTAGAATATATCATTCGAATTTCAATGTACATATGTAGTTCCCTCTAAAAGTTTGCTTCCCCATGACAATCAAAAGTCCCAAGGCCTGTCGTTGAACATGGCGAGCGATAGTGAGAACTGTTATCACATGGACAGTTTTTATGCTGCATGCTCCACAGTGAGCTCTGCGAGCAGCTTAGTAATTTATGCCCCCAAAAGGAAATACCGCAAATGTTTTTTTTATATAGGTAGACAGACGGACAAATGGGCCACCTTAAGTTAAGTGATCACCACTGTCCATAAACAATGGCGATATAAGAAATTTACATCGCTAATGCGCCACCGACCGTAGGAACGAAGATGTTATATCCTATGTGGCTGTAGTTACAGTGGCTCGCTCATCCTTCAAATCGGTACGCAACCATACTAAGTATTGTTGTTTAGCGGTAGAATATCTGATGAGATACCGGTACCTACCCAGACAGGCGATTATTTAATATAAATAAAATTTTGTTTACCCCGAGTTTGCTAGAATAAAAAAAACATATTGGTACGCTTGCTCATTTATAGTTTTAACTATACCCAACGGCGTAGATAGATGGCGAGGTACTTAAGCAACAGAATCGTAAATCGGAATATTTAAATAAATTATATTTTACTTCAAGCCATTTAAGTAACTATAAAATATATTAAGTCAAACTACAGGAATTCATGATGTTCACTGATGATTATATAAAGAATAACCATCAACTTAAAAATAATAAAAAAAACCCTTACTAAACTTTTTCTTATCAGAATGACATTTCATGCCTCTTACTTTAAAATGACAGACTTCCAAACGAACATTTATCCTTTACTTATATTTAAGCGCGGGCGAAGCCGCAGCAACAGCTAGTAATATTAGTATAGATATAGATTACGCGCGAGCAAAGACGCGGGCAACAGCTAGTTTATCAATATAAATATCATGAAATCGGTTACTACGGCAACGGTTACTAAGGCAACTGTTACTGATGTTTGGTATGTGCTCTCCTACATATTATAAAGAGAATGATAAAATATGTGATAATTCCATTTTGGATGAGAGTTGAACAAAATCCGCTTATCTGACCTCTTCTCGGCGAAAAGAATATTCCTACCAAATTTCAAGTATCTACGCCTTATGGTTCCAGAGATATAGTGATGAGTCAATATATCGGTGGAAATCTCTTATATATATATATATATACTATAAAATAATTTTTAAATTATAATATAATGAATTTAAAGGTCGTGGAATACAATAGACTAAATATTTCTAAATAGTAGTTTATGAAGCGAATACTAAAAAAACTTAGAACATTTGACTAAGAAAATAAAAAGAATATTGCTTATTACGTTAAAAAAAAATTTATAAGAAATATATGTTTTAAATAGTTATGATGATCGGTTAAGTAGTGCAGTAATTAAAGTGTACACATAAACAAATCAAAACACTCACTTACGCATTTGTAATAATAGTAACGAATTTAATACATACTACAAAAACAGTTAATTTTGTGTTAATTTATTTATAGATTTGTTTCGCCTGGCGTTGGTTGACTGCGAATATAAATTAAAAGGTAAGCAAAGATAATGACGACTTTATACATAAGAAAATAAAGCCGAATTACTTTCTTAGTTCTTTTTGGTAATCGACTGAAATAATTCTTGTATATAAATTTATTTCGTGTCACTCGGAAACGGCTCTAACGATTTGGCTCCAATTTGCTTTTTAAAGTTTATCAATCTAATATACTATGACAGTGCGTGAAAATAATACAATTATTCCCGAGAAAAAAATCGCTATAATTATTTATTTACTAGCGGAGTTAAGCTCAGTTAAGTTAAGTCAGGTACTAATGTTTGATCTGTATATATTGTATTACATTCATTTAACAAACCGCTATCAGTTATCACAGCTTAAGCAAATATCGCTTATGTTAAAAACACACACAAATAAACTAACAGGCAAGCACACGACTAGAGCGCGATGGGGAAAGGAGACGTAACGGCATAAGAGAGCCTCTGCTCTGTGTCCTCACAGCATACGAGTTAGTTGTACCTAAGGCACGTAAACAGAGAATTCACAAACAAAAACACTGATGTACCTTTACGTCAATATATACGTATGAGGATAGGAAAATGTATAAAATTGTATTCATCTTTGGAAGTGTATGTTTTTCAAGTTTTTATATAATTTGATAAATATAACACAGACTTTATTCTACAGAAAATTATATGAGATGTTTAATCTTAATTAATTTTCAGGGACCCGCAATAAAACAACGTAGACCAACCTCGCGCAGGTTGAGACAATTTGTCTTTGGGATGAAAATTGAAATTTCAAGGACTAGTTAACCCTTGATGCAGATTAAAATTTAATTTTATAGTATATATTTCCTTCAATTACAAAATACAAGAATGATAAACGTTTTATTCTTAAAAGCTATATATGGGTATATAGCTTTATGTTTATACCTATATATATTATTCTATATAATATATATGGGTATAAACTAAATGTATGATATTCGAAATGCCCAGTTCATTGAACCCGAGGTAATTACCTACAGATTTTAATTACCAATAGAGGCTCTGTTTTTTTTTTACTTTTAAATTCATGACCATGGTTCATACTTGGCGGTAAAAAGAAATTATGCCCTTCCTTATATGTATAGTCAGTGGGTCACCTGATGGTAAATGTATACAATCGCCATCGTATATAAGTAAGGCTTAATTAATCTTTATTAATAAAATATATATAAGCCATATATTTGAAACGGGTTTTTAATATAAAAATATTATAAGACGATGAAGAAATTGCTAAAAATTGAGATTGTTTCAATAGAACATTGAAAAAATTAATAAGTTCAATGCGTTATATATTATTTTACTAGAGAGTAAAACTATTACGTTCCCGTATAAGAATCTTCAGAGTTATTTAAAGAAGAAAGTCCTCAGATTCTCGAATGAAGGATAGAGAGCAGTCATTCGAGAAATCTCAATTATTGAATTACAATTATTGAATGACTTTCCCAATGGAATTTCTTAAGTAGTTTTTTCAGGAAAATCTTTCATAAGCTGTAAGATTTTTTTCGATAAAATATGATTAAGCTTATACGAATGTCTATTCAATGAAAATATAGCAAAGTTTAATACGTAAAAAATTATAGACATTAATATCAAGAAAATGTATTAAAATATAATCGAGACGAGAATTTTGAAGTAGACCATTTGTCTTAGGAAACAAATCAGTTCTTTATTGAAATGAAAAATCTCAAATTGGCGAATATAATAATAATGAGGACGTCAATTGTGCGAGTATTCTCTCTCTACTATAATCCGACGTGATTAATATCCTATCCAACTTGAAGCGATTATACGAGACATGAGAGTGTAACACTGCCATTTTCCTAACCTTTGAAGCTACAGCTTTATAAGCTCACTGCTAGACCATTGATGTACTTTTTAGTCAAATAACTATCGATATCTCTAAATGAAGCCGATATGGCCTAGTTATTAGAAAGCGTGAATCTAAACCGATGATCGTGGATTCAAGCCCGGTACAAACATCGGTGGTACAAAGTACCACCAAGGTGCTTAATTTGTGTGTATAATTCATCTCCTGCTTGACAGTTAAGGAAAACATGGTGAGAAAACCTACATATGTTTAATTTCGCCGGAATTCTGCCAAATGTGTATTCCAGCAACCCGCATTGGAGTAACGTAGTGGATTAAACTCCAAACCTTCTCCTCAAAAAAAGAGAGTACGCCTTAGCCCAGCAGTAGCACATTCATAGGCTGATCTATTTGTCTAAACCTATATTGTTTTTTTTTATTGTATAGGTAGGCGGACGACCATATGGGCCACTTGATGGAAAGTGGTCACCAACGCCCATAGACAATGGCATTGTTAGAAATCCATCGCTTACATCGCCAATGCGCCACCATCCCTGGGAACCAAGATGTTATGTCCTTTGTGCCTGTAATTACACTGGCTCACTCACCCTTCAAACCGGAACACAACAATACAAAGTACTGCTGTTTTGCGGTAGAATATCTGATGAGTGGGTGGTACCTACCCAGACGAGCTTGCACAAAGCTCTACCACCGAGTAAAATGTAAAAAGTAAAAAATAATAAAAATATCTAAATAGTCTACTTTTGTTTCCAGAATCAAATCATTTTTTTATTTTAACTAACATACAAATATGTACCTACTTTGCTATATGAAACTCGGTCATACCTATTCATGGAAGTGGTCGTTTAAAGTTAATCTTTCATGAAACTTAATAAGCCTAAGAAATTATATTGGTAGCAACGACTTTTTTCGGTAGAACATGATTAAGCTTATTAAAAATATACCATAAGATTAAACTTACCCTCTAACTCAAGTGAGTAAATGGAGCCTGGAAGTTTGTTATTCCAATAACTTTTTGATATTAGAACTTCGATCGTGATGTCGAAAACTTAGCCGTACTGAATTGCTTAGCTGACGTATAAGTGACTTCTTTAAACGATGAACTTTTTAGCTGACTTCTCTTTTTGGAAACGATGACCTCATGAATTGAATTCAGTATCAATTCGACCAAAAATGTCAACCCCTATTTATGGTTTACAATAAATGAAGTTTAAATTCGAATAATTAATTAACTTGCACTGAAATGTCATCAAGTGGGCTTTAGTGATTTATTTTAAATAGTGATTTTAGTACTTTGTGAAATTATTTGTGACTGTGATGATAATTATTATGAGCACAAATTACTTACTTATTGGGTTTCTATAAAATTAAAATGTTTCATATATATTTTATTTAACTAGGCTTTTCACATATAACATAATAAAACATTTGGTAAGACACTCACTAGTTAGGCTTTATGTATAATTAAATTTATTAATTATGTATAGACTTCAATTAATTTAACGTCCATGCTTAATAACATTATATATAAATATTGTAATGAGAAGTCTCAGTTGAATGAAATATATGTATATATGTATATAAGAATATTTTAAGTTTTAATTTTTTGTTGTACTAGGCGGACGAGCATTTGGGCATTGTAAGAAATGTTAAAAATAATAATAATGCACAAAGCCACTACGCCTTAGCCCAGCAGTAGCACATTCATAGGCTGATCTATTTGTCTAAACCTATATTGTTTTTTTTTTTATTGTATAGGTAGGCGGACGAGCATATGGGCCACTGGATGGAAAGTTGTCACCAACGCCCATAGACAATGGCATTGTTAGAAATGTTAACCATCGCTTACATCGCCAATGCGCCACCATCCCTGGGAACCAAGATGTTATGTCCTTTGTGCCTGTAATTACACTGGCTCACTCACCCTTCAAACCGGAACACAACAATACAAAGTACTGCTGTTTTGCGGTAGAATATCTGATGAGTGGGTGGTACCTACCCAGACGAGCTTGCACAAAGCTCTACCACCGAGTAAAATGTAAAAAGTAAAAAATAATAAAAATATCTAAAAAGTCTACTTTTGTTTCCAGAATCAAATCATTTTTTTATTTTAACTAACAAACAAATATGCACCTACTCTCTGTAAAAACTATATTAAATAAAATCAAAGAATTACATATTTCGACTTCAAACAGTATTTTGTCTCCAGTAGTGGCTACAACTTCAAAAGTAATCATTACAATTCTTGGATATTTTATACTTTTAGATTATGTTAAAGATTTATTTTTCCTTTTATAATCCCAGTTAAACACATTCTAAACTATGGCACATAAAGTGAGATCTGTTAGTTAGTATGTGGTCCAGTATTTCCTCTACTTATTTGCTTTTGTCTTTATGACGTCAAACTTCACGATTGAGCTTCATTCACATTCGGTGCAATATTTAATTGAAGTACTATTAATACATAGAACAGTAATTTTGAGAACTTTAATTATAAATCAAGAACATCGTTTTTACAAAAAAAATGTGAAGCTGCGTAACCATTAAGTTAAGCTAATACTAATTTCATGTGCTTAATTTGTGATTATAATTCATCTCGTGCTTGACGGCGAAGGAAAACATCGTGAGGAAACCTGTATGTGTCAAATTTCACTGAAATTCCGTCACATGTGTATTCCACCAACCCGCATTGGAGCAGCGTGGTGGAATAAGCTCCAAACCTTCTCCTCAAAAGAGGAGAAGAGGCCTTAGCCCAGCAGTGGGACATTCACAGGCTGTTACTGTAACTGTACTGTAAACTCTATTAGTGTAATAGTATTGGTGATATATATGTAATATAATGCCTTTATTAAAGTTAAACGTAATTGTAACGTTTGATTAAAAAAATTCTAAAGCAGAAACTTTTCACTTATACATGTATATGTGTGTGTAACGCGCACTATATATTAATTTGCATGCGCTTTAATTAATTACTTCTGTTTGCCAACATTTCACAAGCTTTTATTTAACTTCACGTGTGTATGTGTGAATCAAATTGTACAACTAAAACGGAGACTAGTTACACAATCGATTGACCCGAAATTGAAAATTAACAGTGTAAAATATATTATTCTAATATATAGTGTAAAATATACTTTTACTACATTTTATTCGCTTCAGTACATATAATTAATAATAGACCATTATTTTTTAGAATATAGTGCCTTTTGTTATAAAAATGAACAAGAAATCTCTGATATAAAACAAAATAAATACAAAGGTCTAACAAATAACACATATATGTCTCAATAACTATCCAAACACCAACTATCACAAATCACAAAAAAAAAAAAAGCTACGTATTTTTAATGGGCAATCCGAATTTACAATAAAAAATGGGGGTTCCCATTTGAGATTTCAAAGTTGCCCCACCCCCACCCCCTAGGGTGGAGGTGAGTACTTTGGTATCATTAGATGGCCCTCTTTGTACTGTGCACCTTATAGTTTCGAAGATATCTAAGGTGCTATAAGTTATTGGGACACCCGGTATATGAGTAAATATGTATTTAGTCTTAGGTAAAGCAATAATTGATCTGCAGCAAAAACAACTAGTCATGTAGCGTGCTATGCTCGAAGTATCTTTGAAGGATCCAGAGGAATATGGGAGCTATCGACATGGCTTGCAGAATCAGCAGACTGAAGTGGCAGCGAGCTCTCGTATGAAGGACCGATGGCCGTTGGTCGTTAGTAGAAACCACGGATTGGCAAACGCACTACAGGGCGTCGTCCAGCTAAGTAGATCGATGAACTGAAGAAGATAATGGATTGATGATGACGATACATATTTTTTTTATTGTATAGGTAGGTGGACGAGCATATAGGCCACCTGATGATAAGTGATCACCCACGCCCATAGACAATGGCGTTGTAAGAATTGTTAACCATCGCTTACATCGCCAATACGCCGCCAACCTTGGGAACTAAGATATTATGTACCTTGTGCATGTAATTACACTGGCTCACTCATCCTTCAAACCGAAACTCAACAATACGAAGTACTGTTTTGCGGTAGAATATCTGATGAGTGGGTGGTACCTACCCAAATGAGCTTGCACAAAGTCACCCAGTAAACAACTAAAGATAGAAGTCAATTTTGTTCCGTACTGTGTATTAGAGTTATACTTTTCGTTATGATGTTTAACCATCGCTAAACAACTTCATTTTAAAGGTTTTCGTATGAGAAATTGAAAGATAAAACGTGGATTTTATAAACAAATTGCTTATGGCATATGTATTGTAACACTTTTTCGAAAATGAATGTCAAACATTTTTTTTTAAAGAGAGAGATTTTTGTCAGTTTTAAGCATTAGCTAATAAAAAGCTCATATACATATAAGTGGCAATATCTATGGGCGGCTGTAATCAATCACCATTGGGTGTGTTATAGTACCGGCAGTGTTCTTAATTTAAAATAAATAAATAAAAACAAATGTAAGCTCAAGCTACAAGAAAAGGTTTTGTATTTGCAACATCTAATTACTAATGAGAATTGTAAATCAATAAAGTTTAAATTAAAAGAACGTTTAGAAAACTCGTAACAGTTATTTAACGCTTGGTAAACAAGAATCTAGCAACAGGACGCGCAACGTAAAATATTTACTACAAAACAGTTGCCAGAACTTTAACAGAGAGCTCGAAGCCACAACAAGATACCATAAAGACAAACTGCACTGCTCAAAGGATGTTATAGGGAACTACAACATCTTGCAACTAGAAACCGTTTTATAAATACCGAATTCAGTAAATATGCAGTGTTATAATTATAATAAAACAACTAAAGTTATCATAATAAAAATACAAACAAGGGCAAACAATTTTATCATGAATATTAAAATACATGATCCAGTTATTTTTAATAATACAATAGTAATTTTAATAAAATACTATTAATAATTTAAATTCAAATATAAATACAGCTTAAAGAAATAATTTATAAATCTATAAAAACAACTGGTGCGTTCAAATTATGATCGAATACTTTAATTAAAATAAAACAATTGACGATTAATCGGAAACTCAGTCGTTTATTTTTTAAATCGATGGAACGCAAAATTTAATCAAATAATTAATACAATAAGTACAGTTCAGTGCGAAAGTATTTTCAATTTTCAACTGTAATGTTAAATAACTTAGTGGAACTTTCGAGAAAAGGTAACGTATAAAAGTTACTTAATAAAACTCGGAGTCAGCAGTCCAATCGGAATTGGCGATTTGCATAGCTAGAGTTAGCGAACAGTGAACTGATAATTAAAGTTTTGTATCTCCAACTATTGCATTACCTGACCAGTTAGTTTCAACGATTAGATGTACATTCAATTACATAATCACATTATATTAATTTTATCAATATCGTAGAATCTTTGAAAGTATTTTAAAAAACTTTTAGTTTTTCAGTCAATACGTTTGTTACTTGTACTATCCGTAGTCAAAACGATTCTATATTTCTTCCCGCAATCAATCATTTTTATTAATAATATAATTTACATGTTCAAATTATTAAAAAGGGTAATGAAGTCAATTCAAATATATATATATATATATATATATATATATATATATATATATATATATATATATACATATATTGAGATTTTATTTTTTTTAAATAATTAACCTAAATATTTTATCAAGCAAATCTCAATAGAATACTTTAGGAAGACAAATCATACGGAATATCCACTTTTATCCCCTATTCGAATCTGTATCTCAAGGGATACAATCCATTATTGATTTCGACGCGGTAAAACCTCGGCCTTTTTGGTATAGAAAATTGTTTTTGATGGTGGTACGACCACGTGTATGTCTGGGGATATAACCCAGTGACCTTTTTTACAAAAAAATATAGACATTGTTGAATCAAATACTCAAATTGAATTCTTATTGGTGCTGCAGTACTTTTATTTTCAATTAATTTATTATATTAATTGAAATAAGAAATGCCTAATCAATTAAAAAAAATACGTCCATTGTGTGATGTTGGACAGATGTGAAACGTCGAAACGAATGGTGTCACATGGTGTCAATGGTGTTAAATGAACAATATTCAAAGAATTTTTAATTATAAAAAACACTTAATATATAAGGAATTTAATAAATAATTGAAAATTTTTCGTTGATAAGATAAATATATTTTTCTTATTATTATAATAATATATAGCAATTAAGTAAACACTTATTCCAATTTCTAGTAATTAATTCAAGTCATAATTCCCGTCTCTATTCGCGTCTTTTTACAATTGACGTGATTTTCTGAAGTCGTAAAACAAAATGTCACCTCTCATAATAATAAAAAACTTATTATAAAGTTCACAATCCATTATTATTAAAAACTTGTAATTTGCTAATAAATATTCATAAATCTAAACTAACAACATTCTTACAATTTATAAAATACATATTTAGAAGTCAACTGTTGTTTGACTTTTTTACCGCTTAAACCAATTAATAAATTATCCTAACCTAAGGGAGAGAGGCGGCGGAGAGGGGGCATGACGTCATAAGAAAGTCATGCCGTTTTCCGTAACGGTATACGAGTCGGTCTTACTACTAAGGCACGCCAATAGATGTTTCACAATAAAATGAACAATATGCTCTAAGCAAACAACTATTGAATCTTGCTAGGATTTAATGTAATAAAGGATTCGATTGATAATTTCTAAATGCATAGTGTGACGTCACTCAAAATATATAATTCAATAACTGACGTCACGTTTTGTGCATAAAACCTAACATCCTTACAAATATTATAAATGCGAAAGTGAGCTTGTTTGTTGCACCTGATGTTAAGTGGTCACCAACGCCCTTAGACATTAGCAGTATAAGAAATGTTAACCATCACTTACATCGCCAATGATCTACCAACCCTGGGAACTAAGATGTTTTGTCATTTAGGCCTGTTCTTACACTGGCTCACTCGCCCTTCAAACCGGAACACAACAATACCAAGTGCTGCTGTTTTGTGGTAGAATATCTGATGAGTGGGTGGTACCTACCCAGACGAGCCTGCACACAGCTCTACCACCAAGTAAAATTGTTTGTTATGCTTTCACGTATAAAATTCACAACCGATCATCATGACAGTGAATACTCGTTCTTAGGGGTGTGGATGAAGCCGCGAGCGGGAACTAGCTTAATAATAATATGATATTGGTTTTATTTTACGATCATCGATATTTGATATTAAGTCAAACGTTATACAGAAATACATTTGCACGAACGCACACATGTACATATTAGGTTCTCATCTGTATACTTAGTATAATTTACTTGAATGACTGTCCCAATTTAGCAATATACTGTCCGATTAATAACATTTAATAAGGTAATAAGCAAAAAATGAAGTCGTTATATACGACAAAAACAAATAAATATGAAAGAGAAAAATTAAAAAGGATTTAGTGTGTAGCGACATCTATCTCGCCACATATGAAAACTAAAACCTGACGTATCCTACATCGCGATATTAAAGTTATCCGAGTGATTGAACATATATACAAGAACCCGACAACAACCGTCGGACGGTAGCCCACTAGACCAACACCCGTCTAGTCGGAGGATCCTCCCTTATCAATGGTGGATGAGGAACTTTACACCCTGTTCCTCCCTATCTCCAAAAGTGTTATTTTTTAATGTACCAATTTCAATTCAGTACTAAGGTCTCTTCTCCTTTTTTTTAAGGAGAAGGATTTGAAGCCTCTTCCACCAGGCTGCTCCAATGCGGGTTGGTGGAATACACATGTGGCAGAATTGCAGTGGAATTAGATACATGCAGGTTTCCTCACGATATTTTCCATCAACATCAAGTACGAGATGAATTATGAACACAAATTAAGCACATGAAAATTCAGTGGTACTTGCCCGGATTTGAACTCACGATCATCGGTTAAGATTCACGCGTGGTAACAACTAGGCCATCTCGGCTTTTTAAATTCAATTACAATTTAGTATTATTATTATTATTTTATATTAATATTTAGCGTCTATTGTTTATGCATTAAACACACACAGCAGAGTACAGAGCAGCGGAAGGAAGGGGTATGACGTCACAATAGAGCGTCATGCTTTTAGCCGTCACGGCATTTGAGTCGATCTTACACCTGCGCCAATAGATGCTTCCCACAAAAATTGCCAATTTCATCTACTAAGCAACGTTTAGACAGACTATAGTTACCGGGAATTTAATTGAATAAATAATCTAAATGAAACAAGGCCAATTTTAAAACAGTTTTCCAAGTAACTGTACATTCACTAAGTCGATAATACAGTTGTGAACTATAAGACCGAACCAGATGCTCTAACGAAGCTTTTAAATACAGCGATAGTGTCGCTTAACCACTAAAGCTACATAGTTATTTAAGTTGAACTCGTATGATAATGTTTGCAATTATACTAATATTAGGTCCTTACATATAAAATTAGCGTTTTGTCGTACTGACCACTTTGATCTGAAATATCTCCTCTTTGGTTAAGAATTCCAAATTCAATTTTATAAATTCATTTAGCTGGTACATTTGAGTTTTCAAAACAGTCATTCATTTGTTTTTTTACGAGTACGAGTTCTACCGTGGCACCAGTGCTGTAGAAACAGCTCGAGGGATTAATCATGTGTACGTTTTTGGTTTCAACGTTTTCGTTCTAGAAATTTCGAACTTCAGAACCAACCCCGTGGACGGCCGGAGACCAAAGTGGAAAATGAAGAGTTTAAGGCTATTGTGGATGCGGATCCATCACAAAGCACTTCAGAGATAGTTGCAGGCTTCGGGGTAAGTGATACAACTGTATTAATCCACTTGAATTAAATCGGGAAAGTAAAAAAAAACATGAACGATGGGTACCTCATGAATTGATTGAATCGAACTTGCAAACACGCGTCGACTGCTGTGTTATTTTGCTCAACCAACACAATAATGAGGGGATTTTAAATCGAATCATTACTTGTGATGAAAAGTGGATACTGTACGATATCTATGCTGCTGATATCTCTTGTCAGCAACTGCAAGCCATGAAGGAAGAACTAGCTGCTAAACAACCGAGATTGGTCAATCGCTCTAGGTCACTGCTACTTCACAACAACGCAAGACCACACACTGCACAACAAACAACCACTTAGTTAGATGAGCTACAATTGGAATGTCTGCGACATCCACCGTACTCCCCGGACCTTGCTCCAACAGATTACCATTTTCTCCGGAATTTGGACAACTTCTTAAAAGGAAAAAAAGTCAACTCCGATGCGGCATTCCAAACCGCCTTCAAGGAGTTTATTGATTCTCGCCCCCATGGTTTTTTTAGTAAAGGGATCAATGAACTACCTATGAGACGGCAAAAGTGCATAGATAACAACGGTGCATACTTTGATTTATTAAATATATTTTACAAAAAAAAAATTGACAATATGCTCCTCCCGTACAAAACGCCAATTTCATATGTAAAGACCTAATAATAGCACATTACACAATGGACATAACATCTTAGTTTCTATGGTTGGCTACGCATTGTTAGTATTAGTTAATATTTTTTAGTCTTAATGTATATGAGGCATTCAAAGGCATACTTGATGGTATTTGGGGCAACCACATAATATGTCTTTGAATGCCTCATACATTAAAAAATAAAACAAAAACAGAAATATGTTTATCTGGTAGGAACCAGTAACTGGTCAGTGCCAAATTCCAGCACTAATATAATAAGTAATAATATTATTTATAAACCAGTATAAAATGTACATGTATGTTTAATGTGTTTGAGAAATTGTAGCGTATTGACAATATGAGTTTTTAATTTATCTAATGCTCCTCATGTGGTCCATGTCCATTTACTCAACTATATTGTGGCGAAGTGGACCGACGATTTAAAAACGGTGGCAGGTACGGGATGGATGCGGGCCCAAGATCGGGATGGTTGGCGTTCAATAGGGCAGGCTTTCGTCCAGCAGTGGACAGCAAAAGGCTAGAATCATTTTTTGTGACAAATGCTCTTAATCTTTATACATTTTTATCTTGCTTCGTAACATGTGTTTTCAAAAATATCTATCAAACAAAAAGTGTTTCACCTATTTTATATTGAACCTTTCTATTTTATTGAAAAAAAGACGGGCAGGTTATAGACGTGCTGACTAGCAAATGGATCACCACCACCCATAGACACCATAAGTAATAATAACCATCTCTTACTTCGCCAATTCGCTACCAAACTCGGGACTTGAGATGTTATATCCCATGTACTATATACTATGTCCCATGTACTATATACTATGTCCCATGTACTATATACTATGTCCCATGTACTATGTACTATAAATGTATATTTACTTGGTGATAGAGCTTTGTGCAAGCTCGTCTGGGAAGTTACAACCAGCAGTACTTAGTATGGCTGTGTTCCGGTATGAAGGGTGAGTGAGCTAATGTAATTACAGGCACAAGGGATATGACATCTTAGTTCCCAAGGTTGGTGGCGCGTTGACGATTTAAGTGATGGTTAACGTATCTTACAATGTCAATGCGCCAGGTGACCAAAAAGCTCGTCCGCCTACTTGTGCTAAAAAAAAATTAAATAAAAAGAATGTGCCTTTAGTTATACTGACTCATTCACCCTTTAAATCAGAACGCAACATTACTAAGTATTGCTATTTGGCAGTACAATATGTGATGAGTGAGAACTTTCTATCTAGGCGAGCTTGCACTAAGCCTTACCACCAAGTAAATACGTGTTTGTTCATTAATACATCGACAGATTCTTGTATAATCTCAAAAAAAAAATCAAAGCAATTTTAGTCACTGTTAACTTTTTGTTGTAAAATTCAGATATATATAATCAAAATAATAATTATATACGAGGGTAACTCTCATTGTTAATGACTAATACAATGAAAAAAACCTACTTTTAATGTACAAAATAATAAATGCTTAATGGATCAGTATCTATGTCATTAATCAGACTTGATATGTGATAATTCGATAACAATTTAATGTCAAATTTTAAGTACAACGCAATACGTTTTCTGTTTCTTTATAAAAAATTGCGTATTTTCGATTATATGAGATCAAGTATTTTGTGTTTAACTGAAGTAGGAACGCGCCAGAGAAATAAAAAAATATATATCGATACATATATATTGAAAACAGGCTTATTCATTATGATGATGTTTGTCACTGCTGATTTGAGGACAATGGATCAAGATGCGATAGCATTCAGACGTAGAGCTTTACGAGACGCCGTGATATGTATAGGATGGCTTAAATTAGTAAGAACTATCTCAAAATAAAACATGTAGAATATGTCGTTCTAGATTCAAATCTTGACTATCTTAAATTTTTAGTAAAGTACGCCATAATTCTTTTCATAATTAACTTGCCCTGATGACATTTTGCTAAAAATCGTGTATATACTCGTATATATAAACTGCATGAAAAAAGGTCTGGCTTACAGTTCTCCTAAAAATACTTGTACATTGTTGATAATATTTTCCGTCAATCAAATGGGTAGTTGATGCTAGATTGATGGATATCCTACACTATGAGTTGAGATGGGTTGACCAAATTCAAGTCTTCCAATATTCCTTGACATATCCATTATGCTTACAAGATTATGTGACAAATATTTCAAGATTGACACGTAAAAGAGCTCTTTACAAATTTACCTTCAAAACATTTTTCTTAATTAGAGTAGAGGCTGTTACCTAACTTGAAACATTAACTTGTTCGTGACTTTGTTAAGTGCCCTAGTATAATTCAAGGCACAAGGGAGGTAACATCATAAGCAAAGTTAGGTATGAAGTATGCCGTTGACATCATAAGCTAAAGCCATATCTCTGACAATTTCGACAGCAAGAATATGATTCCAACCAAGTTACGTAACATTCCTATGTAATTTAATTTGTGAGAACGAGTAACTACACAGTTGATCCCCGTTTCTTTTCGGTAGAATTTACTTTAATCTGATTAATTTATGATAGAACAATAGATGAATGAACATTTTGAGTTTTGATTTTATCAAGATGTAATCATAATCAATTTAGACATATTTATAATACTCATTTCACTTCAATTTATAAAAATCGGTACTGATACTTGATACTTAAAACAAGTAATAAAAAAATTGTGCGGTCGGGGTACCCCCGTCAGGAACGAAGTTCTTTGGGATATGTTTTGACTCAAAACGTGTCAAATGTAAATTATAATTGATTATATTACTGTATTTCAATATGTCACACCAAAAAGCACTTCAACCTCCTTTATGCAACTCTCTCTAATCAAAGATTAAGAAACGATTTTGTAAATAATTTTTTTTTTTTTATAATAATGTCAATCCCCATTTTAAGGAATTTACTAATATTATAAATTTTAGTAATTTACTTAGTACTGCAACGTTTATCAGGGGAATTGTGACAATAGCCCAAGGTTCGTCTGGGACTTGCGTGCGGCTCGTAAGCCGTAGCAATATTGCTCCTTATATGGTTTTGTATTACCTTTATATTTTTGTATTTTTAAGAACGTTAGGTAAAGATTGAGTTTGTTTATATTTAAGTAATTAATAATAAAATGGTCGGCGCACTATACGGTTCACGCAATATCGTTTGGCGTGGTTTGGCGCTCAAAAATTCTGCATAGATCCTTACTCCAGAAGCGCTCGCGCAGTACTGAATACGAACGTCCAACGCATCACATATTATAGCATTTGGTAGGCATAACGCTATTTCGTTATGCAACAGTTGCTGCCATTTCACTCTACTATAAGCCGCGTAAAAGAACTTCGTTCCAATGCTTGCAAATGCAATGCTTCATAAGACGTGCAATATTGTAAATATATGGATCATAGCCAGTAATACAAGCTTAAAAATTATGTTACAGGTTTCAGTGGTATGTTATATCATCCTTTATTTTTTAGTACATGCAAATAGTAAGGGACATATTGCTAATGTTGTACAAATAATGATCTTGTCAATAATACCGTTAACCATACTGAATGGACTTTTGCTATTCTTGGGCGCTTTAGAAGTAAGTATTCAATAATTATAATTTATTTCTTGTCTTCGCCGTATTACGTTCCAAAATTTTTAATGTGTTCGTTGAAACATATATGACATGATAACGTTCCATTTAAATTGTATCTGTGTTGTCAGTTTCTGACCCTGTGTGAGTATTATACAGGCGTATAACATGGAGTTTATTCGTTAAATAAGCATATATACGCCAATATTTTGTTGAATGTTTAATGATTATAGAAACGTACTAGCTACCATCGCAGTACGAGTGGTATAAGGGTCTACATAAATGATTATTTATTGAAGGATAAATATATATTTATTTTTATTCGTTGGGCTTGTCTTCGCTGGCATACGCAAAACACCCCACCAAAGTTTTGTTATAATCGGATGAATAGTAGGAACTATGATAAATATACAAATTATTAAGAAAGTCGTATACATTTTTATAAAAACGATATTTTATTAACACAGCTCATCAGCTAATTAAATTACCTATAATTTTGTACTTTTCAGGAGAAAATAATTGCTCTCGAAATCGGTTTGTGGTTGTGTCTTACAATAGCGTCTTATAACACTGTTTTGGGTGTCATGGGTGGAATTTACTTTATACGAACCGGTTATTTCACAATGCATTTTTTGTTGGCTATCTTATTTGGAATATTATCGTTTTCGCTAATCAGTAAGTGAGATTTGGGTATTTTTTTTTATAATTATACGTTAATATATAATAATTTAATGTAGCAGCTTCTAAATTTCCCACTGCTAGGCAGAGGTCACCTCTCCTCTAGAGGGAACTCGCTGTTCCAATGAGGATATATAGTCATGTAGCTCAATTTCATCAGACACGTGCAGGTTGTCTCCTTCGCCAACAAGTACGAGGTGAGGTTTAGACAGAAATTAAGCACATGAAATTCTTATGCTTATAGCCCTACAACTGTTATGAGTATTTATGTATTCTTAAACTAATTAATATCCGCTTTTGCCCGTAAGGAGAATCGTTTCTTAAATATGTAAATCAGTTAACAGATAAACAATAGCGTAATAGCTCTATTTTATTATCAAAGAGAGCAGACGTCTTCGATTAATTCGTATTGTTTATATTTGCTTTCGTGTTTTAATTACAATGTTAATTAACGATTCAATATTATAATTAGTATATTGTTTTTATATAGTTAGTATATTCTTTGTTTCCTTCTTTCCGATGTCAAATTGCTGATAACAGATAATAATATCCTGGGACATTATTCACATAAGGCCATCTGATCCCAAACTAAGCAGAGCTCGTACTATGGAAACCAGACAACTGATATACTTACATATACTACTTTTCTTTTGTAAATACATACTTAGATAGATAATTACACCCAGACTCAGGACAAACAGACATGTTCATGCACACAAATGTCTGTCCTGGGTGGGAATCGAACCCACGACCTGCGGCGTGAAAGGCAAGTATCTTACCAACCACACTTACCGGCTCATCCTAGAAGATAAAGACTAAGATGCGTGAATACCGTGTCCAAATCAGTGCCTAACTACAATACACAATCACAATACATGTGACATATAATTTTAATTAAAATATTAACGAAATAATTTAATTTCAGCTGTCCTATGCCACGATATATTAATAATATACGCTTATAAAAGCCTTCTTAGATCGTTAAGTTCATAAAATTTTAGAAGAAATTCTATTAATTTTAATAGTTATTCTATATTTTCTTATTAAATCATAATTTTGATATTCTGTTTTTCATTTTATTAATTTTAATGTGATCATAAACTCAATCGTTTATTAATCTAATCAATATCGTTTTGTATATATCGTATGAAAAAAACAGAGTTGGTAAAATTTTTATTTATTACCTTTGAAACCACAGTATTGTGCCTTAAACATCTATAATACAAATTTAAAATCTCACAATTCCATACGGTAACCGTTAACAACGAATATAAAGTAACTCCATAAGAATGTATAAAGCACTGTCAATATAACAAATCCAACAACCGTGCCCTCGGGGTTGTGTCCAAAACAACTGTGCACACACACACAATATAAGCACAAGCACATCGTCACTAACCAATCGAAGCACAGATGAATGAAGGCGCCCCATAAATACAATCGAACTAATATTTCTTGAGCTCTCAAAGCACCAATCAGTAACAAAAGGCTTATTAAAAACAATTCCGATATTATAACAAATAAAGACATTAAATAAACAAGTTCGTCTGTCTTATTGTCATAGAGTAACTTCCATTCTTCATAATTGATAATAAATGAGAGTACCATTAGGAATCCAATTAAGCCGTAAATGATTCCAATAACAGCGATAGCAATACATCCGTCTCTTAATTCTAAGCACAAAAAATCATCTATGAAAGGTATGTCGTCCCAAAACGACATTTCGTGTAAGATTTAGACCAAAAGGTAAAATAGACCAGCAAACTCATGTAAGGCAAGGCCTATTGCATATAGCTTACCTACGATATTCCTATAATATTAATTAGCTAGGAACAAGAGAGACTATACAAAAAAAAACACAGGTTAATAACCTCTAGTTATGTCAAAGATGGCAAAAATGTTTGAATTGTCACTGTCAAAAATGTAATATGATATCTACAATAGATAACATAATACGGTATAGATAGTAATTTGGTAGATAATAAACCTTTTCGCGTGATAAAATCTCGATTTCGATCCGTACCTCCAATAATAATTACACTCCCGATTTTGTTGACGTAATGTCACACAAGTCATGTGATACGCGCACACAAGTGAATAGAAACGATCTGCAGTTCTTGATTAAATACAAAAGTCAGCGAGTACGTTTGTGTGGAAGCATTACTTTCATTCTTTACGAACTATATGTGCGTTTAACTTTTAAGTTTCTCAACTATGCCATTTTAGTCAGAATTATTTTTAGGACCATGGTACTTTACTTAAACAAACAATATAATAGTGTACTGCTAGTATACTATTCTAAGCAACCTGAATACTCACTTGTTTATTGGACTGTCAATCGAATATTAAGGCAAACGAAAAATAAATAAAGTCAGTACAAACATGATTTGATGTTATATTATACGTATACTATTAATAAATAGACGGTCTAGCAAATAGGTCCCGCAGCACCCATAGATGTTAAGCATTGTCGCATCAATGCGCCATCAACCAACTAAAAAATATATGCCTGTAATTACACGGGCTCACTCCAACCGGAGTCAATCTCAATTTTTTTTATCAAAGAAGCTTAACCCTGGAACCTAATCGTAACGCCATGCTCGATACACAAGACCAGATAGCAGAAACACACAAACTTAAAAAAAGCAACGGGTTGTACTCCGGGAGTGCCGGTAGAAGTGAAAACAAATTTTGATAATTTAGAATGATTGGGGAAAAATTTTGTTCGAATTGCTTTAATTATCAGTATAAAAGTACTATCATTTATAAATACAATATTAATTTATTGCACTATCGTACACTTTATATTACATTAAAAATTTAACACTTCAAAATCTGTCATACGAATTTTCAGTCAGGGTCATTTTAACATTTTTTACCCATCATAAAAAAGTGTACAACGCCGCTAAAGAAAAACTTTTTCACTTCAAAAAATCATCAAAATCATTATTCAGCCGTTTCGTAACAGTTCAGTGTCACACACATACAGGCTATTTCATTTTTGTTACATCCTGTATAATGAAAGAATTACAATAAGTATATTTGAAAAATCAAGTCTCTCAATGTCAAGCAAACTTCTTTAAATTCTGTGTTGGACGATGTCGCCATACAAATACCACGTACAATTCACATCGCTAGAGCTAACCATTTGCTACAGTTTGTTAAGTGCAACGCCACACTATAAATTTGTCGTCAGTGTCCTCGGAACGCGTTATATTATGGCATAAACTCGTGATAATCTTCGCTTTTTAAGGATCCTAGTCTATATTCGAAAATATTTTATTTATCTCACATATACTTAATTTAAATATCAATTTTTAAATAATTTTATTCAACACTTATAAACATAATCAAGAGATTTAATTCTCATTCAAACTGATTAACTCGATCGTTTATTCAATTAAAAGTACATAGAAATTAAATAAAAACATGAAAATTGATGATGTATTCCTGACCGATTTTAAACATGGCGGTCATTTCCAAGAGACGAGATAACCACCATATTATTATATAGCACAAGTGTGTGCGCAAACACAGGAGCACTCTCTTTGCCTGTCGGGAAAGAGATCAGGCACAGGATTTAAAATACTTCCAGAATTCTCGGTAGATAATTATTTTTATTGGTCTAATACGGGATTTGACCCTACGACCTCGAGGCTTGCGGCCTTATAAGATAACTTTAATATAATTCTAATGGAATCCTAAATATAAAAAAACATAACAACTCCATATAAGATAAAAAGCTAAAACAATAGAAAAAAATACACAAAACATTGCATCTAATTCACTATAGTGCTTAATTCAGCACCAAGCAGATTAAAAAGTTAGGACCGTACAAGTTTGTAATTACATAGACGCATCTCAGTAATTGTAAGCTCCCAACACCCATCATTGTTGATACTGGCGCATATACCAAGCAACTCTTTTTAAAACTACTCTTATATCGTGAATTGTATAGTGCATTACATAATTGCAATTTACTAGATAACACTATGCGTAGATGAGATATATTGTTATTTGAAGCTATATGCAACGTATGCAGTTAAATAATTTTCTATGCTTAGAGAATACACAAGTAAGAATTTTAAAGTGATAATGATTATGACGGTATTAAATTAATTAAGCACATATATATATTTTTGGTACATTGTAAATATTTTCTTGTACTGTCACAGATTTTACCACTGTATCTATGTATTATTATTGCATATAAATTTCCCATTCTATAAGTAAAGTTATTTATGAGTAATAAAGTTCTTCAACCGAATGCTAAATTTTGGTAGTTAGGTAATATATGATATTTGGTAGTTAGGTAAAATATTTCTTCAATATTCAAGTGAGAGTAAGCAAGTAGGATTATGTTCTTATTATTATGACTTGCTATTAATTAATTATTAAATATGGGTGACATCATAATAAAAATATATTTCTCTTCTTTTTTTATTTAAGAGGGGGCAAACGAGCAGGAGGCTCACCTGATGGAAGGTGACTACCACCGCCCATGGACATCTGCAACATCCGAGGACTTGCAGGTGCGTTGCCGGAAAGAGTACGCTCTCTTCTTGAAGGTTTTTATGTCATATCGGTTCGGAAAAGTCGCCGGCGAAAGCTGGTTCCACAGAGTGATTGTGCGAGGCAGGAATTGCCTTAGGAAACGCGCTGTTGTGAATTTCCAGACATCGAGGTAGTGAGGATGGAATTTTGAGTTCTGGCGTGATGTCCGATGGTGAAATTCAGCGGCCGGGACTAAACCAAACAACTCCTCAGAGCACTCCCCGTGATATATGCGATAGAGGATGCAGAGTGACCCAACATCTCTACGCAAATCCAAAGAATCAAGCCGGTCGGTAATAGCTTGATCGTCGACAATTCGAACTGCTCTACGTTGAATGCGGTCAAAAGGAAAGGTACTGGGGAGCTCCCGCCCATAGGTGAGACTAGTACACCATGTGGGGCCGAATTTGTGCCTTGTAAAGTTTTAAGCAATGGGCCGACGTGACTGTCTCGCCTTGTTGAGCACTCCAAACTTTTTGGAAGCCAGTTTGGCTTTAATTTCTAATTGACCGCGGAACTGAACAACGTTCGAAATCTTGACACCAAGTATCCCGATATTGGCTGTGGCAGCGAGGGGAGTATTCTCGAAATGAGGGGATATGACAAAAGGTGACTTTTTAGCGGTTAACGCGCAAACTTGAGTCTTATTGGGGTTAATTGGACCAAGTTTAGTTTAGACTTCAGACACAAAATTATTCCGACACTCGTCGACGTGTTCCCGAGAAATATTAGCACGGCCGGTGTAAAGGACGTCTACAGTGCTGTCATCCACATAGCAATGAATGTTATTGATCTGTAACATATCAGTGATATGCAGAAGAAACAGAGTAGGTGAAAGAACGCAGCCTTGTGGAACACCAGAATTGACGAATTTTAAGTCAGAGCATGCACCGTCGACAACGACCTTGATGCTCCGATCTGCCAAAAAGCTGATGATCCACTTGCATAATTTCTCGGGAAGCCCGTAGGAAGGAAGCTTCGTGAGAAGCGCTTTATGCCATACCCGATCGAAGGCTTTCGCTATGTCCAGACTAATGCCTCCCCCTTGGACTCAACCGCTGTAGCTCATCTGTGAGTAAGGTAAACTATAGGGTGCACAAAAGCAGTCATCCAAGATTTCAGGACTACGCCTAATGTGTAGGAGTGGCGGAAAAGACGCGTTAAGACCGGTGCCAACTCGGGAGCACAAGTACGCAGCACGATCGGAGGAATGCCATCGGGCCCACTCGACTTATGGATGTCCAAGGAAAGAAGTGCTTTACGAACTGCACTCTGCCGGAATTTAATTTCCGGCATTGTGGTATCACACCGTAATATTGTTGGTGGTGTCTTTCCTTGATCATTAAGAGTCGAGTTGGACGCGAAGAGAGATCCCAAAAGGTCGGCGTTCTCCTTCGTAGTATGGGCCAACAAGTCATCGCTCCTGTGCAGAGATGGAAGGGAGGGCTGACAGAAATTCCCTAAGACAGCCAGCGACAACCAGCGAGAGACCAAAATGCGCGTGTTCCCGAAGGAAGACACACCAATCTCTCGCCAATCCTCCCAATGTGTTCCGATTTCGCCTTGGCAATAACGCTTTTGAAAGACCTGAAGGCAGAGTTGTATTCCTTTTTAAGAGCTCTCTTATCTTATCTTATTTCATCTCTCAATATAATTATATTGGCAATAAGGTTATTGCAATATAGAAATATTTTCATGTTTTTTCATTAAAGAGAGAACACCGTTGATTGTCCACGCTAGTAATTTAAATAAAGAGCTCCTTTGAGACAATTTGTTAACATGAATGCAACGCTTGTTAGAATTTTTCAATTTTCTACTGTACTTTAGTGGTACTGGGAGTTAGCTTCAGCTGGCTAAGTCACACATAAAAGCAATATATCTATACGTAATGATTCAAACCTGACAATTTACTTAATTATACGCGTTCCTTTTAACTATTTAATTATATACTGCCTCGTTGGTCTAGTGGCTAGATATAAGGCCGCAGACCCGGTGGTCCTGGGTTCAATTTCCAGGTCGGGCCAATCAATTGTTATTGGGTTTTTCTGTCAGAAAATTCTCAGTAGCAGCCCGGAGTCTGGAAGTTGGAAGTGTGTACACTCCCGTGCCTCGGAAAGCACGTTAAGCCGTTGGTCCTGCGCCTGAACTCTTTCCGGTCGTGTCGGATTACCGTCCCATCGGATTATGAGAGCTAGGGAATAGTGAGTGCACCTGTGTTTGCGCACACACTTGTGCACTATAATATCTCCTGCGCAGTTGGCTAATCTCTCTTGAGACTGGCCGCCGTGACCGAAATCGGTCTGGAGGACCTTAATTATATAGCTTATTATAAGCGAATATAAAAGCGAATCAGATATAAGATATTGTGTGATTTAGATATTACCGGTTCCAATATTCAAATACTGTTATGGTCTATTGACGACGCGATCTTTGGAAAATGTTCATTGTTTGACGCCGCGTATACCAAAACAGAAATAGCTCGCAATACGTGGCTAATTAAATCTCATTTCAGAGCTAGTTGTATGATGAATGTCAGTCCGAACACGTTGTGAACTATTTTGTCGAATCACAGAAACTAATTGAAATATTCCATGGAGCTTTGACATATACCTATTTTAACGTTCATGTCAATATTTGAATACTAATAATGATACGACCAGCTTGTACATTTAAACAAGCTTATTACAAATAACTTAGTTTATTTTTCGTGAATTTTTTTATAGCATAGGTAGGCGGCCGATCTTTTGGGCCTCCATCGCTTACTTCGCCAATGCGCCACTAATCTTGAGAACTAAGACGTTATATCCCTTTTCCCAGTAATTACATTGGCTCTCTCACCCTTCAAACAGAAAAAGAACAATACAAAGTACTGCTGTTTTGCGGTAGAATATCTGATGATGATCTGATGAGTGGGTGGCACCTACCCAGACGAGGTAGCACAAAGTCCTACGTGTAGAATATTTTTTTTATGTTCAAATACTTTACAGGTCACGGTGACTTATTCTAACATACGTTGTATCGATGTATCAATTTATAAGATATATTTTTAAAATTTCTGTCTGACAAGTCTGACATGAGTGTGAACGCTTTTAAGTGTAATAATTTAAATTTAAGCATTAGCAACGTTAAACAAAGAACTTTTTGTTCGGTCGTGTAAATTAATTTAACATATTTTTATTGAAAATTTACAATGTGGCCTATATTTGGTAGTAAGGCTTTGTGCAAGTCTATCTCAGTAGTAACTACCCACTCATCAAATTTTGTACCTCCAATCAGCAATACTTTTTATTGCTGTGTTTCGGTTGGAAAAGTGAGCCAGTAGTAACTACAGTCACGAAGGTTATAACTTAACAATGTGGGTAGCGTAATGGTGATGTACCGAATAATTAATATTTGTTATGATGTCAATATCTATAGGTGGTAGTGACCATTTACCATCAGAAGGCCCATTTTCTCGGCCGCCTATCTTTATAAGTTTATAATAATGTTCTATGTTTTATAAGAAAAAAAAAGTAAAGTCAAGGTTAAACTTCAGAGCGATGGTTTTATTTATTACAAAAAGTTTACACACATGTTAACATTTATAGTAATCAACCATAATTGATTTTTAAATTAGTTTATACGATGATAGTCAAAAATAATTCCAGAAAACTTTATCACTTAGGTAAAATATTTCTACAAGATCAAACGTAGGATACATTTGATCTTGTAGAAATATTTTATTTACAAAAATATTTCCGTAACAGTAAACTTTAAATATTTATAGATTATCGTTATAAAATATTTCCTTTGACCCATTGAGAGATACGGAATTCGATAAAATATCTGAACAAGTCACCTTAATCATTACCATTTTCACTGAAAAGGTTGTCCCGTTTAAAATCATAATATTTGTAGCATTAAAAGAATATCGTGAAGAAGCCTCTACGTGTCGAGAAATTCTGCCCCATGTACAAGTATATATATACAACAACACGCATTGAAGCGTCTTAGTAGCATTAACCCCTAGCCGTCTCCTTAAGCGACAACTACGCAAATACCTTTGCCGCAATTTGTACATTAACGGCCTATTATTTTGGACTGATTGTCCTTACGTTCTGATTTCCGCTATTTCTTGATGAACTTCTGAACCAAAATGCTTATACTTGTTTTACAAATCTGTTATTCAGAACTCGCCTTAAACTGAAACGAAAAAGTTCAACAGCAAGAGAAACAATATAAAAGTACAATCCATATTTTAAGAACGGGGAATTTGTGATATCGTTACTTAATCTAGCACTTAAATATTAATAGGAGTCTCTCACAAGACATCGACAAGCATTTTGTATGTCCCAAGCGAGTGTATGGATGTTTGGGATCACATCCGCCCTACTCTCACCTCACCCTACCCCACAGGATTGTTTTGTTTAGACGTGTACATTGGACGACTGATTGTCGATTACGACTAACTGACTAGTATTGATATTGGGAATCAAGACCATCATTTGTAATGCGATTACGTAAGTGATGTCTTCAAATGATGAGAATTCAGGTTCCAATGGAAGATATGTCAATTACTAAACTAAACAAAACCTCTCAGTCTATTAGTAAATGATATTGGAAACTAAGATACAGCATTCCTAGCAATACCATGTAGATATTGATAATAACCTGATGTATGCGATCGCTGTTCGAGTTATCGGGTCTCACTTAGGAATGAAAATACTGCAAATAATCGTCTTAGGAACTCGTTTCACTGTGTTAATATTACAAAGTAATTCTTTTGTATTGGTTTTACGATTTTTTTTAAAACTATTATGATTATTTTTCTGAGCAAGCATTTAAACTAAATGATTATAAATTAAAATTTATGACATCAATGTTGTTTTTGTTGTCATAAGTAGGCAGGCTGGGTGGTCCATAGGCGCCACCAACCTCGAAAACCAATAAGTTTCTGGTGCCCTTAATTATACTGGCTTACCCAACCACCAAATTAGAACATAACTAGCTGGTACAGACGGGTATTTGCAGATTGCATAAAGCCCATATGATTTCGTCATGGATAGCACAAAGTCCGAACGAAAGAAGCCTAATGAACGATAAAAACTTTAACAAGTTAACTATAACTTCATAAATCTTGTATGTACAGGTAAAATATAGCCATGGTCATGGCCTAAGTATCCGAATTTTAATTAATGCCTAAAACAACGTAATGATATTATAAGCTATTTGATAATAATCAGATCACTCGTGATAATTTGGCAGACTCGCTTGTTCATATATAGTTTTTAGACAATACCCTAAGATCAATAAATTATTCAAGTTCGGTAATTAAAATAAGAAAAAAAAACTGAACCTATGCATTTAAAATTAATTTTATTATATTTGCACGCGATGGCAGCTGTTGTAGTTTAAATATACAACACATACTTACAGAAAAGTTTATAGATTAAATTAAAGGAGAAATTAGAAGATAAATGTAGTCCCTTTCTAATCCCGTTTGGTCAAAGGTCGGTATCTCAAATTCTCTCTGACAAAGGATTTAAGTTGGACTGTGGTTGTATAAAGCCATAGATAACACAATTTAAATGTATGATATATTATAAGATTAAAGTTGTCGTTTGCTAAATTATTGAGTGTAGTTTTTTCGGTATCATACATCATAGGTATAGTCGATTTGATTGTATGAAATTTTTCATATTATTTATAGTTTGATAATTAATGTTTACTTACTGATGTATACATCATTTTTTGGCTGCCTCGTTGGTCTAGTGGCTAGATATAAGGCCGCAGACCCGGAGGTCCTGGATTCAATTCCCAGGCCGGGCCAATAAAAAGTTTTTCTGTCAGAAAATTCTCAGTAGAAGCCTGAAGTCTAATTGCAAGTGTGTACACTCCCGTGCCTCGGAAAGCCCGGCCCTGTGCCTGAACTCTTTCAGGTCGTGTCGGATTGCCGTCCCATCGGAGAGTGTACACACTTCTGCACTATAATATCTCCTGCGCATTTGACTAATCTCTCTTGAGATTGGCCACCGTGACCGAAATCGGTCTGGAGGACATTACTATTATTATACAACATTTATGTGTTTTTATCTCAAAAGCGGATATAGTCCCTATTGTTTATAATATGTATATGAATACCAGATCAGCATGAATATAACCGATAAAAACCGGGAATATTTAGAAAGAAACATAATTACATAATTTTATATACCCCATTTTTCTCGCGTACCTTTAGCGTGCCACAATCACCTAAAATAACAAATTATTACACCACAAAAATAAAAAGATAACAGAAGACCTACAATTTCATACAACAATATCGTCCCTTATAGTTAATAACTGTAACATAAATATCCACCGAACCGCATCATATAACTTGGAAGCCAGTTAAAAAAGCTATTTAAGTATAAAAATATGATATTGGTTAACTTTGGGGGCGTTTCAAGGTAATAACGCTTGGTATATTGTACTTTATTAGTGTTAAGGTGGTTGAAGTTAGACTTTAGAAGTTAATTAAAATCGTTTCAGGAAAGACTTTATCCAATTAGTGAAAACATAATAATTAGACCTAACAAGTTGAGTTGTAGTTTTTGCTCGTAAACTTTCATTTCTGTAGTTATTAAGTATGTAAGAACTTTTAACTAGTCGGTGATTTTAAAAGTTAAATGTAAAAAAAAAAAACGATTTATATGCCGCAATGCTTTTAACTATAATAAGTTTTAGTTTCGCGGAATAAGGTCTAAAATCTTTTGTCTTTCAAATGTTACATTATTTACTTTATCATTATTTCTTCACTCTTGTGTATTCGTGTCTCAGCTAATAATTTTGGTTCTTATTTGCATATTTCACGACAATATTCAAGTTCGATAGTCTTTATTTTTAAATGCATGGTAATGTTGCTTGTATCATATTATATACCATCATCATCCCCCGCAACTACTTCATCTACTGCCGGGCGTAGGTATTCACTTGTTTATGCTACTTCTCGATCCGTCGCTACTCTTAACCATGTTCAGTCAACGGCTTTTGTTATGTCATCTACCTATCTTACTGCTGGACGATCAACGTTTCTTTATCCAGTTCTGGAACGTAATTCAATATCGCTTTGCTCCACGTGTCTATGATTATGATTTAAACTAGGTTTTGGTTTGTTTTATTTCTTCTTTCAGCTTCTATCTTTAATTATACTATTATTCTTAATATCTTACTAAGCTTAAAATGATATAAGATTCGTTTAATCGCAATGTTATACAATCAAAAAAATATAAATACATTAGATTTTTGCATATTTCTTTAGTTTTATATAATTATATAATTAATAAGTTATTTTTTAGATAGACTAATAAGTTCGATTAGTTATACAAATATATATCTGTAACTATCAAGTTTTGATTGTACATATAGATTATCTTTGTTATCACAAATCGTGAGATGATAATCGTATTATTGCATTATTAATTAATTCTAATCTCATTTGAAAATAATACAGCAAGCGGTCTATGTGAATACCGAAACCGCACAACTAATTTGAAAGCTATGGTTTATAGACAAAGAATTATAAACATTTAATGTGAACCGAAGATCAAAAACCGCTACAAGTTTATAAACATAGCTCATTTGTAATGAACAAACTCATCAGAATTTCATTCTCAAAATAATTAATATAAAACAATTTTCATATCAGGAACGGAGTTAATTTTAAATATTACTGTACAGAATTCTGAGCCCCACATAATGTACTCGGCAAATAATTTCATTTCCTTTGTATTAGATTCATAATAAAGGCTGTTAAATGCACTTTATTATTACATTCCAGTGTTTATTACAACTGATTTCTGAGAATATAAAGTATAGTATAGAATATATAATATAGTAGTACGCTTTACTATAAAGTGTAAATATAAAGTAACAGATTATAAATGTACTGCTAGGCTAGGGTGTCCCCGCGTTTTAAAGAGACGAGTGTATTTCGTGGCATGTGTGCATATGTGGCAGATTTATACCTGTCATATGCCGGTCAATGCGGTTTCGTGGGAAAGCGTCACGTGGCAGTTGTTTATCCGACAGATGAAAGTTTCTTTTGTTTTCTTTATCACCAAATACAAGATTTAATTAAATTAGCTAACACAAATGAAGCACATGAAATTTCAGTGGTACTTGCTTGCAATTCAATCCGCAATCGTAACGTTTTCCTATCACAGATCCATTTCGACCTGTCTTAGTCGATAGCAAACTCAGGTCATGTTCATCTAAATATATAGTTTTCTTCGGGATTAGTGCAGAACCGTTTAAGTCACCAATATAATTCAAACGGCAAACTGATTTGAGTATCTATGCTTAGATTTGAATTGTAATTAAGTCGTGTTATAACAGACCCAATGTGAATTCCATAATTAGTAGGGCATATAAGAAAAACATCTTAAATTGCTAAAGTTTAACGCCTTATATATAAACGTTGTTTAAATATTAAATAATTATTATTGATTTGACATTCGAAAGAAGATCACAGCATTCGTTATCTTATTACCCTAAAATTAATTTCCAGGTAAAGCCGTAACATTATGAGCTCAAATCACTTTGCAGTTTCATATAAGACTGGAGAATTGAAATAAATTTGGATGTTTTAGATATTGAGACCCTCAGTCCCAGCATTTCCATCCGGTCCTTGGTGAGAGTTGTTCCGACTTCGGCCAAGCATGCCGCCTCCAGAAAGTCCCGGCCGTCGCGGTGATGACAGTGTCATCCGCGTAACACAACACCACCATACCGAGAAGGACGGGAGCTCTGAAGAGCCAATCGAAGCCGACGTTCCACAGAATTGGGCTGAGAACCGACCCCAGTGGAACGCCGCAGCCCACTCGACGTCGGACCAACTTCCCGTCGCCCCTGCCCAGACAACCTCTCGGTCCTAGAGGTACGTCTCCAACAGTCTCCTCAGATAGGTTGGCACCCCATGGTATCGGAGTACCTTCCTGATCGTCTTGAATGGGAGACTGTTAAAGGTGTTTGCAAAGTCTAACGACACTGCCAGGACCACTTTCCCCTGGACCACCGCTTCCGCGGTCCGAGTCTTCAGGGTATTTAGAGCATCGACCGTTGAATGGCCTGTCCTGAATCCGAACTGAGCCTCTGAGAGACCCGGACCGACCTCGTCAAGGTGTTGAACGAGACGGGCTGCGAGAATCTTGCTTAAACATCTTGCTCGTCTCGTTCAGCACCACTATCGGCCTGTATGCTGAGGAGGAGCCTGGCGATCACCCCTCATTCGGCAACAGCACCAACTTCATTTGCTTCCAAGTTTTCGGAAATTGCCCGCTGCACAGAAATTCATCGAACAGCTCCCCAAGCCTTGCACCTAGGTATTCCAGGGCATCGCACAGATCACGGCCTGGAACGCCGTCCGGACCAGGCGCCGTGTATTTGGCCATCAAGCGGTTGAGGGCCATCCCCATTTCTCACTCTGTGATCAGCGGTGGAGCCACTGCGTCCTCTATCTTAGAGCAAGAGGCCATAGGCGGAGGGACAAACTCGCCTGGAAGGGGAAACAACTTCCTGACCAGGCGCAGGAGGACCAGCAGGTGGCAGCATCTCCGTTACAGGGGTGGTTTGGGTGCGAAACTTTCCGCGAACCCCTCGATAGGGTCGCCCCCATGGGTCTCAGTTGAGGCCCATCAGCAGCTCCTCAAAACGCATGGATAACGCAGCCGAGGACACGATGATTCGCTTCAGTATTATTCGTATCTTGCTTGACAACATTCGATTTAGATAACGAACACGTCCGCACGCTGCGACGGTCAACGACACAATCCATAATTGAACAACCCTTCCCTAGACAAATTATTTGGAAAAGGATAAATGACGTAATAATTGTACTAAAACAATTATTTTATTAAAAATTAAACTACCCTCGTAATTAACTTTTTTAATAAAAAAACTATAAGCCCACGACAAATGAATACATAGAATAATGGCCCGAAATGCGGTATTTTTGCTTAACAACAATAAAACATTACACTTAAGACTTTTATAATATTAACATTTTGAACTATTAATATTTCTATCATACATGACCCAATCATAAATAAATGTAACATGACAAGTATATAAAAAAATCTTAACAATAAAGATTTGTGTCCAACAAATCATAAAAGATTTCTCTCTATCACAAAAAAGGTTTCACGAGCAATATCAATGAATTCCAGGACTAAGCTGGACAATTTTCCATAATATAAAAGAAACAACTTGCAATAGAAAAGTCAGGGTAAGGAAAAGTAGAGAGAAGTTCATAGAACAAACATAATTGGAAGTGCATGTTTTTCTAAATCAAAATAAAATAAATTTTCTTCACTAAGATTTGTAATATCTTTCTGTTATTTAAATAAACCATTGCTTTTATATGTCAAGCCTGAAGCAGGTGAAGTCTGATGCCTTGCTTCTACTTAGTAATACAATTTGAAAGGTTTGGTATATAAAAAAATTAATGCGTACAGTACAATGAGGTTGCGCAAATTAAATGTTAAAAAATTCTAATATGGCCGGTGGTCCTCTTTCGTGGTACTACTACTGTAACGTCACAGCCGTTGTTGCCGCAACAAGCCTATTTTTATTAAACGTGACTTGACGATGAAGGGCAAGTAGGTACATCCGTTGGAACACGTGAATCTTAATCGAAGGTGACGTGTTAAAAATCAAGCATCACTGAATTTTCAAATGCTTAATTTATGTTTATAATTTCATTAATTTAAATTCAATTTAGACTTTCTATCTAGAAGAATAGGTCTTAACCCAGCTCAATAGAGCTCACAGCTCATCCAAAGGCAGTCTCTTTAATATTAATCAATATTCATTAATATAAACATTTTAAAATTACGTTTATGATCAAATTACATTAAATATTATAATAATACTTACATCCTCGTATTAATCTTTGTATTAATTCAATATGCACCATTATAGTAAAATTGTAACTTCATGAAATTACTAGCTTAAATTTCATACAAATCCATTCATTGTTTTTGCGTGAATGAGTAACAAAGATCCAACTATCCATCATCACAAACAAATTATTATATACGCATGATACCATTTCTAATAAATTTATTTTTCGTTGAAATAAACAGCGTCCATTGTGCTAAATGCAAAACATCATAATGATAGCTTCTTAATGGAAAATTGCGTAGTAATTTCCTTTTCATTTGCGTGGGATTTCCACAACGCATCGTTTTCAATTAACAACAATAAAATGATACTATCGTTTTATACAGTGTGTTTGTATCGTGTTTTTTATTTTCCAATGTGAAATACAATGGGTTTAATTCTGTTCGGAGTGCGTATTGGTAAATGTACAATATTTAGGATTCATAGTTATATTCTTTACTAGTTCTTGTACGGCGTATACACCAACTTCTACATCGCTTAACAGATCGCCGTGGCAATTGGTATACATTTCAGCACGTGAAATATTTTAGTACAAATCTTGTCGAATAATAACTTAAAACAAATTTAAAGAAGCTTTGTCGCAAAGAAGCTTTGTTATAAATATTTAACGGCCTTTCTTATCAACATTGCTTAGCGGATGATTAGTTAAATAATGCTTCTTACCAACTTAAAAAAAAAACAGTGTCACTATTTTAATATTTGACTCGCAATGAGTCATAGATATAGATAGAGGCTTTAAAATATTATTTACGGTTAGACCCGTTACGGATCCGTCCCGTTGTAAAGCTCACGATCGATCAGCGATAGAATCGGGTCGCATTTTGCGTAAACATCATAACGTCGAGTTATTTATTACGTTAAGGGAATAAAATATCTCCGACCCTGTATCGGAATAGTATGATAACATGGTTTATTTTAGCGGTCGCCTCATAAATTATTATGATTTGAAATTCCGTTTTAGAAATGATTTGTGTAGTTTGTAAAATGTTTGATTCGAGTGATATTTAAATTTATCTAGTAATGTTTATATAGCTGATGTTGAATGTGCGGACTTTTACAGAACGTTTTACATTTTTTAAATAAACAAAAAATTCTATTCTTTATTTAAAGAAATGTAAAAAAAATTATAACTTTTTCTGTCGTTTGACAAAATAGATCTCATAGCGATGAGGTTATCATCTACCTTGTTTTCTGTATTTAATGTACAATACTGCTCATTTATATTATTGTTTATTCTATCTAATAATAATATTCTTATAAAAAAAAAATATATATAGTAATAAAAAATCGTAGAACAAAAAAATAAAAATTAAGCGATTCCGTCAAACGGATACAACTTTACCGTATTGAATAAATAACGCAAATAAATCGAAGAATTCCATATTTTTCATCATTAAGCATTATGTCATCCGAAAAGGAGCCAATCCGGCCCATCTGAAATTCTAAGCGCAGCGAACGATCATTCTTTTCACAGCGCATTAGGTACGCAGGGGCTCTGTTACGATTTGAAATCCGCATAACGACATCTTTAGCTTACGTACAATCGTAGAATAAAGACTGTGAAAGCCTATGCTTAGTGATATGATTTTATCAACTTCATACAAGGCCGATTTGAATAAAAAAGTTAGCTAATTGGTGTTACTAAATTTAAAATTACTTACCTAATTCGATCAAAATTCGAAAATGAGATGAAGAACATTTGTATTTTAGCTAAGGATTACTGAATCAAACCGAGCAAACCTGCTGAATTTTCATATGCTTAATTTGTATTTATAAGTCCAGCCATTATTTATAAAACCAGCGGAAAATCTTCACATATTTGTCATCCACCCGTAACCATCAACCCGTATTGGAGCAGCGTTGTGGACTAAGCTCCAATCCTTCCTCTCATAAAAGGAGAGACCTTAGGTCAACTGTCGGGCATTTATAGGCTTTTACTATATACACAGGTTATATGGATATTTAAAAGTTAAAAAAAAGCTTAAAATATTAAAGGTCTTTCTTACTTATAAATACTCAGCAGCTGTTTAGTCACTCACTGAATACGTCCATTCTGTCATTATTGATTTGACATTTGAAAGAAGACACAGCGTTGTTTCAATAATCACTCGTTCAATTAATAAACAATGCTTATGAATTACATCCATTAATAAAAACTAAAAGGTCTGATAGCTCATTATTTATAATTATATAGAGAAAATATAAAAGTAAGTTCATTTATTTAAGGGACTGCGGCTTACCCACTCAAACACTCATTACAAACTTTTATAGTTCTAAATTTATAGAGCAAAATATTCAATTAATTTAATACCATTACGGCGTTATTCATCAAAGACATAATTCATTGAGTGTTACCTCAACGTTACTCTAGAAAATGTTAACATGAGAAGAAACGCCACTGTAAAGGATTCAATGGTTACAAAAATCTATTTTCATATAAAAATATGATAACATTTATTTCAATTAGGTTGAAATGCGGCCAGAATTGGGCTCGTTACGTTTAATTAATGCCGAAGTAAGGACGTTGGAGTTTTTTAAGCGCGCCTCGGGTGCTTTAAGGTGTGGATTTCGTTTATAATTTTTGGACGCGCTCTATGTATAAAAAATATTTATTATATGGTGAATAGTTTTTTGTTTAAGAGCTACTGATACCAAGCACTTATCATATTATATTTTAACATTATTTATCTGCTAAATACCTACTTTTTGTCTTTTTTAATTGTATAGTTTAAGTGTATGTGTTGACAACGAACACCGATGTTCGGCTAAATCCAATAATGTTTTTGTCACACCGTTGTTAATACAGTACAATATAAAAGAAATGGTATATATTATTAAATATAGAAACCATAAACAGCAATGCGTAGTATTATTGGGTTCCGGTTTAAAGATTCACCCTAAGAGAGTATAACTATAGACACAAGGGATGTTGTTTGACATCTTATTTCCTAAAGTTAATGGCACATTGGCGATGTAATGGGTGGTTAATATTACAATGCTAATATCTATGGTCGGTAGTAATTACTTATACATTGCCATTTGTGTTAATATTTTTATAATAGTTATAATATCTATGGGCGGTATTGGTCACTTATATAAGGTGACCCACTTGTCAATAAAAGTTAGTCTTCGAGAATGGTTACGAATATATGTCGATACGGATTGAGTTTCCAGTGTCCATTTTAGTTTTACTAACGGACTTTATTTAACTGTTATTGGAATTTCAAAACAATTTTGAGTTACGGATCGTTTTTGGTATCCATCAGTGCGTGAAAGCGTTTCGCTTGTTTCATGAATTTTCGATGAACGCTTTCTCGTTTCACGTAAAAACTACAAACGACGTTTTTATGGCTTGTTTTTTCGCGGACACGAAGTTTAACAAGGAAACGAATATAAGTATATTCACTAATTATAGATTTATTTATTGGGATGTCTTGGTCATAAACTTGTTGCAGTCTAAAGATTATTTTATTTTAATTGAATAAAAAAAAAATAGTAAGTATCGACATAAAAATTAGATTTTTTGTATATTAAATCATAAGAGACATTAGCAGCAAGTAATATATATATACGCATGTGACAGAGTTTCGGTAGACACATGCAAGTTCTCTGACAAAATATAACGCTGAGCACGAGATATACACACCACGTAAGCACATAAAAATCAGTGCTAGCTTGGGTTTGAATCCTTGGCCGTGTTCCACACTTTCTTTCTACTGGCCGAGCTCAGCTCTTGACTACTTGTGGTCGATCGGTTGATAACAGTCACAGATTGCACAATAATAATATAATAATAATTGCTTATAGATTAGACTACGCCATCATAAACCAATGCTGTAAAGTTTCAGCTGGAGCAGTAGAATGTATTAGTAGAAGATAGTAGTGTTTATTTTTGTTTCCTTTTTGTATCTGTTTAACTGTTTTCTTTTTTATTATTGTATAAATTAGTTCTGTTACTTGAATAAAAAAATTATATTTATTATTATTATCTTTTTTTTAATTTACGACCATTTCTAAATTGGACTAAGTAGTTTGAAATATTTCCCTCCGCCACATAAAGATTTACATACATATAAGATACCGATAACAGTAATACTACAATTATTTAAAGCATAGATTTTATATATATAATTAAATAGAACTTAAATAATTAAGTTCTAAATTATTCCGTTCTTAAGTTTCTTCTTTTATTTAATTATTATTATAAAAATGAAAACTTCATCAATGAATGTCAATTATATTCAAAGTTATTTTATTCAATCGCTGAACTTCGAGAAGTATGTTTATATATAAAAAGTTTTCTAAATGCTAATAAATACGATCGGACCTCGGGAACATACCAATGAATAATTCATGATTAGTATTGAGTTTAAGTTATTGTGATCTCTTATCCTTTTCTTATCTTATATAATGAAGTGAAAAGCAATGGTTTCGAATTACCATTTTTATTCGACATTTAAAAAGCAAAGTATTTAACAGTAACGAGGTTTTTATACGGTTAAAATTTTCCTTACGACCACTTAGTGGACTTTAGTTCGAGTCACCAAAATGTATTTTCTTATGGATTCGTTTAACAAGAGTAGTCTGTCATACTCTGGACCGCGTCTTATCAGATAATATTAAGACATGTATTAAGTAATGAGGCACCCTACCCAACAAAGTGATAACTATATAAAATCTACTTAAGTGTGTATTAAACTATGTCCTTTAAAAAAATATTTTTAGGTTGTAACTCACATTTGCAGTTAAATAACATTAATGGAAGTAATATCTCGTATTATAACGTAACACGTGGTGAAGGAAAACGTGACGAAACCTGCATATGTCTTATTCCACTGAAATTCTGCCCTAGTGAATAACATCAACCCACATTGGAGCAGCGTGGTGGAATAAGCTCCAAACGAAAAAAAAAAAGAGAGGAGGTCTTAGCCCAGCAATGGGACATTCACAGGCTCTTACTTACTTACTTATTATAACGTAACATATTATCAACGTATATAAATAATACTATTTTTCAGCTGATGTCGCATCCTTGTAACATCCTTGTTAATCCTTATTATTATACAAACGCAAAAGTGAGTTTGTTTCAAGAAATTTTGCACACGCAGAAGTACAGAAAGATAAAGGGTACTTAACACTTCTCTGTCCTTACACACAGGCTAAGCCGCAAGGAGGAATCTAGTACTTTATAAAGTAAACTTAGTGCATTAGATAAGTATAATCATAACGGTTCATTCAAAGTTTATTTTTATTAAAACACAAGTAGCAACAAAATGTATGTGCATTTAAAAAAAAAATTATATATATATATATACTTTTAATATATTATCATAAAAATCTTATAGCTTAGATCAACACATTTTCGTAGCAATATGTTAAAATAATAAAATTGTAAAACTTTCTTTACGTGATATTGGAATGGTTCATCATTGATATAAAAGAATAATTTAAGCTTATAAAAAATATAAGGTAAAGTAAACAGAAAAGATAATATTTGAAAAATTACAAATATTAGTTACGAATTTTTCGCAAAATGCCTAGTAAATTTTAACTATTGAGTGTGCGTATTAGTTATGTTTTGGTTTCATTCGAGCTGTCATTTTCCTCCACTTTGCCCAATCAGCGAAACGGGCTTCGGGTACTGTAAAAAAAGGATAATAGTTTTTGAACACAAAAACTATATGTGTACGTCTAGCACGAACATACAACAAATTATTTTCTCATTTAGACCTGTTTCACTTATCCAAAAAACAATTGAGGAAATAAATAACACTATCTTACCGCCAAAAATAAACACGCACACACACACACCCACACGCACACACACACAGAAACACACACACAGAAACACACACACACACACACACACAAACACAAACACATACACACAGAAACACACACACACGCATGCACAAACACACATACAAATACCCATACACTTGTGAATATTCTCTTGTCACAAACGTCAACAATTTTCTTTAGACCTACTTTCTTTTTGTTATCCACTTTGTTAAATATATTATATTAAACACTTTATATTGTAATCTTTGTGGCCATAGTCTTCATGAAATTTAAAAAACTGTACAAATATAATCTGTATACGATATAAATATGCTATTGATTACAAATAAATAAATAAATAAACAAATGTTTCATTTTACTTAAAAGTTGGTTTACTCTATAAAAGTATTATTCTAAATAAAAAGAACTACTTCAGTTAGTTAATTCAAATAACTCTTCGGTCTAGTTTTAAAGTCCTTGGCTCAAAGTATAAGACCACAAATAGTCTATTGAGTTTTTCGAAATTCTTAATAGTAGCCTGGTGTATGGAAATTGGTAGTATGTACAATTCCGTGCCTTCAGTTATACGGGTAATCATCTGTCTAATAAATATATAAATTTGTACGTCTATCTGTCTAGCGTATTCTTGATTTGACTGTGCGACTGCGACTCCATACTAGCTAAACCTCATAGTGATAACACTATGTCTGATATGACAGTATACAATGGTGGCGAAGCTTTACTTGGTGGTATACCAGATATCAATATAGCATATTTCTATGTATTTATGTGGTGGATAAGCCACAGTTATATTAGACATAGTATTTTTTCAGCCTTTTGCTCTGCACTGCTGGACGAAAACCTCCCCCATAGAACGCCTAGAATTTTAGAATAAAAATGCAATATTCGATAGACGAGCCGGTTGGCGTGGTTGGTAGACCTGCCTTTCACGCCGCCGTGGGTTCGATTCCCACCCAGGACAGACATTTGTGTGCATGAACGTATCTGTTTGTCCTGAGTCTGGGTGTAATTATCAATTTATTATTATTAGTATTTACAAAAAAAAAGTAGTATTTACAGTATATCAATTGTTTGGTATCTGTGAATAATGTCCCAAGATATTATTATATTGTATTATTATTAATTCAAATATGAACGCTTTTATACATTTTAAGTTGGATTTATCTATTGTTATTCAGAAAATTGCCGTGATTTACAGTACAAAAAGGGAATACAAATAATCCATTAACCGTTTTGTTTTGCACCTATCTATCTTCAAAGCTGACATTGGAAAAATGGAACGGGATGATTCAGTTATTTGAAAAAATGATCTGGTGTCCCCAGAAGATTTCTGAAGAAAAATAATTCGTTATAGCCTAACATCGAGCCGAGGTAATTAATTATCAGTGAAGGGAATCTAAATTATTTAATTATATGTGAGTCGATTGGGAGAAAACAAACCGTTCGTTCATGTTGGCCATTTTATTGTAGACAAGTCAATTGCGAAAACGTATTATAACGTACAAACATAGAGGCAGTTTTGTGTTCCCTATGATAAGCCGATAGGACAAAATAAGACACAACTTTAGACAAATCAGGGCTCAGGGTTAAGCGTGGGAGCTTAAAGACTGCCAACAGACTCTAGTCTTCTATAGAATTTCTTGACGGTAACATTTTATTGACCTAATCCAGGAATTGAAATCTGACTATCAAAACTGGTAAGCTTTATAGTCTAATCACAACATCTATCAGGAATGAGTACGTACATGCTACGAAGTAGCTATAAAATATTAACTATAATTAATTATATATTATTATCATGAATAATATTGTTATTCTATTAAATATTACATGTCTAAAGGTTGCCTTGAGATTGCTCTTTTAGAGATAAAACCCTTGTTATGTAATATTGTACACCCCAAGGGGGTGTCTCGTTAGTTATATATATTATGGAATCGATAAAATATTAGGTGTGTCAAAAATAATATATTTAGGCAAGTTAAACAGTCCGGACTGTCATCGATTATAATGATGTAATAAATTGCATTAACCAAAATTGCTAAAAAATATATCTTTCAGTTGATTCTAATGCCAGAAAGTTATATGCGGCATCAAAATTGCAGTGCAATTGCATAAGTCGGGTTTCATCGTTCCGTGAATAAGATACATTTGTGACTTCCAACAGAATACCACTTGACATTTGGTTTTTTTTTTTATGGCATAGGAAGGCGGACGAGCGTATGGGCCACCTGATGGTAAGTGGTCACCAACGCCCATAGACATTGGCATTGTAAGAGATGTTAACCATCGCCAACGCGCCACCAACCTAGGGAACTAAGATGTTATGTCCCTTGTGCCTGTTATTACACTGGCTCACTCACCCTTCAAACCGGAACACCACTATAGCAAGTACTGCTGTTTTGCTAGTAAGTAGTGATGAGTGATGAGCTTGCACAAAGCCCTACCACCGAGTAAGTATTAACTCGTATTCGAATTTAAACATTTGAAAAACAATTTCGAAGGTAACAACAATTTTAAAAGCTAGCGGCATAAAACGGATATTTTAACGTGATAAAATGGCGGACCCAACACACCGAGACGAATAAAAGTTACGATGGATGTTTTAAATAATTTTTTGTCTGTTTTGTGTTTTAATACTATTTATGCACTGATGTGTTAAACGTATTTTTTTATATATATAGTAACGACATCAAATTGGATAATGTTGTCATAATATATCCATCGGTATAGGACTGCTACAATGCCACTATATAACTTATATTTATGTATATACTTAGAAATTTTGGCTTCATTGGTCTAGCGGATAGCTTAAGCTGCTGATTCTGATTTCAAACCTCGCATCAATAAAACGCTATTGGGTTTTTTCCATCGATAAATTCTTACTAACCCGGAGTCCGGAAATTGGCAGTGTTTAAACTCTCGTGCCTTGGGAAGTATGTAAAGTCTGAACTCTTTCCGGTCGTGTCAGATTTGCTATCAGATTATGAGAGTGAACAACAGTTCTGTTTTCACTTGCACAATATAATGTCCTATGCAGTTAGCTAGTCTCTCTTAAGAATAAGAGATATCTTTAATCGGTCAGGAGGACAGCGTCAGTTCAAAATTTATTTTTACTAGTTATGTAAATTAATTGCAATTGTTTAGAGGTTACATTATCCTCCGTCATGTCAATTTTATCAGACCGAGTTTCTTATAAAAGCTGAACGGTGAAAGTGAATACCTTAACTGTGACATTAACCTATTATGCTCTACTAGAAAGCTGTTCGGGCAATTTATAATCTCGGCGCTCGAGACCTCAGTGTGTTAAGTATTTCTACTTTAATTGCAAAATAACAATATGTTTTCAACGGTATTATATATAATCATAATCATATAAAGAGCCAGGATAGTCCACTGGCTAGTATTCATCAATCTTAACCACAAATTGTGGGATCATTCTTATATAAAAAAAAATCTTATAGACTATACTATACTTAATTTATTAAGCTCATTAAGAATAAATTCATAATCTTTCTCAATATCTTTCTCTCTATGCGTGTAATTGGTGGTATATTTTGCGCAATAAGAAATACTTATCATATTTTTAAAAAAAAGAACAATGTATTTAGTGACTATGATTTTAGACAAATAAATGACAGTTATCTAGTTTCTAGACATCTCCGATCCTTATCGAGGATTTGTAGCAGAATTTGTAGTGTTTAATATTTCCATAAGACAGTTACAAAAAGGGACAGAAATATTTCTGAAAGGGCCACTTGCGTTACAAATAAAATTGACTAGGTTTTAAGTCTACAAATAGCAAGGTCTTAGTTTCAATCCCGGGTTAGCCATAAAAAAGTTATTTGGTTAGTCTGTCAAGGAGATTTCAAGTTGTTAATTTATATTTTACGATCAGAAAATCTGTGGATTAGCTAGTTAGTAATAACTCGACCAACTCCTCGTATGAAACTGCTATTTCGTAACATAAAACGTACATAAACAATGTGAAATCATAATTATATTTGCTAAATTCAATATATACTATAAATAGTTTCTTATAGAACTTGTATTTGTTTTCTCGTTAACTTTTCATAATAATTAAATAAATAGGAAATTGTACGTTAGTAGAGGAACACACGTTGGTGATATATATTTCACCAGATATTTCGTTGTGATTAACTACATTTTATAGGAGTATATATACACACACATACGCAGGCGTTACACGTACACGTGTACAATTAAAGGTAATTAAGCGCCCTTAATATACTATCCGCTTAAATTTCTAGTGTACTAGACTTAAAAAGCAATGTGAAGAGTGTAGAACATATAAAGAGACTAATAATATGTTTCAGATGTTCATGTTATTACATCATACAAGAAAATATGGCCACAAATTTACCCCACAAAAACTGCCGTTCGTCAAATAGACTTTAAAGCTTACGCTTAAGCCAACGTAGAGGCCGCTGATAAGTCCACCATTGATGAACATACAGTTTACTTTTATCCGAGAAATAAAAGGATTCCTAGAAAATTTAAATCGCTTAAATATAGAAACAAAACTCTTAAATAATATAAAAATCGCTTTTTGGTAAGAGCATGTGACAATTATAAATAGTAGATATATTTAACGTAAATATGTTTAGATTCTTAGAAGCCTTAAAAAACTCTATTTGTCATTAATATTCTTATTGTTTTTGTTTGTTACACTTCATATTACTTTAAAAAATATATATATTTTATGTACTTTAATTACTTGTTCTTATTAGGTTCACTCCATGTTTTAATGTAATAGTGGAAACTTTGTTGGCTTATGTGAGACTTATATTGATATCAAGTGTTTGTGTGTTATACTGTGCTGTGTGTTTCCCAAATAAATAAATAAATATTTGACGCCAAAATGAATTGAATCGCGAAATGAAAACTCATATTCAAAATCATTGATCTCATTGAGAACCGAGATGGCACTAATTGCGAGTCTAAATCAGGTAGACTACTGAAATTTTAGTACTTAATTTGCGTTCATTATTCAAACCAATACCGGACATTACTTCAGTATTTACTAAAAAAAAAAAAAAGAAAATCTGTTCACATTCAAAAACCTTGTTTAGCTATATGATAACTAATTTGTTATATATCACAGAACGTAATACACTTTTTAAAACATTAATGAGAACATAATATAATAGTAAATAATAGACAGTAAAGAATTAAGCTTATAAGGAGAAGAACTATTTCGAAATGCTGGTTCACGACTGGATGGTATGTTACATGACGGTTGCTTCACAATGTTTGAGCTTGAATTTTGAGCATGAAATAATACATTATAACTTGTCAGGTTGTAAGCCCATCTTCACCTTTAGCATATATACACTAGATCGCCTCACCTGATTTTACTTGGTGGTAGGGCTTTACGCAAGCCCGTCTGGGTAGATAGCACCCAGATAGAGCATATCAAGTAGCAATACATAGAGTTGTAAGTTCAGATTTGATAAGTGAGTGAAACAGTGTTAATACATTGTCGATGTAAAGAATGGTTAATGGCGATCTGACAACGTCACTGTCTATCGACCGTGGCAATCAGGCGGTACATTTGCCAGTCTGCTTACTTATTTATTTTATTTATTTAATACTTATTGCACAACAAAACCAACCTTCGGTGAATGAAGCTTTGCAAGAGAACAGGTAGATGCATTTAAAAATTCAATGGAGAAACTAAATAATACATAAAAACAATTAGAGTATAGCAATAACTACATTCCAATATATATATATATAGTTATATATAGTTATATATATATATATATATAGAAGCCGAGATAGCCCAGTGGTAAGAACGCGTGAATCTTAACCGATGATCGTGGGTTCAAACCCGGGCAAGCACCACTGAATTTCATGTGCTTAATTTGTGATTATAATTCATCTCGTGCTTGACGGTGAAGGAAAACATCGTGAGGAAACCTGCATGTGTCAAATTTCACTGAAATTCTGTCACATGTGTATTCCACCAATCCGCATTGGAGCAGCGTGGTGGAATAAGCTCCAAAACCTTCTTCTCAAAAGAGGAGAAGAGGCCTTAGCCCAGCAGTGGGACATTCACAGGCTGTTACTTTATATATATATATATATATATATATGGCAGTGGGCGGGGCACATCGCTCGCAGAACTGACGGCCGCTGGGGCAGAAAGGTTCTCGAGTGGCGACCACGAACCGGAAGACGCAGCGTGGGCAGGCCCCCTACAAGGTGGACCGACGATGTCGTGAGGATCGCGGGAAGCCGTTGGATGCGGGTAGCGCACGACCGACTATCGTGGAAATCCTTAGAGGAGGCCTTTGTCCAGCAGTGGACGTTTTCCGGCTGAAATGATGATGATGATATATATATTATATAGTTATAGTGTAAAATTATATATAGATAACTTCAAACTACATACTATTTCGTACATACATATATACAAACATACCTTACTTAGAGATTGACAAATAATAACTTTTTAAGCGATGCTTAAAGATGTTCAATGAATTCGATTGCCTAATATTTTCATACCTTAATGCCTTCATTATACTAAGTTCTATTATTCTAAAACTAAGCTTGGAATAGCTACGTTCACAAAATAACCAGAATAATAAAAAAGTTATAAAAACCTTATGGTAGAGGCATTGAACTGATCTACACAGCTACACCTTGTTAGTTGAATTAACAGTTAAAATATCTCAACATCGAATGCTCTTATTTCGTGTCAACGCCCAGACAAAAATTAATTAAAGTTTTCGAGTACCTTTGGAAAAACATACGTAAAAATGAGATGATCACTGCTATATAAACTTTAGGGTTATGTTTGAATAAAAATCAGAAGTTACTCCTATTTTCTTACACAAAGTATTGTTTATGGTAAGGTTTACCAATTCCATTAGCAATACTGCTTGAGATAGTATTTTTATATCAAAATACGAAAGTAAAAATGTTTTATTTAAAGTTACAATTCTCTCAATTTTCAAACGTATGTACGAAGATTCCCAATTTCATAATTACCTATTTACTTAAAATGCATTTTCAAACCATGCGCGATGACATAATCGATTCAGGTATTGATGTATGCTCGTTAAACCATTTTCGTGTTAAGTGCATCAATGCCGTCAATACTTATCATCAGCGTCACCAAACCGTCGCAAGCGTCGCAAAACCTGTCACCATAAGGGGCAGAAAATAACCCACCAACAAAAGTAATCCCAAGAAGGGATGGCGTCAAATAAATTGGTTGCAGTACGTAAAAAAAAATCAGTGAACGCAGTCTTTAAATAAATGGGAAAAACAAGTAGACAAAATGAATCATAATTACAACCTATATAATCTTCTAGGGCATAAGATATTTTATTGTTTTTAATTATAAGCGGACTGACAAATGAACCACCCGATGGAAAATAATCACCACAGTCCATAGAAATTGACTCTGTTAGAAATATTAACCATTCCTCGCATCGCCAATGCGCCACCGACCTTGGGAATTAAGAAATGATGATCCTTTTTGGATGGTCCAGTACATTGGTTTGCTTTCAACGTCAATACTACTAAATGATACCAGAACACCACAATATTAAGTAGTTTTATTTAGAGGTAGAATTGGTGATGAATGTGTGGTACCTACACAGACGGTTAAATTCGTGGTTGCACAATGCCCTATCACCAAGTAAAGTTATTTTCATACAAATTTCCAAAAAATCCGTGAAAACGTTTTTTTTGTTGTACTATGTTATTACAAACAACATTACTGAATACTTAAAATATTTCTTTTGTATTTAAATGCTGTGTTTAAAATTCCTCAGCTGCGGCAATATCCAAAAGAATGCAAAATGCAGAACGTCTTTAATCTCCTTCTTGTTGGAAACTTCTAACATCCAAAATATTCAACTTAGAACACTGAATTTATCAACGTTATAGTGCACGTCATGCTTTTAGCTTTCCGAAACAATGGATTACTTTGCGCAGAATTCCGCAAATTGAAAGGCGAAAAATGTTTACGGTTAACCATAATTAGTTGAATGAATTTCCGTCCTAAGTTTATCGCTTGAAAACATTTCGTGGTTAGACACATGTCTCTGAGATCTTGACTGCTTTATTGGTCTAGTATCCAGCTAATGAGGCAGTTCTATACTTTTCAGGACCTGGGTTCAAATACTCAGTTAGCAAAATTTATTGAGTTTTTTTTAAGGAAATTCTTAACATCAGCCATCTTGACATTGTTACTCTTGACATTGTTAGTGGCTCGGTGAGCATTTTAAGCTGTTGATCCTGCATATGGTTTTTCTTTTGACGTGTTGTATTGCCATGAAATTCGACTATGAGAATTTGGGAATAGAGTATGCACCTGCATTTATGCTGATTTGTACTCTGTAATATTTCCCACGCCGATTGCATCCTTGATATGGACCGCCGTGACCAAAATCTTCATCAGAAGAATTATATTCATGGACAAACTGCTTAATAAGAGTAAGATCATAAAATTATGAGTAGCAGCTTAATTGATTCGGGATGACGCCTATAAAGATGTGTACAATAGTTTCGCATTTGCTCATATCTAATTACAAATGCTTTTATCAAAGAGACCTAGTTTTTATGACAACTCAAAAAAAATAATGGATACATTTTTTATTTTATGTTATGTAACGTAGTTATTTATTGAAATAATGTACATATTTCAAAATAGGCCAATCGGCGTGGTTGGTAAATTCTTACCTTTCGCGCCGCAGGTCGTGGGTTCGATTCCCATCCAGGACAAACATTTGTGTGCATTAACATGTCTGTTTGTCCTGAGTCTGGGCGTAATTATCTATATAAGTATGTATTTACAAAAGAAAACTAGTATATGTAGTATATCAGTTGTCTGGTTTCCATAGTACGAGCTCTGCTTAGTTTGGGATCAAAGGGCCGTGTGTGAATAATGCCCCAGGATATATTATTATTATATTGCTGCGCTTTAAATCGATACATTTTTACGTGTAAGTTAGTCGTTTTGGTAATAAGTCGAATCGTTGTTCAGTTATGGAACAGGTCCATTACATATGGCCGGTCTAAGCAAGCAACAAGACTAACTCCTGAACCTTTGCCGACAGACCTTTTGAAGATTCTTCGCAAATCACGTGTGGCAAATCTGATATAATAATAATAAGTATAAATTTAGGATAATTATAATATAAATAAAGATAAGTACTAGTTAATTTTTCATGTTTTTAATATCTTAAGTGCAGTAGATTAACAGTACGAATATAGTAACTTTACACATTTTCTTAACGACGTCATTGCGAATGAATTGAGCCATTGCTCAAATTTTATGACCTTTAACACGAATTATCACGTGTTCGACTATGTGAACTAGATAAATGCTATGCTATTGCGGATTAGCAAATTAACGTCTTTACTCTTAATGCAAAAGTCACAATGATAGTAGTAATATAACGTAAATTTTACTAGAAAATATCAACTAATTTATACATATGCTCTCAATTTGCACGTACCATAAGTCCGCACGTCTATATGTATAATAAAAAATAATAAATCAAGCCAGTATAACCCAACCATCGATTTAACAAGAGCATGCAGTATCTAAAAACTTCGTACAGTTTTGTACGAAACATTTAGAAACGGTTTAGAGTAAATTCTTTCATATTTAGTCGACGCGAAAACATTTCGGAGCGAAATATCTATGTAAATATTTTCGTCACACGCTTGATACGATATCGAACGAACGTTTTTTGCAACCGTGTTTCAAAACTGTAAACAATGTTAACGATATTTTCCTCTATATCTGTATATTTGATCGTCATGACAGACTGGATGGAAGCGCTTTGTGCAATGATCGACCAACGGATAGGTGAGTCGTTTAGTTTAACGAACTAGTGTTTTATTACAAATTGTTTTAATGAAGTGATATTATTGGCAAGTTTATTAATGAAGTCTATGATACTATTGGTAGTATAAAAGTCATGAAAAAAACGTGTCTCTTATTTAACAGATACTTTTAATGTTGACAACATTTACTGATTTAATTTTATATACTGTATTGTTATATATATCAAAGAATCTATATATTTCTAGTTCATTCTGGAAAATATATTAAATATCTTGATATTAAAAATGATAATAATTAACTAAATTACGAAATAATATTTATAGTTATGGAGATAATTTTTACAAATAAATATAAAATGTATCAGTATTGTTTAGATCATTTTCTTTGTAAATTAATCAAATATTCTGCCAAAAGCACGTTTGATGAAGAAAACGTATATAAAATAATCGGTTTATTTTTATAGTTTATCTGAGCATAAGAAACATTCAATTATTATCAAACGCAGCAACAAAATGAGGTAATTTGCACTATTTCAGGTGAAAGTGACCGTAAGACCTAAATTGTAACGCTGGTTTAAACATATGCCAAGGCTGAGATTGGCATATCTTACTTTATCGTATAAAATAATAAAATTAAGGACATTATTTTCGCGTTCTGATACAAAATAAAAATCCTCGCATAATATATTTAAAATTACACTCACTAAGCATATGATTAAGCTATACTGAGTCGGTTTAATTCATATTTTACTTCTATTTGCCATCGTTTAGCTTAAAATATTAGGTATGTTATATGCTGTCATTCATTTAAATTATAATTTCTTATTTTTTTATTAAAATTGAAAATATAATTTTAAATCATACATCATAATTATGTAAACGTACTTGACATAAATAATACATATACCTTAAACTTATGTGTGATTTGTCATGACAATATAATGGCGGTATTGCCAGACTTAATAAAATTAATATCCCTTTATTTTTTTTGGGGAATTCTTGTCTTTATGATATGACCATCTGATTGAATTTTTCTTTTTATCTTAATGACAAGTGAACTTTAAGCTAAATAGCACAATAGTAACATTAACATTTGTGGAATTAATGTGTACTGAAACAAAAGCCGGGAAAGAAAAAAGTCGTTTCACGAAAATGGATTTAAGCATTCATCCCAAAATTATACATTATTTTAATGGGATATGTCTGTCACGTCAAACTTTCTTAAGAAACTGTCTCCACATTTTGCATTAGTACTAACACAAGGGGCAATTTTCCAAATTGTTTTCCTATTTTCTGTTAAGTCAAGGATAGAAAATATCTGAGATAGTCTATGTCCAAGATTAGATTTTATATAAAAAAAAAAAACAAAGAGAATCCTCTCTAAATTTTTTACTCTGTATTCATCGTTCATGTAAAATTGCGAACAAAGTTCTGACATGTCACGGATAGGTAACACACTAACAATAGGTTTTCTTTAATTATAAATTCTTTCGATAAACATCACATCGATATTTCACATTTAATCAAGCATTACATAACGTAACATTTTTTATTTAAAACTTACGTACCGTAATAATTAGAAGCAAACATCAAGCCCATCTTAACGATCATAGTTAAACCAACCCAGCCAGCTGCATTAATCAGCGCATGCGAGCAAAACTAACAAGTTCATTAAAACTCCTAACTGTTAATATGCAGTTTTTATATGTACTTACTAAGGTTTTATTCAAACTAGCGATCCCATTATGCCATATGCTGCTTTTTAGTGGGTATTTCGGCGTTCAAGGTGCCCTAGGTACCGGTAACTCCGATCCCCTACTTCACGTGGGGGAAACACGTAATTACATGTTTTCAAACAAAAAGGTCAAATATTATTTTATTGTTTAACTGTGGCATCAAAAGTAATTAGTCGTAAATAAAAAAGTACTTGAATATGTAAGCAGTAAATTAGTAATAATTGCATCAATAACTATTCTTATAGTACGTAAGCGATAGTTTTCCTAAATCGCGCTAACAACATTCTCTGTAACGATTACCGTACGTATTGTAATATAAATACTAAAGTGAGTTTGTTCACCCAAAGATAGCGAAATTTAGCATACACACTGTCAGAGGTACAGAAAAGTACAAAAGGTACCGAACATCTCCCCTTCATCACACGCTTGCGAAATCGCGGGTGGAAACTAAGTGATCTATTCAAATACACAAGTAGTACAAGTAGTATCTATACTATCAATAATATTATATATAAATTCTTGTTAGGCTACTATCTCTAGCTTGTTAGGCTAATCTAAGGAGACAAATCCATATGACATTTTTACTATTTTTATACATACATTATTGAAAAAGTTCTTTTACGCGGCTTACAGTAGAGTAAAATGACGGTCGCCCAAGGTCACGTCATATAACGAAATAGCGTTCATATTGTGACTACCAAAAGCTACAAAATGCAATGCGTTGGGCTTTCGAATTTAGGAGGTCGATATAAAGGGGGTTGAGGTGCTTTTTGGTGTGTCAAAAATACAGTAATATAATCCATTGAAATCTACATTTTAAAACACGGTATGAGTCGAAAAAATATTGCACAGAACTTCGTTCCTGATGGGGGTTCCCCGACCTCACAATTATTTTTTTATATACCCTTATCACAAATAAAACGGCACATGTCCATACAAACTCACATCATAAAACACATATACGAATCACACGCACAAAAATACAAGTCCGTAGATCATAGTTTAGTACGTCATTTCTACTCATTTATAGCTATGTATAGAATAGTTTAATACCCTTTTAGTCCTATCATTACAATTCTTTATCCGTTACTAATGATATATTTTATCGTTATAAGTCTGTTATGATTTATTACCAATAACGTAATGGATTACTAATGACGTCACAAAAACAAAATAACTTTATAGCCACATATCTAATCTCACCATCTAATCACTCTACCCTTCTCTATGTATATATAGAGCCATCATAGAGCAATAACGTATAACAATACTAGTTTCTGCCCGCGGATTCTCCCCGTAAGGAAGACAGTTTTTAGGTGCCTTATGTCCTTTAATATATATCTGACAATCTGTATGTAACACTTTATGACGATCGGTTTAATTAAGACGTGTAAGCGTAACGAACAAACTCTCTTTCGCAATTATACTATAAGATTGAATTTTGTACTATAAGTAATAGTCTATGAATGTCCCACTGCTGGGCTAAGGGCTCCTCTACTTTTTTAAGGAGAAGGGTTGGAGCTTATTCCAATGCGGTTTGGTGGAATACACATGTGGCAGAATTTCAGTGAAATAAGACATACAGGTTTCCTCACGATTTTTTCCTTCGCCGTCGTGCAGTGTTGCTTGACCTGGTTTGAACCCACGATCATCGGTTAAGATTCACGCGTTTTTATCCGCTTGGCCGTCTCGGCTTCTTTTTAATATAATAAGACGATTATTTATTTGTCATATCTCCAGTTTCTGAAACGCTAAAAATCATACCAGTCATTTAAAAAAAAACAAATGTAATTCATTCCAAAAATATATAAAATAAACATGTTGACCGCTTTCTTTCATCTTTTTATACATTTTATAAATTTAAAGTTTAAGTTATAGTACTAATTAATAATGTATTTAAACCTTTGAGTTAAAATAAAAGTTTATACACTACTCTAGTATTTTTTAAATGTAAAATATAGTTAAAAGTATATTTCATACATCTGCAGTACCTATTTCGGTTAAACCGCTTAGTCATAACACTAGCCTTTAGTGGAATGGTAAGCACTTATCGGCCATTTCAGAACCGAACGCGTAGAACCACTCATAATAATGATTGGCTTTTAAAACTGACGATTTTACACCCGGTAAAACTATAACACTGTAATGGAAATAAATAATCGTTTTTTTTTTAATAATAAGAAGGAATATTTTAACGTTTAAATTTCGAATACGGATAAATTTTTTTTTTTTATTTGAAACATTAATGACGTTTTACAGGTAAGACGAAACTAGTATACATGACGTTATCGAATGCCATCATGTCTCTCCTCCACCGTTCTACTCCCTTTTGAGTTCGTGGCGCGTATTCTATGTACTCGATGCTATTAAAAAGAAAAAATATATTTATTAAAAAATATATGTTTTATAAACCTTTCTCCTTCATAATGTTTTGATTAATTCCCTTAATTCTTCCAATAATTATATCAATTTCGACGTTTCACATCTTCCATCTTCCCGTGACCGCCAATATTTTATTATGGAATGTTTTTGAAACGTTATTTCCATCCATTTTTCCGAGCGATGTACAAAAAATATGAGTTAGTTCTTAAGAAAATAGAAACAGCTTTATATAATAATAAATATTTTCTCAAGAAACATTTAAATTATTATATTCATTCCATGTCTGGAATATGTTAAGTGATCTTTCAAGTTGATGCAAGACTACTTAGTATTCGCGTGGCAGGCGCTGGGTTCCGGTAAATTCTGGGCTATATTGACAAAACCGTAGAGAGCATTAAGCCGCCGATATAACAATCTTATAAAAGCCTCAAATATCATTATCTAATAAAAAACATATAAGGTTGAAGTTCGTAAAATTGTTCGATTAAAAAATCTTAGTCAAATTGACCAAAATGAAATTATTGATGTTCTTACTAGTTTTGTTCCCATCTGGAGTTAATTTGACGGCATGTGTGTACATTTTACTTTCTTGGCGATTTGCAGCTTTTAAAAAATCACATAATTATATACTAGCTCGTTACTTGCAGGTTAGCATTAATTTTGATAAAAATAACTTATAAAATATTCCATGTTCACAAAATACGTAATCGACTTCCATGCCGAATTTCAATAAGTCTTTTTTAGCGTAGTTTCGAAGGCCATACACCCAAATATAAATGCGGTTTTATAATAAAAGTGGCCTAGTGCTAAAAACACCTAAATTTAAACCGAATTTTCATATTTTTAATACTTATTATTTTTTAGCTCGGCGTAGTAGTATAATATCGTGAAATAAAATGTTTCCACATATGTATCCGCCAACTCACATTACAGTGGCGAGGTGGATGAGCTCCAAAACTCTTGCAGGCTGTTTTTCAACAACATATTTATTAATGCAAACTTGGATTTATTTTATGCCTAATTTTATGAACAACTGAAATTAAAATAAAAAATTTTGACTTTATATTTCTCTACGGTCGACAAGGAAAATGAATGCAAGAGGAATTTACATATCGCCCAAATATAAAAGTCCTATTTCCGCCACTACTACCCCATGGGATAAAATAAATGGTGTCATAAATTTCGAGATGCTCACGATAAAAAAATACAAACATTATAAAAGTAAAAGTTCTGAGACCAAACTATAACATTCAACGGGAGAAAATTGTGTTCAACGATAATATTTACAACAGTGTAAAAATAACACATATTACCCTGTCATATATGGAAGTCTTTATATTATTTTCTCTAGCAACCTGTACTGAATTTGACCAGGTAATGTTTCATGCGTTTATTTAAAAGCTTAGCTATGTAAGCTTCTACCTAAGATTATTTTAATAAGGCATATTGTTTTATTTTTACCAGTTTACCATATTTGTTGGTTGTGTGTGCTTTTGTTATTATTGTACGTCATTTTACTCACGTGGGTCGTAGCGTGATGAATATGAGAAAATTAAGTCAAGCTTGCCCAATGATTTGAGCAAAGATTTTGAGTTCAATCCTGGGCAAACGCCGCATAATTATCATGTGATTCAAACGTAAAACCATCAAAAGTTATGAAATTGTTAATTAAAAAAAGAGTTCAAATTATATTTACATTTGTTTAGAATTAAGCCGAGTTATCTCATTGGCCGCACACAATCCTTATTGTCAAATCTGAAAATTTGCACACATACACATACATACAACCGCTAGAATAGGAAGAATCAGTAAGAAAGAAAGAGGGGAAAGGTCGCTTGGAGGACAGCGCTTTTTTGTTACATGACAATTTTTGCCAGGTCACTGTACTTTGCAGTAGTAAAAGAACTTTGTTCCAATAAATGAAAAAATATGTAGAACATGTTGTACTTTACGTTATGCATTATTATTATATGCCCTGTACCGAACACACATACACTGTACTGTATGAGCGACTGTTTATATCTTATTGATTAAAAAATGCACGGGATAAAATCCTTAGTTTACCCGTACGAAGTCGGGACGGGCAGCAATATTATTATAATAGTAAGAAACATGTATTTATTTTATTAACGAAATATCACTTTATTTTGTTTAATTATAATTTCTTTCAATAACGATTTCGATGTTTGACATCTACCGAAATCCTCGAACGGCCACATATTTTTTAATCTATTTTTAATAGAATATTACATCAAAAATTTCTACTGATAAATCAAAACTATAATAAATATTTATCTTGTTAACTCAGAAGATATCGTTAACAAACAATTTTACTGTGGCATAAATATTTTACTTGTTAAAAGCCTTCCTATCAAGTTTTGTATACCAATTTGCATCGTTAGTCTTGTAAAATGCTCTCAGGACTTGCACAACAGAAAATAATATTATAAATTTCATCTATGTTGCCTTTGTCTTACTTACTACAACTGCACCTGTATAATATTATTATACATATTTTTTGTACGTAGGTTTATTTTTATTTTATAACAACCGTTAATTAAACCAGATTGAACAGAAAAAAAAAGCGTGGCACTTGGTTTTATAATATGTAGTGATATTTGATGATTATAAGTCAAGACTAAGATAATATAGAATTTATCAATTATTTATTTATCAAATGACACTCATATACTAAAATCTATGGTGTAATCAAGTAATTCATTCATACATCCCGGTGAAGCTACACTTCACTATTGCTGGCCAATTACTACCACGTACACAACAAGCGCTTGATAACAATCGACCAACAATTGAATAATTCCTGTTGTTATTCCATGGTAATCAAATAAACAGAACAATTCACTTGTTTTAGGTAACAATCGCTTTTTGCTAGCTTATTTAGAATTAATTCAATTTAATTTATAAACAATTGGCAGATAGTTTAATGTTTGCTAAAACAGAAAATACATGTCACAATCACAATAGTTTTAATTCATGACTAAAATGGCAAATCATCTTGACATGGTTCATCCAAAACTGTGCGATCGCCACCTACAATACAAGTTTGATGTCATAATGGCCCACAGTAGAACATTTTAGCTACAGCACTCAATGCCAAGTTCTAACTTCTTACTTGACTATCAGTATTACGGGAACAAATATTAGCGCAAAGAACACAGATATTCTCACTCTCTATTCTCTTACTTTCTCTCTTACTATAGTCCGATGGATTAACATTTTCAACTTCCTATCTCCAAATTGTTTCCTAACCTCGAAATCTGAAATCTTAAAACCTATATACTTGTACAGACCACTACGGACTACATACAGACCACTTTAGAATCATTTAATACGTATTTTTTAATGTTATAGGCGAATGGGCCACCTGATGTTAAGCCACCACCGCCCATAGATATTGGCGATGTAAGAAATATAAACCATTCCTTACACCGCCATTGCCCCACCAACAAGGTCAATAAATATTGTAAATATAAAAAAAAACTTTGTATACACTTCTCGCCATTGTAAAATATAGAGAAAAAAAATTCAACTCCTTGGCCTCGGCTAATCTGAAAGTAACTGTCTTTGATACAAAAATTACCAAACAAAAATCGGTAATCGGTCACTTTGATTTATTCGATTTCTGATGTGTTTATAATAGCTATTATTAAAATGTTATTCAGTATTTTTTTTCGAAAATTCTTAGTAACAGCACGGAGTCTGGTAGTTGGTAGTGTGTGCACTCCCGTGCCTTGGAAAGCACGTAAAGCCGTTAGTCCTGTTCCTGAAATCTTTCCGGGCATGTCGGATCGCCGTCCCATCGGGTTTTGAGAGTTAGGGAATAGAGAGTGCACCTGTGTTTGCGCACACGCTTGTGCACTATAATATCTTCTGCGCAGTTGGCTAATCTCTCTTGAGAGTGGCCGTCGTAGCCGAAATCGGTCTAGAGGACTATTATTATTATTATTATTATTAGAAATTCTATTGTTAGGAGTACCAACTTGGAGTAATAGTGCAAAACGATTTGTAAAACATTTAACATCCCAGCTTATTCCTTCCACTAGTGACTTCCTGTTACGGTGGCTGGTTCTTTTATCATCTTCAAATTCGAAATTACAATATAACGGATAAATGCTGCCAGTATCGCCACGATTACATGCGATCATAATTTGTACAGTTGCTATTTTATATTGTGATTCACATTATTATTCTTTCATTGTTGCTTCTTTAGATATGAACGTATTTTTTAAATGACCTATTTCATTCAGAGGCATTATATATACTATTAAAGAATCATAGGAAAAGAGATCTAACATTCAAAATCGTATTTGAAGGTATTGGTTGATGTTACTTCAACTAATTTGTTTTTTAATAAGTCTGGGACCGGTGTACCTGAGTTATTTAAACACAAAAGGCTCTTTTCTCCCGTACAGGGGTAATCTGTTGCTATTGGCTAATTTCTCTTGAGATTGGCCGCCGTGGCCGAAATCGGTCTGGAGGACCTTATAATCTGCTAAGTGTGTGGTGTGTTTTTATGACTCACTCTAAAAGAAAAATCCGTTAGATTAAGAATACTGCTGTATGCGCTTCAAATTCTCCTCACCAAGTTGCCTTTATTTATTTTTATAACATAGGGAGGCGAACGAGCCTATGGGTCAACTGATGGTAAGTGGTCACCAACGACCATTGGCATTGTAAGAGATGTTAACCATCGCCTAAATCGCCAACAAGCCACCAACCTTGGGAACTAAGATGTTATATCCCTTGTGTCTGCAATAACATTGGCTCACTCACCCTTCAAACTGGAACACAACAACACCAAGTAATGCTGTTTTGGGTAGAATATCTGATGAGTGGGTGGTACCTACACAGGCGAGCTTGCACCAGTAAATATGTAGTTTTTGTATACCTCGTACATTATTTATAATAAACTAGCCGGTGGAGTCTCATCCACTTAATTTTTTTTTTGTATAAATGTATGATTCTATGCATTATAATTAATCGAATTCACTTCTACTTATTATACTTTTAGTATAGAAGACTATGTGTTTCTGTCGTGTCAATGACCTATTTCGAATTTTCTTTATACTTTTTATGACGGTTCATATGAACTTTAAAAACTGAGATCATTAAACGAGATTTATATATCCAAATTTCCAGCAGTGCTTTTGCCCACGTGTTATGGTATTTGATGAGATACCCTATATCTTTTGCTTTGACAACGTGTATGAAAAATGTCATGCTGATCAATTGAATAGTTAAGACGTAACAATTAAACTCACGCTTTATAATATTAACAAAAATAGTGTGTTATTTAATATTTTAACCGTAAATCTATAGCTGTTAATTAAAGCAGACTTCATTATTATATAATCTAAGATATTATAATTATAAGTTTCCATTTAGAAATTACAATTAACAGCGAATAGTTTAAATAGCAAACACATCTTGTATAATGTAATCAGTATTCGTCCTATGATAACACGAATTATGAATACGCTTAATCAAATAAGTACGTTATCTTCATTTAAATATAGTTTCTTTTGCCATGAAATTCATAGATTACATAACTATATAATAGTTTAGATTAAAACTGTATATGTTCAGGGTGCCAATTAATATTATCATAAAATATTAACATAAATCCCTTTAATGTATACAAATAAAAATACTACTACTGTACAAAATATCATACAATCAAATTGGTGTGACATATCTGGCAAGCACCAGACAAATAAGCCCAAGTTAAACACATGAAATTCATTGGCCCTTGCCCGGTATTCAATACGAAATCTTCATAAAACATCTCACATTTGTGCATAAAAAAGATTTTTGAAGTGATAAATTCGTATCGGAGGGTAATAACCTAACGCTACTAGCGTATACTAATTATATTTATAGCTTATAATAATTTAGCAACTCTCGAGTACTAATTTAAATAATATTTAATATATTATAATCAATAATAAATATTATCACTTTTTTTCAAGTAAACGTCGTAAGCCAAATTAGTAGCTACAAGGAATAGCTATTACTGCTCAAAATAAGGTCCTCCAGACCGATTTCGGCCACGGCGGCCAATCTCAAGAGAGATTAGCCAACTGCGCAGGACATATTATCGTGCACAAGTGTGTGCGCAAACACAGGTGCACTCCCTTTTCCTTAGCTCTCATAATCCGATGGGACGGCAATCCGACACGCCCGGAAAGAGTTCAGGCGCAGGACCAACGGCTTAACGTGCTTTCCGAGGCACAGGAGTGTACACACTTCCAACTTCCAGACTCCGGGCTGCTACTGAGAATTTTCTGACAGAAAAACCCAATAACTATTTATTGGCCCGACCTGGGAATTGAACCCAGGACCACCGGGTCTGTGGCCTTATATCTAGCCATTAGACCAACGAGGCAGTAAAAAGGCAGTTGCTCAAAATAGTGTGATAGCCGATGTAAAAAACAAACTGTATTGTTCCGTTTAAATAATATTTGGAATAATGGAATCAACCATGTAAATAATATTTGGATTTGTGTACATTGTAATTAAATATTCTATTCTCAAAAACGATAGCTAAAAAAAATACTACTCTTTCGCTAGTGCAATTTTTATTGATATTGTAAAGAATAGAAACGTTTAACGAGAATTTCGACAAATATAAAAATGTATATCCATTTAGAGTTACCGATTTTCTTGTTTTATATGCCATTTGGCTTAAAAACATCGTTTAACAAAAGAGTTAACTAGTATTAACAGAATACAATAATTTATATCATGATTACGATGTAAAATGTGCCATATTTATTGCCTTGAATATTTAAGACGAAACACATCACAAATATTACTTTTGCTTGTCGGTTGAATATCTAATGAATGTGAATTCTCTTACCGCTCTACCGCTCTACCAATTAGTGAAATATCGTTTATTGCATTTGAAATATGCTACATCAAAGACGGCTAATTGAAAACGATACGTTCACAAATCAATAGCCTGTTTGGCGGCAATTACGTAAATTTTAATTGAGGAACTGTCATTGTAGTAAGTTAATTAAATAAGAATCTGTTAATATCCCAACGCTGGGCTTATCTTTTCTCTCCTTTTGCGGTAAAGTTTCGAACTGCCCACCACCCTGCTCGAACGCCGATTGGTGAACACACATGCGGCTGATTTTCCTCAAACACATGCAAGTGTAATCTCCTTGGTGGTTGGACTTTGTGTTTTTTTTTTATAATACGTATATAATTCAAAAGTAATATAATAAAAAATTTGTAAATTATCCTTTTGTTTGCACAGATTATGTAAATAGGTAGCCAATAATTTGCATGCTATAAATTAATTTGGATACAAAAAGTATTGTCGTTTGATTTTATTTTTGTAAATGAAAACAAAACACGGTTGCCTAAAAACAATTATGTCAAAATTGAGTTGTTCCGCAATTGGAATCTGAAATCTTTTAACTTTTGAATCTTTTCGAACCATTTACAAATCAAAACCATTCCCTCAGTTCATATTGAACGTGCTTCCAATTTGATTCCCAATCTAACTTGTTGACATTTTTGAAAGTTCTAGAAAAAATAAATCATACCGAAATAAAACAAAACATTTCTAGAGTAAGTTGGCGATACAGTTCGCTCCATTTCCGTAGGATTCACTATTCAACATAAATTCTTAACATTAAAATAAATTGAGTGTGTAGATAGTTATAATGAGTGTGTATATATATGACATGTTTGTGTGAGTAAAAATGGATTGATTATATTGAAAGTTTGTCTAGGAATTGCTTATCTTATGAAATAAATATAGGATAATTGTATAACACCACATTTAAATACACTTATTAGGACTTAAAAAGTAATTGAATAAAAGGAGACCTTAAAAATACACATCGATTTCGAATTCGATTAAAACAACAATATAAAGATGACACAACTATTTGCCAGGTACGTGTTAGATGTACGAATTAATACTTAGTAATATGATAAATGCGAATGTAAGTTGGTTTGTTTGTTAAACTTTCACACCTAAGCCACTAAACCGATTAACCGACTAACCGAAATAGAACCGAAAAATTCTTTCACCATCTTTCATTCTTTCAATTGGTGAAAGAATTTTTTCCTATTTAGAAATTAATCCGGGGACAAAATTTAGCCTGTTACTCGCTGATAATGATTGCAACGGAAACGGGAACTATGCGGGTGATACCGCGGGCTAAACGTGGGTATATTTTTTTTTGATTTTAACATAAATTCGACCAAAACAGCTTTGCCTCATATCTAATGAGTATATATATATATATATCATATTTTATTTGCCAACTCTCCGACTCTATTTATGCTTAACATTTCTTTTTCGTCGTTTGTGCCATAAAGTAGGTTTATAAAGAAAATACTCTAAGAAACTGTATTGCTACACTTATTCGTAATTCCTATTTAAGTATGATATTTCATGAATGAAAGACGTAGTCGCTTTGACAATTAAGCCGATAAAAGAAAACCTATACCAAAATTACTCACAAATAAATTAATAAAAAGGTTCATTCATATATCTGTCTAAGTCAGTGACGTTATTTGAACTGGCTTTTGTGAAACGCACAGCAAAGATTTTCTTAGGATAATCGTAGGCGGTGTGTTATAATATTGTTATATTTAAAATTATTAAGAAATTAAATCATAAACAATATTTTTTAAACTGGTGGTAGAGCTCTCTGCAAGTCCTCTAAGTATATACCTTCCATATCCTACCACTAAGCAGTACTATTTCGTCTTGCAAGCTTGTCTGGGTAGGTACAAACCAGTCATCAAATATCCTACTACAAAACAGCAGTACATAATATTGTTGTATTTCGTTTAGAAGGATGAGTGAGTCAGTGTAATTACATAAGCAAGAATCCTAAAATTATTGTCGGATATCGCGATAAATCAATGAACATAAATGAACTCAAACTAGCAGCAGCAGCAGCTTAACTTTCAGAAAAACTGGATCAATCCAATTTGATTCTTTGTTTAGTATTGAGTTATGTCAATAGAACACTGTAATAAAAATAGATTATTTTTTTCCCTCTTTATTAGCGTAATAACAGACACAACGAACATTTATATATTATTAAGTCCCCAAGATTGGTGGCGTATTAGCGATGCACGGACTGGTTAATATTTATTATATCACCAATGACTATGGTGGGGATGGCCACTACCATTGGGTGTCCCATTTGTGTAACAATACTATTTAAAAAAAAAACACGATTTGATTATTACGAAATACACCTATTATACTCTTGTTGAACATAACGTGCATAGAACCATAAACTGTTCGTAGTTGAATATTTTCTTAATATTTCGGATGTAAGAAGTTCTCAACAAGAACGAGGTCAAAGACATTCTGCATTTTGCATTCTTTGGGATATTGCCGCGACTGAGGAATTTTAAGCAGCATATTTTAAACTAAAATGTTAAGAAAAATTGTTATATTGTTTAACATAAAATTATTTAGCGAAATTCGTATACCTACATGGAAAATAGTTTCAAATGTATGCAACAAAATTATGTAATGATCAAGCTTAGCTATGTAAGCTTCTACCTAAGATTATTTTAATAAAGCTTATTGTTTTATTTTTACCACTTTACCATATTTGTTGGTTGTGTGTGCTTCTGTTATTATTATACGTCATTATACTCACGTGGGTCGTAGCGTGATGAATATGAGAAAATTAAGTCAAGCTTGCCCAATGATTTGAGCAAAGGTTTTGAGTTCAATCCTGGGCAAACACCGCATAATTATCATGTGATTCAAACGTAAAACCGTCAAAAGACTTGAAATTGCTTTTATTTAAAAATAAATTTATTTATTTGTCAAGTCTTTATAAATAATGAATGAGCAACATAAAACACATTTGTTAATTCTTTATATATTTTTCTAGAATCATCAAAAGTTTAATTAATTTTCGTCTAGTCTAGACGCTGCAGAGCGAAACCAAGCTCTAATTAGTCAATGACAAGGTGTAACAGACTTCAAAATATTTTTAATTTCGTAACGTATAATCTTAAAAGTAGGTTTTTTTTTTTTCAACTTAAAAATGAAAATTTTTTTTTTTTGTAATTATAATCTAACTGTAATTATAATCTAACTATCTTCTTCTTCTATCCTTAAATAAAAGTAAAATATAAATTTAACGTTATATTTGATTGTAGAGGTTTGTGCAAGCCCGTCTGGATAGGTATCACCCACTCATTAGATATTCTACCCCCAAGCAGCAATATTTAGTATTGAAGTGTTTCGATTTGAAGGGTGAGTGAGCCAATGTAACTACAGAGTGCATAAGGGACATAACATATTAGCTCTCAAAGTCGAACGCACTGGCGATGGCTTATATTTGTTACAACGGTAAAATCTATAGCTAATGGTGACCACTTACCATCAGGTGACTCACTTACCAGTTTGTCTATCTACCCAGCACAATAAAATATACGATTAATTTATAATTTACCTGTACGATTTCTATAGAATTAAGGTTTGTTAAATTTCAATAATTCTATCGCTTAACTATAATTTTGTAAAGAAACAAATACCTATTTAATTTTAAAGTAAAACGAAGTAACTTGATTTCGTTTTTTAAAATAATATAACAAAATTATAAATGAGTTTTTCAATACATAAATGTATCTTTTGGGATGATATATTCGATTTAACAATGTAATAAAATACTTGTTCGTTAAACTAAACAACTCTAGCTATTCGGTGGTCGAACGGCTCAACAAAGCGTTTCCAAACAGGCTGTCATGACGACCAAATATAGAGGAAAATGTCGTTAACATTGTTTGCTGTTTGAAATAGGATTACAGAAAAACTCACTCTATAGACCGCATGAATCGTGTGTCGTTAATATTTACATAGTCATTTTATATTGAAATGTTTTTTTAGTTTCTGAAATTTTCCGCTCAGGGGAATCCAGAGTGAATGGAATTATGAATCGTTAAATCCCCTGCAATAGCTCGTAATAGGAAAATCTGTGGGACCATTACTTATCCACTGCCTTTGTACGGCACTTTAGCCACATTTAGTAGATTTTTTTTTTAATGTAAGTGTAGGGTCCTGACTGAATCGACCTGGTCGCTCACCTGATGGAAAGTGACTACCACAATGCCCATGTTGGCCCATGAACATCGCAACACCCGAGGACTCGCAGGTGCGTTGCCGGCATTTAAGGAATGAGTACGCTCTTTTTTTGAAGGTCGCTATGTCATATCGGTTCGGAAAAGTTGCCGGCGAAAGTTGGTTCCACAGAATGGTTGTGCTGGGCAGGAAATGCCTTAGTAATCGCGCCGTTGTGGATTTCCAGACATCGAGGTGGTGAGGATGGAATTTCAAATTCTGGCGCGATGTCCGGTAGAATTCTCCTCAGAGTAGGAACGAGAGTCGTCGGCAGTGTTCCTTGTTCAATTCCTTTGGAAAAGATAAGCTCATTAAGGACCAAACATAAAGCCAATATGAGTAAACATCGCAGGCCAACAAGTTTGTCTCTCTATTAATCCCACTCCGTTCAATTTTTAAACCCAATGCGAATTAAATATTTATTTTAATATTTCAAAGGCTTTATTTATTATCATTTGGAGAAGTTTTTAAACATAAACATACTTTCATAACTTCAGTAATTCTATATTACTGGCTCAGTTTCCACTGAACTTTGCTTGGATTGGCTTCTGCCAAGTTTATTCAATGAACAGAAATAAATTTTGTTCAAGTGCCTTAGGATCAAATGCAAACACAACTAAATTCTTAAACTGCTAGATTTGTATTAATCTATTATCTCGCATGCGGTCATATTAAAAAATTGCATCTGTCAGAAAACATTGTACTTATTATCTACATATGTATGTAAATTCACTTATTTGTTTATCTGCTTGAGAGAATAAAATCAGTCATAAAGTAAATTTTCTTTGAGACACAATGAAAACTATAAAGAAACAATTGAATAATTATAAAATATATATGTTTATATACAAAACATATATTAAAAAATCAATTATCTATACTAATATCATAAAGCTGAAGAATTTCATTCTTTTGTATTATGATGCGATCTAATGAATCCGACTTTGAAAACAAACTTTTTGCATTAAATATTCCATTTATTGAGAAAATTACTATAATTATAATAAAAATCTGTCATATAAATATAATATAACATCACATAAAATAAAGTTTCCAAGAGTCGGAGAACAGGGATTTCATTCTGTACGCCTTTTTATAGTTCCGCATTCTCAGTTTAAAATCTTTAAGTTAAAACTTCGGCCCGTCCACCTGTCTGTTAACATTTTAAGTAACAGCACTACAATTGTTTTTCGTTTTAACACTTTTTAAATTAAGAATTTATTTACAGACCAGTATTTTTATGTAGGCGGACGGACAAATGGGCCATCTGATGTTAAGTGGTCTCCATCCATTGATTGATTGCCATGCACTATAAGAAATATTAACCATGAATTACATTGCACAAAGTGCCACCAAACTTGGAAAATAAAATTGTGCCTGGCTCACACACCCTACAAACCGGGTAAAGCTTTGTGTAAGCTTTTCTGGGTAGGTACCACCCACTCATCAAATATTCTACCGCAAAACAGCAATACTTTGTATTGTTGTGTTCCGATTTGAAGGGTGAGTGAGCCAGTGTAATTACAGGCACAAGGGACATAACATCTTAGTTCCCAAGGTTGGTGGCGCATTGGCATGTAAGCGATGGTTAACATTTCTTACAATGCCATTGTCTATGGGCGTCGGTGGCCACTTACCATCAGGTGGCCCATACGCTCGTCCGCCTACACATACAATAAAAAAAAATAAAAAAACCGGAATACAATAATACTAAGTGCTGTTTGACGGTGGTATATCTGATTAGTGAGTGGTTCTTACTCGGGCGTGAACAAAGCCCTTCTACCAAGTAAACCATTAATGTTATTCCGTAAGAACTTCGCATCACTCTCGTAAAATATTGATATGTGTCTACTGGTTATTTATTTCACGAGTAAATATTGCTGCTAATGTTGCATATTACTATCCGACAAAATGAATATATAAATGTAAGACTTGTCAGAGTTGAATTTGTTTCTCTTAAAAGTTGTGACAATAATTAAGATTATTACGAAAGAAAAACGAAATATGACTTTATAAATTGCCTTATTCAAATTAAAACTGAGTCCAATATAATCAACAGTCAAATAATAAACATTTATTTTACAATCAAATGTAAAAATATTAGCCCTCCGTTTCTTTCCCTCTTCATGTTAAACAATTTACCAAACAATAAACAGAATTTTCACCTGCAGAGAGCGTTCAAAAATTATAAACGAAATCCACACCCTAAAGCAGCCGGGGTGCGTTTAAAAACACCACCGACCTTAATTAAACGAAACGGGCCAATTCTGGCCGCCTTTCAGCGTAATTGAAATAAATGCGGAATTTTAATCTGAGAATGGATGTTCGTATGCTTTGAACCCTTTACTCCGCTGTGCAAAGACGTCTTAATTCCAGACTTCTTAAGTAGATTACACGCGCACAATGAACGCTTTGACATCGTCTACATCGAAATTCTTGAAATATTTAGGCGAAAAATTACTTTATTTTGAATAATTATTCTATTTATATGTATATTATAATTATTCCACTCACTATTTATTCTAACGCCTAACAATAATACCTTAAAGAGTTGTATTTTCTTTTGAACGATGAATGAGTCAGTATAAGGGACGGAGCTTTATAAATTGCGTTATTGGTAACAATTTCGCAGATTAAAAAGTGGTCTGTCTTTAATAAATAAGTTAAAAAAAAACATACGCGGCTCATTAAATTATACTTTTTTACATATACATTAAAAAATATTTTCGCAAATATTTCGTAAAATATAATGAATTAATGATATTCGAGTATGGTAATTAATATATTGTAGTACGCCGATGTTTATGAGGTTTAGGAGTATGTCAAATGTAATAATTATATGTAAATTCTTTCATTCAAATACTTATCAAATTAAGATATAAATGCGTTCAAATACAATAAAGGATATGCCTGTTAATAATAGTTAATATACACTTATATACCCAATATATATGCTTTGCAATTCCTCTTTAAATTCGCTCGTTAGCTGTTAAAGGAAAGGACTTGCGTTATTTACAAAATTCTTCGTGCTCAAATCTACCACAATTACTATCGTGTTATTGATTGAACGATAGAGAAGTTGATGTGTTGCTGCGCAATATAATAGACTAAATGTAACAATTTATTTTTATTTTTTTATAATATTGCAATTAAATATGAAGTAAACTCGCCATGCACACAAAGGAAACAGTGTTGAGTAGAGTGAGGGGATGAGGTTTGAGCGTTGTGCCGTTTGTCGTCACGGCATAAAAGTACGTCTTACCCCCAAAGCGTGCTAATATATGTTTCACATAAAAACAGTGATTACATCCTTAATACGCATTTACAAGTCATCGATTCCACGGCAAAAAGTCCTCTTCCATTATCTATAATGGACAACGATTTACGCACGACTGATACAAATATCAACTGGTCTAGTAATTCTGTGTGAACTATGGTGATCGTTAGACGATTCCGACCGTTGGACCTGTCTTTGTCACTAATGTACTGTAAACGGGGAAGGGACATGAGAAGTCAGAAGGATTGGTTCCTTAAATGAGAACTCTGAACGCTTGGATAGACACATATATCTATGTTCGAGCTTGTTGTACTTAATTTTATTTCGTTCATTAAATTTTATTACATAAAGCATATTGTAATCAAACAAACTCGTCTGATTATTTATGGAATTCTTACCTTCTCAAATTATAGCCGCGATCAAAGACTTCACTATTATATGTTTAGAAGTGAAATGTCAATTAAAAAGTAGTAATTAAACACGAAAATACGAATTTAACGACATTTTATCAACACACGGACGGAACAATCCAAATTAGCTAATTATACGATAAAAATCATTTACAGATCATATATTACACCTACCGATACCAATTACCCGCGTAAAAGAATAACAAAAAGACTAAAGAAGCCTGTGACAGTTGTTGCCAGTGATATTGTCCACAGATAAAATCGCTAAGAATATTACAATAAATTTCGCCCAGAAGATCGGTATTGCTACTCAACTGGGAAATTGTTCTAGCATTCTTGCTTACCATTCTACGCAGTTTTGATTTGTACAGTGGACATTTTTAATTTCGTTTGTTCTTTTATATCATCATTATGTTATAACTGCCTCGTTGGTCTAGTGGCTAGATATAAGGCCGCAGACCCGGTGGTCCTGGGTTCAATTCCCATGTCGGGCCAATAAATAGTTATTGGGTTTTTCTGTCAGAAAAATCTCAGTAGCAGCCCGGAGACTGGAAGTTGGAAGTGTGTACACTCCCGTGCCTCGGAAAGCACGTTAAGCCGTTGGTCCTGAACTCTTTTCGGTCGTGTCGGATTTCCGTCCCATCGGATTATGAGAGCTAAGGAAAAGAGAGTGCACCTGTGTTTGCGCACACACTTGTGCATTATAATATCTCCTGCGCAGTTGGCTAATCTCTCTTGAGATTGGCCGCCGTGGCCGAAATCGGTATGGAGGATCTTATTATTATGTTATAACGAAAATTAAATAAACCAAATGTTCAAACCATATCGTAAGCCAAAGGGAGAACTTATCTTTGAAAAGCTTTATATTTCCTTTTCATTTGTCTGTGTTCAAAGTTAAAATTCAAACATAAAATCCATATTGAATAATAAAACTACTACAGGAAAATATTCTTTAGAAGGACGTTATCGGAAATATATTTTCTCAAGTGAACATGATACCTTGGAATTTTGAATATTACAATAAAAATATTTCTTCAAGGCTTGTCATTTGTAAGGCTGTCCTTTAGTAATAAAATAAATTAACGTGTCTGCGTAAAATATCGTACTCTCCAAATTTCGAGCACAGCGGCTAATATCAGAGATTAACCATTCTGCAAATGTTTTTTTTTTTTGCACTATTGCGCGCAAATACTGCCATCCAAGCGTGCAATAGTGCAATTGTTTTCCCGCCGCCTAGCGATGTAAAAGTCGTCTCATTGGGGTATAGCTGGATTGAGTTTTTGTATCGTTGGTCATACGCCTGCCATCGGATTATGAAAGTAAGGGAATAAAGACCGCACTTGTGCACTTTAATAGTATATTCCATACAAATAACTTATCTCCCGCTGGAAAAACATATTATAACTATAAAATTTTACGTTGCAAATATACCGTAAAAATAAACCCATTACTAATAAACGTCGTATCGTTAAATTTCGTTATGACAAATATACGTATAATTACACAAGGTTTTGTCTTCTTCATTCGAATGTCAAATTACTTAAAATAGAAAGAGACAAATCAACTCGTAGCGTTATTATTTAACGTTTATTAGTAGGGCCATAAGAAATGAACCTCTACGGATACAGCGGCATAATATAAGTCCAATTATTTTCATTAAACCCTACGTCGTAAACAGAGGAACACCTCCTTATTCACGATATTAATCACACCTTCAGGGAACGTGAGGGTCTATTGGTCAAGCGTGTACCAAAATTCCTGTCGAATAAATGTCTACTGTAATTGGATTTGATTGTAGCCTCAAATTATAATTACGTCTGAGCATTTATTCATTTGAATTTATCCTACTTTTGATGTTATTTTTCATTTACGTATATTTATGAATATATTATTTGCAATTGTGTAGAAATAATTAATACTCTAATAGTTGTGGCGGTGGAATGTCGGCGAGAATATTAACAGCGTGTTTTAATGTAAGCGTAATTATCATGTATTATGTATCTACGTTCAAGAGTATGTTATATTAATATAAACTAAAATCACTTATTTTAAAACATAATAATTGTTTCGTGTTTCTTGTACCTTGTGGAATTATCATGATGTCATTGTTTAGATTTGGAAAAAAACGCAGTTAAGTTTTTACAAAAATATATAAAAACTTTTTCAATCAAGTTTACCGAATCAATTTATTATTTTGGCGATCATAAAAATTTTCGAAGGCCTGATAGAATGTAACTCTTTCTCGCCTATTTTCTATCAACCTTTGTGTATCGTATAACGCTGTAATCGTTAGGGCGATAGCTGAAGAGATAGCTCTGGGATCACAATTCGAAACAATAGCCTCTTAAACGGACGGATCATTTATCTTCGGATTTTATTTCCGTTGCTTCAAAAATCTTTGATGTAGACGAGAAAAAACTTAACATCTTAATTTTTTTATTATATGTATAATATGATAATCCTAAATTTAATTCGTATAATAATAAATATCTCAACAATAACAATACGAAAATAAAAACTTAAGATTAACAAGTTTTACTGGTGGGAGGGCTTTGTGCAACCTCGTCTGGGTTGTACCACCCACTCATCAGATATTCTACCGCAAAACAGCAGTACTTTCTATTGTTGTGTTCCGGTTTGAAGGGTGAGTGAGCCAGTGTAATAACATGCACTAGGGACATTACATCTTAATTCCCGGGGTTGGTGAAGTATTGGCGATGTAAGCGATGGTAAACATTTCTTACAATACCAGTTTCTTTCTATATCTATGTTCGTAGGTGACCACTTACTATCAGGTGGCCCATAAGTTCGTCCGCCTACCTATACTATAAAAAAAAATTATTGAAATATACATACCTACACTAATATAATAAATGAAAGTAACTCGTTTGTCTTTGCGAACGATTTATAATTATAGATTGTATACTTCAAAACTGCCAAAGAATTATGTTTAAAACACAGAGTTTTATCTTTGGGATACGACTTAATGCCAGTTAAACGTACTCGATAATTTGATTGAATTACATTATACACACAGCAAACCGAGCTGGTAATCTAATTTATAGTAATTAGCAATTGAAATGTTGATGATACTCGTCGTCCAAATTAATAATATATGATGCACAAATCAATGGGAAACTAAATTATAACATCTCTTTAATAATGTATTTATATTATTAAAACATCAAATCATGTTACATTATATTTATTAATATCAGTCAAAATTGTATTAATACTTGTGATCTACCAGTTCGATTTGAAATAAATTAATAGTATAAAAATCGTGTAAGTTCCAAGGTACTCACGAGAATTGATAAGTATACATGTAAGCTCATGTATCGATCTCACGCACACATACAATAACAAATCTTATGCTGACGTCATCCGACACTCTAAATCTTACATTTACTTGACTGACCCTCGAAGACTCACCTCTGATTTATATACAAAATTATGTGTGTGTGCTGGTAAAGTTTATTCTGAAGCCAATCTTGGATGTAAAATCAACTCAAGTTTATCATAAAAGTGCATTTCAACTCCGTAAGATAAGATGAAGTTGTTCTAATTCAGCTTACAAGGTTTGACCTAAACAAACTAACAAACAAACTCTGCAAGTTAAGTCTGTAAGTCCTAGCAAATGGAAATACTACACCTAATATAGTGTATTTCAATAATTCAGTAAATACCTTTTTCTTTAATTACTAAAATAATAATAATCACACTCTTAGAATATGAGTGTGATTATTACTATTCCAGTAATACGAAAGGTTGTGTGTGTTGTGAATATTTGTTACTTCTTCAAGCTTTATCAAAAATATGGAAGAAAATATGACATAATTAACATATTTTGGCATTTTTATCCCGAATATCTGGATTTTCGATTATGAAGCGGGTTTTGGCCTTTTTATCCCGATTAACTGGATTTTCGATTGTGAAGCGTGCCAAGCCGCGGACGAATCGCTAGGCTCGCTATTGGCTCACACACAATTCGAACTGTAACCTAATTGTATGAAGTATTGCAACTTGGCGACCGAAATCATCAATTGATTTGATTTTGATATAATTATGTGACACTCGTTATTTATATATTGATGTTAAAACTAATTATAATCCTTACTACTATAAATGTGATAGTGAGATTGTTTGGTACACATTCGTATCACTATGACGTCACATCATGAAGTTTTGCAAGCGAGCGAAGACGGGCGCGGAAACTAGTAATGTTAAAGAAATTCGGATTCGGATTTTATGTTTGATTGTGTTATATAATAACGTTCGAACAGCTGAAAATATTCTCATGAAAAATGATATATATATATAAATCGATTATGTCGTGGACACCAGTAACTGGGTTGGTTTTAATTATTCATCGTAGAATAATTACTATACACTCACGATCGAAAAAACCACCTCCGCTTGCCACGTGTTATCGCTACGTGAAAATTTGAATTAAAACAAAACGTTTCAAAAATATCATTATAGAGATATGTATTGGGGCATACCAAACTTTAGGGCGATTCGGAAAATATTTTTGTCCATACTGACCACAATATTTATTATTACACATATTTATTTACGCTAAGCGAAGTATGCGGATTGCAACTAGTTATTTTATAATACAAATATTATTAACGCGGTTAAAACATCACGGACCAGCTTGAGTTGGATATATATGTATCATGCTATATGTTGTTATTTAAAACAAGAATATTTTTTGGAAATTACCCCAGCGGGTGTCGTCATGATGCTTACTTTTACCACATTTAAATAAAAATCAGTGTTACCTGATTTGAAACCCGCAATCTTCACTTGAAATTCACGATTATATCAACTGGACCCGGCTCAAAAGTGCGAACAGAGCATATAAGTACATCATACAGTCGAGTTTAGGACACAGTATATTTCTATATTATAGTTGGTTTAGCTAAACTCGGTATACCAATAATCTAATTATTATTTTTGTAAATTTGGATTTGAATTATATAGATATATATTGCAACACCTGTAATCAAGAAGACAGTCGTTTTTTATAACTTTATGTTTAATGACTCATTTTTGTTTATTAGTGTACTCCTTGTTGTTGTTGATATTATATATTATTGTTGATATTATTTAATATTAAGTAGTTCGTAGATTATTCTCCAACTAATAAACGACATTTATGCAAAATAATATATGTATCTGGTTACAGTATAGTAACAGCCTGTGAATGTCCCACTGCTGGGCTGAGGCCTCCTTTCCTTCTTTTGAGGAGAAGGTTTGGAGCTTATTCCACAAAGCTATTCCGATGCAGGTTAGTAGAATACACATGTGACAGAATTTCAGTGAAGTTAGACACATGCAGGTTTCCTCACGACGTTTTCCTCCAATGTCATGCACGAGATGAATTATAATCACAAATTAAGCACATGAAATTCAGTGGTTGCCCGGGTTTGATCCCACGATCATCGATTAAGACTCACGCGTTCTTACCACTGGGCCATCACGGCTATGATATTGATATCGATAAACTAGTTTTAATAAATTACTGTCCAGCGAATAACAGCCTTATTATATTATTAATATTTCATCGATCTACTCCATTAGAGACAAACAAACATAAAACACTCTTCGAATTTTATATAAGCAAGTGTACAAGATTTCGTTTTACTGAGATGTAAAGTATTGGTGTCAAAGTTTTTCCCAAGTGAACTGAACTGGGCAGTCGAGTAAAGTAACCATTTTGTTCGCCACTCACCCGATAGGGCGATTTATCGTTGAACATTCGCTAAAGTTCTAAATCGTGCTGGGAAAGGACGTAATCGAGATCGACAGTTCGATGTAAGAGTTACTTTTACGTTACAAATTACCTTCAGCTTTGCGTGTAGTTCATATCAAAAGAGGCTTATGTTTTTGGAGTTGATATTTGAAAATTAATAAGTTTTGACTTTATGAAACGTACTAATAGAATCACGCTAGTAACAATTTGACATTTACCGTCAAGGATATAAGATTGAATATAATGAAGATAGCGTTGATACTACTATGTGTATATTTCGGGATGTCTTTAAGTTTTTTTCATTATTCTTTGCATCCGAACACAATCGGAGGTTCGACTACAATGCAATATTACAATTATACAGTAAGTCTGTTTATTATTGGTAAATTTCAAGCGATTTCCATATATAATTAGTTTCACTGAGCTCTTTATGAAATATTAACACAAATTAAGCACGTTAAACTTTTACTTATCTGGATTTAAGCTCTCGTCCTGTAACCTCTAGGCTTTCGTCGTTCGCCTTCAAAGGTTCTCAATCATGAAAATAATATAACCAGTATTTTCTCAATACCAACCACTTACGAATTCGTAGTAAGTGAAAAATTCGGTTATTGTTTCATAAAACATATCAACGACATTGTTTTCATTCATGTAAATAGGATTACGCGAAAATAAGGTTCGTAAGAAAATGTAGGTGTGATAAGATCTGAACCGAATATCGTTTCCAATTTCGATTTCTTTTATCTTTAATTTTGTAAGTAATATTTATTTTGACGTATTGATCTTTTTTTATGAATTTTCTACGAAACTTAAATGCGTGATGTATATTTTTGATCTGTTTGTAGATAAAAAAAACGAAAATCAAGCTTCAGGTTGATATTTGTTACCGCTATTTTTGTGATGAAATTAAACAGAGCGTTTCTATATTGCCACTTTATATTATCTTGTGTATTGCTGTTGATTCTATTGGCGATAGCTTAATTTAAGAGCCGAGTACTGAGACTCAGTCGGGAATAGGAAGCCCCAGTCATTGATGGTAGGGCTTGCACGAGCCCATCTGGGTACTACCATCAGATGTTCTACAGCAAAACAGCAATATTTAGTATTGTTGTGTTACGGTTTTAAGGGTTAGTACGCCAGCGTAAATACACGCAGAGAGACGAATATATTAAGCAAGTTTTCTGTGAGAACTTACTTTAGCTAAGAGCGCATGCGGTCTTGTCAGTAACGAGATGCATTAATATTCAGAATGTCAAAACCTGAAATACATTATTTCGAACCAAAAGCTAGCGTGATTCAGAAAGTTCTGTTTTATACCAAAGTTCGTGTCAAACATTATTATAAAAAATATGTCACGATATAATTCCCAATTGATTAAACGTATTCATATCAAAATCAAAATACTCTATTCGAAATGAAAGCATTACACTTACTTATTGATAGTCAAACTAGAAACTACCACCGCGCACCGGTTCGGAAAAGGAACACCCAGTCCCGAAAATAACCGGCGAAAAAAACTCAGGCTCATGATATTCAATAAGGAACAAGATTATGTAACGGAAAAGATTAATCTATTAATAAAATATAAATAATATCTATTAATCTATTAATAAAATATTAATCTATTAATAAAATATAAGTAATAATACGTAATAATTGTAGCTTCATTCATGGAATCCCGATAAATTAAATTCGATAATGTAAAAGCCTAAATTATTTTCAATGTTTAATGTTTTTAGTCTTTTATAAGTAATGCTGCTCTGCCGATCTGAAATATTTGTATCAACTGTACGTACACTAATCAGCTAAATATTGATATAATGATTTTTACGGACTTAGAAATTAATAGATAATTTACTTAAAAAGAAAAAATATTCAAAATGTATTTTATTTAATATCAGTAACAGCCTACATTGACCATTCACTGGCCAGACACATGCAGGTTTCCTCACGATGTTTTCCTTCACCGTCAACCGCGAGATGAATCATAATCACAAATTAAGCACATGAAATTCAGTGGTGCTTGCTCATGTTTGAACCCACGATCACCACTGGGCCAACTCTGTTTTTTTTAATTGTGTTATATAAAAACAAACCTTTTTCGATCATCTAAAAATCTACTAAAATTGAACTACTACTAACTAGTACAATTTATATTTAAACGTCCCCAGTGATAATACTAACCTATCATTAATTTAACGATCGTTTTCATTGCGTGCTTAACCAAAACCTATCGAAGGAAGAGAATCGGTAATACGGGATGATTGTTCTAAATAAGGTAAGTAAAAGTAATTGTGGCGTATTGGTATCCTTAGGACGAGTTAGGGAGCGATTGATTCACTTTTCCTCTTCCATTTTATCCTTAGAGATTAATCTTATTGAGTTTATCGAAGTGTATCTAAAGATTATAAAATAATATATCGTATATAGTTGGCAACTTCGTTGTACAATTATATGCGATTATCCCGATATATATATATAACATTGAATTCCTGCTAATATTATAGACGCAATAGTTTATAAGGATGGATGGATCTCTGTTACTCTTTCACGCATAAACTACTAACCGGATATGGATGAAATTTAGGAAAGAGATAGCTATACCTTATTTAATACATAACATCCCTAACCAAACATCTGTGCCCCTTATCCAACATGCGGACAAAGCAAAAGGTGAACACTAATCTATACTAATATATAAAGCTGAAGAGTTTGTTCGTTTGATCCGGCTAATCTCAGGAACTACTGGTTCGAATTTAAAAATTATTTTTGTGTTGTATAGTCCTTTTATCGAGGAAGGTTCTAGGCTGATTTTTATTCATTATATTTTTATTAATTATTCCCCGTGGGAACCGCGGGCACAGCTAGTATTAAATAAAAATGGGTTTAAATTTAAAGAAATGAATAACCTTCCTCTACAATAGGCTTTAGCAGATTCGCTCTGTACTTTATAATCCGCCTCTTGACCTAAATTACTAAAATAAACTCTCATTTTCTTCCAGTATCTTTTTTAAATTAACTGCATTATTTAACAACTGAATTTATCTTTTCAGTACTTATCTGATAAAGGATTCGTTATTTATATACTCAAAAAATACGGTATACAAAATATTGCACAGTTATAATGCAATAATAAGATTCACCTCGTCTGACTTTATTACTGCCTTGGCCAATGATTGTTTCCTACAATCTTCACAACAATTGTAACTTTTTCTGTAATTTTTTTAAAATCCATTATTTATATATAGGCAAACGGACAAATGGGCCACCTAATGGTAAGTTATCACCACTGCCCATAGACATTGCCATTGTAAGAAACATTAAACATCCGCCATCGCCAAGACGCCATCAACCTTGGGAACTAAGTAGTTATACTGGCTCACTCACTCTTCATACCGGAACACAACAATACTAAGTACAGAGTATTTACAGTCAATTATCTGATTAGTCGGTAGCACCTACCCAGACGACCTAGTTATAATTTAAAGTGTAATAAAAGAATAATCTATTTTCTTAATGTCTGTAAAAGAATTATGAAGAAAACATCGAATATATTTTGATAGTATATTGAGTTATTTAGAATATAATTGTATTAATTTCCGCGTATCCAGCGACTTTCCGCAACCCTCACAAATCATTTCGTCCAAATTGAAAGCCTGCCTTCCTATCTTCCGGTTCGTGGTCGCCACTCTGGAATCTTTATTATATTTTTATTTATTTAAGTATTTATTTATGTATTAGCTATGTATAAGTATACCTTCGTAATATTTATTTAAATAAAATTAAATCAAATTATTTGAAGTTTATGTACGAATCTATGTTAGTAACGACCCTTATTTGTTTTTGTCGACGAAATTGTTGAACAAATAAGGTCATCCAAGGTTGTCTGGGAAAGATAGAAGGAACAAGTCCGGACTTTGCCCACCCATTACCGAGTTAAATTTTGTATTATATATTTAAGTGAGTGATCATACAATTTTTACATATCCTATCAACAAATAGAAAAATTGAAGGACAACAGTTCCCAGTGTGTTGCATATACGATGTAAACATTAACTAATATTTCTTACAGTGCTAACTTCTACGTGTAGTGGTTTCAAACCGCCTTTTAAAAAAAAAAGTTTTATCATCACACATAAAACATTCCTGTTATATGCCCTAACAAATACGGTCGTTCTGTTAACTTGTTAGTTAACTTTTAATATAGCTTACTTTAATGCCTGTTTTATAGATAACAGCCAATTATTAAACATATTTCTACAGACATAATTTTAAATTAATGTATAAATAAATTACACATACACATAATACAACCGGACTCGAAGCGGGAATCGAACTCACAGCTGCGGCAACGGGCCAGTCAAAAATGTGCTTATATACTTGTACTAATTTAATATTTCATTCATTATTATAGTAACGAAATTTCTTCCACCTATTTCATTCAGTCAGCTCTCCCATATCGCTAAACGCATCATTTATATTCTCCCTATTGTTCCTCATGATAATAATCATTTTATAAATTGAAACCTAATTTTCAACCATCAAACGGTTTATTACGTTTTGATTATGGCATGATGCTCAATTTTACGACAATACGACATCTGGCGGAAGATGAGATTCCAAATTTTATTCGACGTAAAACGTAGAATTGAAAATTTTAAAATCGAAATGCCTTCATGCTTGTCGAACATGATTCATTATTTCGTTCACTTTAAATATGGAATATGTTTTTTCTGTATCCTGAAAACTCCTTCATTTGTCAAGGTGATGTCCTTCTGCCCGATTTCGGCCACGGCAGACAATCTCATGAGAGATTAGCCAATTTTAAGCTACACGTTTGATTTTAATGCATTTTTACTATTGCGGGGGTAAGGTAAGAGATCTATTAAGAAATAATATTTGTTTACATCTTTTACAGGCAGAGAGCGAGGTATTATGATTAACATTCAATGAATTTTACATATGCATATAAAATAATATTTAACGCAAGGAAGTACTGCTCTACACAAGACATAGCAAGTAAAACTGTTTAGTTTACTAAATTTATTTTATTATTTGATGTATTTATGAATATTATATTTAGATCATCAGTTGACATTGATTTTTTTTTTATGTAATTAGAAGGTGGACTAGCGTATGGGCCATCTGATGGTAAGTGGTCATACCTTATACAAGGCGCAAATTCGGCCCCACATGGAGTACTGCTCTCACCTCTGGGCGGGACCTCCCCAGTACCAGCTTCTTCCTTTTGAACGCATTCAACGTAGAGCAGATCGAATTGTCGACGATCAAGCTATTACCAACCGGCTTGATTCTTTGGATTTGCGTAGAGATGTTGGGTCACTCTGCATACTCTATCGCATATATCATGGGGAGTGTTCTGAGGAGTTGTTTGGTTTAGTCCCGGCCGCTGAATTTCACTACCGGACATCACGCCAGAACTCAAAATTCCATCCTCACCACCTCAATGTCTGGAAATCCACAACAGCGCGTTTCCTAAGGCATTTCCTGCCTCGCACAATCACTCTGTGGAACCAGCTTTCGCCGGCGACTTCTCCGAACCGATATGACATGAAAACCTTCAAGAAGAGAGCGTACTCTTTCCTCAAAGGCCGGCAACGCACCTGCAAGTCCTCAGATGTTGCAGATGTCCATGGGCGGTGGTAGTCACTTTCCATCAGGTGAGCCACCTGCTAGTTTTCCCCTATTACATAAAAAAATATATATATATATATATATATATATATATATATATATATTAAATATAATTTAAATTAGTACTTGAGAGTTGCTAAACTATTATAAGTACTATCTGTATACGCTAGATGGCGTTAGGTTGATAACTCTCAGGTAAAGCAGTCCGCGTCGGTAATACGGCGCCGTAACGCGTTACGTTACGAAGCGAAGGTACCCTCCCATAAGAAGTTATCACTTCAAAAAGGTTGTTCAACTTCACTTTTATTACAATAACTCGCGATAGTTAACAATTATGTAATATAAATACTTGTAAAATTCAAATGAATTTTGTGTTTCTTTCTATACCTAAGACATACATATTTGTGTTTCTCAGAACGATGAATAAATGTAATAGGCATAACGTAGATCAATAAATAATCAATAACATATAATTGTATTTTTCATTCAACATGTAGGTGGAGTAAGGCAATCGCTTTTTATTTCTTGTTTCTTATTATATCTGTAGTCTTTTGCCTGGTTTATGTTGCCATGTAGTAAATAAGTTGTCAGTATATTTATCTACTTCGGGACAAACTTTTTTCATTTGCTCATGCTTTTAAAGCTCGTAATAATCATCATCATATATATTTATATGTACATAATAAAATGTGTGTATACAAAATTTAATTGTAAAACTTTCACATATTTTCACCATATAAAGCCCGGAAAGTTGGATTGTCTTATTAGAAATATTTATGAATGTGTGTGTGCTATGACATAATAATACGTATTTGTCGATTTATTTTATAACAAATAAAATCTGGTTAAAATGTAGACTAAATAGCTGATGATGGAAAAATAATGGGAAGTTGATTGTGTGGGCAGAGTAAATTGCGATCACATCCAATGTTCAATTTAAATAACTCTAAGACAATGAATAGATGTTATCCAATCCTTTAAATAAATTATGGGAGGGTAAATATTGAGGGAGCTGAAGTGCTCATCTTGTATCAGTAGAGTTAAATAAAAAGCTTTCAGTATTTTACAGTTACAAAGTTAAGCGAGGAATTCTTTGTTTACATCATTAGAACTCTTCTCTCTAACTTACTTTTGAGGAAAAATATATTCATATATGTCCGCTTGAGAAACAATCTTGTTATAACTTTAAAATAAAGTTTGGTAATTGAATTTTTCTGAATCCAAATACTTAAATGGTATAAACGTCGGAAAAAACCGTATATTGATGCATGTGAACTAGAATTATGAAGCGTAATACTTGCATATTAAATGATTACTTAGTAGGGTTCCATACTCAAAGGGTAAAACGGGACCCTATTACTAAGACTCCGCCGTCCGTCCGACCGTCCGTCTGTCCGTCTGTCACCAGGCTGTATCTCATGAACCGTGATATTTAGACAGTTGAAATTTTCACAGATGATGTATTTCTGTTGCCGCTATAACAACAAATAAAATACAAAAACAGAATAAAATAAATATTTAAGGGGCTCCCATAAAACACATATGTTTTTTTGCCGTTTTTATAGATAATAGTACGGAACCCTTCGTGCGCGAGTCCAATTCGTACTTGGCCGGCTTTTTAATAAAGCTAAAAAGATATTTTGAGAATTTTGATAAGGAGATAAATTCGATAATTTCGAGAAACATAGTTGTTTATTGTCTGTGAGTAAAGGCACTTTTACCCCCAGAACGTAAATAATAATTTTATTTGCCTTGGCGAGATTAACATAAAGACACTATTAACGGGTCCATAAAGACAGACTGGCGATTGAGTGGTGCATTAAATTGAGCAATGTAAAATTTTCTCAATTTTATGATCATTGAGAGACAAAAATTTTAAGTGCGTCGTATTTTGAAATTCGCTCGCTAGTTCAAAACCCGCAATCGCTTTGTTTTTACTCTTTATTAAGAAAAACAAAAAGTCTCATATATTATCATTGCACAAAACAACGATAAAGCAAATAAAAAATTGTCGTAACGGCATACGAGTCGTACTCGTTATACTCATAGCTCGCCCAATGATTTTTCACATTCACACAAAAAAACCTACTCAAACCAAACAAGAATATAAACAATAATAATAATTACAAAAGGAAATAAACAAAAAATATATCTTATTTAATACACCTAGCTACATTTAATTCAAGCTAAAATAAAATTATTTAATTTACTAAACAGATCAAACATTCGTCGCAGTTTTGTGTAACTAGTCTATGAAAAATGTCGTATAACGCAATACGATCCGATTATAGTACGCTAGACAGAATGTCACGTCGCACGGTTTGATCGAAAATATACCTTATTCACATGCGTTTCTGCGATTTATGTGCATATCAAATGTGTCTAATTTCATAAACGTACGTAATCATACTTATTCGTTTTAGTATGCACAGAAAGACACATCGAACGGATAAGCCTAAGGCGTAGAATTAGTTTTTTAAAGCTTTTAAGTGTGCCTCTGTATGAACTACCCATGAATGTTGTTTCAAGAAGGTTCTGAAGGTCTTGAAACCTTTTTTTTTTCTCGAAGGTTTATTTCGACTCTCCTCTTTTCTTTACCGAAACTTTATTCTAAATGCCAAGAGAATTAATATATTGCCTAAGTCAATTTTAATTTACCTTTATTTTTATAAATCTTGTTCAAATAATAAAATAGAGATTCCAACGTCTTAATTTATCAGTCCGAAATGCGAGTAACGACTAAAAAAAATAACCAAGATACGTCAATCAATCTCCATCGTTTAATCGTGAAGGGCTTCCTTTTTGTCATCATCCTTTGTCCCTTTTGATACCGCTAATAACTTGGAGATAACTTAAGATTTTCACGTTAAATCGATAAAAATGTTTGCTTCCGGATGATTAGTTCCCTTCATTTTGAAATACTAATATTACCAATATCCTCATGCTCGCTTTACACAAAAATGTATTCAATTTCATAATGGTGGTATTTCTAACAACACAAAATCCATTAGTTGGGTAATCTTTTAATATATTTTATAGAAAACATAAATTCACATACGTTTCTATTACAGATAAGTTTTAAAATAAAATAACTAAATTGTCGCAGTTTCGGCTTATACTATATTTACTTATACGATATATATATATATATATATATATAAGGGTCCTCCAGCCCGATTCCGGCCAAGGCGGCCAGTCTCAAGAGAGATTAGCCAACTGCGCAGGAGATATTATAGTGCACAAGTGTGTGCGCAAACACAGGTGCACTCTCTTTTCCTTAGCTCTCATAATCCGATGGGACGGCAATCCGACACGACCGGAAAGAGTTCAGGCGCAGGACCAACGGCTTAACGTGCTTTCCGAGGCACGGGAGTGTACACACTTCCACCTTCCAGACTCCGGGCAGCTACTGAGAATTTTCTGACAGAAAAACCCAATAACTATTTATTGGCCCGACCTGGGAATTGAACCCAGGACCACCGGGTCTGCACCCTAATATCTAGCCACTAGACCAACGAGGATATATATAACTGTCTTACGATATATATTATCATAAAACATTTTATAAGCCAATTTTCAGAAGTTAATAGAAAAGTGACTACTTCCATGGAAACTGGTAAAAACTTATGTAGTTCGTTTATGTTTTTCTCTCTTTGATAACATGGAAATTTCTATTTATTCTCTAAAGACGTTAATCAATTTTATGATCGACTCGTAAGTAAATAATTATTTTGAAGTATTTAAAGAACAGTCAAAGTGACAAATATTCATTAACTTATTTAAATAACCGTTGCATATTATCAGAGGTGACTAACAGATTTCGTAATCGATTTTAACGTCGCGTTTAATTTTGTCACTTCTAATATCTTAAAATAAAACGTAAATATATTTATGTTTTTTTATTGAAATAAATGGTATTTAAGTTATTTTACAGCGGACGTCTGTTCAGATTAAATTAGTCACCAATGAACCATTATATGCGCATATAATTTAATTTTAATACTGCGTAGTAATTGACAATCTGAATCCATTAATTTCCGCGTGTAATAGACACATAGCCTATAAAAGCTAATGAGCTACTTCAACACAAATTGAATACAGTGCTGAGTTTCTATGGTAAGTGGGACAGCAGATACAAAGGATTGTAAATTCCATATTAACACGGTGCGTTGAATTGTCGGTATATGTGTGTGTGTGTGTGCTTATTCGTGTGTTTGTGAGTAGTTTATACTTCTTGCATTACGAGTGATTTTGAGCGAAAGAATTCGCTATTACACTAAGTATAAAAATACTTACCAATTATCATTTTATAGATACACGTCGTACATATAAAACTGACATGCGTTTGGCTTTTATTACATTACCATGTATTCGCGCAGCCTTGACGGTCTGGATATATTTAAAAATTAAGCAAATATAACGCTTCTTATTTTAAAAACAATATCTTTTCATAATACTTTTTTTTTTTTCTTACATTCTATCTGTATTATATTCCTATCTATTCTTTTGCTGTTTCCATGGCAACTAATGTAGCACTTTTTACTTGGTGGTAGAGCTATGGTGCAAGCCCGTTTGGGTAAATAAACTACAATACTTAGTATCGTTGTTCCGGTTTGAAGAGCGAATGAGCCAGAGTAACCACAGCCAAACAAGGATACTTCTTAATTCATCGGGTTAGTTGTCCTAATTAATTCGCTTGTCCATTAGCGATGTACTAATTAATTCTTAAAGAGCGTATGTCAAAAGGCGATGACGAGCTTTTGACACCAGGTGGTAATATTTCCACTTCATAATTCTATAAAAAAACCCCATGTATATACTGTTCACAACGCAAAAGTAGCACTTAATTTATCATTTCATTTTACGATGACATTTTTCATACAATTATATATATTTACATTCGGATTTAAAAGCTTTTTAATAGCGTTTAACATGTTCTACATATTTTCACGTTATATGTGTAATATTAATTATTCCCCCATACTCATATACTAATACGCAATTGATTTGTATTCTTATATATTACAACAGCAACCCAATCACTAAATTTAAATTTGACGCTTGATTATACGTATTAATTTTAAAACATTTTTTAAATTCATTTAATGTAAAAAAATTACTTAAAGTCTTTAATGTTCCTGAATTATATGACGAGACATTCTTGTAAACATTTCGACGGCAAGCTGTTTAAGCTAAATTATGAGAATTGTCATCAGAAAATTGATGTAGAACTTTTATAAAAGAACAAACTCGAAACTCGCTTCAGGAAAAGATCTTGAAAAGTCAGAACGTGATATGCAACTTTGAAAATAATAATAATACCAACTAAAGGATACAAGCATCAAAATAGCGTACATATGTAAGTTAGTTATTACAAAATAACACTGCTGATATTTGAAAATTGATCGTCAAGTTCATATATAAACTTTTTTTTCTGGTAGAAGATAAAACCAATTTTCTAAAGAATATTCAATTTAATTCCGATAATTCTATTAATATCTAACATACATGTAATATGCAAATAAAGTTGGAAAACTTATCCTTTCTATATTTGTTCAAGCGTAACTAAATTAAAACGCGTTCGTTTTCAGGCTATAATGGAACTGTCATTATGCTTTGGTTGTACGCAATGAGTTTTGGATTCCCTTTGAGCATTTCTACGTAAATATTGAAAAGAGCTTCGTTTCAAACGTATATATAATCGAATTCGCGATATTTCAACATATTGAATGTTATGTTTTATGTTTTCATAAATACCTTAAGTTTATATAGTGACGCTTCAATTTGTTTCTTATTCACATTGACAGGGATTTAGATTTTTTCAATTCAAAAACATAACAAATATCAAAATATATTTGCTCTTTACAATCGCCAAGTTATATTGAATATAAAGCTACCAGTAGTTAATGTGCATTCTATCGATAAGTTACTAGGTTAGGAGTACTTGATATAAATATGACAATAGACAGTGCAACATTTAAACTGTAGTGTGATTGGTTAAAACATAAGTCGAAAGCAGCTAGCAGCAGCTAACTATTACATTATTAATATATAATTTTATACAATGCTTTGTAATTCATTCAGAGCTACGTTAACGCATGAAGCGTAATTTTCTCTAGAACTGAGTATTACAGTAAATTATATAAACATAGACATTACATAACGATTTAAATGGATCTTGCCAAATGCATAGTATGTGTGTATGTATAGTAACAGCCTGTGAATGTCCTACTGCTGGGCTAAGGCCTCTTCTCCTCTTTTGAAGAGAAGGTTTTGGGACCTTATTCCACAACGCTGCTCCAATGCGGGTTGGTGGAATACACATATGACAGAATTTCAGCGAAACATGAAAAAAAAACAAAAACAAACACATGCAGGTCCTCACGATGTTTTCCTTCGCCGTCAAGTACGAGATGAATTATAATCACAAATTAAGCTCATGAAATTCAGTGGTGCTTGCCCGGGTTTGAACCCACGATCATCGGTTAAGATTCACGCGTCCTTACCACTGGGCCATCTCGGCTATCATCAAAATGCAGTACATTTTTATTTTCAATTCGATTGAAAAAAAATACTTTGTGAATCGTGTAGCTGGAAAACACTCAAACACAAAAAAAATATATGAATACAAAATATACAAAACTGAGCAAATTTATAGTCTTTTTTTTATTTAAAGAACAGATTCACTTATCGGTGTTAAACGAGAATAATTGTGATTGTGTGTTATTTAAACACACTATTAATATCTACATCACAATTATAATCTATTAATCACACGTTCTTGAGGCGAACAATATCCCTGCCGATAAATTCGTACATGGCGACCACGACCGCTCTAACAAGTTTCACGCAGAGAAGACTTATAACCTTCGCAAACACACTAGACACGAGTTAGTACCTGGTAGGAAGCTAAATGTAAGCACGTTTGGATAGATACACCCATCCACTCATCTCATATTCGATAGAATATTATTACTTAGTGTAGTTGTGTTCCGATTGGAAGAGTGAGCGAGTCAGTGTAAAGGGACTACACCGAGATATTTCCTAAGTTTAGTGGCGTATTGCCGATTTAAGAAAAGATTAAAAATTTTCACAGTACCAATGTCTTTAAGATAAATAAGAAATTGAAACCTACTTAAATGTATAGAGCATGCTTGTCTCGATCGATTTGGTACAATAAACATGAGACAGAAAACATCGCTTACTAAATTTTATACAAATGAAATCCTGAATCAAATAAAATGTGTGAAATTTTTATAACCTTTAAGACTGTTCAGAATGTTCGATATTGAAGTTTATTTCATATTTCGACCTTTAACCTACTCTTTACCGTAGTATTGTTCTTGAACGTTTTAATTATGACAATACAAAAATTTGGTACCATTAAGTTCGGCAGATGATGGAGCTGGGCGATGAATTCCGAAATTTTTTAAAGGTTACCAGAAAGCAATTGATGCAGGTTTGTTCTAAAAACATGTAAGTTTTTTTATGCCTCACAAGAAGCAACTCCCCCTAACATGCGAAGCTACGGGCGAAAACTAGTCTATAAATATACCTGATTAGTAATGACTTTACTTTTTGGTAACCATTTTTATCAAACAAAATTAAGCATCATCGGATTACACCGTTATTCGATAGCTGGGTAATGGTTCTGTTTCTGAAAAAGAGAATAATTTATATTTAGAATATATCCATACATATAATAAATCTGTAACGGGTCGATGTCTGTACATGGAAGATATATGAGTAAAACTTTTATCGGGGGTATTTATAAACGCAATAGAACCCAAAACAATGATTAATAGAATTTTTGTCTGTTTGTCTGTTTCTCTGTGCGTTTGTGCACGCTAATCTTAGAAACGGTTTAACGGATTTAAGTGCGGTTTTCACTAATGTATTGTGGGTAACTTCACTTAACATTTAGTGTGTTTACAATAAATGTCAGTAATGTTTTTTTTCGTATTTAACTCATTTCGATGTTATAAATGTTTTTCTTAAATTTCTCAAAAATAGTGTATTTCCGTTTACTGTGAGTGATATTGTTATGACAGTGACCAAATTATATGTGTTAAGTTGCTTTCACAGTGATATATTATATTGTTTTTTCGTATTTTAACCCATTTCGAGGTTAAAAAGTTTTTCTTAATTTTCTCAAAAACGGCGCATTTCCGTGTAATGTGAGTATTATTTCTATGATCAGGGGCCAAAGCTCTACTAGGGGGCTCACCTCAAATTCGTGCCGCACGATAACATATTGCAATCTACGGAGCACATAAATAAAAGCACTGAGACGTCTTCATCACCGTCATCTAATGAATATCAAGTGATGAAGGGGGGGAAACAACACACAATACAGAATAGAGAAGATGTGATGATATTCCTTCGAATTCAGATGGGCAACTAATTAAGAAGAGAACAAAATTGTGAAACGTGGTTCTATTTGCCTTATCCCAATATAAACCTAATAAAAGTGTTTTGAAATCTCTCAGTTTAATTCAATTGGTCTTTGGGTACGTCAAGCTTGCAACAGCATAATCATGAATAGGAAGAAATAGATGTTTAATCAAAATTGTTATATAGGTGCTTTTTTGTATTTTATATACTTTTTCTATATAAAATGGCCGCTTAAGTAGCTCATTGAGATATGTGTGTCAAGTTCAATACACAACATTTGACACACACTTATTTTTTTGTTTAATTAAATGAGTAGCCTTGGTCTGTGCTTTTATTTAATCTCTGACAGAAGAACCTTTTTTTTTACTTTATATTGTACACATAAAGAACTATCTATAGCAAAAAACGAATTAATAAATAATGGATAATCCATACATATAAATAAAATTGAAATTTCTGTCTGTGATTTCAAAATAACTGCCTGTTTTAAAGGTTATATGGCTATTTACGATTTACCAAAACCAAAGCAATATTTTTTTATTTTTTTACACTGTCTGTCTTTTTGTCCAGGTTAATCTTTCAAACGTCTTAAAATTACAAATTAAAATAACCGAATTATTATAACAATTATTTCTAGGTTCGGTTTAGTCTTTATTTCATCAAAATCAGATGAGTCTATCAAAAGCTATAAAAAATATGTATTTTTGTTGTTATCTATACCCATAATATAATGTCTTTTCCTGAACGATTCATTAACGCAGAGCCTAATAAACCACCTGGAAATTCCACCCCTAAAGAGTTGAACGATTATTGAGAAATCCGTCATTTTTAAAGTTAGAAGCATAAAAATTAACATACAAGGTTAATAAATAAAAATGTATTCAGCGTTTTTGAAAATGTAACCCCTAAGATGGTAAAGAAGGGGTTGAAAGTTTGCATGGGGATTCCGTCATTTTTGGTGTAAGAAGAATGATATTTAGTATTAACGCTACGCATAAGTATTTCGTTGTTTTTAGAAATTCAACTCCAAACGGGAGAAATGGGGTGAAAGCATTAGTATAAAAATTAAAAAATATATATATATGTATATAGAAATTTACTATTTGTGTTTTTTGATTGAATTAATAAACATGTATTTCTAAGTTTTAGAAACATTTATTTTTGTTTTGAAGAGTTGGGTGCAAATAACGAAAATCAAAATATACAATATCTGATATCAATATCTCCTAGGGAAATATATATATTTTTATACTAACTTCAATATGTTAGTGAAGTTTGGATAAAGAAAACATATTCCATTATTGCCATGTGTACCACTTAATCGGTAGTCCCTAAGCTTTACCTCAACCTGACCCTCAAACCCTAAAGAGTTAGTTTTGTTTAATCTAAGTTTGATAAAATAAAAAATATATTCGTACGCTTACTCATTTACATTGTAACTATATCTAACGTCGTGGATAGATGACCGAGGTATTTAAGCAACAGAATCGTAGACTAGAAGACATGTTGATGCTTCTTACTTTAAAATCACATACAGATCCAAATTTCAAATAATCGTTTATCCTTTACTTATACTTAAGCGCGAGCGGAGCCGCGGGCAGCTGCTCGTTATAAATATATATTTAGAATAGAATATTCGATATTTTTTCAATTCATCGATTTCGTTAAAATGCTACGTGCGCAATATTAATTTGTTTAGTTAAAGCTCGAAATATAATTCAGTTATTATATAAAGCCAGCGGTGGAGCTAATTAAAGTAAAGATTAATCACATTGCCTCATGTTGAGTGTGTGGGTAAGTGGATAGCAAAGTGTTGAGCACTTACTAATTAAGGAGACCACGCAAACATGCGACAACTCGGTTACTAGTAAGACAAGAAAGTCTAGAATTTATAATTAAAAAAGTAACAGTCTGAAATTGTCCCACTGAGAGGAAATGGCAATGACTTCCTTTGAAGACAAGAATCTTTGAATTTAACGCGTGTAATGTTGAAGCTTTGTATTTACTTGATTAATTCTTCTCTCAGGTAATCCATTAAAGGTTTACTGGGAGAAATACCTGATTGTTACAAGTCCGCCTTTGTACACTTTTATTTTTCGTTTGATTTATGTATACTACAATAATAAAATAACAAATAATAGACTTTGAAATAACAATAAAATTATTACTACAAATTCATACTATATTGTACCAGATTTCAAATTAACATTCAACAACAGTTCTTTATTAATGATTTATAAAGAATATACAATATTTAAGGAGCCTTTTAAGAGTAATTTTGTATCGTCAATTAATATGATAAAATAAATTCTAATAAAGGATTATTTAGTGGTTAATTAATTAAGTGATCGTTCGAAAGTATACGACATTACTGAAAAATATTTTTCACTTGAATTTTAACATAATTTTATTAATTTTAACACTTGTAAACTTACCGCACATCATGAAACCGTCTTCCTCAGCCTTAACTTTTCGCTTGCGGGAATTGTGTATAAAAAGCGTAGGGAGTGAAGACTAGAATTCTCATCAATACGGTAGAGAACAGTAACATGTGAATGTCCCACTGCTGGGCTAAGGCCTCTTTTCTTCTGTTTGAGGAGAAAGCATGGAGCTTATTCCACCACACTGCTCCAATGCGGGTTGGCAGAATACACATGTAACAGAATTTAAGTAAAATTTGACTCGTGCAGGTTTCTTCACGATGTTTTCCTTCACCGTTAAGCACGAGATGAATTATAATCACAAATTAAGCACATGAACTTCAGCGGGTTTGAATCAACGGTCATCGGTTAAAACTCACGCGTTCTTACCACTAGGCCATCTCGTGTTCAATTTTAATTCGTATGTTAATTTGTAATGTATGTATGTATGCGTGTATGTATGGGCCTTCGATTAAATATAAAAGACAAAAAGTTATATAGTTTATATCTGAGTCTTATATTGTTGATCTACTAGCATTACATACAATTTCTTTTTATATTTATTATAGTCACATAATGAGAACATTGCCATTATATACTTGCTAAAAATATATTGTATAATATATTTTATAGCCGTTACTTTGCCCTGAAACGTTGAAACCCGACTTACGATGATATTATAATATTATATGTCGCATTACATTTTCTGACGTTTCACGATCATGTTCTGCGGTGAGTTGAGACTACGAGTTTGTAGTTACAGATAAGTATTTTTTTGAATACGGTAAATAACATTATATATAAATATATAAGCTAAATACCACTCATCGCGAGATCTCCTAATCTATCAGCCCGATTGACTTGAAATATGTCACAATTACTTCTTACCCGTCGTAGACGTGCCGTAAAAGCCGAGGTGGCCCAATGGTAAGAACGCGTGAATCTTAACCGATGATCGTGGGTTCAAACCCGGGAAAGCACCACTGAATTTCATGTGCTTAATTTGTGCTTATAATTCATCTCATGATTGACGGTGAAGGAAAACATCGTGAGGAAACCTACATGTGTCTAATTTCACTGAAATTCGGCCACACGTGTAGTCCACGAACCCGCATTGGAGCAGCGTGGTATAAACTCCAAACATTCTCCTCAAATGAGGAGAGGAGGCCTTAGCCCAGCAGTGGGACATTCACAGGCTGTTGAATGGATTGAATGGATACAAAATACATTTTTCTTCTTATCTACCCGTGCAAAGCCGGGACGATTAGCTAGTCATATTAACAAAACATTTAAATTGATTACATTTTTTATTGTAACATTCGTTGTAAATTATATTTTACTTTCTCTCATTTTCCGCAAAAACGTCTGACGGCTTAAGTCTAAGTCTTGTGTGTTCACAAGGTCTTAGCACTAAAGATTGTTAGACGCTTGAAGTGTTTATTGTGTTATGATAATAGCATAATAGCTGTATTCGGTTGCGGCAGTCTTTAATGAAGAGCATCTTATTTCAACCTTATTATGAACTAGTTTCTATACGCGGTTTCGCCCGGGTGCTAGTCCTTTTCTGTGCCCCTGACAACACATGTGTAAAATTTCATGATGACTGGTTGAATAGTTACGACATTAAAGAGTAACAAATAAACGAACAAACAAAGTCACTTTGGTATTTATAATATTAGAAACTTTGTAACGGCTTTAAAATTTCTACTAAAAATTCGATGAATATGAAATGAATACGAAATTTTCACATTATAATAGTATGGAGTTCTACAGTTTTAGACAGAAAAGTACTGAAAAATTACAAGCTGAACGAAAATATACATGAAAGAATGGAATTTTTGTGGGAATATAGCACTGAGGTTAAATCTGCATCAGCATTATACAACGTCATGACACAGGTCAACAAACTGACAACGGACACAGGCGAAAGAACATTTGAATAAAGAACTCTAAACGAATGATTAATTAATTTATATTCTGTAAACAAGAGACTGGTTTCCGACCTCAGAATAAAATGATCATGTAACAGAATTGAATGCAAAGCTATCAACGCGACTGGTTTGAAATGAAGATCGGGCAAGAACTTTAGTAGATATTTTCTCAAATTAAATACATACTCGTCTTCAAAAATACAATTAAAATGATATGGAAATTAACGAATACTAGCTGCAAGATTTTATATATTATCGTATGTGTAATTAACAAAAGATATTAATAGTTACAAATATCTTTTTTTTATAGCATAGGTAGACGGACCAGCATATTGGCTATCTGATGGTAAGTGATCACCAACGTCCATAGACATTGGCATTGTAAGAGGTTTTAACCGTCACTTACATCACCAATGCGATTGGGAACTAAGATGTTATGCCCCTCGTGCCTGTAATTACACTGGCTCACTCACCCTTCAAACCGGAACACAACAATACCAAGTACCTCTGTTTTGCGGTAGAATATCTGATCAGTGGGTAGTACCTACCTGGACGAGCTTGCACAAAACTCTACCACCAAATAGATTTCTGCGCAATTTTATTATGGAAACAAATCCGAAGAGAAAGGAAGCTTGTACTAACTTTGCAGAATTGGAAACTAGAAGTTATGAAAAAATAAAAAGTCATAAAAATATATCGCATTATCTGCAACAACTGTGCTAATTCTCCATAAGATACACCATTCTATATTATTTTTATACATTCCTTTTTTTTAATTTCTAATCAGAACATTCTAGATCAAAATTCAATTAATTTATATTTAATTATTTTCATAAAATGAATATTCGATATTTCTTACTAAGAATCTAAATGAAATTTAATCGTATTTTACATACAAATATTCGTGTAAAATCATCCGAAAATAAGAGTAAATAACAACCAACGTAATTTATTACTTTAAACAAAAACAAATTAAGTATTTCCAAAGATATTTTATAGAAAATATTATTCACTAATGAAATATTTAATAATAAACTCGATGAAAACTACATAGAAATAATTTAATAAACTAAGTTTGATGAAAACATTTGTAAATTTAATAGTAAATAATTTAAATTCCAGGGAACAATCAAGATATTAATTATTAGTTAAAAGTCATTATTCAGTGTAATAATATTTAACAAAGGGATTATTTGTTTGTTTGTTTGATATTTCGGATATTTACTCAGGTTTTATTATTTTTCGTAACATATTTTAGTTTCAAGACGGAATAAAACCATAGGTAGTTATGTTTACAGTTAATAAGCTAATTTAGTAATAAGGTAAAGAGATAAAAGTAATTATTATTTGTGATACACAATATTAACGAAAAAGGGAAAGCTGTCTTCGATTATAGAATGAGTTGTTTATTTGTAAACAAACTTAAATACGGAGAATAAATAAAAACAAAAACTAGCTCCGTGACTATTAATAACATTAAAAATAAAATAAAAATATTTATCATTAAAACCATTAACAATATATCGAGTACACACCAACGTACCTTAAAGAACGCTTTAATTTCCTTGGATGTGGCAGCACACACAAACTGCTATCTTCTGAGGATAACAAGCTTGTTACTCCCTGCAGCCGCACTCATACTTACAGTGACTCTTTCACTGCTAAAACCATAAAACTATGGAATGCACTACCCACCGATATTCGGCAGTCGAAATCATTGAGCATCTTTAAATATCGCTATAAAATGCTATTATTTGTTAATCTCTAAGTAAGCTTATATATATATATATTTATATTTATATATATATATATATATATATAGTATAAGTTATCTATATATACTCGGTGGTAGAGCTTTGTGCAAGCTCGCCTGTGTAGGTACCACCCACTCATCAGATATTCTACCGCAAAACAGCAGTACTTGCTATTGTTGTGTTCCGGTTTGAAGGGTGAGTGAGCCAGTGTAATTACAAGCACAAAGGACATAACATCCTAGTTCCCAAGGTTGGTGGCGCATTGGCGATGTAAGCGATGGTTAACATTTCTTACAACGCCATTGTCTATGGGCGTTGGTGACCACTTACCATCAGGTGGCCCATAAGCTCGTCCGCCTACCTATACAATAAAAAAAATAAAATAAAGATAATAATTATACCCTATAATTATATAATATATATTATAAGTGTTTTATTAGAATGTAGTTATGTGTAGTTTATTCTTATACTCTAATTGCTTTTATGTGTTATTTAGTTTCTACCTTGAATATTTAAATGCATCTACCTGTTCTCTTGCAAAGCTCCATTCACCGAAGGTTGTCTGTGAGAGATCGCTATAAGCGATAAGACCGCCTTTGCGCACCATTTGTAGTTTGATTGTGTCCTATTACTTGTTGTTGTGCTTGTTTTTTTTCTTTTGTTGTGCAATAAGTATTAAATAAATAAATAAACAAAAAAATAATAAAACAATTTAAATACTTTAAAAAAATACATTCAAAATCATAAAAAATTAACAGCTTCCGTAACAAATAGAATGTGAAGCTTTATCGGTAACTGAAAAATACAGATTTCTTTTTTTCTTAAAATGTATTAATCCAGAGTTGCTTTATAATATTTAAATTTTTAACGAGAGCAAGAGCGTTGAATTTACCTAACTTTGGGCATGAATAAAAAAGATTGAGCCACAATCCGAGCCATATATGTATTGATTTCGTACAAACGACTGATATTTTCTCTTTAAGAAATTTAAGAAGAGGTAAAAGGAGACAAAGTGATCATTGAAAACTCTTAAGATTTCATTGTAATCTTATGACGTGTAATCTTTGTTGGAGATCCTGTTTAAATAAAATAAATAAATAAAACTGGTTATAAAAATATTTCTCAAATATTATTCTTAACTTAAAAACGGAGAAAAATAATCAATGTTATTAAACATTGTATATGTTATATTGAGTTTGTTTCAAGCATGTAAGGTTGTTTGGAAGAGATCTCTACTTAGCGATAAGACCGTCTATGAGCGCATCTTAGATATTTCAACGTTATGGATATTGTAATATGTATATTTGTTGTGTACAGAGAGACATTCAAACTATAATAAATAATAAAAAATTCTTTCAAAGTCAATGTGCCACCAAACTTGGTACCGAAGACGATCCTAGTGCCCGTATTTAAAGTAGCTCGCTCACCCTTCAACCTGGAACGTAACACTACCTAAGTATTAATTGTTGTTTGGTGGTATAATATGTGGTTATTGGATGCCCCTCTGTGTGAGTAACAGAGGGGCTTGCACAAATTCCTACTACCAAATAAACAGTTTACACGTTCATTACAAATAGCGCTGCGGCAACGAGCCGCACGCAAGTCCCAGGTTTGCAGTAATATAATAAAAAAAACAAAAAACAAACACGTCAGTCGAAAAAATATCGCAAAATGACTTCATTCCTGACGGAGAGCATCTTAGTAAAGAAAAAAAAAAATTAAATAATATTAAAAAAAAGCTTGGTGACATTTTAGCGTTTATAGCAGTGTAAGCCAACTGCGAACTGATTTGTCTGTAAATTATTCGCCTTCTGGCTCTTTCATCGGATCGGCTCGATTGTGTCGAATTATTGTACTGATATTTCATTTACATAAACAGTTACAACTGTTTGAAATTGATTTCTTTTACATTTATCCAAATGAAACTAACTATGATGGAAAAATATAATTTGGACTTTGTACAATTGTACATGTCTACCTCTTATTTGTTTTTCTTAGTTCTTTTTTCTTTCTAGCATGCGCTGCTCTCTTTTGTCGAATATTGATGTCGAAAAAGACTAAATATATAATATATTTATACCTAGATCACTTTAAAAATATATCTATTTTGGTACGTACAATGATGTACTACCATCTAATTTCACCGACGCAGCCAATCTTAAGAGAGATTAGGCCTCATTGTCATAGTCCGATGGGACGGAAATCCGACATGACCGCGAAGTATTAATAACACACGACAATAAGCAAGTTGAAATTAAAATGTTATCAGATCCATCTATACCAAGCTTTACCTACAATTATTTGTATTTCTTCTAAAAATATTATTAATTAGAATATATTAAAATAATGTCCAACTATTTTATACAAATCAAATTAATTTAGATCAAAAGATTTTATTTAAATTCTTCTAATATATTTATATATTATTAACTTGTTAAAATTTTACAAACTATAATATAATTGTAGCGACATCTATCTCGCCACATACGAAAACTAAAAAACTGACGTATCCTACATCGCGATATTAAAGTTATCCGAGCGATTGAACATATATACAAGAACCCGACAACAACCGTCGGGCGGTAGCCCACCAGACCAACACCCGTCTGGGCGGAGGATCCTCCCTTTTCAATGCTCAACACCAAACTGGTGACCCCGACGTGATGAACGTCAACGCAGCCTTCGCAAAAACTACGTCATCGTGACATCATCATCACTTCCTCAAGCTTTCGAGCAGCGAGTCATACAGCCAGCCAGCATCCACGACTACTACGGGTATCCTGACCACCAGCATGCAGCGGACGCGCATTCCTGGTCATCACCCACAGTCTTCTCAACGATCTTGGCACAGCACACTGCACTTCGGCCGGTCAGCAAGCAGAGACGCACTTCTCTCCTGGTCGACGCAGCAGCCAGCCACTACGCAGCACTGCACCACTCCGACTCACTGGAGTATTTGCAGCATCACCCCGACTCACTGGGGCATCACCGCAGACAGTTCCGACTCACCGTGAACTATGCGGCATCTGGTTCCGACTCACTGGAACATTCCACTGGCCCGGCAAACATCACAAGACAAATGGACGACTCAACCTGCTATCGACCTCCGGTCTCGGAGGGGAGTGATGTAGCGACATCTATCTCGCCACATACGAAAACTAAAAAACTGACGTATCCTACATCGCGATATTAAAGTTATCCGAGCGATTGAACATATATACAAGAACCCGACAACAACCGTCGGGCGGTAGCCCACCAGACCAACACCCGTCTGGGCGGAGGATCCTCCCTTTTCAATGCTCAACATAATAATACGTTTATGTTAAAGAACTTTGCATTTCAATACATATGATTATTCTAAGATTATTGAATTACAATTTTATAAATAAGTTAAATAAATATTTAGAAAAGAACATATATTTATAAATACATACTCTGTAAAATATATAACATATTTTTACGTTTAATACTGTAATATATTAAAATGTTGTTTATTTTTTCCTTTAAATAATTACAGCTATCACAAAATAATATTGCTTTTACATTATTCCGCCAGATAAATGGTCACCATCGCCAATAAACATTGGCGATGTAAGAGATATTATCCATCCTATATCCATTGCTTATATCGCCAATGCGCCACCAGCGTTGGAAACTAAGATGTTATGTCCCTTGTGCGCCACAATGGCTCATTCGTCCTTCAAACCGGTATGCAACAACACTAAGTACTACTGTTTTGCGGTAGAATATCTGCTGAGTGGATGATACCTGCCCAGGCAGCATTACACGAAGCTCTACCTAATAAAATTATGTTTATATTTTGTGCGTTAAATAATAATACGAGATAAAATCGTAATATTATACGTATGAAGTTGGGACGGGTAGCTTGTAATATATATTACCCGGGAGGGCAAATGACTCTGCTCCACCTGATGGTAAGTCCAAACGCGATGACGGCTAGTACAGTCGGTAAGTAAAAAATATTTTATAGTGGAAGTATTCTTTGGATTGGTTTCTTATGAATTAAAAAGCTACATATTTTAATTCATACGTTCAACCTTATTTTTTAACGTATGTTTAGTATTAATGGCAAAGATGAAATATTCAAGAGTGAACTCTAAATATCGCGAGTTCTGTATGCTTTGAAAATCAATCCTCACGAGAACCTTTGTATGGAATATGAAATGAAACTTCTTGATAAGAGAATATTGTAAGAACGTTGACAGTCTTAAAAAATTCATTTTTTTAATGTAGGCACGGTTTTTAATCTTAAAAAACGAAAATTCACAATGAAAATATTAACTAAATGCTATTACTACTCATTTTATAAGTAAAGATACATATAAATAATCAAAGCAGAGCTCGTTTGGGATCAGATGGCTTTGTGTGAATAATGTGAAAGGATATAAAAAAAATGTTACATGACTATTCAAAAGTACATTAGTACTTATTCGTTTAATATGAAGCTGCTACTGGCATTGAATGTAGATTTTATCGAGAACAACCGGCACTTTAATAAGTTTCCATCATATACATGTAATAATCATAATATAAAATCAATTTATATATCCTGTATGAAAATGTTTGAACTCCAAGTTTTAATATTCGATCTTATCTTCGTAATTCGGATCTTCGGATTTCTATATATGTAATCTGTAATAATAATTATGCCTCATTTTTGTACGGATTTTTAAAGCTAAACACATTTTTAGTTTTTAAATGTACAATAGTAGTTTTAATATTGTATCTATGTTTTATATCGTGGTCACACCACATCATTTAGTTTCCCAAAGTCAGACCAATTTTTTTGCAAATATTATAAATTATTTTTATCAATAAAATTATTGTTTAAAATAATTAAAATACGTTTGTTTTTAATTATTCTCTATCATCTGCTTAACTACTTTTATCCATCTCATGAGGTCGCTTTATTAAGATTTATCGCTACATAAGCCTTAATAGAAGCAATTAATTTTTATTCTCTGGGCTCTACTTGCATTATTTGTATACGAATAACCCATATCATATTTACTATTACACTGACGGATAAAAATTGCCTGGTTTATATCGTACGAATAGTTTTAATTGCTTTTTATCTAGTTACCACACAGTATACATAATGCATAATTACATTTTATCGACCGCATTGCAGAAATGGTCTTATAATCAGGACCTTACATTAATTTTGATCCTTAATTTTCGAGAAAGATTTAAAAAACAAATAAGGCTGAAACAATTCTAGTTTACACAAGATCGTTTGTGTAGGATAATAGAAAACATATAAGAAATCCCAAATTGTGATCACAGAGCGTAAACAGTCTCTATGTCAAAAGAAATATTCCTTGACAAAGTCCTTCTAGTATAGGCGTATACCTTTTTAAAAGGGAACGAACAATTACTCAGCCCTTCAAGCAAAATAAGTGCTGACTGAAAGCAGAAAATCATTAAAATTTCATCATCCAAAATGCAAGAGAAAGATTCTTTGAATATTTTAGCAGGTAAGGCGATGGCAGGATCTCAAGGTGTAGGTGTCACTTTACATTTCTCTGGGATACGCTTCTTTACGCTTTACGTGACTTTGTAGTTTTGCCTTCAATTTTAAGATTCTTGGAACAATTCCAGATATTCAGTACATTCTTCTTAATGAGACAAGTTTAGTAAAATTTTAGATTAAATATTAAATTATTTTCAAACTTTGATACTCGAATTGTTTTAATAATTTATCGATTATCTTCATGTGAGATAATTAAAATAAATTAAAATAATTAAAAAAAATGCCTCCTTCCCTTTTGCTTTTTATAATTAATACAGATGTTATTTACTTTAAGGTAAATCCATTTTTGAAACCGCTTGTAATGCTTTAAACATGGACGAATAAACTCATGTATGCAAACGCACGAAGATGGCAGGATGAGGAAGGTGGACAACTGGACGCTTTCGCGCACTTTGACAGAGTCCTATGTTCAGAAGTAAATGGCATGATACAAATGGCAGACAGAATGCCAGGACGGATTTCATCCAGTCATTCTCTATACAAGACTTATAATATACACAGTGAAATGAGCTATTAAAAACTAACTATTAAAAAAAATGTAGTGTAATACTATAATATATACATTTTCCTATAAAATTCACTACATTTAAAAGCTGTCTACGCACCTGCAAGTCTACGGTATTGCAGGTGCCAATGGGCAGTGGTAGTCACTTTCCATCAGGCCTACAGACCGTTTGTCTCCTCTTTCATAAAAAAAATCCTTACAAGAACCTCCTCAAAATTCATTAACCTTTTTACCTATATTAAAGGATTTTATGAAAATGTTTACGTCTATCCTGTTGTAATCCCGAGTTTTTTATAGTATTTTATTTATTTATATATAATTTATTTTATTTAGCAATTTAATTTCTCAATATTCACGATTATGAAACACCACAAATCATTGGTGTGTATTAAATTCGATACCTATGCAAACGACCATACAGAAATTGGCCATGTCCCTTGGATGTAAATAATTTACATAAATAAATTTGTGAATCTTTTAATGAGCATTAATTCAATTAAAAAGGTAATCCGGAAGTTTAAAAACTAAAACATAAGACTTCATTTTGTTGAATCAGTTAAATGTAACTCGAAATTTATTTTTACAGTCACGTAACTGCCGTTAATTTATTTAATCTTGAGGGGGCGATAGCGCTGAAATTTCTTTTTCTCACAATTACGTCATCGTCACAAATGAATAAGAGAAAACAAGGGCAAGGTCGAGACGTGAAATGAATTCTAATTAATATTGTTAAGATTTTTATTAATTACATTGACCAGAATTATATTCATACAGAGTAAGCTTATGTTTGATTTACTATTAATAATAACAATGTTTTTTTGATTGATTTCGGCAATGACGGAAGAAGATATGATAGAATAAGCAAATGTACAAAACATATTATAATGCACAAACACAACACAAGTATACTAGCAAACACAATAATCTCTCTTACAGGACGGCAAAGCTAACACGACCGGAAATAATTCATGTTCTTTTTCAGGTTTCAGGAAAGCTTTACGTGCTTTCCGAGGTATGAGAATTTATCGATAAAAAAACAATGACTTTTTACTAACACAGCATGAGATTTAAAGAATCTGTGCACACCTCTGCAATCTAATATGGTAACCAGGCCAGATCAAGGAAACAGTCTAATTGTACTAATAAATAAATATAATATATAAAATAATATAAAAATATAATTAATAAATATACGAAAACAGACTGCAAATCCTTATAACTATTATTGTAATAACTAGTTTATTTAAAGAAATATATACTCCAGCTAACCGAATCACAATTTAAATATAATTTGACAACCGTCAGGACTCCATTATAATTGCAACACTCCACTCCGCTTACAATATCCTTTTTGCGCGCCTCACTGTATGATCGTTTCACTCGTTATTAAGGTAGAAATAAAGTTTGTTGAAAATATAATTAGTACAATAATAAAGTTTAATTATATCATGTATATATATTAATCTGTAAGCTTCGTAAATTTTCATAGCTAAGGTTTTTTATAAGGTTCCGACCGTTCCGTCCTCCTACACCGACGAAGACGATTTAGACGGGACGAATTATTCCTGTATATTATATTAAGATTACGCAACTATTAAACTTTAACTATTAGTATAGTCACATTTTATGTTAGATATATATAAATCATTTTACTCAACATAAGGTTCATATTACTGTATATCAAAAAGTGTGATTCATTGAAAGATCGTGGAGTATTAATTGATTTCCAAGCAGTATATGATATATATTTAATTGTATGTAGTAAATGTGATCAGATTATGACAAACAGTTACTGAGTCTTTTTTCGGTTCGTCTTGGTAACATATAATTTCTTAAACTCATATAATATATATATGGTATATGAAAAATATAAAACCGACCTATTCACCCGTCCTAAGGTTTCGTATAGCACGCCCAGAATTTGATAGTGTTTTTGTATCTGCGCCTGGACCGACATTTTTCTCACCGACTATGTCAGCATAATATTTTTATTAAAAAATAAAACTGAAAATTTGGAAACTATAAAATGAAAGTTAGTTAGTAGTTATTTCGTGAAGCCGAAAAAAAAGAAACAAAACATAGTTCTTGTAATATTAGTATGATAAATTCGCCATTAATTATATGTATATTAGATTGGCGATATTAAGTAACTTAAGATCGTATTAAGTAAGACTTTTGTGTATCAAATATTTTATTCAAAAAATATGTAACTAAATGTTTTCGTTGTATGGATAATACATTATTTTAAACCACATTAGACAAAACTTTAGTTAATATTTTATAATGTCGTATTCATTTATTTTTAATGTGTTTTATATAAAATGTTTTATGTTATTATTAAAGCTAATTAGCTTGTTTTATGTCATTATCAAAGCAAATTATTATAGCTAAATTAGCTTAATTAAAATAAGAGGACTGTTTGAAATTTCGCAGATTTAACAAAGTTTTTATGATCTAAAATTGTCATATAAAATTACACACAATAACATATTCGACGAATTAATTATTCTTATTTGAATCTGTTTATACAAAAATCTAGAGTCTTGCAGTGTTATTCTGTAACGAATAATAACTGACTGACTGACTCCATTAATCACCCGTGAAAATGTTGACAGCCGACTCATAGTGATATACTATTTTGACGTGTGTATTCTTGAAATGTTATAATTATTATTGTCAATGTCAATATCACTTTTGACATATCACAAACTCTTTCTGCGGTAAGTTTCGAGTTTATTTGAATATACCAACTGATCACCCCAATGCCTTAAAAAATCGTTCAGTGTCCTGCTCTATTGTGAAAAACTAAACACCTCTTTAATTTCGTAGTATAATAATTTATTTAAAAAGATATTTAATCCGCTGTGAAAGAACAAGTTTGCCCGGATAATTCTGCGTGTAACACAATACTATAAAATTCAATACCTCTATTGAATTTCCGCAGTATTATCTACTTTACTTATTCCTAAGAGAAATAAGGCTTTGCGCCCACGCTTTTGTAGAACAGAACTTCTCTTAAACTCCCTTTGAAGCACTGCTCTCTGCGTATTAAATGCGTTTTCAATGATCTTCGAATATTACGAGACTGAATTTTAAATATGATACAGTATACAGTAACAGCCTATGAATGTCCCACTGCTGGGCTAAGGCCTCTTCTCCTCTTTTCAGAAGAAGGTATGGAGCTTATTCCACCACGCTGCTCCAATGCGGGTTGGTTTAAATATGATATTGAAAAATAAAATAGTATAAGCTTATTAAAGTATGAGTTTGATTTTGTGTGCTTTTTAAAAATTAAATCATTCGATTGTATGTTTATTTTGAAGATATATTTGCCTTATTGCCTGATATAAATGTAATTATAATTATATTGTAATTTTATAAATAAATAATAATAATTATAATCAAATGTTATTAATCCTTTTTTCATCTGTGGCTAGCTTTTAAGACACCAGAGCTTGGGGCAATAATTTATACGTTCATGCTTATTAGCTTATTTCTTCATTCAATATGGTAGCATTTTACTTGACAATTCAAAAGGTAATTAAACTTCTTGAGCAAAGAATATTTTTATTTTTAAAAACTATTTAAATAACTCTAAAGGCGGGCAACGCGCCTGCAAGACCATGTTGCAGATGTCCATACAGGTTTGACCCTTCTGGTTTGAGGATACTTAAAAAAACTAACTCGTTGACTGCCTCGTTGGTCTAGTGGCTAGGTGTTAGGCTGCAGACCCGGTGGTTCTGGGTTCAATTCCCAGGTCGGGCCAATAAATAGTTATTGGGTTTTTCTCTCAGAAAATTCTCAGTAGCAGCCCGGAGTCTGGACGGTGGAAGTGTGTACACTCCCGTGCCTCGGAAAGCACGTTAAGCCGTTGGTCCTGCGCCTGAACTCTTTCCGGTCGTGTCGGATTGCCGTCCCATCGGATTATGAGAGCTAAGGAAAAGAGAGTGCACCTGTGTTTGCGCACACATTTGTGCACTATAATATCTCCTGCGCAGTTGGCTAATCTCTCTTGAGATTGGCCGCCGTGGCCGAAATCGGTCTGGAGGACCTTATACTTAAAAAAATATATTTAATGTTCACCAACAACTAAAGGTCGAAAAATACCAAAAATATATTTGTCTAGTCCATAAATTCTTTCACATACTCATTATTTGTGGATTATTATATTCTTTTATATTGGGAAACATATTTTTTTGTTTTGATTATATACAATAACTATCAATCGAAATAATTATAATTTAAATCCAAAACAATTTACTCATTGTTTAACAACTGTATTTTATTAATGTTTTAATATGCAAAGACATAACGTTCTTAGTTTAAATATCTTTGCATGTTATTTTCTCAGTTCTCATTTATACTTAAATCCCTCGAGTGAAATGTGACTTCGAGTATCTAATTTTTTTTTTGTTTTTTAATAAATTACGTTTTTCTATTCCACGAATGTTTCACGACTAAGATATACAAATCCCAAATGAATGCGTTTATAAAAACAAGTTGCAACTTGTTAATTAGCAACATTTCTTGAGTTAGAATTATATATTTGTTTTGCTTTATTATATTCAGAAGTAGACTGCCTCATTCGTTTAGTGGCATGCGAGGTACCAAGTTCAAATACAGGGTCGGGCATATAACAAATTTTTGTTCATGTAACAAGTTTTTCTGTCAAGGCATTTTCAATGATTTACTTGGTGGGAGGGCTTAGTGCAAGCTCGTCTGGGTAGGTACCACCCACTCAGCAAATATTCTACCGCAAAACAGCAGTACTTAGTATTATTTTGTTTCGGTTAGTGAGTGAGCCAGTGTAACTACAAGCACAAGTGTCATAACTACTTAATTCCCAAGGTTGGTGGCGCGTTGGATATAAGGAATGGTTAATATTTCTTATAGTGCCAATGTTTATGAGCGGCGGTGACCACTTACCATGAGATATGTACCACACTATAATATGTCCAGTTCAGTTGACTAGTCTCCCTTGAGAACGGTCTTCGTAATAAAATTAACAGAAACAATAAAATGATAGGCGCACTATATAGTTCACGCTCGATCATTTGGATCGATTTAGCGTTTGGCGCTTAAATATTCGGCATAGGTAGCCACCAAAAGCGCTTGCGCAGTACTGAATTTAAACGCCCAAGTCCAACGAATCGCATTTTATTGTATTTGGTAGGCCCGATATATGAACGATATTTCGTTTCTGACGGGACCTTGGGCCACTGCCATTTCACTCTACTGTAAGCCGTGTAATACATATACGATTGTTAGCATTTAAGTTTACTTTCAAAATTATAAGGAAGACGTATGATCAAGTCGAGCGACGGAGGCGAAGTGAAGCGATTCTGCTGTTTGCCGTGCTTTTTTATACACTCGACCATGTTGATTACTCTGGTGGGACAGAGACCGCTAACACGATGTTATTGTGGCAATTTCGAATGGTTTTAAATTGCACACAAGCAAATTTACAATATATTATAAGATAATACCCGGCAGACCTTAAAACGATGTTTAGTGTTTGATGTTATAAATATTTAAGTTGATATGTAATAAATATTTTGTCGTTTTACTTTGCGATAAGTCTTGAAGTTGTTAATTTCAATTTTTTGCAGATTTTTCAGCAGCTTAGCCTTAAGTCATTATTTTCTTTCTCTTTTATAAAAGCAGTGGACTATTTCCACTTTATGTATGAGCATATATCGTTTTTTCAATGTCTTCACAGAATTTTTAACTTTTTGAATTTTTTACATCAAACAACATTTTAAGTCACAACACATCTGAGCAAAAGCTCTTACCTTTTAAAACTTAAAGAGCTATAAATATAAAGGAGCTATAAATATATAGCCTTTGTACACTAATAAGTGATCAACTCAATTGCACATAACTGCTAATTACTTAAAATTTTATTTATTCTTTTTTATTTATAGTATAGGTAGACGGACGAGCATATGGGCCACCTGATGGTAAGTGGTCACCAACGCCCATAGACATTGGCATTGTAAGAGATGTTAACCATCGCTTACATCGCCAATGCGCCACTTAACTTGGGAACTAAGATGTTTTGTCCCTTGTGCCTGTAATTGGCTCACTCACCCTTCAAACCGGAATACAACAGTACCAAGTACTGCTGTTTTGCGGTAGAATATCTGATGAGTGGGTGGTACCTATCCAGACAAGCTTGCACAAAGCCCTACCACCAAGTAAAGTAGTTAATTAACATTCAATTCTAATTGTATAACAAATTACCAAGAGTATATATTTATAGAAATTTCTCGAAATAACACTACAACGAGTAATAATTACTGAAGCGATATGAAGTCGTGTAACAAAGGCGCCATATGTGCCTCGTGAAAGCAAATTTTGTTTACACATAGTACCGAGTTTAGAATTAAAATTTAATATTTATGCCTTTAATATACGGCTCGACTATGGCTTATATTTAATATCAATTCGTATTGTATAATGAAACAAATAATTATATTTAGAGTATTTTCGGTTGTTTTATAATCAAATGACTGTAAAGTCAATGAAATATTTAATAAATCAAGAATGAATTAAAACAATAAGTAATAAATGTATTATAGTAAGTCGCAGATGTAAATGATGCTCTTTATTTTTTTATTTTTTTTATTCGGACTAAAAATTCAAGACATATAACTATGCTCCTCGTTTCATTCTACTTCAAATAAAAGAGTGAGTGTGAGAATAGAATGCATCTATCATGTACTAACACTGCTTTGTAATATCTCTCGCGTATTTTTTTGAATCGGCCGTGAATCAGCCATGGACCAAAAAGGCCGGGAGACCAGTCAAGACTAATATATTACCATTTAAACACAACGGATTCTTAAATAAACTCGAGTTAATTCATAAATAAAAAAAACTGGTTTTGATTTTGACATTCAAAATAAAATCGATGTTCCGTCTCGATAAATTATTCGATTTAGATTCACTCGAGATTGAGTTCCAAAGCGGAGGATTGGGTTCTCGTAATCGTGTTGTTAGAATCTGATTTACCAATATCCTGTACGTCTCATTGCCACTATATATACTAAATTCACTTTATGCCTTTGACACTTTCTTGACATTTTTATTCCGCCTCAAACATAACTAAAATATTCGTTTTCTTATTGGGTTATTTGATAACAAATAACGAAATTTTATTTCATATTTTATGAGATAGTATTTATGAGATAGTAGTTCCTTGTTCATTCAAAATCGAAATATATTCGAGTCAAGTAGTATTTCAAATCATTTTACAAGATTTATTTTAATTGAAATTTACCATTATTGCTGACCATATTTGTATTTATAATTTACCATTATTACATACAAAGACTCCCTCTTAGGTTGGAATCATCGGCGGATTAGTTAGGACGGCATAAGAAACCGTCATGCTGTGTGCCTTCTCAGCATACGAATAAGTTTTACCCCTAAGGCATGCCAATAGAGGTTATTTATAAAAAAAAATGAAGCTACTGCTCAAGTGCCAGCCAGCAATATTACTTTTAATTAAATATTTAACGTCCGGAAAATGTCTCATTGCAAGGCTTATACCTTGATAGTAAAAAAAAATCGCTTAATCCACCACCTTTAATGTGGGTTAGTGGAATATTTGCAAACACATGTTGGTTTACTTACGATATTTTCTTACACCGCCGAGCAGGACATTAATTAATTACTTGCGCATTAAAATTCAGTTGTATTCTCGGTGCTTATTTAATATTAGTTTTTAGTAATTAGATTGTACGAAACGTATTTAGTTAATAAATAACAATGTCAGATTCTCTTCTAAAATTCATAAGTTATATTTATGTAGATTTTGTTTATAGTAAGAACTTGATTAAAATAATAATATTTCTTTCAATATCCTACGCAGAACGAATGAAATGATAATATGAAATGTTTTCTCAGTAAATAAATTAATGTTAAATACATACTATGTTTTCGTTCTCATACTAAACAGTTGAATGATTCCAAAGAAATCATCGAACTAATATTTCTATTAAAGTCCAAAGAAGCACGAAGAACGTGGAAGTGAATAGATCAATAGAACCAAAGCTTTCTTAAACTTTAATTACCCTTTGCCTTCACGAGTACTTTGCTCTTCACCTGATGTGTTAGGGCTGTCAAAAACATTTTTTCGTGACGTCATGAGAGCATTAATTAATTAATTTTTAAATCGAATTGAATTTTGATCTGAAAAGATTGTTATTAAATAATATTATGTAATTATATGAATATATGACATAATTTATTTCATTAATAACAAGAATATGATACAAAAATGAAAATCAAAAAGTACGAAAAATCTGAAAAATGATATATAATAAAAAATATCAATATGAAAACATTAAATATATGACTCATATTATATATTTAATATTATATAAGATATTCATAATTAATTAAAGTTTGCAGATTCAGTCTTTACCTTTATTTATTTTATATGTATTTAATTCTGTGTATGCGTGCGTCAAATTTAAATTTACTTGTGACAACACTGATGCAGCGTTAACAATTATTTTCTGGGTATAAGCTCTTCCATCATTAATTACACAGTGATAAATAAAATAAAAACAATAAAACAAAAACGTAATCATCAAAAATATATTTTTAATTTTGCTGACTTGAAAATATTTTGTTCCGTTTTACACAGTGTAAGTATGACTCCACGTTATGAAAAACAGAGTATTCAGGAGGATTATGGTATGGACTATGGGGTCGACCACACGGACCTGACACGTGGCATATTTGAAGGTTTTGAAGTTTAATTTGAACTTGATCCGCTTAAAAATCGACAATTCACGATCGAGGTCTATATTACAAAGATGCAAGTTAGAGTAGCAAAATAGGATACAATCGTCAAAATACATTAAATGTTGTAATGGTAGTCAATGTCGCATACAACTTTCTGACATTTCATTTCGTTCAGTTTATTCCAACAGAATAAATACCTCTTCAGTTCTAAAATAATAACATTCTTAGGATTTCGGCTAAAGTCTTTTTTTTTAACTCAGAACAGTATGATATTTTCTACATATAAATACGCAAAGAGAAAACTTTTTTACCCTTTATAAGCTTACTGCGTGCATATTATATTAAATGAAACATTCATAGTTTACGTTACACTGCCAATGTCACATAAAATCTGTAACCCAAAAACTAATAATGTGGTTTTTGACATTACCTTTCATTTTGTATTGTACTAATGACAATGTTTCTAGGTAAGTCTTATATTTCCTATCAAATAACTCGAAAAAACAATTAAGGAACTCATATAAGCTTTGTAGCAGATGTATTTTATACTTATTTGAAGTCTCAGTTTAATTATCTATGAGTTACGGTTGAATGAAGACCAATTGGCGACCATTATTCAAAAATACATAAATAAAATAATAATTCTGTAATGTAATGTATTGATAAGTCTTATTAGTCATAAAGTAATTCCCGGAAAATACTAATGTACATTAAAAAAAATGACTTAATATTATACGTACAATAAAAAAAAACTTTATTAGTTAACTACATACATAACCCTAACATCTCTAACACGCTCTTGAACGTCCTAACTTCGAGCTGATTTGTGCATGATACACGCTTAAAAATAAAAAAAGGCAACCGTGAAACATGAAAATTAATGTTTATCGAATCATTTTATAATTAAAAACATATTAATAAAAATATAAAGTTTCGACAATAAAACAATTGTATTTCTTAACACACAAGGGAGAAGAGAGTAGGATACAGAACTTAACGGCATAAAAAAGTGTCATTCCATTTATCGTCCTCCACAGAGTCGGTCTTATCCCAAGGCGCACCAATAAATGTTCCCAATAAAAAATGTTTTACAATTGCATAATGACATTTATAAGTGACAGCCCTAATCATCACAAGTGGACTGTGAAGTTAGCATTTTGAAAGTTTCATGACAGTCCCCAAGTAGCGGACACGACGGCCATTGCAATCTTCAAAAGTTTCAAGGAATACCGTTATATGACAAAGCGTCTTCTTCTAGACATTCCCAAAGGAACAATCTTAAGCATATTCCTTCTTTATTCAGATTTTAAGATATAATTTTTTATAAAAAAAAATATTATGAAAATGTTACTGAGCTCAGCTTTGTGCATTGGATATAAAATACAGGTTTTGCTTTACATTGGTACAAATAGTATTGGGAACTCCAGTAAAATTCTCATTTGTCAAACCAATAGGTATTCAGTTCCACAGCATCCAGGAAAAACGCTTCAGATAAACAAACTGTATTCATTCTTCACAAATGACCTGTTCGAGCTATTTGTAATCTTGGATCTAGATACTTCCTTTGGGATGATTTTAACAAAGAAGATATATTTACCGAAGCGTTACAATATATTTACAACAATATAATGTACCAGAAAAAACGATTATATTGATGAAAGCAGTGTCAGATGTACAAAAAGAAAAACTTGTCACAAAAGTTTTCGACTTCGCAATAAAAATACATTCTTCCTTATATTTGATTCTATAAAAAAACCCCGCATTTATCAATGACAAAGTTTTTAGTTTATGAAAAAAATATATGTAATGAAGTACAAATGTAGTCTAAAGTAATTTTAATTAATGTTCCTCGTCAATATTCATTTTGATTAACAAAGAGGCCTATGGAGAACTATAACATATAAAAATAGTAAAACATTTGGTCTCAAATCATGGAGCAAGATTCAACAGTTCTAACAGCTGGTCCATCTCGACTCTCTTACTTATTATATACGATATAATACTAATTATGGTAATTTGTTTTCGGATAGAATCCGAAAATAAATTATATGACTTCTTAATCAGAATACGAAGAAGGACGAATGGAAATCCCGTAATTTAAGAAAGTTTTCAAAATGATCCTATTTCCATATATCTCTTCGTCTTATTTCAATTATTAATCGTCTCGACCTTTGGCAAATTAATTACAAATTTTCGTACCTTTACTTCAAAGGAGAAAAAACTTTTCTCACTTTTCTCATAATTATTTATTTATTCGCCTGCACAAAAACCGAGAATACCCTTGTGGATAAAACACTTGGAACGTTGGAAGTACGCTGGATCAAATCTGTGTAAGCACAAATTTGTGTTTATAGTTATATAAGTATTATGCTAATACTTGAGTGAAATGCAAGCCGTCAGAGAGTAACATGATTCCGTATTCTTTAGCGATGACTTTTATCCAGTAGGACATTCATCATACTTGTATTAGAATGATAATAATACAATTGTAAATAAACGGCCATACACAAAACTTCAAAGCTATTCTCGTTTCCTTATTGCTTACGGACAAAACCTTGAGGGACCGTTTGCTATGGAAACGACTTGATGCATAAACATCAGCACCGCTTGAATTACTTTGGCGCATATTTGGTAACTTGCAAACGCAAACATTGTATCAAATGTTTGTACCAACGGGTTCCAACACGACGTTTACCTTAACAAATAACTGCCTTTAAAACTACTAAGAGTTCATTCTTCAAATGCATCGTAGTAATCTACAGTGCTACGAACTTTTCAATATACTGTGAATATGTCGGTCTTTCATGAGAGTTGCCAAGTTCCAAGTGAACTTTCGTCGTAAAAACGGAATAAAAGTAACTTGCCAAGTTACGATAAGTCGAAGTTACAGTGAAAACTTTTGATTCATTTCGATACTTTAATTTTTTTCAATAATAATAAATACACAAATATTTAAGTGTTCAGTTAAGATTTTAAAGGAGAATCGATATTCACAGTCAAAGGCCTATATAACTTCAAATGGCTTCGTTTGATGCAGCATAACAATTCAATTTTTAATTTTTCTTCAATTCAATAATAACTTATCACTTTGTATATAATTAAGCGTAAAGTTGCTGATATATACTAATCCCTATATACAGGGTTATTTGTAACACACCAGCAACCTCGCATGACTAGATAGCTAACATCATAAGCAACAACTTTTGTTCTCATACATGAAAAAATGATTTTACAAGTTTTTGTTGTACTGTCTTGACATTTGAAGGTCTATGTTTCATTCATAAACGAAAGGACGACGCGACGCTCGCTCGCGCTTAATCTTTGCGGTGCGCGTAGATTTATAAACGTTCAAGCGGGAAATTAAATTAATACCTACTTATTTTTGTATGAAAATAAAATCTAACAAATTAACAAAAGTTGTTGCTTATGATGTTAGCTATCTAGTCCAGCGAGGTTGCTGGTGTGTTCACTTGCGCAAACGCATATTTATACGTATTACTTATAATAAATGTGATTTGTATGAGATGACTGTGATACAATCGCATTAAAAAAATAAAAAACTAGGATATAAGAAAGAGATTCTTTATTAATATAATAAAATTTAATGAAATATCCTACCTGCTATCTGTAAATATTTAAGCTTTTTATATTTTGCAGGAATATTTCAATTCGAGCCAGAATAGTTATAGACTCAGTTGATTGACCGCGCTATAACAAAATTAGCTTTATTTATTCGATATAGATATCCTGGGGGCGAATTTTATTAAGCTAAAACGATTACGATACGTTCCCGATTCGATTCCGATCCAACTTTGACTATTCTATCTTTATTCGGATCGGAGCCGAACCGATATGATGTTAACATATAACGTTATGTCAAAACCAAACTTCATTGTTCACTTTATGCCAATAGTCGATAGTTAAATTAAAGAATAGGAAAACGGATAAACTTCAACTATCACGCTTCGATTCGATTGCGATAAAGTGGCAATTTGTTAGTAGAATTCGCTAACTGTATACTAATATACCGAAAGTAACGGTCTTAAAAGTTTCGATATATTGTCATAAAATAATGCTATTACTTTAAACATGGCTACAATAAAAATGTATGTGCTATTTTATATATACTGCATTATATTATTGAACATTGCAATACAAGGGTAATGATTAAATACGAAAATAAGATTCTTCAACCGTAAGGGGAAATTAAGCTAATACAGAAGTAACATTCAAATGTATTCAGTCGCTTTCCTGAAAACCGTGCATAAACTGACATAATAAGCATAAGTCTATTAAAAACTGAATATATTTTTTATTTTTATTGTATAGGTAGGCGGACATATAGGCCACCTGATGATAAGTGGTCACCAACGCCCATAGACATTGGCATTGTGAGAAATGTTAACCATCGCTTACATCGCCAATGCACCACGAACCTTGGGAACTAAGATGTTATGTCCCTTGTGCCTGTATTTACACTAGCTCACTCACCCTTTAAACCGGAACACAACAATACCAAGTACTGCTGTATTGCGGTAGAATATCTGATGAGTGGGTGGTACCTACACAGACGAACTTGCACAAAGCTCTACCACCAATATAATTATGCCCTCCTTGTTCTGTATATATTGTCCAAAAAAATTACAATTGTAAGATTTTCAATTGGAAATTGGAAAGGAACGCAACAACAAAGCTACTGTATTCGATTTTTATTTCCATTTTAAGTGACGACAAAGCGATTATTGGTTCTAGTTGTACGGTAAACATGGCTTTCCCATCATCAATCCTGGCTAATGATTCAAATCAAACAATGTCAAAGGTTGGAAATAATAGCGTCTGATTCAACTGCGTTTCCACTCGACCGATCAAAAGGCAAGTGCAATGCATCAATCGTTCTTGTTATCGGTAAAATGCTTCTGGTATTCCAACTGGCCATTGTTCGATTCAGAGTTGCATTTACGATATTTAAGAAAATAACGAAAACATTTATTTCAAAATTAACGATATAATTTGAAATATATTTCGTTCGTAATGAAACGAAAATCATTACAACTCTATTATAAATATTTCTTTCTCTGTGATTATCTGAGTAGGTACTATCGGCTCATTATTTATTCTGCCGTCGAACAGTACTTAGTCAATACTAACACAGCAATTTCTGTTCCGGTTTGAAAGCTGAGTACGCACGGGAGGGCTAATTTTTCTTTCAGTACCAATGTCTATGGGTTAAGGAGTCCACTTACAATCAGGCAAGCATTTACACTCTACACACCCATATTACTTAAAAATGACATACATAATATATAAAAACTATCAAAATTTTAAAGAACAATCGACAATATTAATCGTTATACTAATAAAATGAAAAAAAAAAAAAAAAAAAAAAAAAATATTTGGAGGTAATACCTTTCTACTCAACCGATCAATTGGCAAGAGCAATTCATTAATCGTTCATGTTGACAATAATAGGCATTTAAGTAGAATATTGTTCGATCAATCAAAGTGATTTTATTAGTATACAATATATATGAAATGTTGGTCTTTGATTAACTTATAAGACTGTATATCCCTCGATTTGATCAAATCAAGGCAATAAAAGAAGCAAATGGGTTTTTCTATTAAAACTTCTAGAGGCAGCTCGGAGTTTGGTAGTTGTCAGTGCTTATACTCCCGTGCCTCGGGAAGTACGTAATCGTTGGATCTACGTCTGAATTATCTAGATTTGCCATCGGAATGCCCGCCATTTGGAATGCACTTGTGTTTGCGCAGACGCTTGTCCAATACAATTTATATCCAGCACAGTTGGCTAGTCTAGGCAGCTGTGGCCGAAATAGGTCAGAAGCAAACATCATCATATAGTACAAGTAATTTTTCAAAAAATTGTCTCTGATTTAACCTCTCCGAGCCTAGCCAGAACTGATACATACTTTAAAATAGACGTGTATATCTTAAGCACATATTATATAGGAAAGTTGCGACCTGAAACTTTCTTTAACTGTAATTATTATTTAACTCTCTTGGGCATTCTGATTTCCACCTTTAACTAGGGCTGTCCAAAATAATCGTAAATAAGTATGTTATATAAGTATAAAAATAAATAGTATTATTTGAAGTATTCGATATTAATATTAAATACTCTATAATTTATTATTGTAAAATATTTAATGTATTTATATGCCTATTTATTGAGTTTTACAACAATTTTACATTAAACGTTGTAGAATGATTTACAGCGACAAATGTTTTTTTTTATGTGGTTAGAAAAATTCATAAACATAATTATGCAGATATTAAAACATGGGACATATATTAATGTTTTTATTTCCTTATCAGATAATATCATCATAGTCTTACCAAAAAATAATTCAAAAATGCGTAAACATTTTTCCTTTTTGCCTTCGCTTCATATTTTTGGACAACCCTAATCATTTCAGGTGAACTGGAAATTCAGTGTTTTGGAAGTTCCATGACACTTCCAAAGTGCGCCTCGGTTATCGTGATCTTCAAAAGTATAACAGTATCCCGAAGTTTTTACTGACTAAACCGCTATGCGAGAATCCTCATGCGACCATTTACAAATATAACTGCAGAAACTTTACACAGCCACGTCGTTTCATTGTTTACTGTACTGACTTTTTACTTTAGTAGTGTTTTTCCAATATTTATAATAAACTGATTATCTTTTAATGTTTATAAAGTGTCAAACATTTTTTCGTGTATGAATCACTGTGCTGTGATTGCCAAGAGAAATTTCCAAGAGGAATTGAAAGTTCACAAGAGAATTATTGAACCTAATGCAAAGCTTACGTTACTTATCGAGAATCATGAAGGATACATTCAAAATATGTTACTTACTCATATGATATCCAATATTGCACAACTCATTTGCAAAGCAATGAGATGTGTTCTACTAACGCTTACTCGATCCGAGCTGATTCACTCACGTAGAAAACATTTTACACTCGTTCAAATATATTCAACAAGATTTAAATTCATACCATTTGAAAGATAATTTATTAATGAATAAAACAAATACAATTTCAAGCCGATTTTTTTTTTAAATAATGTATGTAAAAAAAATTATAAATAAATCCCGTGATGTCCGTCAGTATGTATGAATGTTGGTAAACACATTAACTAAAAAAATACACAACCGATTGATCTATTTTTTTTTTGTATTACACTTGAATTCTTAAACCCTTATGAAAACCACTATTCAAAACTTTTTGGTTTAATTATAATTAATATAAATCAAAAACTGTCAATTCACGAAAAAATATAGCGGCCATATTAGTTTTCTTATTATTTTATTATTATTATTATCTAGCATATAGGGGCGCCATCTATCGACCGCCTTTTTAAATTATATTTTACACTCCAATTTCAAATTATTTTATAGCGTGTAATTTAGTAATACGATAATATACAAATTTTTAAATTTTAGCCGATTTCGTTCATTCAAAAACTTTTTTCTCCTAATTTGACCGTTATAAATCGATCCCGTTTTGACTGACTTTTCCTCAAACTTTTCACATTTAAAAAAAACATCCGGGATCCGTTTTTCACCAGGATCTGGAGGCCGCCGTCCCGCATCGAACGACCTCTCGCGACCGGATCGGCCGAGCCGTTTCCAAGATTTTCGTGAAAAACGTCATTCTTGGATTTAGAATAAATTCTAATACATAGTATTTAGTATTTTAGTAATAATACGATAAAATACAAATTTTTAAATTTTGACCGATTTTCCAAATTTTATTTTTAATATATTTACATTTTGATGTCTAATAAACAATTTTTTTTTCTTAGTCCAATATGATTACTGTTATGTTACACCATAGGTTACCTTTTTTATTATTTAAAATAACTAATACTAATACTATATTAATGTATTACCTAAATTTGATTTTATTTACTGTAGTAACAACCTCTAATTGTCCCACTACTGGGCTACGGCCTCCTCTCCTTTTTTTTCGAGGAGAACGTTTGGAGCTTATTACACCACGCTGCTCTAATTCGGGTCTGGTACTGTCGTATCACTGAAAATAATTTTACCAAATGGCAACTCTAGTAAACGAGGCAGGTATCGACTTAAACCTTTCTTACGTCAGTCAAAGCATCGCTGCAAATTAATTCTCTATATTCCCAGAAATATAAATTATTGTAAATGTAAAAAAAGGACTATGAATAACGTTTTCAGATGTACATAAATTTGCCTGTCAAGGGGACGCGAGATAATAACGTTGTTGCGAATTAAGTAATCGGATAAATTGCGCTTTTAAATGCAACATTTTGTAATGTAGGATAAATAAACCATTTCACTTGTTCCGCGGACAGTCGTTTTTAAAACATGTAAATCTGACGCACAAGGTGCATTCATTTAATATTAATTATATACTATTAATAAAATAATTATTTATAATTGCTACGGTCGGTTGTTTAACTCATAGAATATTTTTATTGTATGTTACGTTCAATATTAATTTATTATATTCGATTATTTATAAATGTCTCATAAATTAAATAAATACTTAAAACAGTTAATTATTAATTTAAAGATTTTCGGAACCTATTGATTTTCTAAACTGTAATTTCATTTTATCAAAATATATTAATCATATAACATAAAAAGCCGAGATGGTCCAGTGGTAAGAACGCGTGAATCTTAACCGATGATCGTGGGTTCAAACCCGGGCAAGCACCACTAAATTTCATGTGCTTAATTTGTGATTATAATTCATCTCGTGCTTAACGGTGAAGGAAAATATCGTGAGGAAACCTGCATGTGTCAAATTTCACTGAAATTCTGTCACATGTGTATTCCACCAATCCGCATTGGAGCAGCGTGGTGAAATAAGCTCCAAAACCTTCTGGTCAAAAGAGGAGAAGAGGCCTTAGCCCAGCAGTGGGACATTCACAGGCTGTTACTATATGGAATATAAAGTAACGAAGAAGCTGTTACAATAGATAACTTTTTTTTATTGTATAGGTAGGCGGACGAGCATATGGGCCACCTGATGGTAAGTGGTCACCAACGCAGATAAACAATGGCATTGTGAGAAATGTTAACCGCTTACATCGCCAATGCGCCACTTAACTTGGGAATTAAGATGTAATGTCCCTTGTGTCCGTAATTGCATTGGCTCACATACCCTTAAAACCGGAACACAACAATACAAAGTACTGCTGTTTTGCGGTAGAATATCTGATGAGTGGGTGGTACATACCCAGACGAAATTGCACAAAGCTCTACCAGCGAGTAAACCAAGTAAACTGTATTAATTATAGGAATAATCTTTAGAACTCAGTGGTTTTAAAGATTATTCCGTACAAAAAAACAGAAATAAATCCCATTTAACGCTAGGATACCAAAACGTATTCTGCTCCATATGATCGTATCATTATGGTTTTAGCCGTGAAAGACACACAGACAGACAGACAGTTACCTTCTTATTCATAATATTAGTACAACTTGTATGGATAAAACTAATATTACTATTTACTTAACTATCTGCCAAAATCGAAACAATTTATATCTATCAAAACTTTGTAGTAACGGCTAGTGATTTCATTAGGTTTTAAGCAATAATTAATTGGGGCCTGATGATATAGAAATAAAAAAAACACGTGTGCGTCTCGGGACGCTCGACAGAAGTGATAATATTTATTATTAATTATAAATATATTAAATATAATTTAAATTAGTACTTAAGAGTTGCTAAATTATTATTAGCACTATCTGTATACGCTAGATGGCGTTAGGTTGGTACTCTCAGGTAAAACCGTCCGTGTCGGTAATAGTAGCACCGTAACGCGTTACGTTACGAAGCAGTTTACCCTCCCATAAGAAGTTATCACTTCAAAAAAATGACAATGTTACTAAAATCATTTTAATTATTTTTTTTCCTAAAGAAACTCTACAAATTGCAAAATATGCTCTTTGGACGTGACCTAAATGATACAGTAATTTTACGATGTGAAATAGCATTTTGTTTTCGATGCAGTATTGAAGCCGCGGTTCACGTAATTTCCGTCGACAGAATTCAAACTAGAGCGAAATCCGAATTAGAGTTTTGGTCATTTGGGATGTGAAATGAAAATAACCACTTTTTGACATGTCACGGCGACTATGGTTGGAAAAATAGTTAAAAATCATTAAAAAATATTTAATTATATTATATCATTTATGGGTTCTTTATTCCTACGAGTTAAATATGACATTCGAATGTAGTAAAATCGTATATAAAATAATCAAGTACCCACTTAAATCTTCATCATATTTCATATATAGCCCATGTATTTTAATTACTTATTGTAATCATGACTAATAAAATTTACAATAAGAAGAAAACACATTTAAGACATTCACAATGAAGTAAAATAAATTATTACTGAATTAATAAAATATTCAATTTACTTTTTGAATGTATTAAGCAAACAAAAAAACATTCAAATGAAATTAGTATTTTGTTTTAAAAAGTATTTCGGTTTGTATCAATCAAACCACCTAAGCTCTACATTGTGGTTACCGTACCTTAATTGCAATATAACTGAAGCCTGTGTATTAATTAAAGCATTTTCACCACCATTCAATTATGTAGATGTTGCATTAATGCTTCAACTATTTTATTATCGAAATAAATTGTTATATATAAGCATTTAATTTATTACATAAAACAGCTTTTCAGCGCTTAATAGATATACATTATAGCAAGATGTGACTAGTCACAGCTTATCTAATTATCTTTGTGCAGTTATAGCGATCTATCACTTAGCAAATGAATCACAGCCTGAACTACTGCCATAGTTTTAGTAGCACTGTGCAATCTGGTGGAAAGCGTAATTGTACGTCACTCGGAATTAAATCGTCCGTGAACGAATTTATTTCGCTGTTTACGTCATTTTGAAAGGATATTTTATTGGTTCGAGTACTTTTTAACGTAAAACCGAATGATTACAAATCTGGTCACTTGCTTGGTCACCTAATCGTGTCTAAATGTAAATAAAACATGTCTAGATGTAAAATATAAAATAAGATCTTAGATATAAAATAATATCAAGAATATTATAATATTAAGATACTTTAAGTGTAGGGATAAAACATTTGACAAATATTCGACTTCAAAATGTATTTGAGTAGAAAATCTGTATCTGTCTGCCTTATCATGATTGAAAGTTTTTTTTTTTTATATTATAAAAGGTAAAAATGTATGTTTTAATATCGTATATCTATAAATAATCAATAAAAAAATAGGAACGTGCTCAAGTACGCGAGTAATATATCCTGTGATAAAAAAATAGCAAACACAAAATCCAGCGACATTGCCGGTTGATAATATTTAGGAAGGAAACTTTTCCCATTATTCAGAAATCTTGCGAACAAAACAAGGACTTGACGGATACTACTCGAGAATTCACATTAGCGAAGAAAATCAAGTCAAACACAAATTACTGTACAAGAAGTTAAGCGATATCAGTGCACAAAGAAAACAACATTATCGTTATTACTCTATTAATAATATTTTATTTTGAGCAGCGATGTTCCAGTCGACAGAAGACGTTTATACATTAATGGGCTATTACTAAACTATAATATTTTATGCTACATGATTATTTTATAAGTACTTCATCAATTTTTGTCGAAATAAGTAATCATTTTAATGTTTTTGAGACCAATACAATATTCCATTCCATTTCGATTGTTTATTTTGTTATTATTATTTGTGCTACTAACATAGTTATTAAGGATATTGTTACTAACATTATATGGACACCCTGTCTGATTTAAATGAATAAATAAAAAATAAATAAAAATACAAAGGAACAATAAGAGAATTTACTTGCGTACATGTAGGTACTATAAGATTTTTATTTAAAAAAATTACAAACCTAATGTAATGTGTTATTTATAAAATTCAGTTACAGTTTATTCTTTATTTGGGTATGTAAACCTAGTGTATTCATTTTTATTTGTAATTTAATATCTATATAACATTAAAATCCTGTATATCCTAAAAGTATAATAAAAATCCATTTCACTCCTAGATTTTATCCGAAACTGGCAATGTAATTCTTAGTAATAAATGGATTACTGTTAATATGAAATATTTTTTCATATTGACATTTTATATATAAACTTAGCGGTGCCTACCGCGCCGCACACCAAACTATAAGTACTTTCCACTGGCTGTTTCAGCTCTAAAATTAAAAAGTTTTTAGTCAAAATAAAAGGTTCGTTGAATGTTTAATTATTTGTAAATTAATGTGCTACGTCAAGATCTGCAAAGTCATTGATTTAATCAACGACGATTCAATCAATCAATGTTTAATTGTAAACAGACATCTAGGTTACAATTGCAAGATACATTACCGTGGCATGTTTACTGAGTACTTAAGTGTCGCACTACCGAATTAAATTTCAAAGCATGTCGTTTAATAGGTACGATTAATCGTGAACAAATACGACACTGAGAAAAACTGACGATGATGATTACCATTTTAACTTGTTAATTTTATTAACCAACGTTATAGCGTTATTTATTCAAAATCTAAGAAAAAATTAAAAATAAAATTTTTGTACATCTAAGCTTGATCGTATTATATAAAAACGATATGGGTCAAAGTAGCTGGTTTGTAAGCATGAATCAAGATCCCTTATTGCATTGTAATAAAGGCCATTATAGATCGATTACATTTTGGTTTGAAATTACAAAGTTCTAATCGAAAGGCTACAAAGGAGTTTGGTTAGAGAACACGATCTCGATGGGTACTTAAAAATTTCATCCATTAAACCTAAGAAAAATGAAGTAATGGAAATGCCATCCAATAGTGACGTTTACTTGCATTGTTTGTGACCTTGTGACCAATGAGGTACTTGTCCTACTACCGATGTGGAAGCGAGTAACTTTCGACTTTTTTTGTCAAGAAACTTACAATAGATGCAGATCCCGTGTCAAAAAAGAGATCTGATAATATGTACACATTAAAAGTTGATCGATAAATGTTCACAATGCGAGAACTGTTTACTGACTAGTTACTCACATCGACAAGAGCTGTGCGATGCATACAAGTGATACTATTCTACAATGCGGGTCAGAGTGCATGTGCAAAATCAAGTGCCAAAAGAATATTTGCAACTTATATGAATGACCTACCAACGTGTCTCACTAAGGCTAGTAATCGCCCGTCCGTCCGCACTCCGTAACTCGCCCGTCCCTCCGCACTCCGTAACTCGCACCCTTGGTTATAGCCCAGTGACAAAAGTATAGGATTTACATTTTACACACATCGCTTCTCGCAGCTCGCCATCTCGTTATCAGTTTCTAGTTCTACGCTTCTCGCTAAGCATCGGTTGTGGGACAGGTGCATTATGTCGCTAGTAACTGAGTGTTATTACAAGTAGATAACCATCTAATCTACGCAACGCAATGATTACCTCTAGAGTTATGTAATGAGTTTTAGCATTGTTGTAATTATTTATTGTTTTAATAAGAGCCGAGATGGCCCAGTGGTAAGAACGCGTGAATCTTAACCGATGATCGTGGGTTCAAACCCGGGCAAGCACCACTGAATTTCATGTCCTTAATTTGTGATTATAATTCATCTCGTGCTTGACGGTGAAGGAAAACATCGTGAGGAAACCTGAATGTGTCAAATTTTCACTGAAATTCTGTCACATGTGTATTCCACCAATCCGCATTGGAGCAGCGTGGTGGAATAAGCTCCAAAACCTTCTTCTCAAAAAGAGGAGAAGAGGCCTTAGCCAAGCAGTGGGACATTCACAGGCTGTTACTTTACTTTTACTATTGTTTTAATATAACATTGAATAATTAATTTACTGTAAACTCTTATAATGATGATTATCTCTAACCAATCTCATCTGTTGAGACAAGGAATCTAACCACGAATAATATAATATAGTGCTTAAGTGTATGCTCAAACTCAAGTGCACTCTATTCCTTTAATCTTATAACACGATGAGACAGGGATCCAACAGGACCATAGACAGTTCAGGCGCAAGACTAAGAGATTTATGTGTTATGTGAGTATAAACACTATCAACATTCGCCATGCCATGAGAATTGATTGATAGATAAACCCAATAACATATTATTTACTCAGCCCAGGGCTTGAACCTAGGATCTTCGAATATGCCAACCAAATAAAACAGCCACGAAACCATCGCGGCAGTCAGGTATTGTAAATATATAGATTACTACCATTGATATGACTTTTTAATTTGGTAAGGATAACTCTATTTCTATTTGTACACTAATTTATCTTATTTATCCGCTGATATAAATCGATAGACATGTAGTAGTAAAGTATAGAATTATACAATAAATATATAGTTATACGAATAGTTGTGCTTTTTAATAATAAGTTCCCTATTTCTATATTAATGAATCGTTATTGTACATAAGTAACCAATCTTTTTCAAGCTACGAGTAACGATCCGCTAAAGTCGTTTCTATTATTACATATATTCGACTTCGAAACATACGCAACATTTTTCATAGAAACGCTTTTATATGACGCTTCCTAGCTAGACAGTTCCACCATCCGTAAACAAAACGGTCGTTTCTTTAATGTAGTAAACGGACATTAGGACTTTAAACAACCGTCTGTGATAAGTATTTAACTTACGAGTTTATGCCATATCTATTCTATAATAAAATCTATGTGCACAATATTAAATCTTAGTTACAGCCTTAACCATTTAAAAGGGAATATCAAACTAATGTTTTATCAATTTTATATAAATTAAGCATCAAGGTAAGGATGCTTTTAATAAAATTTCATTACAAAACATCAGGCCATTTTGTAAGTGTAATAAGACCATTAATATTTATTTCTAAGATAATTTATCTTTACGTTTTATTACTGCTTGGAAATGATTGAATTTGAAGGTTTCTAATTATCAAGCTTACATAATTAATTAGCCCGTTATTTAGGGGCATCATATAAATTATTTTCAAGTAGAAAGGTGTTAGGTACTCAAACAATTTTATCGGTATATTAATTTTAGTATCGGTATATTATTTTTTTAATGGTATTTAAGGTTTATTAAAGCTAGGATATTTTCGTGCGTTGGTGTCGTTTGTATTATCAACGTATATTCTGGATACAAAAATGAATGAACTGATATATTTTAATTGTCTCATCTTGATTTATATTTCATAATAAAATAAACCAATTTCAAAATAAAGAAATATGCACAAAGATCAATATAGTACTCAGTATCAGGGGTTTTATTAAAAGGTTTCATATAATACTGGCGTTTTGCCCGCGTAGTTTCTGTTCCCGTGAGAATACGGAAACAAGATGTAGCCTATGTTACTCGCTAATAAAGTAGCTATCCATTTGTGAACGAATTTTTAAAATTGGTTTAGTGGTTTAGGCCTGAGAGCGTAATACACAAACAAACTCACATCCGCATTTATAATATTAGTTAGGATGTACTGCAACGCAGTTTGTTGTACTGAATTCAAAGAACGTCTCAACTATCTCACATTTAGCAACTTCATTTAATAATGTCAAATCAAAATGTACTTTATTGATATAGGATTTCAGACCAATTTTTGAATCGTCATTTTACAGGATTATATTAACTGTAAAGATGCTGTTCGGAACCGCCGCTTTGGAATATAAATTCTAACGAAAATAGCTGACAATAAACTCAGTAATTACTGGAGGCTAATTCCACTAATGTATAACGTTTACTAACGTTCTCGATTAGATTCCAATCCAGATTCGACTATTCCTAATAAAACCGAATCACTATGATGTTACCATATTATACAAAAAACCATGTCAAAGTCAAACTTAATTGTTAATTTTGACGTTCCATCAAGGACAAATCGAATCGTAACTGGATCATTGTATTAGTAGAATAAGGAAAAAGCTAAACTTCATCGATTATGTATCGTATTCGATTCCGATAATGTAACAATTACGTTAGTAGAATTAGTATTAATATTTCAAATAGAAAGTTATGTCAGACATACAAAATTACATTTAAATAATATGTAGGTACTGCCTGAAAGTATACAAGTACTAACTCCCTGCTTTTATATCATCAACACAACACATAACTGCTCCCTATATAAAGTCAATTAAGAAGCCTGAAGTCTGTCATGAATTTAAACAGCATAGAACCTAATTTCACTTACAATTAATACTATTCAATGTAATATCAAGAAATAGATTAAAATCTCTAAATTACTTTATGTATGATGTTTATGTAAATACGGGTTTACCATCAAAGGCGTGATGGTTATAATTATAACGGTAATCATTATATAGAATCTAAAACCTCGTACTTCGCGATTCAAGAAGATCATAATATATATTATGTAGAAGTTCTTTAATCTCATAGTATAAAGCAAACCACAAAGTAGGCTGTCAGTTTTCCAAGCGTTGTAGTAAAAGGTTAATCTGAGTGACAGTGAATGTTCGAGAATATAACTTTTCTCGCTCATCTTATAAGGGAAATTAACTTTACATAGCATCCGACATGAAAATATGTTCACCAATATTGTGCTGTTACCTACGAACTTGTGTACTGGGTCTTTCGGGTTAACTATTTGGATAAATAGATAGATATATTTAGCATCTAGAAATGAAAATCGATTTTGTGAAAAACTCGTAAATTGATCTTTTATAAAAATAGAACATGAAATCATAAAAAAATATGTAATTAACTCACTATATGACTCCAAAAATCCAAATAACACATTTGAATATATCACAAATCACAAATCGCGCAAATAATTAATTAGTTTACTTGTCCACTAACAAAAAGCCGGCGTTCTGAAATTATCACGCTTCATTTTTTTTTAACATCGCTGTTTTATGGACCCAAGTGTCTCCTATATATATAATTTTTTGACGTGTTATATTAAGCCGTTTTATTAAAAGTATTACAATACTACTGTTCATATTAAGAAGAATTGTAAGTCAGTTTGTCTCTATAATTGATAATATCTTTATGAATATCAAACAAAATAAAAGAACATATGTTTAAGGTTATATTAATAATAATAATAATATGTTATATAAAAACGATTTTTATATTTTATTACATTGTCGATAAACACGAAAATAATTACTTTTTTATCACGCACAAATAAATATTTGCTATATTCTTATAACAGGCGCTTTAGAATTTATTTCATTATTTATAAATTAAGTTATTACATTAAATATTTTCATTCGTAAATTAATTGTAAACAAAAATATTTGTTTAGCAATCTTAATCTCGTAGTAGGTATTTTGTTGCTCAGATCTTGAGAAATTCGAGACCATTTCGCATCTTAAGCCTTGCAAATTTGCTTATCCCTTGCTTGGGGCTTAAGATAAAACAGTCTACCAAATTTTATGATTATGCTTCCCTATTTGAGAGATAAGTTGATGAATGGCTCAATTAATTAGTGACCCTGCTAGGGGTTTTGCTTACATTATCTTTCTATAAATTCTAGTTACACAAATATTTAGATAAGCTTACAACTATAAATCATTATTAAACTACATTACGTAACATATGATGTAGCTTGTTTAAACCATACCTTGTTTAAATATAATAGACTATCATCTTTGTACTTTTTTGATAGAATACTACTACACATAACATAATACTAAAAAGAGACTGGTTATGTAACGAACATTTCGACCTCTAATAATATCTACTATTTTATTTATATTAGGAAGGCGGAGCGGAAATCAGTTCACTTAATGGTAAGTGGCAATGTTCTTTATAACTTCAAAGCGACACCAAACTTGGTGATTAAAATGTAATTTCCCTATGCCTCTAGTTACTAGTTAGTAAGTAGAGGCAGAGTGCTACCCGGTGGTAGGGCTTTGTGTAGGCCCGACTGGGCGGGTACCATCCACTCCTTAGATATTCTGACGCTAAACAGCAATACTTAGTATTGTTGCGTACCAGTTTGAAGGGTGAGTGAGCCAGTGTAACTATAGGCACAAGGGATATAACATCTTAGTTCCCAAGGTTGGTGGCGGCTTGGCGATTTGAGAAATGGTTATTAATTCTTACATTGCCAATTTCTATTTGCCGTGGTGACCAAATTCTATCACTTGGCCTATCTGTTTGTCCGCCTGCCTATACATAAAATAATGATTGTCTGTAAAGTCGGTTTACGGACGATAATTTTACGTGATACCGTCATAAGAATACTCGGACGCTTCGGCCGATGGAATAGAAGAGAGATAGATGCGTCACAAGCCGAACGCTTAGGCCGATCGTGCCTCTCTATCGCTTGTTCTGCGCTCTCGCTAGCGCGCTCGGATCAGGCGGAACGTGACAATGAGTCATGCTCGTGTCATTTCGTGCGTGTAGCCGGCGTTCATCGATTTACAAAACGTTATCACGTCAAAAGTATATTTGTTTATTTGAATTACTAATCAAATTAACAAAAATATTCATTTCAATAAGAAAACTAATAATATTTGAAACCGGTCTTCGAATCATAAGGTATTTTCGATTCATATTTAAGTCGTCGCATTAAAAGATATTCGGTTCTTAATATATGAAATATATAATAATAAATTTCACTAGGATTTCAAACTAAACAAGACATAGAAATACTGATACACATAAATCTTTACAAATATGGTGATAGCAGGTAGCTATTCTTGTCACGTGATCCAGCCATGAACTAATATGGTCGTCCCTGCGAGAGACGTTTAATTGAACATGTTTAATCGACAAAATTGCACCTGACTCTAATCCGTTCAACGACATGTTACGCTTCGCAATGTTGTTATTTTGTATCTTACTGCCTCGTTGGTCTAGTCAATAGTGGCTAGATATAAGACCGCAGACACGAGGTCCTGGGTTGAAATCCCAAGTTGGGCCAATAAAAATGTTATTGAGCTTTTATTTCGAAGATTCACAGTAGCAGACTGGTGTCTGAATGTTGAAATTGTGTACACACCCGCGCCTCGGAAATCATGTATAGCCGTTGGTTCTGCGCCTGAACTCTTTCCGGTCGTGTCGTATTGCCGTCTTATCCTATTATTTGAGTGAGGGAATAGAGAGTGCACCTATGTTTGCGCACACACTTGTGCACTATAATATGTCCTGCACAGTTGGCTTATCTCTCTTGACACTTGCCACTTACATTATCATCATCATTTTGTATTTTCACTAATAATAAAACCAACAACAGTGGCTTAAGTGGTACAATCACTTGAATATTAACAGAAGCGGGCTGGATAAAAATGTCCTTCGTGCTTTTAATTGCACTGGCTCTCTCTTCATTCAAACCGGAACAATCCTGTTTTGCGGTAAAATATCTGACGAGTGAGAGATACATAACCAGAGGGGTACTTTTACTGCGTGACTTTTAATAAATATTTCTGAAATCAACAAATCTAAATTCACACTTTAGATATTATATTTCTTACAATATTGCCCATATTCAGATTTTAAAAATCTGTTTAATAGATATACAATAATAATATAAAATTTAGCCATTGTTTATCTAGAACTTATTATAATTTGAAACTTTCATATATATTTTTTTCATTCAACCCACCAAAAATCTATTTTTACCCGTGCCCAAAGGGTAAAATGGGAACCCTATTACTAAGACTCCGCTGTCCGTCTGTCCATCCGTCCGTCCGCTTGCCACCAGGCTATATCTCATGAACCGTGATAGTTAGACAGTTGAAATTTACACAGATGATGTATTTCTGTTGCCGTTGTATAACAACAAATACTAAAATATATAATAAAATAAATATTTAAGTGGGGCTCCCATACAACAGACATGTTATTTTGCCGTTTGTATAGATAATGATACGGAACTCTTCGTGCACGAGTCCGATTCGTACTTGGCGGGTTTTTTATATTAGTGTGGTATTTCATTTAATTTTTAGCTTATTATTAAAACTATTCAACTACTCTCTCTTAGACTCTGCTATCCGGATTCATTTGTATTGTGTAATAATGTATATATATAATAAGTAAATACTTATTATATCCGGAAAGGAAAAGGATTACAAAATTTATCTTTATATCTATAGCCAATACGAGCAAAGTCGTCTGCACAGAACACCGTACATAAGGTAATAAGCGAAATTAAAGCCATAATACTCCGAAATAAATATGAACACACATTGACCATCACCAAAGCGTCGAACTAAGGTTAAATTACATAATATTACGTCACTTCCGTCTGACATTGCGACTTTCACTCCGGCTCGTGTGATACACAATTATAATTCCGTCTCTTTCTGACAAAACTTACGACGTAACATTTACGTTAATAATAAGAAATAATTATATCAATAATAGAATCGGTAGTGAAGCACAAATCGGTAGTGAAAAAAACTTAGATATGTTTCTTAGAACTTAATTATACATTTTAATATGTCATGGCATATTTTAGCTCATTTTAAAGACTAAAATAAAATAATTCACTTTATATTGAGAAAAAAAATGAGTGTATTTCAAGATGAAACTAAAGATATTATATAATTATGTAATTGAATATTAAAAATATATGCATTTTATTGTCATGCAGTGTATCATATGATCAAGGATGTTATGTAGCTCTCTAAACGTAAACGAATCCGATAAAAATTTGTTTGTTATCATTTTGTTTTTACATAGAGTATTAATTATATATTATTAAAAGCCGAGATGGTGGTGAGAATGCGTGAATCTTAACCGATGATTGTGGGTTCAAACCCGGGCTAGCACCACTGAATTTCATGTGCTTAATTTGAGATTTATAATTCATCTCGTGCTTGACGGTGAGGGAAAACATCGTGAGGAAACCTGCAAGTGTCAAATTTCACTGATATTCTGTCTGAAATAATAATTATAAAATTTTAAGAAAATAAACATCAGAATAATATAATATGTTTTTTTTTTTACATTTTTTTATTTTATATTATAGGTTAGTGGACTATCGTATGTGCCACCTGATGGTAAGTGGTCACCAACGCCCATAGTCAATGGCATTGTAAGAAAATGTTAACCATCACTTACATCGCCAATGCGCCACCAACCTTGGGGACTAAGATGTTATGTCCCTTGTGCCTATAATTTCACTGGCTTCACCCTTCAAACCGAAACACAACAGTACCAGGTTCTGATGTTTTGCAGTAGAATATCTGTTGAGTGGGTGGTACCTACCCGGACAAGCTTCCACAAAGCTCTACCACCGAGTCTACATTTCACGGGTGAATAATGAAGTGAGTTCTTAAAGAACAGCACAGCAGATTCTTCATATCGATAACATCCCTGTATAACTTGTCAATATAAACCAAATCAAACCAAACTCAAGTTATTTGTAGGAATTGTAGAATTCTACTATCATATCAAGACTCCTAGCTTCATTAGCTGTAAGCTAGTATAAGTTTGGTATAAATAAAATAAATATTAAAGTTAAAATCAAGATTGCTTAATCGAAATTATACATCGAAAATATATTTTATTATGATTTATTACGAATCGTTGATATCTTTTATAAAAAAAATAAGAATATAGCTAAATACTTATCAAGAGAAAAAACGTTGGAATATATGAGTTAAAGGATATTATTACACCCTGCATGAAAATGCACTGCATTTTTGTGAATATATGTTTTATCTGGGTATACATAAATATATAAAGGTTTCCCTTCAGGAGATAGGAAAGATCCCACTCCAATATTAATATTAGCATTTGTATGAAAAAAACCAAACGAGAAAGACTTGGTAGCAGCAAATAGCAAAGTTTTTATATAAAAACAAAATCAAATGTTTCATTAAAAGTCAAAAATATTTTAATGAAGACTAAACTATAATCGTAATAAATACTTCAATGAAATATACTAATTTAAAACAAGTACTTAATAACATTTTAAACGTCACAGATAATTTAGTAATCGGTGTTACTTCACAGGTCATGGCGTAACTGGTAGTGGTAACAGTAGTGTGAGTGGTCTCCGACGGTGCGGTGGTCGACAATACTTTCACGGTAGGTTCTGTGTTACTGTACGGTTTAACGAACTGTGTTTGTGTTGTGATTTGTGTAAGACCAGGTAACATTGACGATTTTAATTTATCGTTATTAATTAGTATTATTTCAAAAATAGAACGATTTACTTTCATATATTTTATAATCGTTATTTTTTTAAGAATACTTGCCATAGCAACACTTTAACATATAACTTATTAAAATTTATATTAAAAAGAGATATCAATGCGGCTTATAATAAAAACCTTGAGTGTTCTTATAACAGATTATAAATTAGATTGTATTAAAAATACCAAAAGTGAAACGGAACGCGATTGGAATAATAACAAAGCCTTGTAATTTTTATGTTTATTTTTTAAAAATATAATTGTCAAAAGCTATGTGCTGAACAGCCTTTTGACAATAAATATTACTCCATCAAAAGTCAACCATACTTGAGTGACACAACACCTGTGAATTTGTTATGTGTTTTATTGGTCAATTTTGGTTAGTGGTTAACCTCTATGTCAAGTTTCATTCCCGGATTCGGCAAATACAATTTATTGATTATTTTTTCTCAAGTTATTCTTAAGCTGGAGTCAAGAAATATTAAGGCCGTTGTTCCTGTGTCCTGTTTCACTATGGTCTTGATGGAACGATAAATTAGTTCGTTCTGGTCTGACGGAGACTACATAACACATCTTATAAATTGTATAAATAAATACAAATAAGGTAGAAAGAAAAACATTCTTCAGGATAAAATATATATTGCAGACACCAAATAACTAAACAATCAATCAATATAAATGAAATGAAAACACACAGCCACAAGTTTTTACTTATAAATAAAACAATGTTTTTTATAAATAACGCACGTCTTGACTACTCAACCGATGATCTTTGTTTTTTTAAACACGTGGTCAGGGTTACATAATAATACATAATAGAGCACCGTCCCTCTCACACGGGCAAAGCCACGGGCGGGATTTAGTAAGATGTCAGCCGCCGTGTCCCAAATAGGATCTAATGGCGATTAATGCCGGTGTTCCTCAGGGATCAATTCTCTCCGCTACACTCTTCCTGCTGCATATAAACGATCTGCTGAAACCCGGTATCTTTGGGTACGCAGACGACAGCACTGTAACGGAGAGATACGTATCCGGTCCCCGGGCTAGTGCAATGGAAACTCTTGAGCACAGGGAGGCCTTGGTAGAACGCATTAATTTGACATTGGAACAAGTATCAGATTGGGGCGACGATAACCAAGTCAAATTTAATCCTACCAAGACTCAAGCGTGTTTGTTCACCGCCAAGAGGAGTCCATTCCCCCTGACTCCGACTTTCCGGGGTGTACCTGTACCCATCACCGACAATATTGAGCTTCTAGGCGTTACTTTAACATCCAAACTCAACTTTGGGCAATGCATTGAATCCAAAGCTAAAACTGCTAGCAAAAAACTTGGCATCCTCAATAAGGTCAAACAGTACTTCACACCAGAACAGCTTCTAACCTTATATAAAGCCCAAGTTAGATCGTGCATGGAGTACTGTAGCCATCTATGGGACGGCTCTGCTAAGTATCAGCTTGATGCTTTGGATTCAGTGGATCGTCGTGCTAGAAGGCTCATTGGCGACCAGACACTGGTCAATAAAAAACTTCAGAGCTTGGAACACCGTCGTAAGGTTGCCTGTCTGTCGGTATTCTACAGGATATATTTCGGAGAGTGTGCTCAGGAACTGTTCAATTTGGTTCCCCCTTCACCTTTTTACCACAGAACTTCGAGGCATCGAAAAGATCTGCACCCGTACGTAGTTGACGTACTTAAAACACGTACGAAACGATTTTCTTCCTCGTTCCTGATACGCACCGCTAAGATCTGGAATACCCTTCCAACCTCCGTATTCCCCACCACCTACAATATGGGTACCTTCAAGTCTAGAGTGAATAGGCACCTTCTAGGCAAGCGCGCTCCACCTTAGGCTGTATCATCACTTACCATCAGGTGTGATAACAGCCAAGCGCTAGCTTATACAGTTTAAAAAAAAAAAAAAAAACACCATTCGGTGTCGTCGCGAAAAAGAAGACTGTTCGATAGTTTTTGATCCTTTGTGGCCGTGACAAAAATGTCTTACTGAACTTATAATAAAATATATTTTATAAATAATAATGATAATTATTTTCAAATAAAATCAAGATTAGTGATTAAAAAATTTAAACTTACAATAATCTATACATATAATAAATCTGTAACTGGTCGATGTCTGTACATGGAAGATAAATGAGTAAAACTTTTATCGGGGGTCTTTATAAACACAATAGAACCCAAAACAATGATTAATAAATTTTTTGTCTGTTTGTCTGTTTGTCTGTTTGTCTGTTTGTCTGTTTGTCTGTTTGTCTGTTTGTCTGTGCGTTTGTGCACGCTAATCTTAAAAACGGCTTAACGGATTCGAGTGCGGTTTTCACTAATGTATTGTGGCTAACTTCACTTAACATTTAGTGTTTGTTTTATTTCAATCGGTTCATAAATAATAAAGTTATGTCAATTTAAAGATACACGTAGAACATTTATTAAAAAATGGTTATGTTCAAACTGAAAAGAGATTAAATATTACATGTAATTTATAATTTTGCTTATGATTTATCCTATATTTTGTCCTATAATTTTTAATCTCTTTATTAATTTATTATAAGTTTAGTATCCCTACTAAAAATCAATAAATTATTATCTGTAGGAAAAGTGCGCGCACCTGTTAGTTGTCAAAATCAAAAAGTTTTGTTAACAATTTCGTGTTTTCAGTAGCTTCGTGTGTTGTTTTTGCATAAAAACTAATATTGCATATTTATTGTGTGTATCTTTATGATCTCATCTTATATCTTTCATAACAGTACGCTTTAAGACTGCGTGTGAGCAAGTCAGTTAACTCAGTGACAATAATTAATACGTAATTAGTATATAGGTGTATAAACAAAGCCTAAAAAACAACTATAACAATAATACATGGTTTTAGAAGTGCTTGCTTTAGACATAAACGGTATATCACTTCTTAAAACTTTAAATAGGTATAATTTTTTCGTAAATTCGTCTTTCTAAACAACGAAATAAATAACAATTTAACGCGGAAAAAATGGCAACCATATTTTGAACTATATTTATTAGCCTCTGGATATATATAAGGAATATTAGCCACTGGTTATGTATAAGAAGTGTAAATAGAGAAAAATAGCAATTTTGTTCAACATTAAAATAACAGAAATTACTTTAGAAGACCTCATTAATAAATGTAACAAGTATTTCGAACCGAGGAAAAATTTAACTATGGCCTGACATGTATTTTTTATGAGAAAACAAAGCAAACACGAAAATATAACCAACTTTATTACGAGTCTAGAAAATTACAGCTTAAAATGCGATTTCGTTGAATTAATAGTCATTGGTCAGTGATAAATTTACAGCGAATATGTGTTAGAGTAGCTCGCCAAACATCAAAGATTATTACAACGGTCTGATCTGTCACTAAAGAAAGCTATAGAGATAGCTAAAATAGTAGTGATCGAACAACAAAATACGGAGCACATAAATAAAAGCACTGAGACGTCGTCATCACCGTCATCATCTAATGAATATCAAGTGATGAAGGGGGAGTAAAAGGGTTAAACAACACACAGTACAGAATAGAGAAGATGTGCATATTCCTATGAAGTCAGACGGGCAACTAATTAAGAAGAGAACAAAATTGTGAAACGTGGTTATATTTGCCTCATCCCAATATAAACCGAATAAAAGTATTTTGTAATCTCTCAGCTTAATTCAATTGGTCTTTGGCTACATCAAGCTTGCGACAGCATAATCATGAATAGGAAGAAGTAGATCTGTGCGAGCATATAATATATAATTAAGTGTACTCAGATATTGATATTATATATTTAAAAAAAAAATCACTGCAAAAATAACATAAATAAGTTAAAAATAATAATGTATTAAATGTATTAATTTATATAAAATGAATGTACCAACCCATCTTAATATTCAATATTTAAGTTTGTTATAAATTTTGTACTGTAGTCATATTCTTGCTTGCCTTTTAATTGTATTTGGTTAAAAAATATATAAATAATATATATATCATTTATTTATTGCATTTTATTGGCCTTACTCAATGTAATAATGCTTAAGCTATGTGATTTCATTTATATTTTGTTTTTGTTAAATTTGTGTTTTCATTAAGTAATTAATTATATTTGATTATAAAAAAATATATATCTTACTACACCTTTACTGATTATGATGGTTTAGCTGTTTGATTTTATATATGTTTTGATTATTTTAATGATTGTGTAATTATTGTTGGTGGAAACTTGCTAATGTATGTATATATTTATATATATATATATATATATATATATATATATGCTATAAGTGTCATCTCATTTTTAACACTTAACCTACCAGAGCGGTCAAATAACTGCTTTTGAAACTTTAATTAAAATTGTTATATAGCTGCTTTTGTTTGTATATTATATATTTTTTCTACATAAAATGGCCGTTTAAGCAGCTTATTCAGATGTGTCAAGTTCAATGGAAAACATTTGTTTTAATTCCCTTTTTTTGTTTAATTAAATTAGTAGCCTTGGTTAAGTCTGATTTTATTTAGTCTCTGACAGAAGAAACTTTTCCTTTATACTTTATATTGTACACATAAAATAACATAAATCTATAACAAAAACGAATTAATTAATAAATTATCCATACATATAAATAAAATTGAAGTTTCTGTCTGTTATTTCAAAATAACTGCCTGTTTTAAAGGTTATATGGCTATTTACGATTTACCAAAACCAAAGCAATCATTTTTTTAATTTTTTTACTGTCTGCATGTCTGTATCTTTTAATCGTCTAAAAATTGAAAAAACCGAATTATTATAAGAACTATTTCAAGATTCCGTTTAGCCTTTATTTCATCAAAATTAGTTGAGTCTATCAAAAGTTATAAAAATACGTATTTTTGTTGATATCTATTCACATAATATTATTACTCTTCCTAACTGATTCATTAACGCAGAGCCTAAACTGCGGGGGTTAGAAACTTGAAATTTTGGCAGTTGATACATTTTATAACACCCACTAAGATAGGATTTTTGGAAATTCTACCCCTAAAGAGTTGAACGATTGTTTAGAAACCAGTCATTTTTAAAGTTAAAAGCATGAAATTTAATGAACAAGCTTAAAAATAAATAAAAAAGTATTTCAGCGTTTTTGAAAATCTAAATCTGAGAGGGTAAAAGAGGGGTTGAAAGTTTGTATGGGGATTCCGTCACTTTTGGTGTAAGAAGAATGATATTTAGTATTAAAGCTATGCATACGTATTTCGTCGTTTTTAGAAATTTACCTCCAAACGGGAGAAACGGGGTAAAAGCATTAGTATAAAAATTTAAAAAAATAGAAATATACTATTTGAGTTTTTTGATTGAATTAATAAACATGAATTTCAAAGTTTTTAGAAACTTTTATTTTTGTTTGGAAGAGTTGGGTGCAAATAATGAAATTCAAAATACGCAATATCTTATATCAATATCTCTTAGGGAGAAATATACGAACTTCACTATGTTGGTGATGTTTGGATAAAAAAAACATATTCCATTATTGCCATATGTACCACTTAATTGGTATTCCCTAAGCTTATATTATTGTAAAGTTTCATTAAAATCCATTCAGTAGTTTATGCGTGAAAGAGTAACAAACGTCCATACATCCATACAAACTTTCGAGTTTATTATATTAGTAAGAAGTAGGATTATTATATGCCCTAAACTGAACACACATACACTATACTGGATGGGCGAATAAATCGATTGGTAAATGTTTATATCTTATTGATTAAAAAATGATAAACTCCTTATTTTACCCGTACGAAGTCGGGACGGGCAGCTTATTACTCGCTGATAACGTATCTTTCTGTAGGTAAAAAAGGTTTTTAAAAACAGTACAGCAGTTTTTTAGTTTATTCGCTACAAACAAACATACAAAAAATCTATTTTTACTTATTTATAATATTATTATAGATAAAGACCACGCGCGAGCGAAGCTGCGGGCAACAGCTAGTTATGTAACATAAACGTGTAGATATAATTTATGTACACGAGATACAGGTGAAAGTTACATCAGACATGATTAATGCAACGGTTGGAACAAAATTATCGGCACAATTATCATTTGAGTGAATCATAGATAATTAGTTAAAGCAAATTACTTAATTGATAGTTATTTTTATTCAAACGATACGAATTATGTAATAAATCAAATATAATTATAATAAATGTAACGAATAATTCTATAACCAGGTAAAATTTAATAAACAATTGACTGAATAATTAAATTCATTAGATAAGGTTAAAACATTAAAACAATATTAATCAAACTTTAAAATTGAGCACATTTACTAGTTCTCCCAGAACTAAGTATGCAAGAAAGAATATACGTTTGATGGAGCACAGTTTTATAATAAATTACCTTACTAAATATAAGGCACTGTGTACAATATGTTTAATATACACGTAAGAATACCTAATTTGATATTTCGTTAGCTACGTATGTAGCGTCCATTAGTATGTTTAACTTTATGTTATCATGTTCTCACGTTGACTTTTTGAGAAAAAAGATTCTTTAAGCCTATGTTTGCCATAACATGGCTGTTTACCTACCTAATATATTATTAAGACAAAGCAAAATAATGTGTTAGATATATGCTCTGTCTCACAGCGATCTTGGATCGTTGGATCTCGTCACCCCAAAAGCAAACCTATCCTTGACTTTAAGACAAACCCGAACCCTGTCAGGTTGATAACGCGGAACTGTCACGCTGTATATTTCGTTATTATTCAATAATTTACTGAACCGTGTATTATTTATTTGCTTTACATTATATGTGCGACCTTAACATAATCTCAAAGCTATTACCTGGCTTTTTACTTAGACATATAATATATTCGAGATTAAATTACACGATACATAATATACATTAAAAGCGAGTTCAAAATTGGATAAATTATTTTAGTGTTTTATATTGAAGTACATGCAGAAGTGAAACTATATTATTTTTAGATACTTATATAACTTTTATTTTGTTTAAAGTACCTGTTATTAGAAAATCTGGGATAAATACATTTACTAAAGTATCATTAATGTATGATTTTGTTCTACTAATAACATGACAATCGATTTCGTTTATTTAAATATGCTTGGGCTTGGCACCGACTTCGATCGGTTTTACAGTACATTAAAATCTATAATAATATTATAAATGCTAATGCTGGCTAAGCCGCTAAACCTATTTTGATAAAATTTTCGCCCCAAGGGCGGACATTGGCTACTTTAATTTCCCTTATATCCACCCCTCTCACCCTGACACGCGTGCAAATACTAGTATAAAATAAAAAAATAATGACGTCATTTTTGACTGCCGTTTTAGGGCTCCGTACCCAAAGGGTAAAAAGAGACCCTATTACTAGACTAGACTCCGCTATCTGTCCGCCCATCCGTCTGTCCGTCTGTCACCACGCTGTATCTCATGAACCGTGATAGTTAGACAGTTGAAATGTTCACAGATGTATTTCTGTTGCCGCTGTAATAAAAACAGAATATATATAAATATTTAAGTGGAGCTCCCATACAACATACATGTTTTTTTTGCCGGTTTTATAGATGTACGGAACTTGGTAATGCCAAGTCCGACTCGCACTTGGCCGGTTTTTTTATTATTTTTGATAATATAAAAGAGTGGTTCTTACTTCTATAATTATAGTAACAGAGCGTGGTTCAGTTAACGTTCGCAATTCGCATGTCACTAATGACGGAGCACAGAGTAAAAACAAAAACCCAGAAAGATCTAATACAGAGTAGCTTAAAGGCGCGAAATTCAAATTATTATTTTAACAATTTTAATAGTATGCTTTGTTAAATTCATTAGAAGCTATACTTTCTATTAAATATGCTTGCAACTGGTAGGCTATATTATATTATATCCCACGATTAAAAACCGCATTCAAAACATGTGTTTTTCTTATCTTTTACACTATTAAATTTTTTGTTGTAATTTTTTTTTTACTATATAAAGTAATCAATTTATGTATAACCTAATTTAATACGTCCTCGAAACTTTACTATCACTTGTGTAAATAAGTAATAATATTATAATATTATTTTGAGTTTTTGTTGACCACTAATTTATCATCTAATATTATGTTCAACAGGTAAATTTATTGTTTGATAAATGCTTCTTGTTCGTCTCATTATCAAATATTGTTATGTCAAACTAGGAACTTTTATAAAAACTATAAACTAACTAAATATCTTGTATTACCGCCATGAGATATTGCGTATAAACTGTAAAAAAGTTATTCATAATGCGTCATGAACCAGCAACTTAACCAACGGTGCATTGCTTACAAGGTTGTATAACCATTATATATTTATATAATATGTAAATAGGTAAGTTTTTACAATATGTTAAAACATATGTATTTTTCTTTTTTTATCAATGTGTGGTGATACAGTGCTAGCCTTTATATTAATCGGTATGTGAGTGATATAAGCTTTTTTTTTTTAATTTACCAATCCCATTAACCAGCCTACGTCTTTTAAACACTAAACGGACTGTAAACCATCGAGCTATTGACACTTTATAGGTTTTTTAGTTAGTATTCATTCTAAACATCTGTTATATTCGGCTAGAATTCACTATTGTTTTTACATATTTTAGACTTAACAGAGGACCAATTCAACTAACAAATTGCCACTTTATCGCAATCGTATCGAAGCGTGTTCGTCGCCGTTTATGCGTTTTCCTATTCTTTAATTTAATTATCGACTATTGGCATAAAAGTTAACAATGAAGTTTGGTTTTGACATAACGCTATATGATAACATCATATCGGTTCGGTTCCGTTTTATCGTTATAGCTTAGTAGAATTCCGCCCCAGGTAGCAATGTTCGTCAAGCTGCAGTCTATTGCTAGTTATTATGCGATACGACCCAGGCACCATCTTTTGTATGTTGCTCCGAGTAACAGGTCCGAAACTTTCACAGAACTCTCAGTGCCAATGAATGGTATAGGAACGCATTCGAAACACATGAATTAAAATCAAAATATGTAAGCAAAACGTTCTTTAACGTATATATTTGTCCCTATCACACATTCCACTCCTAATTTAACTCATATGTCTATATCTATCACTTCATAAAATACGATAATTAATAGAAAATATATTATAAAAAGTGCATCTAAAATATTGTAACATTACAAACATTCACAAAATAAATTACGAACTGTATTATAAATAAACCCTAAAAACTTATTAAATCCCAATTTTTTTTAATATATAAAAGTTAAAGAGAGATGATAACAAATCCCTTAAACAGCCTGATTATTTAAAATTTTCAATTCGCTGTAATAAATAGACATATTTCGCAAATCCCTAAATAAACAGACCGTTGAAAAACTTGAGGGAATTTAAGTGGTCAGCAAAGTTTTGACGGGGAAATGAAATGGGCGTATCCTGAATTAAAAGCAATAGAACGTCTTATTTTTACAGCCCCTAATTGAGGAGGAGGTAATTAACCTGGGAGCCAATTATGACGATTTCAATAACAAAGACTTAAGTTTGGAGTCGGAATTATACTTTCATTAAAGTTATTTTTGTTCAATTGAGCTCTTTGTATCTTTTTATAAATCTTTGTTACATTTTTTTTTTGTAAAATGTTCAGTGATTTTCAATAGTAATCCGCGCGTTTAACTTGTGAATTTAAATAAAAATAGTATTTGTATATTTGAAAATATTGATATATCTACATTCTACATAGCTTATTAATATATTAATTATGTTTTATACTTGAAGAGACAACTTTTAAGCATATTGCACGCACGCAGGAGCTTATAATTTGGTATAGTTAAATTTTATACAGAAAAGAAAAGATAAAATTTATTTATAATGTGTTACAAGAATATTATGTTAAATAAAGTATAACGTTAAACTTTTTTATAGTTATAGTATCAAGGAGTTCTCAACACGGAACGTTATTGCATAAAAAAAACAATTAAAACGTCATATATGCTTTGTAGCAGGTAATCTTCAAGATGTTATCGAATTTTACAAAAAAATATGAAAAAATTGAAATCGAAAACAATGTTATATAGGGTTTTCCATTAAGGGCGCTTGATCGTGCAGAACTTCCATCGTAGCGTGTGCTGTGTGGCACGTAGCGCCGTCCTGTTGAAACCACATGTTGTCCAGATCCATATTCTCGATTTCAGGCCAAAAGAAGTTGGTTATCATCGACCGGTATCGCTCACCATTGACGGTGACGGCCACACCATTATCGTTTTCGAAAAAATACGGACCAATCACGCCTCCGGCCCAAAATCCGCACCAAACAGTCACTTTCTGCGGGTGCATTGCCACTTGGTGAACCTCGTGTGGATTGGTCTCGTCCCAAATACGGCAATTTTGCTTGTTGACATAGCCATTCATCCAAAAATGCGCCTCGTCGCTGAAGATGATTTTTTTGCCAAAATCGGCGTCAACTTCCAACTGCTCTAATGCCCAGTCAGCGAACACACGGCGCTGTCTATGGTCATTAACCTTGAGCTCTTGGGTCAGCTGGATCTTGTACGGGTGCAGGCTCAAGTCACAACGCAAAATTCTCCAAGTTGTCGTCTGCGAAAGGCCGAGTTCCTGTGCGCGACGCGGAATTGACTGCCGCGGGTTTTCGAGGACACTGTCGCGCACAGCGGCGATATTCTCGGCAGATCTCGCGTTACGTTGACGCACGGGAACCGGCTGATTGTTAACTGACCCGGTTGACTCGAATTTGTCCACCAATCGACGGATAGTCGACTCGGCAGGACGATCATCGCGACCGTAAAACGGGCGAAGTGCGCGGAACGTTGCTCGAACTGAAGACCCATTTTCATATAACAATTTTATGATTTGCACGTGCTGCTCGACACTGTAACCTGCCATGGTGGTTTGGGAGGACGGAATGAATATAACACACTGCATTTGACAGCTGTCACTCAAACAACATGGCCGCAATCAGCTGTCAAAGTTCAAGCGTCCCTATTGGAAAACCCCTTATTTCTATGTAGTCTGGTCTCATTTTTATAAACAATATAATATTACGATTGAATTTTAACTAAAGGGCGGTAATCATATAAGTAATATCCTAATCTATACTACTATATAAATCTATTGGCTCAGTCTGTCATTTTTTTTTTTCACCTAATTTGGTGTTAAATTGTCGTTTTATGATGCAGTGATTCACATTATACTATTTTTTTCATTTTTGTCTGTCAGTCTGTCTGTCTGTCTGTCTGTATGTCTTCTTATAACTCAAGAACGGCTAGACCATGTGATGGCGCAAATGATAGGCCATAATATATAAGATCGGTAATCCCTACAGTATCTTATGAAAATTAATTTCAAATCGTTAATTACGTATTTCTTTACCAGTAGCCATGCGTGTGTGTGTGTGTGCACGCGTATGTGTGAGTGTGTGTGGGCGTGTGTGTTATTATAGTAATAAAATGATTTATTATATTTTTATTAATTTTACGCGGGTGAAGCCCCAGGACACAGCTAGTATTAAAATAAAGTTGTGTTTAAAAGGAAGTAATATGATCTGGTGTTTAGAACAAATGAGTTATTACCAAAAAATGATACATTCAAACTTATGTATAATGTATAAGAGATTTCAATTTTAAAAACATTAACTATGTAATCAGTGTGCAATTTTATTTGTTTTAAACATAAGTCACAGTAGCTATAACTTTTTTTTCCCCAAGCTGTGAAATACGTATTCATTTTTAATGATTCTGCAAATAGAAACTAATGTTTATACAAAAGATGATTTCAACATGATTATTTATAATCTATACTTATATATAAAGCTGAAGAGTTTGTTTGTTTGATCCGGCTAATTTCAGGAACTACTGGTTCGAATTTAAAAATTATTTTTGTGTTGTACAGTCCTTGTATCGAGGAAGGTTCTAGGCTGATTCTTATTCATTATATTTTTATTAATTATACGCAGGAGAAACCTCGGCACAGCTAGTAATAAATAAATTAAGATTGATCTTGTAATATGAATAATGCAACAAGATAATTTATTTATTTGGGGAACACGTTCCATTCACAACATACCATTTAAAGTACTTGTATCTTGGCTTAATTTTAATTATATACCTCGATAACAACAATCACTTTGAACGTAAAACATGTTTTTTCATTACGACTGTTAAGTTAGTATTTTCACACAATTTGTCCGTAATTGACAAAGATTGTGAAGATGGTGCAAGATTGTGTTAAACGTTTATTTTGACACCAATGACTCAATGGGTTACAAAAGACGTGCTAGAAGATAATGAGTAATAAAATTTTCTATATTTACAACTAAAAGACTGTTAAAATCATTATGAAATAGCGCAATTATATGATTAGGAATCTATCCTAGGGGCCAATTCTACTAATCTATAACGATTACGATATGTTCCCGATTCAATTCCAATCCAACTTTGATATATCTATATTTATTCGAATCGGAAACGAACCGATATTGTTTTAACATATACCGTTACGTCAAAACATATTTTTTTTTTATAAAATTGGTTGGCGGACTAGCATGTGGGCCACTTGATGGTAAGTGATCACCAACGCCCATAGACATTGGCATTGTAAGAGATGTTAACCATCGCTTATAACACCAATGCGCCACCAACCTTGGGAACTAAGATTCTATTTCCCTTATGCCTGTAATTACACTGGCTCACCCACCCTTCAAACCGGAACACAACAATACCAAGTACAGCTGTTTTGCGGTAGAATATCTGATGAGCGGGTGGTACCTACGCAGACGAGCTTGCACAAAGCTCTGCCACCAAGTAAATTGTTAACTTTAATGCCAATAGTCGATAACTAAATTAAAGAATAGGAAAACTGATAAACGGCAACGATCTCGCTTCGATTTGATTGCGATAAAGTGACAATTTTTTAGTAGAATAGCCCTCCTGCTCCGAAGTTCCTGCTGAAGCCTACCTTAAAGATTTGGGTATGATCGAATGCAATTATTTATTATATTCTACTGTTAGTTCTATAGATAAGCCCGGTCGGACAATATATATACAAAATCTCTTCAGCTGTATTACATTAGTATAGAGCACGTAATAGTAGACGTTTATTATGTTATGTAATGAAGTCGTGAAAAGATTTTTTTAGGGCACTAATATCGGTTTTATATTATACGAGCCGTGATAAAGTGATAAATAATAATTAATTATAGTTATATAATATAACTTGCTGCCTCGCGGCCTTACCCGCGTTTAATTAATAAACATATAATAAATTATTTTATTACTATAATAACGCACACGCGCACACACACACACATACATACACACTCACACACAATTTCAAATTAATCGCCATCACATCTTCTTTGTGTGTACCAATTTTCATCAAGATTGAACAAGCCGTTCTTGAGTTATAAGAAGACATACAGACAGACATACAGACAGACAAACAGACAGACAAAAATGAAAAAATAGCATAATTAACGAATAAATATCATAAAACGATTATTTATCACATAACCTTCTCCTTTTTGAAGTCGGTTAAAAATTAGGTGGAAACTAGGGTACAGACAGAACCAATAGATTTATATAGTAGTATAGATATAGATAAGTAATTATTCACAAGTATGACTGACTTTTGGTTATTAAAAATTCTAATGTTAATTCGAAAAATAACATAATCATCTAATAAATTTCACCATTAGTTTTGATATATTAAAAATAAAAAAGCACTTAAAAAACCATGGACAAGAGCGGATAACCAGTTTGAGAAGATAGTTCGGTTGGATCTTGATTGTATATTAATAATTGTTTTTTATCTCGTCATTTAAAAATTATCTTCGTGTAAAACCTTTATGTACATGCATGAGAAGGGTATTTTTAATAATACAGCAATGTGAAGTCACAAATACAAACAAAGGTAGTTAATTAATTTGAAAAACAATTAAAAATATTAATATATGCGAAAGTGAGTTCGTGTATTTCTTTGCTTGTTACACTTTCACGGCTTAAGGAAATAATATAGGCCAGCTCAACCCCCCACAACACCTCAAAGCGGGAGAAATATAGTAAGTAGGTATATAAGTTATAAACACACGTATTGAACACACCCGGGCCGAATTCTGCTAAGCTATAGCGATTACGTTACGTTCCCGATTCGATTCCGATCCAACTTTGAGTTGATCTATAGGGTTTTCCAATAGGGACGCTTGAACTTTGACAGCTGATTGCGGCCATGTTGTTTGAGTGACAGCTGTCAAATGCAGTGTGTTATATTCATTCCGTCCTCCCAAACCACCATGGCAGGTTACAGTGTCGAGCAGCACGTGCAAATCATAAAATTGTTTTATGAAAATGGGTCTTCAGTTCGAGCAACGTTCCGCGCACTTCAAAAAAAAAATCATCTTCAGCGACGAGGCGCATTTTTGGATGAATGGCTATGTCAACAAGCAAAATTGCCGTATTTGGGACGAGACCAATCTACCCGAGGTTCACCAAGTGGCAATGCACCCGCAGAAAGTGACTGTTTGGTGCGGATTTTGGGCCAGAGGCGTGATTGGTCCGTATTTTTTCGAAAACGATAATGGTGTGGCCGTCACCGTCAATGGTGAGCGATACCGGTCGATGATAACCAACTTCTTTTGGCCTGAAATCGAGAATATGGATCTGGACAACATATGGTTTCAACAGGACGGCGCTACGTGCCACACAGCACACGCTACGATGGAAGTTCTGCACGAGCAATTTCTGGACATGGTCATCTCGCGCGGAGGCGACGTGAACTGGCCACCGAGATCGTGCGATTTGACCCCGCTGGACTTTTTCTTGTGGGGTTTTCTTAAGTCGCAGGTCTATGCCAACAAGCCGCAAACCACCGATGCCCTCAAAGTCAACATACGCCACGCCATCGATCAAATACAGCCCGATTTGTGCGCCAGAGTCATCGAAAATTGGATCTTTCGTGTGCGCGCCACCAACCGAAGCCGTGGCGGTCATTTGAATGATGTCATATTCCATACATAATGGGGTCGATAGACCTTCCAAATAAAAAAAAAATTTTGCAAATATCTCTCCTACATGTATTTTTTTTGCATTTCAAAGATCAAGCGCCCTTAATGGAAAACTCTATATATTTATTCGGATCGGTACCGAACCGATATGATGTTAACATATATCTACCGTTGTGTCAAAACCAACTTAATTGTTAACTTTTATGCCAATATTCGATAATTAAATTGAAGAATAGGAAAACGCATAAACAGCGACGAACACGCTTCGATTCGATTGCGATAAAGTGGTGATTTGTAAGTAGAATTGGCATCCTGTTTAATTTCAACTGCGTTAGCATTTAACTTCATATATATATTTTACCAATAATGTTTGGTAGGTATCCAATATTTTCGAACACATTTTGAATTACGAATTTCATAATTCCTATCTCATATTTGGATTCAAACTAGCAGTGTGTAATTTAAAAAATATGAAATGCAGCCTTAAAATCCGTATTTCCAGTCATCGATAAAATGCGAAAGCGGTCAAGTGCATCAATCCACGCTCAACCCAACTTGTTAGCTCACCTTGGCTACTACACATGTAGAAACATTTTAATCCATCCATATGTTATATTTCGATTTCGATATGTATCATTAACACTTATAGCCGCTGAGAGCACTTTAAAGCACCTTTTATGCTTTTGAACACTGTCGATACCAAATATTTTTATATTTTTCGTTTACTCATTTTTATATTGGTATTTTTTTGTTTAAGCTGTTATTTAAATTATTTTTTAATCCATTCTAAAACATTTTTAGACTGCATCAGAGAAAATGTATTCCATTTTCAAAATTAAAATTGCACACATGAATAAGTTTATACAGATAAAATATGTATATTTAGTCATTTTCATTTGTACTCATAATATTAATTCAAATTTAATAAAAGAGATTCGTATTATGTAACTCAATGTGACTACATTAATATTTATTTTGCTCTGTGACCATGTGCATGCGTATTAAATAACAGATTATAGCCAACATCACGCGATAATATCTCATAATTTATTGTCCATTGTCGATTTTCCATCAAATTAATCTTATCACTTCTTAGCGAGACAGCGATGTATAATGAGGCTAAGGAGTTGAATTATTTTTTGCTTAAACAGCTGGTTTGCGACTGCCTTTCACTTTCAATGAGTTATGACGGTACATTGTCACTATCGGTCTTACTTATAAACGTTGCTTAGCAACTGATTAGTTAAACAATGCTGTGTCTTCTTCTTTCGAATGTCAAATTAATAGTGAGAGAAAGAGAAATAAAGCAATCTTTAACTAAATATCCTATATTTTTATAATTATTACTCGTCTATGAATCGACATATTATGTTTTCTTGTAGTAGGAATTACAATGGCTTTTGTTTATTGTGAAGTTATCAGTTTTAAATAATAATAGACGCGAGAGTCATTGTTCGTAACAGCTTCCTATCGAAATAGAGTTAATTATAAACGAAATATAGTTAAATAAAAACTATTATTTATTTTTCGAATTATTCCGATATTCGAATTTTGATTTTTCCGAATTATTCCGATATTCGAATTTTGATAGGGGCTCTCATAAGCAGCTTTGAATTAATCCGTTACAAAATTAATAAAAGGTCACCCCCTGACGATGTGATGTAACTACAGGCACAAAGGACATAGCATCTTGATTTGTGGCGCAATTACGATACGACGAATATTTCTTACAATGTCAATATGGGCGGCCTCCAGGCCATTTGAAATAAATATACAATGATAAAAAAAAATCTCGCTAAGTTTCTTTCGCCGGTTCTTCTCAAGTCTAAGGTGTTTATTTCCGAATCAGTGGTAGATTTTTAACAATCAATAACTGTAACGCTTCTATATTGAATAAAGGTTTTCGACTTTTGACTTTTGTGGTGACCACTTACCATCAGGTGGCCCTTTTGCTAGCCTGACTGCCTATTTTAATTTTCTTGTTTTCGGTATTGTATAGCAAATAAAATACATGTTATATGTCAGTTTTTATTTTAAAGGTAGTCGGATTACGTTGGTATACAGAAATGAACTGTTTTTGGAAGCCAGCCAAATACATTGTCTCTTTACACTAGAAATAGTTAGTGGCTTAGTTGACCTAAATTTAAAAAATATAAATATATTACAACACTTAAGAGATTCTACAATAAGAAATATATATACTAAAAGAGTCATAAAGTACGCATTTCTTACGCTGTAATGTCGAGAATTTTATGAGAACGAAAAAATATTTTACTTTTAATATTTATAAAACTTAAATCATATTTTCAGTCGTTAAAGGCTTAAAAGGTTATTGAACCTATAATTACATCAAATAAGATCTATGAAATTTCCAGTAAGTTTAGATACCTGAGATGAATTCGATTTTCGAAAGATATTATTGTGTACAAGTTTGCGTGTGTGCACAAACACAGGTACACTCTTTATTTAATAGCGTTATAGGACGGCAATCCGACACAATCGTAGGTGTCTACGGTCAAACGACCAATAGCTTTAGATGTATTTTAAACGTCATTTACAACGTCTGAGCAGTTACCTACAAATACTTGACAGATAAACTTAGTAACTTTAATTGACCTCAATGGGAATTCGGAGCCAGTTTTGTGTAATTTGCAGCCTAATCACCTAGACACAAGACTAACGAGGTAGTAAGCCTGTAAATGTCTAAGACCTACTATGCTTTTTGAGGAGAATGTTTAGGGCATACTCCACCACGCTGTTCTAATCCAGATTGGAGGATATATACACGTGTTAGCTTTTCGTCCGCCACGTGTAGGTTTAATCACAATGTTTTCCTTCAATGCTAAGCGCGAGATACGAAAATACAGTCGTGCTTGCCTGGAACCCGCTATATTCGGTTAAGATTCACGCGTTCTAACCACCGAGCCATCTCGGCTCTATAAAAGTATTGCGAATAGTTATCCTGTATTTCTAATTCACTGTTTATTATTTAACCAAGTCCTGGCAGCTACTCGTAGTTCAGCCAACATAAGCATTAGCCTAAATACTGGTATTTTGGCCACTTGGGCACTATTTGTTAATAATGAAATTGTATATATATTATTTTGTAACTTTGTTCTCACTATGATTTAAAATAGTTTTAGTTTTATTTGTTATAGAATTATGTTTTATTATAATTAATTAGTGTTGTGAGATAAAAATGTGTTCTACTTGAATTTTAACAGTATTTTTTTGTATATGTATGTGTGTATCGAATAATTAATATTTGCATCACATATAACTGCTTCATTAGCTTGAGCTGTGGATGACCCAGCAGTTGGAACATGTGAATCCTAACCGAAGGTTGCGGGCTTAATCAGACAAGCATCACTTAAGTTTCATGTGCTTAATTTGTGTTTATAATTCACTTCGTGCGGCGGTTAAGGATCAACACATCGTGCATAAATGTCGGATGATAATCTGGCACATGTGTATTCCACTAACTCCCATTGGAGTGTGGTGGAATGACCTTCAAGTGTTCTCCTCGATAATTCAGGTCGTTAATTTGTCTTATTATTCTCGGTAGTAGAGCTTTCTGCAAGCTCCTCTGGAAAGATACCACCCACTCATCAGATATTCTACCGCAAAACAGCAGTACTTGTTATTGTTGTGTTCTGGTTTGAAGAGTGAGTGAGCCAGTGTAATTACAAGCACAAGGGACATAACATCTTAGTTCCCAAATTTGATGACGCATTGGCGATGTAACATTTCTTACAAATCCAATGTCTATGGGGGGCGTTGGTGATCACTTAACATCTGGCGGTCCATATGCTCACCCACCTTCATATACAAAAAAAAACTTTTCTTATTTTGTCTCCTTTGTTATTTCCAAATGAGTATTTTTAATGTATTTTGTTGTTAAAATATATTCGTGGCAATATTTTAAGCACGTGTTCGCTATCAGTGTTTTACGTAGGCAAATTTTGTAATTTAATTATCACCATCTCCTCGACGGTATCATGTAACGTTATACAAACTTACGCGAACGACAAGTCTACTGTTTATTATAAAGTCAAAATTATAATTATATAATTTTGAATAATATAATATATAATTTATATAGTTATAATCGTAAAGAAAACGAAAGTTTACAAATATCTTGAATAAACCTGGTTGTTTCTGATGAATTTATGACAAAACACATACAGCAAAGGCGGAATATACTTACTCATTTCAAGCTGTTATTTTTTTTCTTATAATAAAAGCATATAATAAATATGTATTTACATATAATTCAGTACACACAAAAATAATTTTAATGCGAAATAAAACTTATCTTTTACATTTCTCTTTAGCTTATCGTATTGCAAGATATTTATAATTAAAAGATTCGTGTTTTTCATATCTAAATTTGTTGAAAATGTATAATTTATATAATGTGAAATACTCTTACACAAATATGAGTATTAATATAATTACACAGCGTTATTTAAAGATAAAATTTTAAAGATATCCACATAGCATTTCCATATATATTTTTATTTGGAAATGAATAATCACTCAAAACTCAAATCTTAAGGTCCCGCCATAACATACATGAGGAAGTCAAAGGCCATTCAATGAGACGTGAGAAAGACTACATAGCACCATTGCATGTGGAATTTAAATTAGACACCGTTTTGTTAGAAAGTGAATACGTGTATTGCAAGAGATGTGTCATGTGTATAAACTGTATGCTATATTTTCGTGTATTTCATTAAAAACAATCATTTTTAATTTTAGAACACAAAGGTTATTAAATCTATACACTTTCATCCATATTAATTGACACTCACTTTGTAATAATACCTTTCGTATACACTCAACTCGACATCAAATGTGATTAAAGGATTTACATCCTTTAACCCATGTGCAAAATTTGATGCTTAAAGGTAAAATAATAAATTAATAATTATGAATTGATTTGAAATTCCTATCAACATGTCCTTTTTATCAGATTCGGGACGTTTGCAAGTTATCCACTTTTTTGTAGTTTGTTATTGATATAAAATGGCGGAATAAGCGCCCTTATCATTTTGACAAATGAAATGGCGTCATCTGTCAGTTTATTTTGAAATAGGAGTATTGTTTCACATGTCTTGCGTTATCGATGCGTCAACCGTGAAAACATCTTATATTGTTCCTGTTATTGTTTTTAAAAGAAAACTAGGTAGCAAAACATTTATATTTTAAAAGAACTTTAAATATTATTTTCCGAGACGGCTGTCATTTAGCCTTACCAACATAATTTTATTTTACATAGTACAAATGTTTACATATTTTTCATTATTTGTGAAAGATTAGTACAAACTAAAATAAATAATGATACATCGTATATGTATTCATAAATTCATACAATAAGTGATTGTATTGTTCACATTATGTAGCTACATAATTTAAAATTCTCATGTCCTTAAAATGGTAAACGCGTCATTAAACACAGTACCGACTGTGACCATTAACCTCGTAATGATAATTGTCGTTGCTTTGCGTTATTACATAATAATACCAAGAAACTAATATTTTATTTAAGCTAAATTCATATTTAATCATTTTGGGTTTTTTATTAGCTTAATTCTACTGTGGAACAACAATATTCTGAATTATTGCGTTCCGATTCAAATAATAAATGAATTAGTGTAATTCCAAGGACAAAACGTAACATTGTAGTTCATATAAAAAAGTAGCACCGTGAATATGTATGAAATTATTTATTTTTACTTACGACACCAATGTCTATGGAGGTGGTGGCCACTTACATTTAAAAGGTCAGGCACGCTTGCCTGTTGCGAATAAAGAACGTATATTTGTTTAATGAAACAGAAATTATTTTTAATCTAAAAGAAACATCTGATGCTAAAACTTTAGCTTTCAATTCACATAAAAGAACATTGTCAGAGCTCTAAAACAAGACAAACTCGTAAACTATTAGGATCATGTTGAAACAATTGAATCCAATATACAGTACAGTACCAGCCAGTGAATGTCCCATTGCTGGGCTAAGGCCTCTTCTCCTCTTTCTGAGGAGAAGGTTTGGAGCTTATTCTACCACGCTGCTCCAATGCAGGTTGTTGGAATACACATGTGATAGAATTTCAAAGAAATTTGACACATTCAGGTTTCCTCACGATGTTTTCCTTCACCGTCAAGCACGAGATGAATTATAATCACAAATTAAGCACATGGAATTCAGTGGTTTGCCCGGGTATGAACCCATGACCATCGGTTAAGATTCATGCGTTCTTACCATCTCGGCTTTTTTTCTAATATACTCGATCGAAATAGATTAATTCAATTTTAAAATAATTGTGAAGATTACGTCCCCAATATAACTTTTAATTAAAATTAAGAAACAATATTATTAGTTTTATATTGACTTTATAAACAAGTTAATTAACATTAAGATTATTTTATTGCTTATGTATTAATTTTATTACTTTTTATTTTCAGACCATGAAGATTTTCTGGTGCTGCCTTGCAGCAGCGTTACTAAATCTTTCCAACGCTGCTGTGGATGTTGAAAAAACAGTACAACAAGTTCAAAGTATACTTAATGCAAATACATTATTGCCTAGACTTACACGACAAGAAATAATAGACTTGTTAAATGATATCAGAGCTGAAGATGCAAAAACTAAGACGACGTCAAAAGTCAAATCAAATGCATTCAAAACCACTACTACAAGAACAGCAAATAAAAAGGTAGGAACAACAACAACAACAGCGTCATATAAAAATATTCATGAAAATGAAATCAACACCGCATCTCAACCAACAAAATTACTATCAAACGTTGCTTTAGAAAATGATAACGCTGTATCAACATCTGCTTTTACAAATGCGGTTGAATCGACAACAAAATCTAGTGGCGCAACTTTAACAGTTGTTTTACCCTATACACCTCGTGATGGATCTTCATTACAAGAATTATATACAAAACCTCCGCGACTCCAAGTAGTGTCAGAGCAAGTTACTCCAAAACCTATAAAACGTACAAAAACAAAAGACGAAAGTTCTCAAGCAGACAAAAAAGCAAAAACAAAGAACCCACTAGATTTTGACCTTCCAGCTGAGCTGCAAGCATTTTTGAATTCTCATGGATTGAAAGGCACACCTGGCCAAGATAATTTTTTGTTACCATTGGAAGGTTTTAAGCCTCTGCCCCCACCAAGAATAGTTGACGGAACTGTACAATTACCAGAGAATTTACTTCTTACTTATGATCTAATATCACCATCGGACTTAACTACTTCAAATAATAATGACCAAAAGTTGGCTCAAACTAATTTTCTATATGAACCCTTACGTCCACAGTTTCCATTCGAACTAGATACTTCTTCGTCCGAATCAAAACATACTGTACTTCCACTTGATTTACCAAAACCTAGAAAAACCAAAGCAGTATCAAATACTCCAAAACCTATTTATGAACCAATAGACTACGAGGCTATTAAAGTTATTCCTCTAAATCAAGGCCCTAGTCCAGTTGAAGATGAAGTAATTGTCGGTGCTGATCAAAGTAAAAGACAAGCTAATGAAACTGATGAATCAAGCACAACAACCACTTCTACTACGGAATCATCCACTGTTGGTACGGATTCAAAAAAGTCAGATATCAGCCCACCGGATACTATACCATCTGATTCAGATACAGGTGCGTCATTCGCGGATCTTGAAGATTCTTTCGGAGGAGCAGCACCTGTAGAACCCGGGGACTCAGAGCTCCCTCCTCCAAGGAAAAATGGCTTTTATTGGATGGTGGACTGGAATAGTTTTCTAGAAGTAGGAGATGGAGACTCTAAAGTGAATATTCGATTTGAGCCAAAGTTAGGCGATCCACAAATGTTCTTACCTGTAAACGTCCCTTAAAAAAATTATTATTTAAAGACGATGAGTAGTGTTCTAGTCTAGTGAAATTAGTATAGTAGTGGTTAATATGTAAAAAGGGTTTCCGTAAACATTTTCAGATACAATATAAATAAAATAAGAAAAAGGTATTTATAATATTGAATCAAAAATTAGTAACCTCTGAGTGAATATAAAATCTACAAGTGATGCATAATTTTGTTTAAGGAATAGTGTTTATAGTGAAATGCATGACAGGAATGCAATCAGTTGGGTCGTGATTGCTGGACCAGAGCAAGCAAATGAAAGCAAAGGAGCGAAATCGTTGCGTGTTACGATACAATGACTTCATATATTGCCATTATTAGCGCATGATTGTATACAGCTTACATTTTATTACCTTTATAATAAATTATAGGTGTGTATGTATGACTTTTAATGACCTTTACTAAATATGTTTAAATACAATTCCTATTCTTAGCAAATCAGACTTGCTTTAATCGTTGATGATATTCACAAGACAAATATGTATCATTTAAAAGTGTTATGTAATATATGCATACATTATGCGTTAAAAAGACAGACCTTAGTTCCAGAATTAATTGAATTATTTTGTCTAATTAATATGTACATAAACCTTTTACATCAAGCAAGAGTTATTTTTTCAAATTTAAAATAAATATATATTATATGATGAATTAAATTTTAGTCTTATACTGACTTGAATTATGATAGTATAAAATTTGTTCAAATATTCAATGTAATATTACTCTGAAAATATCTTCGACACCTTTATGCTCCGAAAATTAGCATAAACTTTGTTCATATTTTCAGAACTAACTCCAAGTTTCTATAATTCGATTCAACATGTCACCATCATCCAACTTGTTTGTATTTCCGAACAAGAATGTTTCGTGAATTATGAACATTCGGTGTTGTCGACAGCTGTTACAGAACTATTAAACTTGTAACTTTAAAGTGTCATGAAGTACAAGACATATAACATTTGTCTTCAACTTGATATCTTTCAAATATATAATATTAATATTAGAAATAATGACATATTTTTGATAAACATTCCTAATAAGATAAAGAGAAAAACATTATATACTCGGATGTATTTTCAGCAGAAGAGTCTCAATCAGGGCTAATTATTATTATGGACCGAATACTGACACAAATTTTTCGGTCATTTGTACGAGTATGGCGACTGCAGAGTCGCCATACTGGGGTTTAATAACGTAATGACGAAAAGGAAAACGAAGTCATAGCACTGGTACAGGCGGCCCAATCGCGTGGGCGTCAATGGAACGTGTCGGATAAATTACGGAAGTCAAACGATTTGTTCCACAAAAATTCTTGTATTTTCCGATAGTCGATGGAAAAAGAAGTATGCGGTACCATACTTGTCCGACGGTTCCGCCATACTGCCGCAAAGGTGTAATTTTTTTTGTCGCTCTGTCTATGTACCATCTATCCAATAGTAGGATAAAAAAATGATATAAATAAATAATTAATAAAAACATTAATTTATAAACAAGTAGGTGAAAACTCACTTTTCTCGGTTCCATTCGTTCGGTTCGTCTTCGAAATTTGAATTATATTCGAATTTCAAAGAAGAAAAAGCTTGTGAGTTTGGCAGTTGAAATCTGCAATTTTTCTAATATTATTATTATCCCGTTTTCGCGAGTTCTTTTCAGAGCTGGGGTTTTTCATTCCGAACTGGGTTATTTTAAATAATTAATATATAACATAATTGACTGCCTCGTTGGTTTAGTGGCTAGATATTAGGCCGCAGACCCGGTGGTCCTGAGTTCAATTCCCAGGTCGGGCCAATCAATTGTTATTGGGTTTTTCTGTCAGAAAATTCTCAGTAGCAGCCCGGAGTCTGGAAGTTGGAAGTGTGTACACTCCCGTGTCTCGGAAAGCACGTAAAGCCGTTGGTCCTGCGCCTGAACTCTTTCCGGTCGTGTCGGATTACCAATCCATCGGATTATGAGAGCTAGGGAATAGTGAGTGCACCTGTGTTTGCGCACACACTTGTGCACTATAATATATCCTGCGCAGTTGGCTAATCTCTCTTGAGACTGGCCGCCGTGACCGAAATCGGTCTGGAGGATCTTATATAACATAATTTTAATTCTACATTGATTTTGCCATTTACTTAAAAAAAATCAGAGTATTATATCAATACATATGTATTTTTGTACAGAACTAAATGTTATACAAGTAGAAGTAAGTTTTCTAATAAAAAATCATATCTCAAGAGAGATCTTCAAGTAGCACCTTAAAAAATTGCTTCAATCCTGAGCATATCAAAAATTATTGAGGACAGTTTTGATCACTTTCACATTCCATTCCTATAAGTGCGTATGAATTTTGTCATGACATGAATAACAATTGTAGCCCATTTCAAAAGAATTTAATAAATTACATAATTACTAACAACCATGAGATTAAAAAAGATGTGGCTGTGCTACTGATTTATTCTCACTTGAAAATGCATCACAGTGATTCAAAGTATTGCTATTTGGTGGTAGGATAAATGAGAAAAAATCGCACTAACCTTGGTTTGTAATATTCACAGACCTAAAGCGGCATCTATATGTGTATGTAATTGTACCTAATATTGGATAAGAAAATATTAAATCATTATTTAACAAAAACTAAATTACTCAGCTAAGTTAATACTAAAGATCATTAAGATTAAGTAAGGGAAAATTCTTCAACTAAATCATCACAGAACATGTCTCACTTCTGTGCTAATGCTTCATTTTAAGGAAAAGGTTTGTAATTTATTCGTCCGCGTTGCTCTAATACGAGATGGTGGATACACTAATAGTATATTTCCATCCTCACTTTTGAAATGAAAGAAGTTAACTAATTCGCTTGTCAATGACGTACTGATTGATTTTAGAAAAGTGTGTGTGTATAGAAAAGTAATGACACTTATTAGAATAATAACAGGGTTCCTCCTGACTGGCCCATGAAGCCAGTCTGGGTACGGGCCCCGGGGTTTCCCCCTCTACCCGGGCAAATCCTCACCGGCAGTCAAGACTGCCGTGTCAATCGTTTTGACCTAACAGGTCAAGGCCTAGTTAGGCCTGGTGGTCTTTTTCTTCGGGTGGTCTACTTTATCGGGAGGTTGTCTTGTCCATAAGTTGTCACATCCGGTGGTTTCGTCGTCCTATCCTCCGTCCTCCAAATCGTCGTCGGTGCCTGCGCCGGGGCAGGTGATCGGCGACAGTAGGAGCTCACGGGGTAGAGGACGCCCCTCTGGTGGTCGAGCATGTAGTGGTGCTATACCGTGGAGGTGCCCGCACACACTGCTGTCCGCTCTAGCGAACAGCTTGCGCGCGAGGTGACGGACGAACTCCTCCACGGTGGGCGTCCTGGTGTCTCTATGTATGACGTCGTTTCTGACGTACCTCGGAGCTCCTACTATAAGGCGCAGGCATCGGTTCTGCTGGATCTGGATCCTCCGCTTCTGGTACGCTGAGCAGAGTGCGTACCAGGCGGGTGCCACATACGTCAAACGCGAGCGGACGTAGGCACCTTAGATCCTCAGTTTGGTCTTCAGTGGTAGGCGGGATGTGAAGAGGGTGTACAAATTAGACCGGGCAGCCGCGGCATGACTCACCACCTTGTTAACGGTGGGAATCATGTGCAGCTTCCGGTCCAAGTGACACCCCAAGTAACAAACTGATTAGAGAGTTACGCCTAGTTGGTAATAGATGGCGTTACTGATCCAATTTTTTATATCAAAATGTTATACAGTATTAGTAATGTTTTTCTGTTCTGCTAGTGAGTTACAGTTAGCTTTATATTTTTGCATGCTGTGTTTGCATCTAGTATAATATAATTAATTCTTTTTTATTACCTTTATAATAAAATTCTCTTTTTTATTCTCTTATTCATAGTGTTGATTTATGTAATTAATTTATTGTGTCCAGTTTTGTGAAAAATGACGATTCGAACTGAATATAAAAGTCGACTAGATTAAAGTTCAATTATTTATTTATGTTCATTTTGGGAAATTTGATGATTTGGTATCTGTGAAATAAAAAATAAAAGGAGGATACGATAACCTGCAGTAAAATATCGCGATGGAATAAACTCGAGCATTCTGAAATCCTTTTCATTAAAGAGAAAGAAGGGTTTTGTACCACAATGGGACATTTTACGAGCTGTTACTGTGAATACAAAGGCTTTTTTAAATCTCGGGTGTACTTCACAGCAAATGATAAATCTGTAAAGGAATTTCATATTTTTGTTGTATGCTTAACATAATATAATAAGGAACAGAATCGAATGAAGCAATTAATATATTGGCTACTGTATCAAATGTATATCAAAATAATTTCGAGAGACGAACAGAAATATGAGCAAAAAATATAGTTTCCGAACTTGTTAACGAAAGTAAAACTAAGAGAAACTAAAAGTTAACGAAGAAAACGCAACAAAAAGACGATTAGGGAAAATTTGAGCACATAATAAGAGCCCTATACAGTAAAGATAAATGTTCTCAGAGAAAAAAGAACAATAATTAATATATGTTATATTGTATTTATAGAAAGAAGTTATCTATACAGGGAAATTAAGAGATTAATTACAGTAGACGATGGTAATATTGATATCTATCTATTTGGCGATTTGTTTTCGATGAAAATCACTTAATCTCTCCACGAGGTGTGAACAGCCAATCTTTTACGACATGTTATTGAGTGAATATGAAGGGTGAGTGAGCCAGTGTAATTACAGCCACAAGGGACATCATATCTTAGTTCGAAAGGTTGATGACGCATTGGCGATGTAAGCGATGGTTAACATTTCTTACAATGCCATTGTTTATGGGCGTTGGTGACCACTTACCATCAGGTGGCCCATATGCTCGTCCGCCTACCTATACAATAAAAAATAAAAAATAATAAAATAAATCAGTAAGTTTATCATATCGAAACTTACCGCAGAACACGACATTGACATGCCAGGAAGTGATATGCGACCTTGAATTTAATGATTGCAATATTAAGATAAAAACTGTGTATCACTATCACTAACAAATTATTGAATAATTATATTGAATATCCATTTTTACTTAGTAATATATTTATAAGACGTCCCCGCATGCAAACTCGTAAAAAAAAATCCCAAAACGAAGACTAAGTATGAACGCAACAACTTTTTTTATAGTTCAAGTATAATGTATAACAATAAATTCAATGTTATTGATTTGTTCTTTTGTCTTTATAAGAAATTAAATGTAATATTAATTTTCAGTTTAAACAAATACTTACAGAATTTTTTTATTAATTTGGTCATATTTTATAATTTTTTTAATTTAAACATTATCAATTGTTATTATTATTATTTTTTATAAATTGTAATTTACAGCGTGTAACAAAATCCGTGTCCGACCCGTGAAGTGGTTATTAGGTATCGTGTGTCGGTTCTATTTATGTAATAATTTTTAAAATACTAAGCAAAAAATTTATCACGGATTTTTTTTTCATCAATCTGCTATTAAATAATTTTGATTTACTTAATTGTAAAGATTTGATTGTTTTTATTTTTCTGCAATGTGTTTTTTTTTGTGATTTTTTTTACTGTTTGTCTTCCTTAAAAATAAATAAATCACGAAAAATCGGTTTACTACCTTTCGCAATTGAGATACGAGTACGCAATAACGATTTTTCTTATGTACGTTGTTTAGGAGTTAAGCAATGCTGTGTCTTCTTCTTTCGGATGTCAAATCAATAATGACAGAAAAGGACAGACGCCTGTTTAACTAATCAGCCACTAAGCAACATCTATAAGTGAGGCCGTAAGTTTTTTACAAAAGAGAACTGCAAAACCCACGTCAATAGATTTCAAAATCTTACACTGCTATTAATTTGACAACATCAATTTATAGAGATGCCTATAAACGTACTTTTTCATAATATGAGAATAGCTGCTATCGGTCATTAATCTATAATAATATAATAATCATAATAATATCCTACGACATTATTCAGACACGGCCGTCAAAGCCCAAACTAAGCAGAGCTCGTACTATGGAAACCAGATAACTGATATATTACATATACTAGTTTTATTTTGTAAATACATACTTATACAGATAATTACATGCTCAGAACAAACACACAAGTTCATGCACGCAAATTTCCTGGGTGGGAATCGAACCCACGACCTGCGGCGCGAAGGGCACGTATCTACCAATCACGCCAACCGGCTTCTATATCTATATTTTCTAAATGTATTTGAAACTCGATTATACAACACGCATTAAATTATATCTACAAGATATATAACATTTACACAATAAACACAATACATTAAACTTAAACTGATAACTCGATCGCCCATCAATAACCGAACTAAGTTAACGGCTTATAAACTCCATTATGTTATCCAACACATGGAAGTTCGTAAATAAGTTTCATAAATAATATCATATGCGTATGCGTATTTTGAAGTCAATTTGTTACTTAAAAATTTAAAGCTTAATGATCAAATGGTTTAGATTTTTTGAAGACTATACTTGAATAACTAAAGAATTTACTCGGTGGTAGAGCTTTGTGCAAGCTCGTCTGGGTAGGTACCACCCACTCATCAGATATTCTACCGTAACAGCAGTACTTTGTATCGTTGTGTTCCGGTTTGAAGGGCGAGTGAGTTAGTGTAAATACAGGCACAAGGGACATAACATCTTAGTTCCCAAGGTTGTTGCCACATTGGTGATGTAAGCGATGGTTAACATTTCTTACAATGCCAATGTCTATGGGCGTTGGTGACCACTTACCATCAGGTGACCGTCCTATATGCTCGTCCGCCTACCTCTACAATAAAAAAATCTTTTTACTTTTTTTATTCTTAACGTTCACTGACCACGATATAAATAATTATAAATACATATTTAGTACTGTGAAGCTTGCCAGAATTTAAACCCCTAATCTTTGGGTAAAACTAACGTCTTGTAAGCACTGAATTTCGGTGGATTTTAAGTAAATAAAATAACAATAATACTAGCACTCTATGAAAACATGCACGCATATAAAATTCAAAACAAACATACAAAGGAACGGACAACATGTCGGTGAAGACACGAAAACAACATAATAAAAAATTCAACCATTTAAACACACATAATAGACAAACACTGTTTAAAAAAAGGAACTTTTTATTAAAAGCAAACATTGGTAGTGATGCATTTACAAATACCACGGTTGAACAGCCTCGTGATAAATTGAGTTTGCAAAATTGTTTGTGTGATCAACAAAATGAGGTTTATGCCTCTGAAAGAATTGAAAGGGAATATGAAGTGGATAATTTATTGCGATATTGTCATTTATCTCTTTAGCGGCTTTTTTCGATAAGCCGAAAATTTATGAGCCTTTTTACGGTTGGGCTTGTGTGTGCTTATTTTTGTTGAATTATTGAACAACCTAGACTACTTATTAAAATTGTTGAGTGATATTATAAGTAAAAAGTTTTTATATTACCTGGACGAATTTAATATTAAATATTAAAATATTGAATTTGGAATATCACTAGATAGATGTAATCGGTACCTTTGGCTGTAATATATTTTAATTGAACCCTTTGCATATTGATTTATGTATTTTTTATTTCTAAATATTCTTCCTGATGGCTTTGATGCTGTCTGGCGAAAGAAAATCGCCTCTCTCCTTTCCAGAGTCCGTGGCAGCACCAACAGCATTCTGCGCATGATAGCTGGTAAGGCGGATAGTCCTTTGATGGGAAAACTTCTCCAGAGCACTAAATCGCTCTTAGTTATAGAATATTAATATGTAAAATTGTAGAGTAAGTTACTAACAAATTTAATTTAATTTTATCAATCTTACTAACATATAATGGAATGGAATATAAGTGCCATTTATATTTCCTTACTCTCATAATCCGATAGGATTACGTGCTTCCCGTGTCAAGGGATTATAAACACAATTTCTATAATCATTTATTAAGAATTTTCTCGTCGAATAATCTAATACCTACTTATTTATTGACCCAACCATATTCTGCTGGCAACTGGGAACACGGGATCTCCAGCCTTATAACAGGAAAATTGGTATTATGACAGCTGCATCACAGTATATTTACACAAATATTCTTTATTTATACATATATAAATAACAATATTGATCAATATACAAAAAGTGATAAAGATCATTTTAATATGAGAAACTAAAATAAAACAATCATTCCAAGCTTCCGTCTTAATACAATTTGTAAATCGTTTTTAGAACTAGTTATACGCATTTTTAATAAAAATTCTGCAATATATATAGAGTTACCACTAAGCAAGCTTAGATTATAAATTAGTTTATTAAAATAATCTTATTCGTGAAGCCTATTAATCTGTTTCTGAATATAAAGCCGAGATGGCCCAGTGGTAAGAACGCGTGAATCTTAACCGATGATTATGAGTTCAAACCCGGGCAAGCACCTCTGGGTTTCATGTGTTTATATTTTAATTTGTGATTATAATTCATCTCGTGAAAGTGAAGGAAAACATCGTGAAACCTGCATGTGTCTAATTTCATTAAAATTCTGCCACATGTGTATTCCACCAACCCGCATTGGAGCAGCGTGGTGGAATAAGCTCCAAACCTTCTCCTAAAAACAGGGGAGGAGGCCTTAGCCCAGCAGTGTGACAGGCTGTCACATGTCATGATATGAAAATATATCTGATAAAAATGCGTGGATTATATGATTGCTGGATCTACACATAGTAAGTATCACTTAATACATCAAATAAAATTACAAATTAAATTCATAAGCACAAATTTATCACTTGAAAACTCATTAAAAAACTCGTGTAATCTGCAGAAAAATCCCGTACATTGGGCCATCTCGTAACAGCATGAATAATATTTTGAAGTACCAAGCAAACATAAAATGTAGAGAGAGTTGTAAAAATTAAAAGCAAACTTATCGAACATACATATTCAATATCACATCGATCGTCCAATCAGTTACCCATTTCATGCTTCAAAACTTTTCTATAACGTACGTTGAAAGAGTAAATTTATAACAGCTTCGGCCGACAATATCCACATATGTACGAATCAAAAATGTATGTTGTGGAATTTTTAACCGGTTTCGAATAACATTCTGTGTACGACGAAACTTTATGCATAGATAATTTAAATATTCAGACAGAATAAGGCTCGATGTGAAGCATGACGTAATTGTCCCACTGTTGGGAAAATGCGTATGGACCATTAAGTGTCGAGATATTTTTGCAAAATTCTCCATCAAGTTTTTCTAAGATTCATAATCCCTAACAAATGTTTTTTTTATTATTATTTTATTGTATAGGTAGGACGAGTATATGGGCCACCAGATGGTAAGTGGTCAACGCCCATAGACAATGGCATTGTAAGAAATGTTAACCATCGCTTACATCGCCAATGGGCTACCAACCTTTGGAATTAAGATATTATGTCCCTTGTACCTGTAATAACACTGGCTCACTCACCCTTCAAACCGGAACACAGCAATACAAAGTACTGCTGTTTTGCGGTAGAATAAACACAAAGTTCGACCACCCGTACTATGTATGGTACAAAAGACTTAACTCATATATATTTAAGCGTTATCTCTAATTGTACAATCTACGCAATAAAGCATACAAAGCATGAAAAGTATATATGTCGAATCTTATTATTATATATTTAACTATACTGGTAATCCGGTTATAGGACTTTATGTAAGCCTGGCTAGGTAGGTATCGCAGTACCTTCTTTATTATACTTACTTCATTATTACATATTTTTTATATTTTCTTTAAATAAAAAAGTTATAAACATCTTATTCTTTAAAGTTATTTTATAACCTTTTTTTTAAGTATTTTTCTTTTTTAATTTTTGGTTAAGGTGGAGTTTGGTTTGTCCATTCTACACTAAAGTTCAAAAATTTTACAAACGTTAAAAAAAGTATTTAAATCGTACACTTATTAATATGGTAATTAAATGAAAAACACAATCTTACACATTTATCAGGCACAATTTCTCTAATATCTTTATGATTTTGAAAGACGTTATCTACTGAACAGTGTACAATGTAATATTCAAATCAATCAAAAGGTTATTAAGAAAGTATTTTGAATATACTTGAGTTATGTGTGTCTATATTAAGAGAATACTATCAAATATAATATAGCGTTGATAGTACAGTCATATGCTGAATCGATGTAAACTTATATCTCATGAGGGTTCGTCAGATACTCAACAGATATGTAATCTAAGTTACGTTCTGACTTCTAGACTTCATGCAAATTGCTACTATGAAACAAATTGAACCAACTCTACGATTGATGGTCAAAATTATTCACAGATTTTCTACTGTTCATTTACTTGTACATTCATGACTTTCATAGAAAAATGAGTAATATGAACGTCAATACAAACGATATTTTATTGTAGTCTTAATGTAACAGGTAGTAACATCGAGGTGATCGATTAGTATTGTTACTAACTTTGACCAATTTGTGGACAAATTTGTGTCTGTCGAATGTGGAGATTTGTCAATATATTGCCTTGATGTTACCTATAACAATATATATATATATTGTTATCCTCACCTCGAGTACAAGCGTTTCTATGAATCTATCGCTAATTAATTTGATTGGAACTTACAACGATGTCGTCATGTATAATGCATATGATCCAGTGGATAAACATTGTCAGTACAAAGTTGTGATTAGATTTATCTTACATATTCATATATTTCCTTTTATTGATTTTATTTCATTTAAAAAGGATTGAACAACAAATCATTGATATAAATAAATCCAACACAAAACGAGGCTGGTTTTAAGGATTCATTGTGCAATCCGAAAGTAAAATAAAACGTTTTAATTATGTTAAAAGTAAAGTACACGAGTAGTAAAATACCGGTTGAAATTTTCTCTCCTATACAAAGTGCTTAAAAGGCTGGTAATAAAATAAAGAGAAATACGGTTTGAAAACAGGCATCCATCAACGAGATATTTTCTTATTTACAACGCGTTTGAATTCTAACAAGTATTAATAAGCAATGCTAGCTAAAATATTTTTACGCAAGGCAGAAATTAATTGCATAACTTATAATATTAATAATATCCTGGGACATTATTCACACACGGCCATCTGATCCCAAACTAAGCAGAGCTCGTACTATGGAAACCAGATAACTGATATACTTACATATACTACTTTTCTTTGTAAATACATACTTATATAGATAATTTCACCCAGACTCAGGACAAACAGACATGTTCATGCACACAAATGTCCTGGCTGGAAATCGAACCTACGACCTGCGGTGCGAAAGGCATGTATCTACCAATCACGCCAACCGGCTCCTATAACTTATATTTTCTTAATGTATTTAAAACTCGATTTTTTTTTATAACATAGGGGGGCGGACTGTCATAATATGGGCCACCTCATGGTAAGTGGTCACTAACGCACATAGACATTAGCATTGTAAGAGATGTTAACCATCGCCAATACGCCACCAACCTTGGGAACTAAGATGTTATGTGTCTTGTGCCTGTATTTACACTATCTCACTTACCCTTCAAACCGGAACACAACAATAACAAGTAATACTGTTTTGCGGTAGAATATCTGATGAGTGGGTCGTACCTACCCAGGCGAGCTTGCACAAAGCCCTTCCACCAAGTAAGATTATACAACACGCATTAAATTATATCTGCAAGATATATAACCTGTACCAAAATAAACATAATACATTAAACTTAAGCTGATAACTCGATCGCCCATCAATAACCGAACGGCATCTAAACTCCATTATGTAATCCAACATATGGAAGTAGATGATGCTTTGCTATTAGTTGAATGTTTGATATGATTCTGTACAGCTATGAAGTATCCTCAGTGGGCCCGTCGTTAACACTAAACCGAATTATTTAATAAAAATATAATGAAAAATTTTAATTGATAAATATTATTTACCGCAATTTCAGTTTATATACATGTTTTGAAAACCTATTTTTCTCCCTTTTACTTTTTTATTTTAAATAGATAAGTGTAGGGTCACTTGATGGTAAGTTGTGGTAGCCACCTATAGACACAAGTAAGATATTACATAATCAATGCGCTTCCAACACAGGAATTAAGAAGTTATATCCCTTGAGCCTGCAGTTACTGGCTTTTAATTAACTTCACATGTTGTCCATACATATGGAGCAAAGCTCAGACCGATCGAATTGCAATTATCCACAAACTGTTGGTGTAGGCAACATAGCAGTATAGGTTTATACCCGGTTCCTATATTTAACGAATCAACAATTACAATTTCAAATCAACGACAATTATGCCATCAGTAAGCAGAACGAATAATTTCTTGAATAAAATCATCTTTTTAGGATTTCAAATTAAATATATTATCTATCTAAATATATTTATTATGTAACATTTGTAATATAGATAAATAATAGATTACGTGAATATTATTATCCCAAATAGCAGAGGTGGCATAACCAGGGCCGGATTTAGGGGAGGGCAAACAGGGATACCGCGCCGGGGCCCCACAATAGAGAGTTCGGACAAAAAACCAAACCAAACAAAGAAAGAAAGAAAGAAAAAAAAAAAGCTCAATGACTGTAACATCAGCGAATATTATGATTTCCTTCCACAATATTTTTGCCCCAGGTGCCAGTGGCCCTCATGCAGATGCTGCTGATGCTGATGTGCAGGCGCTGACCTTTTCTTTTTTTTCCTTTGTTAGGTTTTGGTTTTTAATTGATTGTGAATATCAATTATTTGTTAACCTTTTTTTGGACAGGGGGCCTCCACACTCCTTGTTGCCCCGAGGCCTCTAAATCCGACCCTGGGCATAACTATTATATAATAGCCCTCAATTCAAGGCTCCGAAATATCAACATAAATTCCTCTAAATAATTAACTTAACGGCCAACGTTGGAATGTTGGTATTGGCTACAAGCCACTAACCATTGTCTGCGCAAAATTTAAAACATATATTAGCCTTTACAGCGCGATTACATTCGTCTTGGTTTGGCGAAGTCAATAGTTCACTAAATGCTTAAATACTGTAATGATATCAACTTTCAAACTTTCGAACAAACTACGCAAATATTCGTCTCTAAATCCAAATTATATCTTGTGACGTTAGCAGTTGAAACTATTGGTCCCTGGAGTAATACAAACATTTTTCTATTATACTTAACACCTCGTCTTATTGCTCCCACTATCATAATATGATATAATTTTTATCGTTTTGATTTTTTCGTTCGTCAATTAAAATTATTTGCTAGTTTTGTTACATTATATATGTGTATTATTTTGATATCATATGTATATGTATGTATATTCTTTGTGTACTCTATTGTTGTTGATGCAATCTACCGATTACCGCCTTCACAGAATTCTGTTTAGCCCAAAAGTTGACTGGCAGATAATGTCTTCAAGCATTAAGTCCGCCTCTTGTTCGAACTATATATTGTTGTAGAAAAGAAAATATAATTAAATAAACAAAAAATAATATTTTTGATTATATTCTAAAATAAATAATGAAAATAAATGCTCACGAGTAATACACTACGCTGATTTATTGCGTGGTGTATTTACATATCATACAGTTTCCAAAACATGAACGTGACAAGGAAATTATCTCGATATAAATTTCCCGACCACGAGATGAATTATAAACATAAGCCCTTGAAATATTCTGGAAATTTCTCGAATTTGTATCCGTCAACTTTAAAATATCACTTGGTTCTTTGGTCGTCTTCGCTCATTATACACTCGGCGTCAAAAAAATCGCACCTTTTGAAATTTTGACTTCAAGCGAATAATACTCTTAACTTATTTATTGTACCCTACCAAAATTAATATCATTTGAAAGCACAATTAATACACTTTAAAAATGCGTATCGTTCTTTTCGGTAAAAACAATAATCACGAAACGTTAGGGTCTTTAAAAAAAAGTGCTGAAAAGCTCATTAGAGGACTCACTACTTGTACCACCTTGGACACGAATAAAAGGGGGGGTAAAAATTAATTATGGGTCATTAGCTATCCAGACATCACAGAAGTCACACCTGAACAGCTCCAGTAAGAAAAAACCCTGAAAAATGGATACCACGTCAGAAGAAGCAGCTTAAGTGGTAGCACTACTGCAATCAGGACAACGCCAAGTTGATATTGCTCGACAACTCAACATAAGCCGTTTCCGGGTGAAACGAGTATCCGAGCGGTTCCAGGAGACTGGAGGCTACATCAGGAAGCATAGATCCGGAAGACGACGTTGCACTTCCGACAGAGACGACCGCTATATTGTGTCGACGTCTTTGCGTAACCGATTCTCCAACGCTGTTGAGCTGCAACAGCAGCTCCGAACAGCTCGGAGGACGTCGGTGAGCGTCTCCACAATAAGAAGAAGGCTGCGAGAGAAGAAAATCCAGGCCCGTAGGGCTGCTACTGGCCCCAAATTGACAGCAGAGCATAGGCGACTCAGACTTCAGTTTGCCCGAGACCACGTGGATTGGACGTTCGACCAATGGAAGTCTGTCCTCTTCTCCGACGAGACTAGGGTATGCCTTTTCTGCAATGATAGGCGTAGAAGAGTGTACAGGAGGCAGGGGGAACGGTACTCACAGGCCTGCTTTGAAGAAACCGTCAGCTACAGAGGAGGATCCTGCATGTTCTGGGGCGGAATTTCAATCCAAGGAAAAACCGACCTTGTGTGCGTCTCCTGCACTGGAGGTGTACGTGGCCAAGGGTCCCTGACTGCTCATCACAGAGATACTGGAGGACCATGTGGTCCCGTATGCTGGTTATGTCGGGCCTGATCACATTCATGCACGACAACGCCCGCTCCCATACGGCAATCATTGTTCGGGACTACCTGAATCAGGTTGGGATCCCCGTTATACCTTACCATAGATGAAATAGGGTTTATAGTTGCTTGAAGTCAAAATACCAAAAGGTGCGATTTTTTTGACGCTGAGTTTATATACGTAGGCAATAAAAAACTTATATGTTTGTACTGTACTTTAAAAGTATTATAATGCAAAATTTCTCTTCCAACACGATTATAAGTTCAAAAGTCAAATATATAAAAATGTCAAATAGTTTTATTCGACGCCATTTCGAATAGGCGAAGTTGGATGGATGGAAGTTTCAAAATCAATAGAGAGTTCGAGAACGTAAGCAAGGCTGAAGAGTACTTGAAGCCGACCCATTTTTATCATTCTAACTCTGAACTTGGTGGAAGGGTTTTATGCGAACCCATTTGTGTCGATACCACCCACTGATCAAATACAACACTGAATTAAAATCCAGAAATGTAACAGAAGCATTGCATTTATTGATTTGATTGATTATATTTATTGATCATCAAAAGTCACCAGCCAACATCGCAGGAGATATTATAGGGCACAAGTGTGTGTGCAAACACAGGTGCTCTTTTTCTTAGCTCTCATAATCCGATGGGATGGCAATCCGACACGACCGGAAAGAGTTCAAGCACAGGACCAACGACTTAACGTGCTTTCCGAGGCACGGGAGTGTACACAGGGGAGTGTGTCCTGGGTTCAATTTCCAGATCCCGGCCTTATATCTAGCCACTAGACCAACGAGGCAGTCAAATATACGAGTGCTATAACTTTAATACAAATATACCATTTGAAATAACAGCCACATATTTTGACCATTCACTGGCTTTGACATTTTCGCAATTTTCGATGGCACTTAATTATCAGCCGCAAACAACTCGATCAACGTCACGAGTAGTACGACTACAAACTCCATACATATGAATATTAACCGCAGAAAGAGAACCAAATAGCACAGTTAATAGAATACGAGGTATTAAGCAGATGGCTGCAAAGTTGGTAAGCATGTGTCAATAGTTCAACGAAAGAAATATCAAATATGAAGAATTTGCATGTGTCAGAAAAAAACATCGTCGCATCGCATCGCATGACGTCGGCCTTTCAAGTCCCATGAAGTTTGGAGGAAAAAGTTCCAAACCTTTGCTTTGAGAAGCGAGGGCGGGAGGGGTTTCGTTTTCGTGCGGAGAGAATAAAAGTCTACTTAAAACTTTTCATAGACGGACAAACATACATATGTTATTTTTGAAGTGAAAATTTCTTTAGCGGCGTTGTGCACTTTTTTATGATGGGTAAAAAATGTTAAGCTCGCGTCAGGTCACGTGACCCTAATTGAAAATTCGTAAGACGGATTCTGACGTGTTAAATTTTTAATGTAATATAAATTGTCATGTTTGTGTACGATAGCGCAATAAATGAATATTGTATTTTATCACATAAATGATAGTACTTTTATATTGATAATTAAAGCAATTAGAGCAAAATGTTTCCCTAATCATTCCAAAATATCAAAAATGCACAACGTTAATATTCAAGTTTTCACTTCTGCCGGCACTCCCGGAGTGCAACCCGTTGTTTTTTTATTTATATAGATAATTGTATCTTCCCAGGTTTTTATTTCTGTGCTATTTTTCTAGGTTGTATCGTGCTATTCCTCTTTGTTAATTGCAAATTTAATTTCTAAACAGTACAAGAATCTATATTCTGAACTACATTTACTATTATTCTTATTCTTTCACACTATTATTATTCTTTTTTTCTAATTATTTTCTCTCTATGAATTGGCAGTCTTTGATTCGCAGAAGTGAGAAATATACATTTTTTATTTTACAATATGAAAATAGCTATCGTCATTTATGGATGGAGTCAAAGCTATTCAAATTATTACAATCAAATGATAAGGAACTCAAGATGTTTCCACCTGAACAGAACTTGCTCGCACAACTCAATGAAGTTCGCTTATAGATTAATGAATAAACAGAGAAACATTTAAACAAGATTTGCATAAATGTATAAATGAAAATATTTACAAAGCACAATATGAAAAGGAAGCCGTATACTTATTACTCTATTTCTGGCATTAATAAAAACTTATACAACAAATTAAGAATAATTTCTGTTGACCTAATCTGCCTACATCTTAGTTTTACTTTTTAGGTTGAGATTAAATTACAACTATAATATAATAATAATATTATATTTAAGAATATATCTTTGTGTAAGAATATGTAACTTGAATTGATGACACTTCCGTGACTTGAAATCAAGTAAAAGTTATCTTCGCGTTACTTCGGTTAATAAACAGACCTCAGTAAGCATGTTTGGAGCGCGTGATAATATGCGAAAGCAGTATTTGAGATAAAATCGAAGAACTTTAAAATCATTATCACGATAGCGAATAATATGCGATATCAGAGGGCCAATTCTACTAACACTTTATCGCAATCGAACCAAAGCGTAATCGTTGCTGTTTATCCGTTTTCCTATTCTTTAATTTAACTATCGATTTTTGGCATAAAAGTTAACAATAAATATTGTTTTTGACGTAACTTTATATGTTAACATAATGTCGGTTCATATCCAATTCGAATAAATATTGAATAATGAAAGTTGGATTGGAATCGAATCGGGAACGTATCGGGAGTTTATCGTTGCGACGTTTTCGCGACCATATTATATTCATAAAGATAATTTCGGCTTTGAAATGTTAAAATTTCTACGGCAAAAATGTCTCTATAGACATTTATCTTCAGGTAACCCATTCCCGTCTTCCTGTTATGAATAAAACAAAATAACGGTCATTCGTTGTTTTGATAAAAACATTACCATTTCCAAAAAAAACTTCTTTATCCTAACAAACGAAAAAAAATGTTATTTGTTTTGATAAAGTTGAAGGCATGTAGGGAAAGGCTTAACGTATAAACAAAATGGGTAAACGCTGAAAGAGGTCAAGGCGTTATAGGGCAAAGAAAAAAATACCTCAGCGAGACCTTCATGTCACAATTTTTTGCGAATGTTATATGAAAACAAAAGCGAAACTTGTTATTACCGGGCCATGTAACTTAAGCATTTCAACGCCTCGAACAATTTTCTTTTAAGGTTTACAAAACAAAACATTTTCTTTTTGTTTATTTTTATTATTAGTAATATCTTGCGATTAGATCAACGCTTGTTGGTAAAATTTAAACGTTTTATTTTACTTGAATAATATAGTATACAAATTGGTTTGTACTTAAAGTTTGTAAGATATTCATTTGAAATTCGAATTCAATCAAGGTGAAATTTTCACCTTAAATGCTAAAAGTATTGCCATAAGTATTGTTGTATTTGCCACTAGTAAATACTAACTAATAATAATTAGGAAACATTTTTTTAAGAAAATGAATTCGAATTACAAACGAATTATATTATTTCTAGAAGTATTAAAATACTTTACTAATACTTCAAATGTTATGTACGTAGTATAAAGTATATTAATGTTACATGAATTAGGGGTTAAATACATAATTAATGAAAACACAAATTGTCAACTATAAAATGTATATTAAAAAAGGTTTTATCTATGACATCATTAATCTGTTCCATCAAGAAAGTCGTCGGAGTGTGCAAATGTATTTAATACACGGCTTGCATATGCTATGGAAGGCTTACGGAGGGTGTATGATATACGGGCGGACTTCCACTGATTGGATTCCGTATAAATGAATACGCTTACGTTTATCATACGGTTTTGTGAGAGATGAATATTTTTCTGCTCTACATATATATATTAACTCCACATCGTCATAACTATAGAAAGAAATGTTGTTTATGTAAAACTTTGAGACTATTTAAGTTCAAGATATAAGACGAAACGGAAGACACAGCGTGGGCAGGCCCCCTACAAGGTGGACCGACGACATAATAAGAGTTGCGGGAAGCCGTTGGATGCGGGCAGCGCAAGACCGGCCAAAATGGAAATCCTTGGGGGAAGCCTTTGTCCAGCAGTGGACGTCTTTTGGCTGACATGATGATGATGAAATACAAGATAAAAAAACAATATCGAATGATCAATGACAAAAAAAAAATTATGTATCACATAAAATTCTATGAATACATATAACTACATGTGTTCTTCTAAATTCAAATCAATATAAAAAAAAAGAAAAAAAAAAAGATAAGTCTTTATTGCTGTTAGATTTTAACATATTTGAACAGACATTACTTAAAAAAATTATAACAGTAGAGGTAAGAAAACTCAAATCAATATAATATGAACTCAAATCTCTAGATTTAAGATCAATATGTTATCCATATTTGTATTTTATTTTATGAATATGATTATGATCTTCCGAATTCCCGTAGCTTCTTACCCTTAATATATTTAATAAATTAATATAATATACATAAAACAAGTGTTATATTCCTAATGATAAAGGTGCAACTTTTTTTAAAACGCTCTCGAAGGTCCTGTCCCGTCGCTATCCCGTTGAATAAAAAAACAATTATCAAAATTGGTACACGATAATATCAAGCAAAAACTTCATAAATTTCACTTATTCAACTCAAAAGGGTATAGTTTAACAAAAATGAGACATTCTCGATGTTTATACTATCGAAAAAAGAATTAGAACACTCAACAGCCAGAGAAACGATCGAGGAATATACACGTAAAAAAAAAGGTTGAATTCAAAACTGGCAAAAAATATATAGAAGTTACTTGTCTATTTTCAATCGCCACGGGTAACAAAATAGGTTTGTAAAAAGACGACTGCAGTATAACGCACTCGTAAATAATTTGCAAACGTTGAATAAGGCATATTTGACACACTTGGCATTTTGAATTTATATTAACATCATGCTTTGTCTAAAGAAATATAGCTTGAAAAGTTCATAAACAAAATATATATGTCATCCCGCATTTAAAAACACTTTGGAATACATTCCATTATTTTATTACGTAACTGGAATTGGGGCATTTTACCATGAGTAGGACATTAACTGTTAAAATACTATGAGTAAAGAATGACTGAAATTCAAAAACCTAATCTTCGAAAAGGAAAGGAGATCTCAGCCCAGCTGTGGGAAATTTATAGATGTTACTTTATAGGTTATAGGGTTATTAGAGCTGAGATTCCTTATAACAGTTGAATAAATGATTAGTATTTGTTACCGTTCCAAGCATTATCAGCGAGGATATGTATAAACTACTATGTACTTAGATTCAATATTCTACCGCCAAGCAGCGATATTAAGTATCATCGTGTTTCCGTTTGAAGGGTGAGTTAGTCAGTATAACTACAGGCCCAAGGGATATCTAAGTTCCTAAGGTTGGTGGCGCATTGGAGACGTAAAGAACGTTTAATATTTCGTACAATGCCGATGTCAATGATCAGTGGTTTCAGGTGACCCATTTGCCAATCCGCCTAAATTTTATTAAAAATCTAGAAATTGATCTTTGAACAATAACTTTAAAATAAAAATATATTGTATTTGAAGAACAGCAAAAAAATATTTTCGAGGCTCCTTTTAGCAATCTTCGTTGAAATATCACGTTCTCTAGAACGTTGAATGTCGTGTCCTATCACAAGTGGAATGTAAAGTATGTCGTAAAACGAAGTTTACACTCATTCCTCGTTTACTAAGTAACACAAAAAAAATGTTGAACCAAGAAAATATTCACATTCTGTATATAGCTTTATTTATATTGAGGGTATTATGACGTCGAAATAATTTACTCGGTGGTAGAGCTTTGTGCAAGCTCGTCTGGGTAGGACCACCCACTCATCAGATATTCTACCGCAAAACAGCAGTACTTTGTATTGTTGTGTTCCGGTTTGAAGGGTGAGTGAGCCAGTGTAATTACAGGCACAAGGGACAAAACATCTTAGTTCCCAAGGTTGGTGGCGCATTGGCAATGTAAGTGATGGTTAACATTTCTTACAATGCCATTGTCTATGGGCGTTGGTGACCACTTACCATCAGGTGAACCATATGCTCGTCCGCCAACCTATACAATAAAATAAAAAAAATAAATAAATAAGAAGATAATATGAAAAGACAGCCTGTTTGTAACGTTAAAATTCTTGTACATATACTATTAGTCATACACTAGCTACCCTACTCGGCTTCGCAATGGTAGAATAAGGTTATATATCAACCGATTGATAAAATAAAGACTGAGGGAGTACCTTTAAATATTCCATGTAATAATCAAAATTTTAACATATGTAATTTTTGTACCCGTTACGTATATTTTAAAATGAAAACAATAATGATTGTTCTAGTTTATATTTTTCGTTTTTTTATGGCATAGGTAAGCGGACGAGCATATGGGCCACCTGATGGTAAGTGGTCACCAACGCCCATAGACATTGGCATTGCAAGAGATGTTAACCATCGCTTACATCGCCAATGCGCCACCAACCTTGGGAACTAAGATGTTATGTCCCTTGTGTCTGTAATTACACTGACTCACTCACCCTTCAAACCGGAACACAACAATACAAAGTACTGCTGTTTTGCGGGAGAATATCTGATGAGTGGGTGGTACCTACCCAGACGAGCTTGCACAAAGCTCTACCACTAGTTTTGCTCATTTGCAAATAGGCAGTTATTTTAAAATTCCACACAGACACTTCCATTTTATTTATTTCATTATAAAAAATAAATTGCTTTGTGACTATGGTAAATATACTTTAGTTAATAAAAATGTTTATTTTATTTGCGTTAATTATAATTACATTAAAGCGCAGTGTATTACGCTTTCCAATTCAAAAGTACCTACTTATAAAAGTCAATTTTAACAAAAATGTTTCGATTTAATTTAACATCATAACCACGTATTCAATCAAAACCTACCAGCGATTAAACGAAATTGGATTGTTGAATCACAAGTTACTATCTTGTGGTGAGAAATATGGCTAGAAGGACAAGGGATACAAGGGACATTATATCTAGGTTTCCGAGGTTGGTGGTACATTAAATATGTAGAGGATGGTAAAGTTTCTTATACTGTCACTCTCTATGGTCTGGGTCAATTGGTCAGTCCGCCTACCTGTTGTAAATAATCAAAAACACGTAGACACGTTTTTATTTTGACTATCATATTGAAATAATAAATTTGAAATAAAGTCACAAAATTTTCAAACATTAATTACGGATCCCTAAAAACAGTAACTGCCAGTATCTAAGCTTGCGCGAATCCACGAATATCGAGATTACATTTCTGAACATTTTGTATTCATATAATCATGACGTCATGGAGTCAATATTATCCAAGCTTTACGCTGAATACTAATATTGCCTTATATTATTACTCATCTTTAAAAACTCCAAAAACAGTATAGATATTCCATTTACAAATTATTATAAAACTATTTTTAAAAGTACTTTAAAATGCTAGAATAATGAAGTTTTATATCCGCGTCATCTATATCTGAGTTTGTTTTTTTAAATACTGTTATATATGAGATACCGCCGTTCGTTTCCGTCAAGAAAAACCCAAAGTGTGGAAGTTGTTTTACACTTCTTTGCTTTGGAAAGCACGTGAAGCCGCTTCTCACACCAGATCATTTTCAGGACGTGTCAGTTTTCTGTTCCGTCGGACTCTGAAAATGAGAAGCCATTATGTGCACTATTTTTCCGGATACACTTGTTCACTAAACTAAATAACATAGAGTATGTTATTAGCTTAGTTACTAGTTAGTTTTGACGAGCCGGTTGGCGTGGTTGGTATGATACTTGCCTTTCACGCCGCGAGTGGTGGGTTCAATTCCCACCCAGGACCGACACCACATGAACATATCTGTTTGTCCTGAGTCTGGGTGTAATTATCTATATAAGTATGTATTTACAAAAGAAAACTAGTATATGTAGTATATCAGTTATCTGGTTTCCATAGTACGAGCGCTGCTTAGTTTGGGATCAGATGGCCGTAAGTGAATAATGTCCCAGGATATTATTATTATTATATTATTACTTAATAGTAATAAGTAAGATACTAAAACTGTTTATGTTTTTTAATAGAATAAATGGTAGGTTAGGGGTGGGGGCAATTGTAGACGGACATACTATAAAAAAAATTCATGACGAGTCCATAATACTTATTGGTCGTTGCCTCGTTGGTCTAGTGACTAGATATAAGGCCGCAGACCCGGTGGTCCTGGGTTCGATTCCCAGGTTGGGTCAATAAATAGTTATTGGGTTTTTCTGTCAGAAAGTTCTCAGTAGCAGCCCGAGGTCTAAGTGTGTACACTCCCGTACCTCGGAAAGTACGTAAAGCCGTTGGTCCTGCGCCTGAACTCTTTCCGGTCGTGTCGGATTGCCATCCTATCGAATTATGAGAGCTAGGGAATAGTGAGTGCACCTGTGTTTGCGCACACACTTTTGCACTATAATATCTCCTGCGCAGTTGGCTAATCTCTCTTGACATTGGCCGCGGTGAACGAAATCGGTCTGGAGGACATTATTACTTAATTAAATGTCATAAAAGGCCCAAAATCATATTGTCTTGACATAATAAATACTCAACAATAAAATCCTCAAGTTTGTAAAAGAAAATTCGAATAGAATAAAATAACGGACCACGATCAACGTAACAGCTTATTGTTTGATTAATACCTCGATATATTTTACATTCGCAATTTTTCCACAATACATTTTATTATAGTATACCTCTCGTTAATCTATTCATTCGTTATTCACAAAGACTCCATCGGTTTGTAATTTAGCGCCAAGGTAAAAAAATATTGAATGAAAATACACCCACAAAATTCTAGTAACAAACAGATTTATGTAAATTATATTGTATTATTTATTAGCAAATTTGTGTTGCCTGTTTGTTGTGGTTCTGCCTATAATCCTATCATATAATCATTATTTCTATATGGAGAAATTTTAATACCGTTCATAACGATAACATGTATATATATATATATATATATAGCGCTATATCGTCAATTTTTTTTTATTGCAAAATAGTTATTTCATTCCTAGCATCCATAGCTTTCAAGACTAATAAATAAGGTAGCTCTCTTTTATATTCATTAAGATAAAAAATTCAAATTCATTTACGTCACATTTCGATCAAATCTTTCTACAAACTCCAAAGATTTTCCTCAAATGAATTTTGAATTAAGATTTAAAGACAAAGTTCTGTCAATTTTCTTGCCACAATTACAAGCGGCACGTACATTAATTATATTCAATTTGGATATATACAAGCTTTTTTAAATTTATTTTAGTATAAACGGTTTTAAATTAAAAGAAATAATGCAAAATAAAGTTCTGTGGTGCTTAGAAGCAAACTTACTTAAGGTTAAAATATAAACTAAATATATAGGATATGAATTCATTCGATTGGAATAGTTACGGATCTCTGAATTGTATTATGTAAAACGTGAAATCCCAAATAAAAGAAAGCATTGTTTCCTCGACGTATTATTCTATATACAAACGGAGACTGCGTCCTAAAATGGATGAAATGGAAGATTTTCCGTATGAATTCACAAAACCTCTACTCCTATGTTTCAATTTACTAAAGAGATGCAATATCGGATTTTTCGATGACAACGTTCCATTTTTACAAAAATATTGGCGTTCTTTCTTTTTAGTTCCATGCGTTATAATTCATCATATTTCTACATCAATTTATGTTAGCCGCGTGTTTACAAGTCAGGTCAAAATATCGGAGCTGGCTTTCATGGTTCCTGTTTACTTGATTTTAACTCAAGGTATGCTCTTTTCAGTGGCATTTTGCCAAGGAATTTATCCCGGCCATTACACCTAATGACTTAACAAGGTTTACGCCGTGCCTCTCATGCAAATATCATTTTTATTTGAATGTCCCTTTCAAATAGAAGATTATGTTCGTTTCATTTTATGGAAACTAAAATAGCTACTTGCTCTTTATAGTCTCATAATATGTTCATGGGCAAAACTAAAACATCTTATTTTGAAACGATACTTCATACTTTATAAAATAATAATTTATACAACATTTTCATCATTTGATATATATTTTAATAGGATTTTTAAAAGCAGCTATTATTATACCGAAAAGGGCTGAAATTGCTACTCTGATAAGACATCTTGGAATGATGTGGAAGACAGACAATCTCAGTGATATCCAATTAAAGAAGAAAAACCAACAGCTAAGGAGACTGAACTTTGGTCATGCAGGTACTGAAAATCGACAGGTTTGCTTCAGACATATGTATGTATATAATAGTAATTAAGCAAAACAAACAAGGTGAAATTAAGTTTACATGCATATTTCAATAATTAAAACTACGTAATAAAGTTGCAAAGACAAAAAATGAATTGCTTAACATTAATTGCTTAAGAAATAATGCTTTGAAATATTTTTTTAATGACCGAACGAATGAAGATTTACACGATTTTTTTTTAAATCATCGATATATTGCGGGATTGCATGTCATTTAAATTTAATATATCTAAATGTATTCTAATATATACATTAATTAAAGGAATATCTTAACACTAAGAAGAAAAGTGAACGTTGTTTGTATAACTTGTTATTATTATTTTTTGGCTAATCTCTCTTGAGATTGGCCGCCGTGGCCGAAACCGGCCTGGAGGATCTTATTATTATTATTTTAACACTTTGCTCGAATGTTTTATCATTTCTAAATAAACTACTAGTTTTTTAATAATCGTTCTTATAGAACTCCTTATAATAAATTTTCTTTTTAGTATTCTATTGGGGCAGCATGATTGCAACATGGCTGAATTTGTTGACGCCACTACTATTGACCCTGTTTAGAAAATTCATCCTGGAAGAAGACACGGAATTGTTATTGCCCTTTGAATATGTATATCCCTTCGATCCTTTGAAAAATTGGTTCCGATATATTGCAATGTATATTTTTCAAATATTTACAAGTTAGTATATATACTTAAACATACAGGGGCGGAATTCTACTAAGCTATAACGATTCCGATCCAACTATTCTTTATTTATTCGGATCGGATTTGAAACGATATGATGTTAACATATAATGTTATGTCAAAACTTAATTGTTAACTTTTATGCCATTAGTCGGTAATTAAATTAAAGAATAGGAAAACGGCAACGATCATGCTTCGATTCGATTGCGATAAAGTGGCAAATTGCTAGTAGAATTTGCTCCTTGGTAGCTATTTATAAAAACTTTATATATTTCAAAATCTTGGTAATAATTACAGTTGCAATCGATTCCTATAGTCACCGGAATTGCGATTAACAAAGAACAGGAAAATGCTTTACAATCTACTAAGGATTTTCGTTTTATTCTTTGGATCCCTCCGTTTGACACACTGGTTAACGCATAGGATTTTCAGACATTAGAGAATCGAGCAGCAGCGAGCTATACCATCAAAAATAAAAATAAATATGGACATTGCACAACCGATGGAAACTTCTAGAAAAAAAATGAAATCTTAGATATGAATATTAATTACATATCTTTTCATAATTATCTTATACTCGGTGGTAGAGCTTTGTGCAAGCTCGTCTGTGTAGTTACCACCCACTCATCAGATATTCTACCACAAAACAACAGTACTTTGTATTGTTGTATTCCGGTTTGAAGGGTGAGTGAGCCAGTGTAATTACAGGCACAAGGGACATAACATCTTAGTTCCCAAGGTTGGCGGCGCATTGGCGAAGTAAGCGATGGTTAACATTTCTTACAATGCCATTTTCTATGGGCGTTGGTGACCACTTACCATCAGGTGGCCCAAATGCTCATCCGCCTTCCTATACAATAAAAAAAATATAATAATAATATACAGTGCCTTTTTTTTCAAGTGCTGGCGGTGGTCTATCACTATATAGGCACAGAATTTGTAATCATAACAATCTGTGCTCATCTTAGTACGGAATTTGCTCTTCTTCGAGAAGATCTTAAGCGAATCACACCTCGAAAAAACAGAGACCAAGAAGTTACTTCAATTATAAACGAGGATCATAATACAATCAAAAACTTCATACAGAATCACCAAAAATTGATCGAGTACGTACAAACTGTTTGGCTATATAATGATATTGTATGTATATGTATGGATATAACAAATAAAAAAGTAAGAAGGTAAAGTAACAGCTAAATACAAAGTGTATACGGGCTTATTTTCAAAAGGCGAGAACTTAGCGCAGCAGAGACATTCCCAGGCTGTTATTTTACTTTTATTCAATAGCCGGGCTATTGCCTAGTGGTTATATAGTTAAAACATTTATACTTCAAGAGTGATCACTTCTATTCATTAAAATATTTTTGATTTACTTTTTCAGATTAACGCGTTCATTAAATAAAATATTCAGTCCAATGGTATTCATAGATATGTTCTTTGTCACAGTTATTATGTGCTTCTTCGGCTTGGGCGTCACGGTAAGTACATATATCTTATAAATATCTGATCTATTAATTAAACAACGAAAAAAATTATATTACATTATTGAATCAACTTTTGCTGTATACGTATCTTTATATTATATAGAGGTTTTGTGCTGGGATGTTCGTTGCTAAATCAAGATCGAAAGACAGAACGGATTTAAAAAAAAATAGCATACATTGGTAAAAAGCTTTTCAATTATGACGTGGAATAGAACACGAGTTTTTTTTAAATTATTCTAAAAAAACAGCAGCAGGAAACTAACGGCGAGATAAGAATGTTTCATATTAAACCAATTTGAATTAAATTATTAATCAATTTGAATTAAATTATTAATCAATTTGAATTAAATTATTAATCAATTTGAATTAAATTATTAATCAATTTTAATTAAAGTACATTTTAATCAATTAAAATATCTCAATGAATATTTTTCTAAAAATCTTTCATTTCTCTAAGTAAATGTTTACACAGGTAATAATACAGAAATGTATTAGAATTGAAAACGAATGAGGAGAAACGATGAAACCATTTTAAAATTAAAATAGGCTATTTTCAATGTTAAAATAATATAGTTTAATTTGTAATATATGTAATTGAAGGTAGCATATGGTGCAGTGGACATCGCCAATAATTTTATAGCCGTATTGGCTCTGTTGCTGCCTATTTACATACTTTGTTACAACGCGGAATTACTGAAAGTTGAGGTGTGTGCAATATAGGCTTTTTAACAACGATGAATTTCAAATTCATTTTATAATAATATCGTATTTATTTAAATGATAGCGAGCTTTATATAAATTCGAGAGATTAATTAACAGAACAAAGAACTAAATACGTAACTACGTACTTATTATTAAAAACATATTGATTTAGTTTCTTAATTGACACTTACATAAAAATTTGCTATGTGATCGCAATGAAGCATAATAAAATCGATCGGTTTATTTCTTAACATTTATATGAATGTAGTAAAAATGATTTTTGAAGGAAAAGCATGCTACTTAATAGCTTGTTCACTTATTTTGTCACGGTTACCAGCATAATATTTTGAAGGTAAATGGATGTATCCAACTTAGCTACTAATTACTCGGTAGCATTCAAACATATTATATTTAATAGCGTTAATATTCAAAATTGTGTAAAATTTGTAGTTACCGTATTCCTATTACCGATAGAGCTCTGGCATTGACTTGGCGTCTCATTGCTTGCAATTTGAAATAACTTCTTCCAATTATTACATCTGCTGCACAGCTTATTTTTGTATCATATTATTATGTATGATGGCTTTTATAAGCATAAATGTACATAAAACAATAAGCTTTTTTATACAGAGTACAGGAATAGCGGATTCAGCATATGAAAATTTATGGTATAACGGCGGAACACATTATCAGAAGATCATTCAATTTATTATTGCAAGGTAAGATATTTTTTTGGCTCACTCACCTTGCAAATCGGAACACAACAATACCAGCTACTGCTGGTTTGCGGTAGAATAACTGAGTGGTAACCTACCCAGACGAGATTGCACAAATCCCTACCACGAGTAATACAAATTATCTATCAATTCAATTCTATAATATGAATGTATTTCCAAAATAGAAAAATATTTACTAAAAACGAAGTAGTATTTTTTATTTTTATTGTATAATTAGGTGGACGAGCATATGGGCCACCTGATGGTAAGTGGGCACCAACGCCCATAGACATTGGCAGTGTATAAATATTAACCATCGCTTACATTGCCAATGCGCCACCAACCTTGGGAACTAAGATGTTATGTCCCTTGTGCCTGTAATTACACTGGCTCACTCACCCTTCAAACCAGAACACAACAGTACCAAGTACTGCTGTTTTACGGTAGAATATCTGATGAGTGGGTGGTACCAACCCAGACGAGCTTGCACAAAGCTCTACCACCAAGTAGCTGTGTGTATTAAAAAGACACCTACTCAAAAGGAACAAACTAACTCCTAAAGGAACGTTTGTTCAACGCATTCGCTAATATTAAAAGTAATTCATATCAACTGCTACTGAGACATCAATTAATCTGGGAAAGTATTCCCAAGATCATTGTGAAAGTCTGATTGAACTCACCGCTGTGAACCTAAAATATAACAAAGACATATACTGTAAGTAAATAGGTAGTATCACTTGTCATTCATGGAAGTGTTATTATCTATACTATATAAATCAATTGGTTCTGCCTGTACATTTTTTTTCACCTAATTTTGTGATAAATAACCCTTTTATGATGCACTGATTCACATTATACTTTTTTTTTTAATTTTTGTCTGTCTGTCTGTCTGTCTGTCAGTATGTCTTCTTATAATTCAAGAACGGCTTGACCAATCTTGATGAAAATTGGTACACACAAAGAACATGTGATGGCGCAAATGTTAGGTCATATATAAGATCGGTGAACCGTACGGTATCTTATGAAAATTAATTTCAAATCGTTAATTACGTATTTCTTTACCAATAGCCATATATGTGTATGTGTGTTTGTGTGTGCGTATAGTAATAAAATAATTTATTATATTTTTATTAATTATACGCGGGTGAAGCCGCGGGGCACAGCTGGTTTACATATATAATTATTCTATTGACAAACATCAAAACTGCGTGCAATATATTATAGTATTATAATAAAAAAGTGTCTATTCATATTATTATAGAATCTTATTATTAGAGAACTTAAATAAATATACAGTGAAATTTCTATTAAAGTTTTTTATCGTATAGGATTTACCTCTGTGACAGATATTTTTTCATTGGCAATCGGTTTACAGTGGTTTTTTTTTTTTTAACTTCTGTACGTTAGGTATTAAGCTCAATGTTTACTGTATTTAATCCCTCTGTAAACGACGATAGAAATAAAATACGGCTTGGAGAAATTTCACTGTGTACAAATCAAAATTATAAATAATTTCTGGACAAATCATGAGCGTGTGGAATCGTGGAAAGAATGTTCGAAGCATTTTTCTGTTGAATTGTTATTTCGATTTTCTAGAAGAGAAATGGACCATCCTTGTTCAATGGGCAGTAAAATGGGGTGTTACCTGTTAACATTTTTGGCACTATTACAATACTAGTACTCCACGGTTTCTTAAATTATACGACTATACTTATGCAGTATAGTCGTATAATTTGCTAAAAGAAACGAATACTAGTAACTACACTACCTTATTACATTTAATATATAGTAAAAAATCAACGATACCCATTCCGGCACTTCGGGGGGTCCCACGGGATTTCTTACGCATAGTACCGTGACGAAACCACGGTTGGCCGGGTCGCCAAAACCTACAGAGACCCTCTTTTTTATCCTGGGGATTATACATGAGGATACATGTATAATCCTCGTAACCCTGATAACCCTCCATTGTATCACCCTCAGTATCGGATGATACGATGGAGGGTTATGTCGGACTCTTACCGACTAAAGCTACCACGCTTACTGCGATCCACACAAAGCGAAGTGGGCTGCAGGTTGAGTATCACTGCTCTAGCCCGTCAACGCTGTAATATGCAAATAGCGCTGATGCCTTCTCCCCAGTCTTCATCGGCGAAAAGTGTAAGTAGAGTCACGCACCCGCTCCGCGACCTCCTCTTGCTCCTCGCTTACACAGAAGGAGACTATCTCCTTCCACAACCTCTTGTTACCATGGTATTTATATTTAATATACATTTAACATACAGTTGCATCCTCTGAATGTCCCACTGCTGGGCTAAGGCCTCTTCTCCTTTTTTTGAGGAGAAAGTTTTTTGGAGCTTATTCCACCACGCTGCTCCAATGCTGGTTGGTGGAATACACATGTGACAGACTTTCAGTGAAATTTGACACATGCAGATTTCCTCACGATGTTTACCTTCACCATCAAGCACGAGATGAATTATAAATCACAAATTAAGCATGTGAAATTCAGTGGTGCTTGCCCGGTTTTGAATTCACGATCATCGGTTAAGATTCACGCGTTCTTACCACTGGGCCATCTCGGCTTTTTCATTAACATAAGTGAAAGTAGTAGACAGCAATATGGCAACATCAAAAACTTTCATTTAATCGATTTAAATTGGTCTCTTATTGTTAAACAAAAGTTTGAATTAAAAATTCGAATTGTAGCCACTAATTCGGATATGTCAATCATGTTTTAACTTAAAATGAATAAATTATTTTTAAACTATTATAATAATAATAATATCCTGGGACATTATTTACACACGGCCATCTGATCCCAAACTAAACAGAGCTTGTACTATGGAAACCAGACAACTGATATACTATTTTTCTTTTGTAAATACATACTTATATAGATAATTACACCCAGACTCAGGACGAACAGACATGTTCATGCACACAAATGTCTGTCCTGGGTGGGAATCGAATCCACGAAGGCAGGTATCTACCAACCACGCGGACCGGCTCGTCAGACTATTGCAATCACAATGAACGATACGTATGTACACTTACTGTTTAAATAAGTATTTCTCTCACAGGTCTCAACGGCCTTGCTGCCTGACTTCTTTGAATTACGTTCCGATAACTCTGAATACATTTACTAAGGTAAAGTCTATTTAAGATATAGTGCACGTTGAATGTACGAGATTTACTTGACAAGAATACCTGGCATATAGAGATGTGTGGTCTGATCATTGAACTGAATATAGCTTATTCAACTTCTACTTGGAAAAGATAAAGCGTTCAGGCATATTTCCCGTTAACTTAGTCAAAAAAATTCAGAGGTTCGTTCGGCCATCTGAATAACTAATAATAGTAATGTCTTCCTGACCGATTTCGGCCACGGTGGCCAATCTCAAGAGAGATTAGCTAACTGCGCAGGAGATATTATAGTGCACAACTGTGTGCGCTCACACAGGTGCACTCTCTTTTCCCTAGCTCTCATAATCCGATGGGACCGCAATACGACACGACCGAAAAGAGTTCAGGCGCAGGACCAACGGATTAACGTACTTTCCGAGGCACAGGAGTGTACACACTTCCAACTTCCAGACTCCGGGCTGCTACTGAGAATTTTCTGACAGAAAAACCCAATAAATATTTATTGGCCCGACCTGGGAATTGAACCCAGGACCACTGGGTCTGCGGCCTTTTATCTAGCCACTAGACCAACGAGGCAGTCTGAAAAATTATATACATATTATATCTAATGCCCACAATTGTGTACTATAACAACACATGCGAAGATAGCTTGGCTTTGTTTATATGCCGTGGCAGAAGTTCGATCAAGAACATATTATATTATTACGTACATGCTTTTACAATATTAATATGTTTTTCAGGTCGTAAGTACAACTTGGTCTTACTTCTCCTTAGCAAGAAGTTTGTACGATAGTTAATTAAAGAAGTTTCATATCAAAGATGATTATAACTTAGATAGCACAAGTAACCATAGAATGTGTGACAGAGGAGAACATATTTATTAATATATATTTATCCACTTGTATGGTATATAATAAATGTATGACAGCCATGGGAGAGGTTAAACAGCGAATTTGATCACTGATATGTTATATAATTCAATAAAAACAACAATCTATATCGAGTGAAATAAACATAAATTCAATAAAAAAAGCAAAGATATTCTCTTGTTATTATAATAATGTATAGCAACGAATATATATTATACACGTCACGCACACTAGGGAGCAGAAAGCGACGATGAAGAGGGGACGGCTTAAGAAAGCGTCGTGCCTTTTGCCGTCGCAAGTCTTACTCCCAGACGCGGCAATATTTATGTTTCACATCAAAAACAAAGTTAGAACTGGAATATTATCGGACATACAAGAATTTACTTCAATTGATATAATTTCAATGATCATAAATGAACAGAGATACAATATTTTATTTATTCATTTATACTTAATTGCACAACATGTAAAGAATGGATGACGTCAGAGTAACAAAAAATATGGTGAAATACTAGTAGAATTTTGATCACTTTTTTTGATGTTTTAATATTTTACTATACTTCAATAAAGTCTGCTATGTAGTCAAGCAAAATTATTTAACTTCTCATATTATTATTTCTCTTTTACCTTATCCTATCTCTTAGCATTTATACTGACCAAATAAAAAGACAAACTTGAAAACAAATATAAATATTGGTAATGACTTTTAAAATGGGATGGATTATACAAATAAAAAATCGAAATAAAAATATACTTTATGATCTTATAACTTATATATAGGGTTTTCCATTAAGGGCGCTTGATCGTGCAGAACTTCCATCGTAGCGTGTGCTGTGTGGCATGTAGCGCCGTCCTGTTGAAACCACATGTTGTCCAGATCCATATTCTCGATTTCAGGCCAAAAGAAGTTGGTTATCATCGACCGGTATCGCTCACCATTGACGGTGACGGCCACACCATTATCGTTTTCGAAAAAATACGGACCAATCACTCTCTTGTCCCAAATACGGCAATTTTGCTTGTTGACATAGCCATTCATCCAAAAATGCGCCTCGTCGCTGAAGATGATTTTTTTGCCAAAATCGGCGTCAACTTCCAACTGCTCTAATGCCCAGTCAGCGAACACACGGCGCTGTCTATGGTCATTAACCTTGAGCTCTTGGGTCAGCTGGATCTTGTACGGGTGCAGGCTCAAGTCACAACGCAAAATTCGCCAAGTTGTCGTCTGCGAAAGGCCGAGTTCCTGTGCGCGACGCGGAATTGACTGCCGCGGGTTTTCGAGGACACTGTCGCGCACAGCGGCGATATTCTCGGCAGATCTCGCGTTACGTTGACGCACGGGAACCGGCTGATTGTTAACTGACCCGGTTGACTCGAATTTGTCCACCAATCGACGGATAGTCGACTCGGCAGGACGATCATCGCGACCGTAAAACGGGCGAAGGGCACGGAACGTTGCTCGAACTGAAGACCCATTTTCATAAAACAATTTTATGATTTGCACGTGCTGCTCGACACTGTAACCTGCCATGGTGGTTTGGGAGGACGGAATGAATATAACACACTGCATTTGACAGCTGTCACTCAAACAACATGGCCGCAATCAGCTGTCAAAGTTCAAGCGTCCCTATTGGAAAACCCTATATAAGCAGTTAAGCAGTTCAGTACTAGAATGAATCAAATAGAAATTAAAGAATCGTTTAGAAATTAAAAGAAATAATCACTTTTTTCATAAATCACATGTAATAATCATATTATAAATGACAAAGATGAGGATGACGATGTCTATTTCCAAACTGAAAGGCGTTTATAGTCTATATAGTTTTATGCATATTATTTTAATATGATATCCTCCATTATTTCGAAACGGCAGGCCCTAGTCCTCTCCCATCGCGTCACGAGGTGCTCTCCGCGCCCTTCAGTTATAAACAAATAGAGCTAGCAGGATTCACACGTCCTTAGTGAAAAAAAAAAGAACAAAAAATTTAACAGTGCTTACGACTTTTCAAAATACGTTATTCTGTAATTTCTGATGTTTATATAGTATTACTGTATTGGCTTGATTCTATCTTCAAAATGCATGTTTTCTTGCTGAAATATTCCTATTTTATTGGGAATTGGTTTCTATATTTGATTTTAGGTAAGGTTTAGGTTGATTTTTGGTAAGGTAACTAATACCCGCTGGTCAAAGTGAACACGGGCAAAGTGACACACGGCCGAATTCACTTTGCCCAAAAGGTGTTCGACTGGCCCGATATGTATTTTACAAGTTTTTATTGCGTTTTTACTGTCCTGTTTGTCTATCTGTCTATCTGTAATAAAATCTTGCTAGTTAAATTTAACACACTTGCCGGTTTCCGATCGAAAAGCAATTTTCCATGCAAATTATATTTTCAAAAAGTTGACATAAAAATGGAAAAGCTGGTGATTTACTACTCCTGTAAAGGATGAAAAATAGCTTCTTAAAAGTACCAAATTATTGAAACATATTGACAAAGATTCAAGAAATGTTGACACTACCAAAAGTACTAAAACGACCAAAAGAACCAAAACAATCAAAATTGCTAAAACGAACAAAAATGTTAAAATGACCAAAACTATTACAAACAAAAAAAATGATGAAAAATTTACGTGCTATTTTGTGGACGTTAACGAACAGCCGGTTGATGATTGGATCCAATGTAATTATGCAAGCAATGGAGTCACGAGAAATGCACAGCTTATGAAGGAAATGACATATTTCTGTGTGACAGCTGTACTGATGACCGATTAGTTGTATTTTTTATTACTTTCTCCTTTATATACCTGTGTTTTTTATATGCTTCGGTATTTGTTCTTTAATTAGCAGTGTGTTCACTTCACTTCACTTCACTTTGCTCTATGAGCCTATCCACTTTACCCGGTGGTTTGGGCTAACCGGATAGCGGTACTAATTTTAATTTAAATAATATTTTTAGTGAAGTACCGATGTTACGTGTACTTTGTTAGTTATATTAAAAAGTTTAATAAATACTGTTTCAAACTCAGTCATAATTTTCTATTTGTCTGTATCGGTTTCTTTCCTATAGATCGTCAAAGGTTAAGGTATCCACACTTCCCAGCCTTACCCTAACTTTTACGGCTTGTGCATTCCCCGCGTGTGTCACAAATCAAATATTCTACTTTCAAACAATAAAAAATTGTATTGTTATGTTCCGGTTTGAAGGGTAATAACTAAGACGGGATATGACATCTCAGTCGACATGGTTCAGAATTGAAACTTTGCACGGCCGTCCATTGACAGTATGGAATAATACATAAACTTCGCTCTTCTCGCTAGAATCTCCATTCGGTACCGGCTTCAAATTATAATTTATGTTTTCAATTTAAATGATTCCATATAAGTAATTTTTTATTTTGATTTTATACCTATTATTTTTATTCCATTGTTCTTCCATTGTTACTAAAAATATTATCATCAATTGAAATACAGACTAAAAATATTTCAGACACAGACTATACCCCATCAGAAAATAAGTCCTAATGGACTATGAATTAAAATATCTAATATATTTTACAAAAGTATGTTTTATACCAATTATTATTTCCACGTCTTATACAACTAGATCTAAATTCTCATTCTTAAAGTCACGTATCCGATTCTTACACAAGTAAATATTAGATCGCTTACAAAATGTTTGCCCTGTGTTCATAGCCCGTCATCGCAACAATTCGACACAGAGGTTCCTAAAAGCGATCTATGAGCAATGTTTGCAGTACGCTCTGAAACGATTATACATCACGATTCATGTTGATATATATTTATTATTTGAAAATTGTATGTCGACGTAATATCAAAGCTACACAAGGGCTTAACAAATATTTGTTTCGATATTTATTTAAGTTGCAATATTAATTAATATTTTATACCTAAATATTAAATTGTGTAACGCTCTGTTTAGTCAATTTGTATGATACACAGCTAAAATTTAAATAAAAATCAAGATTATGTTTTTTAAAAAGTTATTTCGAAGTGGGATGCCTTATTTAAAATATATAATAAAACTTTTACTTTAGCCTTCCTGCCTCCCCGCCTCACGAGGAAAAGGCTTAGAGCATATTTTTATATTATATTTATGAGCTCGAATGTGAGTTGAACAAGGTAGATGTGATAGAATTTCCTGCGACACATGCAGGTTTCCTCACGATGTTTCTCTTCACAGAAAGGAACAAGATGTATTATAAACCCAAATTCTTGCATGAAAACTTAGTAGTGCTTACGCGGGTTTAATCTAAGGTTAAAATTCACACATGCTTAAATCTAGACTCGACCATATCTCTTTATAACTTTATATGAAATTAACTAATTCATATATATAAAACCGTTTTGATGAGTGTTGTACGTGATAAAGATAGATCAGTAAATAAGAATTTTACTCGAAAGATTTGCTTGTTAGAAAAATACATTATAAATCCAGAACAAGTACCAGTAGAAGAAGCAGCAAAATGAAATACCTTATAAAAAATTTAAAAAAATTGGTTGGCTTCACACGAAATTTAATAAATGAAACAATTCATTGAAACGCCTGCGATATTATTTATAGCAATCAATTTTAACACATATAAATGAATTGGTATATTTAAATCAATTTGACAATTATTGTTTTATCAATTAACAGATTTCAAATCAACATTTCATTGTTTACCTAATAGCGGTATAATGTTTGAAACAGCGTTTTATTAAAGTTAATTAAAGAATGAAATCAAATTATTGAATACGGCATATTATTCAATACAAGATAATAGATAGTGACCCATAGTGAGCGACCAGGTCTTTGATCCGTAAGTCATCACTAGCAACTCACACACGACTTAAAACACTGCGGTGTTTGGTATGAGAAGATATATATTTATTTATAATATGTACCATATCATCTTGTTTCAAAAACAGCCTGAGAATGTCCCACTGGTAACACGCTAAGGCCTCATCTTCTTTTTTTTTCTGAGGAAAAGATTTGGAGCAATATTCAATCACGCTGCTTATATACGGATTAGTAAAATACCATGTGTATCATTTCAGTGAAATTCGACACTTGCAGGTTTCCTTATGATGTTTTCCTTCACCGTCATGCACAAGATGAATTCTTATAAAATTATAAACATAAAATAAACACATAAAAAAATCAGCGGTTCTTTCCCGAGTTTGAACCCACGATCATCGGTTAAATTCACGCGTTCATCGCTGGGCCATCTCGGCTCTAACTAATCTAATTTTACTCTAACCACTTCGAAATGGGGGGGGGCTTAAATAGCAAAGTGCTACCTAAGTCCGGACTTTCTTATCTGCAGGACTAAAAAAACTACAAATTACTTTAACATACCATTTTTTTCCACATAGTGGATACCTTCAAAAAGGGGAGGAACCGGGTTATATGGGATCATTCCTACTTTAAGCAAATATCCGAAAATATAGTTTAATTGAGGTACCTACGAGTATATATATTGTGTGTCGAGAGAAACAGTACATAAATGAAATTAAGTTAGTAATAACAGTTCAGTAATTCATTTTTGACTCGACCCTTGTCAAAACAATCAATGTTTTAAGAGATCCATAGATCCCAATCTACCAGACTTAAATAAAGTAAATAATTGAAGCATATTACCTACATGAAAAATCAAATGAAACATTTTTAAAACACTTAACTAGAATAACAATTTTAATTTAGTTTTGCTATTGGAGAACTTTTAAAACTCGTTGGCTTAAATTAGTTGCGCTTTTTATAGCTCTATAATAGTTTGTTTAAATTCTAGGTCTCATGGTTGTCCATTAGTTTTAAAATAAAATTTATTTGATTATATTACTGTATTTTTGTTACACCAAAAAGCATCTCAACCTCCTTTATATCGACCTCCTAAATTCGAACGCCCAACGCATCGCATGTAGCAATTGGTAGGCACAGTATGAACGCTATTTCGTTACATGACTTGACCTTGCGCCACTGCCATTTCACTCGACTGTAAGCCGCGTAAAAGAACTTCGTTCCAAAAATTACAGATAAGTTATTGTTATTATACTGCCAGTTAAAATCTACAGTTATTAAAAAATAATAATAAATTCACATATTTTTATCTATAATAAAAGACTGCATCTGTTTTGCGTTATAAATTTAACCAGTTTCCTTGCAACTGTCACAAATATCCAAACTTTATGGCTCATAGCAATAGATAAAAATAGTTAATAAAGTTACCTTTTGTTAAATACAATTTTCTAAAAGGATCTGAATATTTATTTAACGCAATCTCTATTGTTCTGGCACACGCTACCGGTTCCGTGCAGAGTTCGTTTATTTTATAACCATTTCTAAAATTGGTTCCAATTTAGGATTGTGGGTGTAATTTCATTCAGATTTTAGACTATCTGATACTTCAGATAGATACGTCTTTCGAAAGTATCCATTTATAAAAAGACTTTCAGTGAATTCATGTTTAACAAAACAGCATTAAGATATATAAACTTATTAGTTCGAATTTTGTATGAAATAATTAATTCTTTTATAAAATTTAACATTGTACGTGTTATTTTTTATATCAGAGCAGAAACATAATTTAATTATATTCATATAGTTTTACATTTATTATATGGATAATATATAAAAATAGATGTTATTATGTGCGATTATTAAATAATTGATGCTTATTCGATCAATAGGTAATAATTACAATACTGAAACTCGAGTGCACAGTTAAATGAAAATTTATGTACTTCAATAATATTCATGGATAATTAATTATTGATTTATATTATTATCACTTTAAGTATTTAATGTTGTTTATCTACCAATTCAAAATATACTTATTAATTATGACAGATTTATCTCACATAGACCTTACTTACATGTAGCCGTGTGGCGTTTTGTCAATACTAATCAAAGATATTAAGATGAAACCATAGACAATTAATTTGTTTCTAATTATTTGCCATATTTCTAACATAATGTAGGCCACAGAGTCTAACAGAGATTTATTATAACGTATTAGTATACACGCTAATGTTAAAATAATTTAAATTTCAGCCCGTATATGTCGTCCATTTGGGCAAGTGGCCATTTAACTTATCAAGAAGGATTTCAAATAATTCTTGATTGGATGGATTTATTTATTTTAGAAATTTTGTTGTAAGTATATAGGTTATAACATTAAATGAGCTATACATACTAATTTAAACAATTGAAAATATCATTAAATTTATCATTAAATAAAAAATAGAAATATCCGGGATACATTTTTGGCTTAGTATTTTAAAAATTATTACATAAATAGAACCGACACACGATACCTAATAACCAATTTATGGGTCGGACACGAATTTTGTTATATCCTGTATACATTTGTATCATCCTTCACGTCAGGCAAGGAATTTTCTGTCGAATACAAATAAAAAAATAATAATTGGAGCTTAATCCAGTGTTCGATTTACATCTATCGCAATTTCATTCTAAATTTATCACTGAGTTTTGTTATGTGGGTTTGATTATTTATATCATAATCACTAGTTTTGTTAAGAATAGATGATTAATTAAATTATAATGATGATGATGATTACATGTCGCGTCTACGCAAAGATCAAGATGTTTTTTTCCACTGACTCTGACCTCGGCTCCATATTATCGTTAAAACAATTACTATAATATTTTACTATTAAATAGAGTGCTAGCTAATAAAAAATATATATTAATACGTGAAGAGAAAATTTTGTAAGCATATTGCGTACACGAAGTGTGAGGCATAGTTAAATGCTGAAGATGGAAGGAGAAGGAGAATTCTGCTGCTAAAGAAGTGCTGGAAGCGACAATGAATATGTAATATTTTTAGACACACATAAGACTAAATAAAATAAATCATTCTTACTTTACATTCATACCGAAAATGTCAAAAATAAAATAACGCGATTTTTATTATTTTTATACGCTGTTATTGATTATTGAAATTAGCGTATAGAAAGAAAGAATAAGTCATATGAGCTTTGTAGCAAATAATCTGCTTATATATGTTGAATTTTTAAGCTTACCAAAAATTAGTAGTAAGCTATTGAAATTGAAACCAATATGTGATTTTAAGTCTGACAATTTTTATTAGCAATGAATCACAGTCGAATTTCGAGCAAAGGGCGACCACTAGCAAAAAATAAAAGGCACTGAAAAGTATTTTCCACCGTGTTCGCGAATGTTAAATTCCTGGAATTACATACCAAGGATACATTAACGTAATTAACGTTATGGTCTATCCACAGTTATAACAATCCACATGACATTATTGGTAATACTGCATCTGACATATTACATTATTAGAAACAGTAGAACTATTATGTAGCATCAAACATGAAACTCACCGTCGAACACGATCGTGAAGTATCAGAGGGTGATATGAATGAGGATATACGTATTATATTTAATATTTGTAAGTCGGTGTTCGATATTAAATTAGTGAACTACATAGAAATACCTTATACAATGGCACCACTGATTCTTTATGGACATATGTCCATCATAACAAAAAAAATGGTTGTCTGTAAAGTCGGTTTACTGACGATATTTTTACGTGATAACGTCACAAGATAACATTGATGAATACTGTCCGAGTATTCATGCATCGGTCGATGGAGTGGAAATGAGATAGATGCCGATCGTGCCTCTCTATCGCTTGTTCCGCGCTCTTGCGTGCGCGCTCGACTCAGGCGGAACGTGACAATGAGTCATGCTTTTTCGTGCGTGCAGTCGGCGTTCATCGATTTATAAGATGTTATCACGTCAAAACCATTAGATATTAGTTTTGTTACTGAAAGAACCTTAATATAAAACAAAACTTCCGATGGTAGGGTTGTCCGAACCCGTCTGGTTGGTACAACCACTTATTACATTGTTACCGTAAATATAATTTTTGATAGATGTTTTTGTATTATTTAAACCCAAGCTATTTTATTTAGTGTCAAACGATCGAAAATAGATCCTAATTATGGGTATAGACGGATCAGTTTCGACTGTCTATTGGGAAATGGGTAATTACATTGCCAACAAGGGGATAACAAGCTATATACATTCAAGTGTAAGGTTTATTTATCGAATACCAACTAATGCTAAAACACTATTTGATTTTTTTATTTTTTTAAATGGTATTTTACATTTCATACATTGCCCAAATGAGTTTGATTAAAAAAAATATAATAATGAAGGGGACTTGAATAATGGCCGGATTGGAGGCCGGTATGACAATTGACTCGGTTGGGATATAATTGAAATTGTAATGTATTGTTTTGATTAGATACTCAATATATCTATACTACTATATAAATCTATTGGTTCTGTCTGCACATTTTTTTTCACCTAATTTTTTAAATAAATAATCGTTTTATGATGCAGTGTTTCACATTATAGTATTTTTTTCATTTTTGTCTGTTTGTCTGCCTGTATGTCTTCTTATAACTCAAGAACGGCTTGACCAATCTTGATGAAAATTGGTACATACAAAGAACATGTGATGGCGCAAATGTTAGGCCATTTACCAGTAGCCATATGTGTGTGTGTGTGTGTGTGTACGCGTGTGTGTTATTATAGTAATAAAATAATTTATTATAGTTATATTAACTATACGCGGGTGAAGCCGCGGGGCACAGCTAGTCTCTAATATAAGTCGCAACAATTATTGTGAGACATAAAGTATGTATACTATATTATTTATTACCTTGGCGTTTTCTTGGAGAGGAGATTATACATGCTATGTGTATTTAATATACACGAGGAAATATGTGTATGGGGTATTTAACATGCATTTTATATATTTTTATAATAATTAAACAATTATAAAATTCATAAGAATTTTTTTATGTCAGATTAAATGTTTATTAAATTCTCTAAGAATCTAGATAAATCGATAAAAGTATTTTAATCGCTCATGATTATATACAAAAGTTTTATTTTTTCTTATATTACAATTTATTTTAGATAATAAAAAAGCATAACTTTGATAGAAATGCGTAAAAAGTTCACCTTTAGTAACAAACATTTATTTTGACAGCTCCCGATTTCGATAGGTTTTATTTGTACCAGTGTTACAATGCTCGTAACGAGAGAGCCACTCGTTGTTAATGGCTCTAAAAGCCGGTCGTAGCTCGTGCCAGCCAGAACTAAACTTATGGGATGTTTTCGGCTTACAAGCATAGGCTATGTTATTTGAAATACATAAGGCTTGATGTGCTGCTATTTGGTGGTTCTGTATATTTAAAACAATATAATAATTACTTTTATTCTAAATATTATACAAACAAATACTATTTTATTGTAGACACAAAAGAAATTCAGCAGTATTTTTAGTAATAAAAACAGCCTTATTTCTTTGAGACAATCTTAGGTTCGGCCATTTTTATATATTGCTGTGTTCCTATTTCAAAGATGAGCAAACCAGTGTCATTACTAGCCAAAACTTAACGCAAATTAATTTAATATACTTGATTGATAGTTATAAAGCAACAGAAAATAAGGAAAGTCTGCTTCGAAACGTCTGATTTTGGTGAGTAATATTCTAGCAGTGTTTATAACGGTCGTAACAAGGGAACCACTCGCTGTTAATGGCTCTAAAAGCCGGCCGTGGCTCGTGCCAGCCAGAACTGAACTTATGGGATGTTTTAAGCTTACAAGCGTTACATCCTTGCGTTTTGGGTGCGTAACATTTATAACCTTGTTTCGTGTAAATTATAGCACTTTCAAAATACATTGTGTTAAGTGTTGCTGAGAACATGATTAAATTTATCGTTTGTTAAAACGTTTAATTTTTTTTTTTTATTGAATTTTTTGGTGTTTGATTCGTTCAACAATGGAACGAGTTTCTAACTAATTTCACTGAAATTCTGTCACATATGTCACCACCGTCCCGCATTGGAACAGCGTGGTGGAATAAGCTTCGAACCTTCTCCTCGAAGGAATTAGCTTGGCCTTGGAGCTGTCACTTTACTTTGTAACAGTATTGTTTAATCTTACTTTTTTTTTAACATGAAGTAAGGTGAACGAAGTGCATTTGTTTTGATTTTTGCATTTAAAACTAAATTATTTATTGCAAACCAATTGTGCATTGTTAACATCGTCTCAATTGTATATAAGCTTATTATCTGACAATTTTAAAAAGTAATAAAGTATCGTAAAAACAAAAGAAGATCACAAGCAAGCAAGCTCGTCTGACAATACTTGGTATTGTTGTGTTTCGGTTTGAGGGGTGAGTGAGGCAGTGTAATTACAGGTACAAGGGACATAACATCTTATTTCCCAAGGTTGGTGGTTAACAGTTTATTCCACCACGTGGCTACAATGGCGGTTAACCAAACACATGTGGAAGGATGTCAACGCAGGCAGGTTTCCTCACGAATTTTTGCTTTTTCTTTGAGTATGTGATAAATCATAAACACAAAAAGTACAAAAAAAAAACAATGCAGCTTACCCGGATTTGTACCTGTAATCGTCAACTTAGATCAAGTATCCATTGGGTTACGTCTCTGACTTAAATTAAAAAAATCGAATTCAAACCATTTCCTAGGTAACATTGTTATGATAATTTGACTATAGTGTTCTGTACACAGTTCAATTTCAACTCGAAGTGGAATAGTGCTTATGACAAGCGCTATTAGCGGCCTGCCTTTCGCAAGCTAATCGATTTTATGCATAGGACAATAATAGTGAACATCTACCCTTCTACACGTGACCAGTTGTACCAAGACGAGGCAGCCAATAATTACATTATTGATGCACTTACCGTGTGAAGACGGGGTAAAATATTCGAGGTATTTTATCTGAAGAAAATCGTCTTTAGGCACAATGAGATTAAAACTTCAATGTCGAAATTAAGTACATCGAAAATCTAAATATTCGTTACTTATTTATTTATTGATAACATCAAACATAAATAATAATAGTTATAATATAAAACAAATAAAATAATAAAAAATGGTGTGAGTGCCAAAGTACTTACGAGAATGGATGCGTTAACATGTGAGCTCATGTACGGGTCTCAGGTACACATTAACGCACTTACAATAACAAATCTTACGCTGTCGTCGTCTGACGCTCAAAAATATACGCTGACGTCGTCTGACCACCTGACAGTTAGCCCCTATAGCTAACATGTTTACACATCTAAAAAAGTTTTTAACACTTCTAATTACAGGACATTAATTACGACATGACAAAATAATAGCTTAAATTTTTAATTAAAACAATAAAAAGAAAAGAATAAGCTTAAATTATAATAAAACGAAGTTAAAAATTACGTCCGCTTATTAATTTTTTAAATAAATTAAATAGTATTTTTACTAATTAATTTTTTAAACAGAATATTTTGTTGCTTACCGTACCGATTTGGTAAAAAATATTCTAGAGACCATTGCTTGAGACGAGCATTGTGTCATTAGTGCAGTAATAACCGTTTTTTATACGCAGATTCTGTAATAGTTACCACATTACTATTATTATAATTATATTAATTATATTGTAATTGTTACCTCATACTAATCGATACACTGGATCCATATACCATAATAAACGACACTTAATAAAAACAGTAACAAATATTTAAATTTACTTGATAAATAAAAAATAAAATCTTTACAAAAATAATGAAAAACTCTCGGAAGTATTTCAAGACCATGCAGTTCAATTTCATCGGAGAGTGAGACAGTGTTCATGACAAGCTCCATTAGCGCCTGCCTTCAGCAATCTAATCGATTTATTTACACAATAATAGATATAGCTTGCCTCCTGTATATGACACGTGACAGGATGCTATGGAAAGTAATTGTCATAGGACTCAACAGCTGATATAGATTAGTTTCATATTTATTTTTAACGATCAATCGCCGGTCTTTTATCTGCCTCAATGGTCAAGTAGTATATTATATGGCTGCACATCATGATCGAGGATCTCGGATTCGGATTTACTTCTCTGCGTTGCCAGTATTATATATCTAGCAGATTCTGGGTGTTCCTACTGTTGTGATATGCCCAGTTCTATTTCCCATCTTACACAAGTATTGTTAAAACAACCGTTACCATTACTTGCGTAAGTCAGAATGTGAGTAGTCGCTTTCATCTTGTCGAGATTAGGCCCGGTAGGACATCTCTCACTATGAGTCAACTATGAGTCTCACTATGAGTGTACCGGTGCCTGCAGAGCTAATCACACGACGTTCCTAGAGCTTCCATCCGCTCAGATCAAGTGTCAAGGGCCATCGCCATGTAGAAGCAGGACGCGTGTTTTCGCACCTGTCTGTATCTCCTGAGTCTGGGTGTAATTATCTATATAAGTATTTATTTACAAAATAATAGTAGTATATGTAGTATATCAAATGTCTGGCTTCCATAGTACGGCCTCTGCTCAGTTTGGAATCAGATGGTCTTGTGTGAATAATGTCCCAGGATATTATTATTATAATAAGCTGCTTAATGTCCTGGAGCAAAAAACGCACTATGGCTGTTGCCATCTTATAGGATTTCATAAGATATCTTCGTACTAAGGATACTACTCGCTACGGATAGCCACTCTCAGCTACAAACTCTGGAACTTAGTTGTTTAACAGCGGTCGCCAGATGTCTGTACCGATGGGTGCAAAAGAGTTCGCTATAGAGGGTAATCCATCGCACAACACTAGCATAGATATGGCGAGTTTCTTCTCTGAATCCCCCGAGATAGGCAGCAGTCTTTGAATAATACATAACTGTAATAAGACCCTGGTTTTTCTCTTCTCTTTAAGAGAAATTTTGAAGTTCTACTACGCTGCTAGAAAGCCAATATCATTCGATATATTATGCAGGTATTCCTTCCTTACGTTTACTTATGTCTAAACAAATGTTATTACGAATAATTATATGATAAAGTATTTGTATTAAGACTTAAACTATATTAATTATATTAATTACACTCATTATAAGAATCCTATCCTCATTTATTTCTCTGTACTTCGTACCAAAAGATCAATAAAGTACGTTAGGTACGTACGTTTGTATCGTATATACTAAAACAAAGACAAAGTGGTTTTAAAAGTTTTATTACGAAACGAATTTCCATATTACCTGGAGATACAATGAACTACAGTTCAACTTTTGAAACAAAATAAAATCACCATTTTTCAATACAGCGCATTTCGAGCGAGGCAATCGAAATGCAGAGACATAAAATTTTAAATTAAAATTTATTATGGCTATTGAGATGCATCATAAAATTCAATTTTATAGTGTAGATGTGAAAAAGATACCTATCAAGACTTGTGTGTGAAAATTTTGTTGTACCTAAAATATTTGTACGTTAATATTATATCGATAGGATTATCGATCAGAACTGATTCTTAATAGTTTTACTACATAGTTAGGGATTATTTAAGGCGGATGTTCAATCAACAAATTGAAATAAATGCGACTGAAAATTATAAGAAATAAATTAAGGTTATAAGATGATTAATTTTTATATCGGTAATGATTTCAATTTGTTCTAATAAACCTTATAACTTTTATTGTGACACGACGAGGATTTAAAGCCAAGAAACTCGGAGCTTGGCCTAATAAGTCAGTAATAAGTAAGTAGAAATCGAGTTACATGGGATTCTTACTCACAAAAACATATTGTTGGACCTTTTCGACACGGATCGTAGAGGCTGATACGTTTCGAGATACTCATCCATGGCTTCTCCGGTGCACTGTTCGAGACTCGGTGAAGAGGGCTAGACTGATCTTGGCCCCTCCACCATCTCTCCAGTAACTAGACCAACGAGACAGTGAACACTATTAGTATAGATACAACCTATAGAACTTATTTATCACTTTGATTTACATTTCAATATGTCACTGGTAATACGCTGTAAATTATATCAATTTCTTCTTAATCTTTCACATGTTTATTGCTATATTTATTCAAGATTCAATTTATAAGTTTATTTCCCAAGCGTCCTCTGATTAGTCTGCACGGCTTCCTGAGGTAGGCTATTCGGGTACGCCTTCGTTTCCCGCTCCGCCTTTAAATTTGTATACCTTGATTAGTACTTATATAGAGTAACATTTATTTCCATGTATGTATTATATTTTAAATATATATATAAAATTTAATTTGAGCCAAATCGGCCCAGTGGCTGTTCTAGCCACAGGTTTACCGAAACCTACTCTCGTGTTTACTTGGTCTACTTGAGTGTTTACCGAAAATTGATCCAGATAAAAACAATTGAATTTTTTTGTGCAAAATTTATATATCAAGCCTGTCTCGTCCTCAGCAGTGAAGAAAAACTTCGTAAGGAAACCTGCAAAGTTTGATTTTCGATCACTTTTTTACTGATTATTGCTCTGATCTGCTTCTTGTTACTTAACCTTACGAATTAAAAAAATACAGTTGGGAAGAATATCTTGCATAGCGTTGAAAACAATATAGCCTCGAATCTTCTCGAACTATTTAATATATTCGGCATTCCGGCCCTTTCTGTCCGACTATCACTAGGTCGACATATTTGACGTATTTTGGAAAAGCTAAATATTAGTTTTACTTGTAAACTTCATTAATAAACAAGTTTATAACTTAAAGTGTATATTTATCTCTAACTTAGAATGCGAATTATAAAAAAAAACTTAGAAATTTGTAGTTGAAGTTAAAATAGTATATTTTTTTATAAAAGCGATAGGAGTAATGTCTCTTTTTCCTGTAATTACACTTCCAACTAGAGAAAACAATACTAAGTATTGTTGTTTGGCGGTCGAATATGTAATGAGTGGTAGGTACATACTCAAAAGGCACTAATAATACCCTATCTTTATTTTATGTTTAATTTTTGTTGTAAGAAAAATGAATGAAAAGGATATCCCTAGTGCGCGAGATAGTTAGTTCGTGTAAAGCCCAAATTATATATTATATAAAATAGCCCCTTATCGTAGTCGGATTATAAAGAGTTACTTAACCTCGAAGCTCAAATAAAAACAGAACTCATTCAGGTGCATGTTTTTATATCTAATATTTTTTCATTTTTAAAAACAAAGGTTTTGTATTAAAAATTTAATTTTTAATCCATTCTAGAATTGTGTAGAAAATTCGAGATATTTATTTTTTAAGAATGACGCAAATGAACTACGTATTACTATCTGTACTGCACTTAACTGGCTGTTCGTCAACTTTGTACGATTTAAATAAAGAATCCTAAAATATTGTTACTAAAGAGGTTCTAATAACATTTTATACCAAGTTTTTTTTATAGTTTTAGCAGCGTTTGCTTCAAAAGCCCCAACAATTTTCTCATTGACTATATCAGCGCGTACCCAGCTTTTCCATTGAAAGGGTTATCTTACTTGAAGCAATTGTACTACTTAAAGCAATTGTACTTTTGTGTTTCATTGTAAACTAACGTCCTATATAAAACGAATCGCCACTATCGTGTTACGAATAACGATCAGTTAAAGATCTTCCTATAAAATTTTATTTACGTACTCGACCCGTAACGAACAGTTACTGGCTAATATAAGTGGGTACTTATCGATTATTTAGTAACCGGACATATTAATAATTGGCACCGACTATTAAGGGTCGAATTATTTATTTACTCTTCTGTCTTTTAATATCAATAAAATAAATTGTTCAGCAGAAAATGGTAATAACAACTTTGTGGATATAAATGCACCCCCATACCAAACTCTATTATGTCTAGATACACTTTAACTGATTTTAGCTACAAAATTCACTTATACCTATATTATTAGATTTATATGTACAGACATTTATCTCAATTATAATAGAGACAACAACGACAGAATTATACAAGAGTTATCGGAACGCAGAACCGGTGTTGGCTACTGAAAACGTCTTAAAAGATGAACTAAATAACTTTTAATGGTGTCGGGGCCAATTTTACTAATATATTGTCACTTTATCGCAATCGAATCGAAGCATAACAATCGAATAAAAATATGAACATTCAAATCGTACAAAATATTGTTCATAAATAAAAGCATTTAATCAATTTGAAAATGAAAACAAAAACAGATGGCACGGACAGTCGCACGTCCAGAGCAATTAAATATACCCAATTAAAAGCTCATTACATATTAACATTTAACTTAAATGTTAATAGAATACACGTGTGGTACGTTATTAATATTATGCTTTTGAAAGCAAACTATGGTTTTCGATGTGGTTGAACATCCAATTTAGCCAACTGTCCAGAAAACCATTGCTCCATATTATTAAACAAACATTACTAAGTAGGTTTCATTTGCGACTTTATTCATAACTAGCTGTTGCCCGCAGCTTCGCTCGCGCGTGGTCTTTATCTATACTAATATTATAAATAAGTAAAAATAGATTTTTTGTATGTTTGTTTGTAGCGAATAAACTAAAAAACTGCTGTACTGTTTTTAAAAACCTTTTTTACCTATAGAAAGATACGTTATCAGCGAGTAATTAGCTGCCCGTCCCGACTTCGTACGGGTAAAATAAGGATTTTATCTCGTACATTTTTTAATCAATAAGATATAAACATTTACCAATCGATTTATTCGCCCATCCAGTATAGTGTATGTGTGTTCAGTATAGGGCATATAATAATCCTACTTTTTACTAATATAATAAACTCGAAAGTTTGTATGGATGTATGGACGTTTGTTACTCTTTCACGCATAAACTACTGAATGGATTTTAATGAAACTTTACAATAATATAAGCTTAGGGAATACCAATTAAGTGGTACATATGGCAATAATGGAATATGTTTTTTTTATCCAAACATCACCAACATAGTGAAGTTCGTATATTTCTCCCTAAGAGATATTGATATAAGATATTGCGTATTTTGAATTTCATTATTTGCACCCAACTCTTCCAAACAAAAATAAAAGTTTCTAAAAACTTTGAAATTCATGTTTATTAATTCAATCAAAAAACTCAAATAGTATATTTCTATTTTTTTAAATTTTTATACTAATGCTTTTACCCCGTTTCTCCCGTTTGAAGTTAAATTTCTAAAAACGACGAAATACGTATGCATAGCTTTAATACTAAATATCATTCTTCTTACACCAAAAGTGACGGAATCCCCATACAAACTTTCAACCCCTTTTTTACCCTCTCAGATTTAGATTTTCAAAAACGCTGAAATACATTTTTATTTATTTTTAAGCTTGTTCATTAAATTTCATGCTTCTAACTTTAAAAATGACTGGTTTCTAAACAATCGTTCAACTCTTTAGGGGTAGAATATCCAAAAATCCTACCTTAGTGGGTATTATAAAATGTATCAACTGCCAAAATTTCAAGTTTCTAACCCCCGCAGTTTAGGCTCTGCGTTAATGAATCAGTTAGGAAGAGTAATAATATTATGTGTATAGATATCAACAAAAATACGTATTTTTATAACTTTTGATAGACTCAACTAATTTTGATGAAATAAAGGCTAAACGGAATCTTGAAATAGTTCTTATAATAATTCGGTTTTTTCAATTTTTAGACGATTAAAAGATACAGACATGCAGACAGTAAAAAAATTAAAAAAATGATTGCTTTGGTTTTGGTAAATCGTAAATAGCCATATAACCTTTAAAACAGGCAGTTATTTTGAAATAACAGACAGAAACTTCAATTTTATTTATATGTATGGATAATTTATTAATTAATTCGTTTTTGTTATAGATTTATGTTATTTTATGTGTACAATATAAAGTATAAAGGAAAAGTTTCTTCTGTCAGAGACTAAATAAAATCAGACTTAACCAAGGCTACTAATTTAATTAAACAAAAAAAGGGAATTAAAACAAATGTTTTCCATTGAACTTGACACACATCTGAATAAGCTGCTTAAGCGGCCATTTTATGTAGAAAAAATATATAATATACAAACAAAAGCAGCTATATAACAATTTTAATTAAAGTTTCAAAAGCAGTTATTTGACCGCTCTGGTAGGTTAAGTGTTAAAAATGAGATGACACTTATAGCATATATATATATAAATATATACATACATTAGCTAAGTTTCCACCAACAATAATTACACAATCATTAAAATAATCAAAACATATATAAAATCAAACAGCTAAACCATCATAATCAGTAAAGGTGTAGTAAGATATATATTTTTTTATAATCAAATATACTTAATTACTTAATGAAAACACAAATTTAACAAAAAAAAATATAAATGAAATCACATAGCTTAAGCATTATTACATTGAGTAAGGCCAATAAAATGCAATAAATAAATGATATATATATCATTTATATATTTTTTAACCAAATACAATTAAAAGGCAAGCAAGAATATGACTACAGTACAAAATTTATAACAAACTTAAATATTGAATATTAAGATGGGTTGGTACATTCATTTTATATAAATTAATACATTTAATACATTATTATTTTTAACTTATTTATGTTATTTTTGCAGTGTTTTTTTTTTTAAATATATAATATCAATATCTGAGTACACTTAATTATATATTATATGCTCGCACAGATCTACTTCTTCCTATTCATGATTATGCTGTCGCAAGCTTGATGTAGCTAAAGACCAATTGAATTAAGCTGAGAGATTACAAAATACTTTTATTCGGTTTATATTGGGATGAGGCAAATATAACCACGTTTCACAATTTTGTTCTCTTCTTAATTAGTTGCCCGTCTGACTTCGTAGGAATATGCACATCTTCTCTATTCTGTACTGTGTGTTGTTTAACCCTTTTACTCCCCCTTCATCACTTGATATTCATTAGATGATGACGGTGATGACGACGTCTCAGTGCTTTTATTTATGTGCTCCGTATTTTGTTGTTCGATCACTACTATTTTAGCTATCTCTATAGCTTTCTTTAGTGACAGATCAGACCGTTGTAATAATCTTTGATGTTTGGCGAGCTACTCTAACACATATTCGCTGTAAATTTATCACTGACCAATGACTATTAATTCAACGAAATCGCATTTTAAACTGTAATTTTCTAGACTCGTAATAAAGTTGGTTATATTTTCGTGTTTGCTTTGCTTTCTCTTAAAAAATACATGTCAGGCCATAGTTAAATTTTTCCTCGGTTCGAAATACTTGTTACATTTATTAATGAGGTCTTCTAAAGTAATTTCTGTTATTTTAATGCTGAACAAAATTGCTATTTTTCTCTATTTACACTTCTTATACATAACCAGTGGCTAATACTCCTTATATATATCCAGAGGCTAATAAATATAGTTCAAAATATGGTTGCCATTTTTTCCGCGTTAAATTGTTATTTATTTCGTTGTTTAGAAACACGAATTTACGAAAAAATTATACCTATTTAAAGTTTTAAGAAGTGATATACCGTTTATGTTTAAAGCAAGCACTTCTAAAACCATGTATTATTGTTATAGTTGTTTTTTAGGCTTTGTTTATACACCTATATACTAATTACGTATTAATTATTGTCACTGAGTTAACTGACTTGCTCACACGCAGTCTTAAAGCGTACTGTTATGAAAGATATAAGATGAGATCATAAAGATACACACAATATATATGAAATATTAGTTTTTATGCAAAAACAACACACGAAGCTACTGAAAACACGAAATTGTTAACAAAACTTTTTGATTTTGACAACTAACCGGTGCGCGTACTTTTCCTACAGATAATAATTTATTGATTTTTAGTAGGGATACTAAACTTATAATAAATTAATAAAGAGATTAAAAATTATAGGACAAAATATAGGATAAATCATAAGCAAAAGTGTAAATTACATGTAATATTTAATGTCTTTTCAGTTTGACCATAACGATTTTTTAATAAATGTTCTACGTCTATCTTTAAATTGACATAACTTTATTATTTATGAACCGATTGAAATAAAACAAACACTAAATGTTAAGTGAAGTTAGCCACAATACATTAGTGAAAACCGCACTCAAATCCGTTAAGCCGTTTTTAAGATTAGCGTGCACAAACGCACAGACAAACAGACAAACAGACAAACAGACAAACAGACAAAAAATTTATTAATCATTGTTTTGGGTTCTATTGTGTTTATAAAGACCCCCGATAAAAGTTTTACTCATTTATCTTCCATGTACAGACATCGACCAGTTACAGATTTATTATATGTATAGATTAGCTAAGTTTCCACCAACAATAATTACACAATCATTAAAATAATCAAAACATATATAAAATCAAACAGCTAAACCATCATAATCAGTAAAGGTGTAGTAAGATATATATTTTTTTATAATCAAATATAATTAATTACTTAATGAACACACAAATTTAACAAAAACAAAATATAAATGAAATCACATAGCTTAAGCATTATTACATTGAGTGAGGCCAATAAAATGCAGTAAATAAATGATATATATATTATTTATATATTTTTTAACCAAATACAATTAAAAGGCAAGCAAGAATATGACTACAGTACAAAATTTATAACAAACTAAAATATTGAATATTAAGATGGGTTGGTACATTCATTTTATATAAATCAATACATTTAATACATTACTATTTTTATCTTATTTATGTTATTTTTGCAGTGATTTTCTTTTAAATATATAATATCAATATCTGAGTACACTTAATTATATATTATATGCTCGCACAGATCTACTTCTTCCTATTCATGATTATGCTGTCGCAAGCTTGATGTAGCCAAAGACCAATTGAATTAAGCTGAGTGATTACAAAATACTTTTATTCGGTTTATATTGGGATGAGGCAAATATAACCAACAACCAACCAACGTTTCACAATTTTGTTCTCTTCTTAATTAGTTGCCCGTCTGACTTCGTAGGAATATGCACATCTTCTCTATTCTGTACTGTGTGTTGTTTAACCCTTTTACTCCCCCTTCATCACTTGATATTCATTAGATGGTGACGGTGATGACGACGTCTCAGTGCTTTTATTTATGTGCTCCATATTTTGTTGTTCGATCACTACTATTTTAGCTATCTCTATAGCTTTCTTTAGTGACAGATCAGACCGTTGTAATAATCTTTGATGTTTGGCGAGCTACTCTAACACATATTCGCTGTAAATTTATCACTGACCAATGACTATTAATTCAACGAAATCGCATTTTAAACTGTAATTTTCTAGACTCGTAATAAAGTTGGTTATATTTTCGTGTTTGCTTTGTTTTCTCATAAAAAATACATGTCAGGCCATAGTTAAATTTTTCCTCGGTTCGAAATACTTGTTACATTTGTTAATGAGGTCTTCTAAAGTAATTTCTGTTATTTTAATGTTGAACAAAATTGCTATTTTTCTCTAATTTACACTTCTTATACATAACCAGTGGCTAATAAATATAGTTCAAAATATGGTTGCCATTTTTTCCGCGTTAAATTGTTATTTATTTCGTTGTTTAGAAAAAACTTCGGTAGGTAAAACGTTTGAATTTTTATCTGCCGTTTTAAAACTTTTGACAGGAAACACGAATTTACGAAAAAATTATACCTATTTAAAGTTTTAAGAAGTGATATACCGTTTATGTTTAAAGCAAGCACTTCTAAAACCATGTATTATTGTTATAGTTGTTTTTTAGGCTTTGTTTATACACCTATATACTAATTACGTATTAATTATTGTCACTGAGTTAACTGACATGCTCACACGCAGTCTTAAAGCGTACTGTTATGAAGGATATAAGATGAGATCATAAAGATACACACAATATATATGCAATATTAGTTTTTATGCAAAAACAACACACGAAGCTACTGAAAACACGAAATTGTTAACAAAACTTTTTGATTTTGACAACTAACAGGTGCGCGTACTTTTCCTACAGATAATAATTTATTGATTTTTAGTAGGGATACTAAACTTATAATAAATTAATAAAGAGATTAAAAATTATAGGACAAAATATAGGATAAATCATAAGCAAAAGTGTAAATTACATGTAATATTTAATCTCTTTTCAGTTTGACCATAACCATTTTTTAATAAATGTTCTACGTGTATCTTTAAATTGACATAACTTTATTATTTATGAACCGATTGAAATAAAACAAACACTAAATGTTAAGTGAAGTTAGCCACAATACATTAGTGAAAACCGCACTCAAATCCGTTAAGCCGTTTTTAAGATTAGCGTGCACAAACGCACAGACAAACAGACAAACAGACAAAACATTTTTTAATCATTGTTTTGGGTTCTATTGTGTTTATAAAGACCCCCGATAAAAGTTTTACTCATTTATCTTCCATGTACAGACATCGACCAGTTACAGATTTATTATATATATAGATAGATGTTCGTGGTGGACGATATTCGTCCATGATTAATAGTAATAAAAATGATATTCAACATTCAAATATTCAATTTTTTTTTTTTTGCATGTTTTGAACCAAACCAGCCAGTATGGCAATAAAAAAAGTAAACCAAATGAAATGTCGAAAAACGTTTGACAATGAACGATAGAATACGTATTTGTCATTGGCAGTATAACCGTAAAGTATAAATGTTTTAATTTATTTATACATTTAAATTTTCTGCACTACGTCTTCGTTATTCGATAAAATTTAAAAAAATATATATCAATAAGTAAATAGCACGCACAGAGCGTACTTACTTAGTATATCTTACAGCTGCGTTTGACACAGTACAGTTTGACAGTTAAGGCTTCGAGCTCAACTAACACCGCGGCAAAGAAAATTAAATGAATATCATTATACACAAGTCAGCGATTCGTGTTCTATCCGTATTGGAACATGCAAATATTCGTTAATAATTCAAGCGTTCTATCCATTTCTACGTCTAATTAAACATCAGATTCAATATTTTTTTTATAACAATTTACTTACATTCAATCTTATTTCATCCCTCCATAAATGCGAATAAAACTACCGCAGCATATTGCACAAATAATATTTTATAAAACGCAAATATACTTGTACGTCAAACTTCAGGAAATATTTGCAGGCCAAAATGATATATCAATATTGATTCGCGGAAATTGAAGATAGTTTCAAGTGAAACGTTTTTGATACTGTGTTAACAGTACTGCGTATTTTATTTAAAACGATAAAGGTAAAGTAAAAAATTGGACGTCGATCATTAAATAATTAGTATTATAGCACCTACTTTTTAAGTATTGCTTAATTTTATTTTAGAAGTTCAAGTTTCATTAGTAATTAATATTTGATGGTTAAATCTCTTTAAGTATAATCACTATATATTTTTGTTTGTTTTAGTGTATTTTATAGCACTGACAAAACAAAGAGCTTTGATGAAACTCGTGAAGAAGATGCACAAGAATATTCTGGACTACAACTTAAAAACAATAATCCCTAATATTATAGAAATTATACATCATATAGCTGCTCGTCTGCTTGACGCGCAGCTGTAAACGCTAACTCTCCTTAGGATTGGTTCTGTTGGTTTGATTTCCAACTATACGAATTGTTAAGGGGCTAAGTACTTCAGATATTGATGGATGTGTTCAACACAAAAGTTTCCCTTCGTCGGCATTAACGACGCCCAAGGGATGAGGTCGCTCTATTCAATTCTGCTGGAAGCCACGCGGCTAAATAAAGCAATTGTTTAATTAATTTACAACAACCATTGGTTGAATCTTTTGGAAGAATCTTGGGAAAGCTCAAGGCAATAGTTATTATGACATACTAGCGGTCGCCCAGTAGTTGAAATTCGACCGTAATTAATTGACAATAGAAATGAGACATGATATTATTTTTTTGTTTAATTGCAATCTGCTAACACTAATAAATACAGTTTTATCAGGTTAATTTGGAATTGGATTTGGAAACAAAAAAACCATGATTGGAATTAGTCAGTTGCAGTGAAAACACGTAGGCAATCACCAATTTTCATATTGGAAAACTTTCTAATAAAGCTGGTAGAAGAATACGTCCAAGACAAGGACAAACACATCCGTGGAGATACAAGACGACATAAAAAAACTCCGATTGATTTGAATTCCTCTCAAAAGTTGAAGAGGTCTTAGCCCAGCAGCGAGACATGTACAAATGTAGGTCTATTCTATATTATTATAAATTATAAGAACAAAACTCGAAACTCACCACAAAAAACGGTCGTGAAATGTCGGAAAAAGACATGCGATATTCACCATAATAATCATAACATTTCAAGAATACATGCATCAAAATAGTATAACACTATAAGTCGGTTGTCAACATTTCACGGCTGAGTAATTAAATGAGTTCTTACAGAATAGTAGTGCTGTAACGTTTATAACTAACGTTTTTTATTCACTTCAAATTTACTACTTACTTAACTTAATTAATTATTTTCGTTACAATGTTTCTTGTAATTTATTGTCATAGCAATGTTTAACAACGGATTCTTAAATGAAGAGCAATCAAAGTTATATTACTAGAAACAATTAATTTAACAAGTGACTTCACGATCTATTTAATTTGAACTTTATCAGCGAAGTCTCGGAGTTTTAATGTTTCTTAATATTAAAAGTGTTTCTAATTATATAGAATACCTTACTTAAGGTTTTTATTGTAATAGATAATTGTATTATTTTGTCTTTTTTGTTTGATTAATAAAAAAGCCGAAAAAAGAGTTAACAAACATTAGATTTAAATATTGTGCTATTGCTATTTGCTTATAGCTCTTTATTATGTACTAAGAACAGTTCAAGACAAACTTATATCCACTTTAATTTCAAAAATCAAAAGTTACGTTATCAACGTTCAAATGGTCAATATTTTCTCGAATCCATAATTAATACCATGATCATTCAAAATCTAGCACTGGGACATTTTAAGACTGCTTAGTTCTAACGCCCGGCTACTACATTTAAAACAAAATATCTAAAATACTCAAATTATTTATCTATATTTCGGTGCCGTTTGGTAAACGTTACATTTTGATATTATTGAGAAATTTATCTCAATATTAGTAATATTGAAATAATAATGTACATAAAACTCGGATAAAATGTTACGAGTATAAGGGATTGAATAATATTCCTATATTTCTCTACTCCGTGTAAGGGTTCATTCATAAACACGTTATATTATGTTCCGGTTGGAAGGGTGAGCGAGACAATTTAACTACAGCCACATAGGACATAATATCCAAGTTCCCAAGCTTGGTGGCGCATTGGCGATGTTAGGAATGGCTGTACGGCGCTGTCTATATTTTGTAACCGTACAGTCAGGTGTCTTATTTGCCTGTCCGCGTATTTATTTTATAAAAAAAAGTCACCATGCTCTAATGCGAGTATGCGAGATGTGTCAAAATTACGTCTGTAATAATATGCAGGTTTCCTGACGATTTTTTACAGTCGGGTAAGAGTTTTTTTCATACATTTAGTCCAGGAAACTGACTACATTATTTCTATTTTTTTCAATTGTATAAGTAGTAATAATCTTGATGTAGATATAAGATGCATATATGTAGTTGGTACATACATAATACTTAATAACTACTAAGCAGACAAAAAATAAATGTATTATTATACAAACTAATATTTTCATACACGCTGTAAAGAATCATCAGATGTTTATAAACCGAAAAAAATATAGTTTTGTACAAGTTGTAAAAAAAAAAATTATCGTCGATATGCGAATATACCCTTATAACGCCGAATATTTATTGTATGTACATATTCCTCACGACTGATTTCATATCCCATTACCATAATATATAGACAAGACCTTATCCTTTCAAACTCTTTGTAAATACTTTTCATGTTTCAAGTCGAGTATTCAAAATTATATTTTTACGCAGATCAAATTATTTCCATACGAGTAACATAAAACGCTCCTGGCAAGGCAATAAAAGCAAGTGGTTATCAAAAGGTTTTTTATTAGCGTTGTTTTTAGTCACAAACGGATATTACATTAATTCTTTTTTTTGTTTTTTTGTCGTAACAGTATTATTGTCGAGATAACTATAAAGTTATTATAAGCATGGTATGGTCGTATCCGTTTTTTGCCTCTTAGAGTAGCCAAATGTGTACATATATGCATTCTCTTTTCTCTCAGTCACATAATCCGGCAATGTGAGTGTTCCAAAATTGAGATTCACAGGTAATATGAGGACCTGGGGTCTCTTTCCGCAGGCCTGGCGACTGTAGAGATGGTTCGCACTCTCTTGAGTCGCTGGGTGGCCGGAGTCACGGGAAACTCACACTCAGGCTGTCGCTTCGTCATGCAGCAGCACAAACTAGGGAGGCGGAAGGTGACATGCCACGAGAGTTTACTTGGCTTGTTCCTATGTAGGACCCACACACGCAGCATATATTCAACCGTTAAGCAGCAATACTAGCCAGCGTAAGTGCAGACACAACACATCTTAGTTTCCAAGATAGGTGGTGCATTGGCGACGTAAGGAACAGTAAATATTTCTTACAGCGACAATGTTTATGGGCAGTGATGACCACTTATCATCAGGCGGCCCAATTACCCGTCCGCCTATCTATTTTATAAAAAAATCGGTGCGTCACACCGCCATTTCCTGGTGGCCATCGTAAGCGGAGACCTCTCGCTTTTGAGCTTCATTAACGCCATGCTCGGTAGCGAGAGGTGCTGGGAAGAGACAGTCTGGATTTACTGAAAGTTAGCTACATGGAATGCATTGGAACAACATGACAGAATAAGCTACAAACATTATCATTTATTAGACAGACTACTATTAGAAAAAATGTAAATAAATGATGGATGTTGAGTTGTCCACACTGTATTAAAAATAATCCACAATTTCCGTATGAAGGTAAAAAAGCATGAAAACCATATTCATAGATTTTCATGGAAATAAATAATTTCATAGATGAATATTTTCAATCATGTATTTAATAATTGTAAAGTGTCTTTCAATCTTAGTTAAATTATATCTACTACTAGTTATTCAAACGTTGTATAAAAAGTAGTAAGAAGTAACGAAACAGTATATAAATGTTCCATTCCATTCTATAAATATTTCACCACGCTGCATTGACGTGGAATTATATAATTGTAGTAATTAAAACAATTGAAAGGAAATGCTAAAAAAACTGTATATGCAATCATTACTATCCCTTTCTCATGATTAGCGTTAAAAAGGGCTAACACTGTTTCAAATATATATTACACTAGCTGTGCCCCTGGCTTCAACCGCGGATAATTAATAAAATTATAATAAATTATTTTATTACTATAATAACACACACGCGCACCACACACACCCACACACACACACACACACACGCACACACACATATACACACACATACACACACACATACACACACACACACACACACACACACACATATGGCTACTGGTAAAGAAATACGTAATTAACGATTTGAAATTAATTTTCATAAGATACCGAAGGGTTTACTGATCTTATATTATATGGCATAACATTTGCGCCATCACATTTTTTTGTGTGTACCAATTTTCATCAAGATTGGTCAAGCCGTTCTTGAGTTATAAGAAGACATACAGACAGACAGACAGACAAAAATTAAAACAAATGTATAATGGGAATCACTGCATCATAAAACGATTATTTATCACAAAATTAGGTGGGAAAAAAAATGTACCGACAGAACCAATAGATTTATATAGTAGTATAGATAGATTAATCAAGTTCAGCTTTGTTGGATTTAATTGCAACCCTATCGTCCTTATATTATTTGAAAGTAATAAGTACTAATTTCAGAGGAACCAGATCCAGGGATGGGTGTCTAAGTACGATGGTCATTAAATGCAGAGGTGTAAGGCTGAATGTTCTAGAACAATATCCAGATATTTAATGGATATTTTAATAAAAAGATTTAAATGTATATTCTTCTTTATCATATACTTATCATTACAACATACAGATTTATTTATTTTTGATTGAAGCAAACGTATGAATTAAAAAATGTTATAACTTCCAGTTTTAAGATGGAATCACCAAGTTTAGACGTCTCCAGGATTTTATGTCATTTTGTTAAAAGGATTAAATCTGTTTTCATCGAATAAGTAATATAGCTAAACATGAAGTAATGCCGTCTTAAACATAAAAAATAACATTGCTCGTTATCAAAAAAAAAAACATATAGTAGAAATTATGAATTGAAAATCTAACTCCAAGAGATTCAATCAACTCCCATAATGTCCTCATGAGATACATCTCATTATGTTTTTATAGAATTCCAAAATGGAGATGGAAAACATCTCTAAAACACATGGTGTGAGCAGACTATTCTAGTTATTGAGAATCAGATTATAGTTCTGCTTTTGATAGAATTCGTAGTGAAGGATTAGCTTTACATCTTTGCAGTGAATTGTTAGTGCCCTGAACGCTTGAAATTGTATGAATGTCTGTTTCGGTGAGTTATGGCGGTTTCCGTAGCATAGGATAGGAGTGAATTCAGGTTTTAGAATCGCTTAAACTGTTCCAATTTGTTAGATTTCTAGGTCATATAAAAATACCTATATTTCATTATGTTTCTTTTAACATGCAAACCTATTTATTAATACGTAAAGAGAAATCTTCCATTTTTAAGCACAATTCGCAAACGGCGGAGTGTAAGATTTGTCATAGTTAAAGTTACTAGGGAGAAGAAGTTCAGAAAACTAGAATGTATGTACAGTATGTGAGACAAATACCTTATATTAAATGAAATAAAACATTCATTGCCTTCATATTTTACATTTTTTTTGTTAGTACTGCCAATCAAAGAGTATACAGTTACATCGTTTTATTACCAATGTCAAACACATTATGTGCTATTTAAATGGGTCGCTTTTCGTTTCGCACAAAGTCGCACAGCTATCCTATTTAAATAGCTGACTAAAATCGCAATCGACTAAGACTAAGTCATTTTCATGTCGCCGCACGTCAAAAGTCGTTATACTGTAGTTTGACATTTGAATCTCCTGCTGCCTAGTTGATTTACTATTTACACCGATGTTAAAGGATGAAATTGAATGAAAAGCTACCATTTCAGAGATGCTACGTACAAATATCGGCATCAATCTCAGTAATTAATATTTTTCTTAAACGGAATACATAGTACATTAAACATAGTTATTAACATATTCTTTTAAATTTTTTCAGTCAAAATCGCTATTTATAATTGCTTATATTTAGTGAAGATGTCCTTGTCCGATGTGACTTCACGGGAAATTTATTATAATATTATAGAGGTCACGTCAACGTCGTCAGAAAGAATTGTCGGTCCATTCCGTGTGTTGCCAAAACGATAACAGATACAGATGAAGCTTTGTGCGTAAAATATTCACCAAAAGTTTATATGTTAGATATATTAACTTGCATTTTATAGATAAGCAAACATATAACGGCTTCGCTTATAAACAATGCTTTGAATTAAATACTGAATTATCTTTTTCTGTTAATTGACTATCGAAAAAAAATATACGCAGAATTTTTGTAACTAAGCCTTAAAAAAACGTAAAAACGATTAAGTTGCAAAACGAAATAAATAAATTATGACTTCAGTATTAATCTTTAAAATGTAAAAATATTATTTAATATTTAAACGTTATCCGTAAATATAAATTATAAAAAAAAAATTATAAGCTTATGAAAAGAAGGAGTGTAAAGATTAATCAGCACAGTAAAGGCAAAAAAAAATATTTGTCTTAGTATTAATTGCATTATAATATTTGTTTATATACCATTATTTAAAAACATACGATGGTATATCTATCCTACTATATAATCTATACTACTATATAAATCTATTGGCTCTGTCTGTACATTTTTTTTTTACCTAATTTTGTGATAAATAGTCGTTTTACGAGGAAGTGATTCACATTATACAATTTTTTTTATTTTTGTCTGTCTGTCTGTCTGTCTGTATGTCTTATAACTCAAGAACGGATTGACCAATCTTGATGAAAATTGGTACACACAAAGAACATGTGATGGCACAAATGATAGGCCATATATAAGATCGGGAAACCCTACGGTATCTTATGAAAATTAATTTCAAATCGTTAGTTACATATTTCTTTACCAATAGCCATATATGTGTGCGTGGGTGTGTGTGCGTGTGTGTATGTGTGTGTGTGTGTGTGAGTGTGCGTGTGTGCGCGCGCGTATGTGTATTATAGTAATAAAATAATTTATTATGTTTTTATAAATTATACGCGGGTGTAGCCGCGGGACACAGCTAGTAACCTATAAAATTCATGAGTTCAACAGTTCATGAAATGAGTCAGTAAGACGAATAGAAGGAGGATCAAAAATAACTGTTATTTAATTAAATCTTTTAATAACTATATACACCCATAATACCAATAATATAAAACACCCAGTTCGCTTTGAACTTCAAACGTATGTGTTATTTACAAACGTTTTAATATAAATCCAAAACAAATACACCTCTAAGAATTAAGCGACACTGTATGACCAAAACATTGTAAATGCTCCGGGGTTTAATTAGCTTCAGGAAGATCTGCTGAATTGAGATAAGCCGTGATTTTACGCTTGACTGTCAAACGGACGTTTGCTCTACCGAATTTCTGTAGATAGTGTCGGATTAAAACACTAAACGACGGACGGACTTAGAGAACGGGGAATTCTTTATTGCTCTACTGATTTCATGAAATTTTGTGTAATATCGTTGGAATGATTTCAAAATGCTGATTGGAAATGAAATGAGAGCTTAACGGATTAATACTAATCTTATTGCGCAATCGATTTCAATCAAAACTTCTATCAATTACAACGGCATTTATATTATTAAAACATTCAGTAAAGGTTTTTTTAACATACAAACATTAAATATAATGAGATAACATATATGTATGTGTGTGTAGTAGTAACTGTTGTCTTTTTTTATCTAATGTATTTATAATTGACTATTTTGCTTCGTGTTGTAATTATTTTTAATATAGCGCTATGTTTTAATACTAACCATCACTTACATCTTTATTGCGCCACCGACCTTGTGAACTAAAACGCTATGTCCCTTTTGCCTGAAGCTACACTGACTCACTCACCCTTCAAACCGGAGCACAACATGACAAGGTATTGCTACTTGATTGTAGAATATGTGATAAGTGGGTGGTACCCAAGCGGGCTGGCACAAAAGCCTACCACTAAGTAAGCAAAAAAATAATTATTTTATACTCAAATCGGACCATCTAAAGTAGCGTTATAATCATATAAATAGAAATATAAAACAACATAGGAAAATAATAGAATTTTCATGAAACTTATACTCACGCTTCCTTAAAATTATATAATAGTTTATTTGACTAACGTCCGTAATAGAACTTTTCATTTGAAAATTTCTCAAAATCTCATCTAATTTGTTGTTGAAATGAAACTTATATAATTAAAAATCTTCAAAGCAGGAAATGTATTTTGTACGGCAAAGACGGAAAGAATTAATGGTCATAACTGAACACATTTATTAAATATTTGATTAATTTTATTGTTAGACTATAAAAAACGGCGGCTTCGCCAACGTGGAATTCAATTCGAGATGAAAATTATATAAAGTGTGCCATTTTAACTTACATAATACCAATTTGACTTATGCGTATAAAATATTGAAATCATTAGTTAGCAGCGGTAGTCCAATATAAAAGAAATGTTTTAGTTTTGGTGACTCACAAAGACCCATATGAGAGAGACAATTTATTTTTAAACCACAGACAGACATTTCAGTTTCATTTAGATATACAAAATTGAATTACACAACTAACGTTTACTTCGTAACTTATGGTCGTACATTATATACATATACAACAATGATCATAAATAGAGTTGATTTAATTATTTCCAATGTTAGTGAAACAAATTATAAACATTATTCAAATTCCGAAGTCATTTTGTTCAATAAAACGTTTAAAACAATTTAAATTTCTACAACAACCACTTTAGAAAGAGAGACTTTGAAAACATTTATTGTTTTGTTCCATGACAAAAAATTAAACTCGATATCTCTGTCCTCTCGTCTGGAATATTTTTTTGTTTTACATTAACTTGAAAATTAAAAATAATTAATATAACTTGTTTGAAAAAATAACATAATTAAATTAATCTAATAACGCTTTTTCCTTTAGCTTATGCATAATCCTTGTGCTATTATGCATTGCATGCGCAATTTCACTGTTAAAACAATTTATTATGCCCTGCAACATACTTTAAAACTTTATTTTATTATTTTCAATTTAACTGAAGTTTTAAATAAATGGTTTAAGACAAATCTCGTAAATCGCTTAAAGAAATATTATGCAACGACACAAAATCTGATAACATGGTAGCAGGTGGTTCACTTTCTTGACGGTAACTGGATGTGATGTCAAATAATGGTATACTGTCACTTCTCCTTACTCTTCTTTTCCAACGCCAGCCTATGACCCATGAGAAAACGTATAAGAATAACCCAAATAGTACTCCAGTCCACCACCAAACCAATTCATATTTAACAAAACCATCAATTTTTATCCATTCATTACACGCATATGCGTGGGCTAACGTCGTGGAACATATTCTCACTAAGTATTTACTAGCCTTATTAGATTTCACAGTTAAGCTTGTTTCATTACCGGGAACGCACCATGTTTGTGGTACCAAATGGTTCATATCGCTTACCTTAACGTTTGGATAAATTTCAATTGTATAAGCCAATAATGGTCCGTTAGTTATGTTTGGTGGTTCCCATTTTACATAAATTAACCCAGAGTCAATGGCACTCTTATGAGTTATAGAAGCTATATCTGCATTTTCTGAGTGCAGAGTTCGAACGACATCTTTAGCCGTTCGACTACATAAATCTTTGGTACAAGCTCTTAAACGAAACTTATAATCTCTAAATGGAGCTAAGCCTCCAACTTGAAAGTTTTTTCTTTGACCACTGATATCTAATGATAAACTTATAATATTTCCATTAATACTGTAGTTTTTAGATCTATCAGAATCATCATCACAATCACCAATATAATCGCATACGTCAAAATAATCTTCAACCATAGCACCAACAGTTACGGATGATAATATTCCACACATACTTTCGCAACCTCTTTCATAATTCTTTGGCGGTCGCATTACTTTTGCGTGTCTTGAATAGTCTATATCAAACATCTCATCATCGTTAACAGTGCAATGATCTCTTGTAATAAGATTATCATTGTTGATATCAACCAGATTAATATCTAATTCATAGCGTGTTATAAACGGTCGATAATCTATGTGATCCACCCATCTGATGACGATGACATTAGACGAGGATGCGACCAGTTCCAATATAAATGGCGGTTCAGGCTTACCGACATAGGTTTTGAATTTAACAATACTACTTCGTGCCAGATGACGTGATGATGGGTCATATTTTTCTACACAAACAGCATAAGTTGATGCAGGTCGAAGTGATGGTAATGGAACGTGAACAAAATCATTATATATATCTGGGACGCTTATTGCAAACCATTCCGAATCACTACACGTTTCTGGTACAATTGAAGCGTTCGTCCCATGAGGTATCCTGACGTATAAAACTGTATAATGCATTCCTTTCAATTTCGAAAAGAACGATGCAATAGCAAATGTCTCATTCTTTACTTGTATGGTCAATTTAAGAAACATTTCATTACAACTACCGCTATAACCATTCATTCCCTGAGGTATGTCGAGCTCATTGGGCGTAGTTGGAAACCTTTGCGTCAACCTCTTTATTTGATGCATACAGAGCATGGGGTTTCTATAAAATCTTACAGTGCCTCTTTCCACAATAAGCTCTTTTATAATATGTGGTAAAAATAGAGATTGAAGATTATGCATATCATAAATAACCAAGCTATATTTTCCATTGAACAAACGCCGACCCTTAATCCTTTGAAGTGACGAAAGAAAATCAAGCGAAGTTAGCGTAATAGAACCATAAATTGCAATATAATCTGTTACTTCTACAATATTTTTCATGTAATATCTTAATTCATTAACAGCATTTGGTATGGACCAAATATGAATAGTCAAAGATCCGTTGATATATACACATTTTTCAGCAAGTTGAATGGTATCTAAAGTTTGTATAGTCATGTTCCCACAAGTCTGAAAATAAAGACATAAGTTATGATACAAATTTGATTGAGCATCTCTTTTGGCTATTAGTAAATTCTAAGTAGAGGCTCATACCTGATGGCAATTATCGCAAGGAATACATGTTGTACTTCCAGCTTCTTTCCACTGAACGAAATTTTTAGGGCATTCTGATACGCATGTGTTATTCCATTCCCAACGATTCAAATGGACACATTCATCGATTGTAACACAATGATTGCTCACCGATAGAACGCGACTGAAAAATATAGATTGTTAATTATAATTGTTTTGAAATATTAAAACGTAGCTCAACTTCATAGAAACAAAAACTTTTAAAACAAAAATCACAGTACATACGTATCATCTGGGCAACGTGAGACACATTCTTCTTTGTATATGTACTCTCTGCAAAGAGTACAACTGTTTGGATTCGTATTACGGCAACCGAGACATTTACTACTACAATTCCAACTGTCTGGTCCATCTAAGAAAATCTGACATTTCCTAAAATAACCAAAATTAAAAAATAGTATCTTCTCTAAGTTCTAATCTTCTATTCGAAATGTATTATTGACCTAATATAAAAATTCGCATTGGTCTAGTGGGTAAAATACGTTGGTGATATCAGAGCAAATATCATATGTCAGATGAATTTCATTCTTTTTTTTTTCTGGCGTGATGAATTTTTATACTCCTAATTTTTTATTAAAATTATGTGCCCGAGGGTAGAAGGAAATATCGTTAGAAAACCTGCAACCGGCATTGAGCAGCAGTAATGAAATAACATTCAAGCCTTCTAGGGTAAGATATATTAGCCCAGCATTGAGACAGTTAGAACTGTTATTGCAATGAATAATAAAAATGGGTTATGGTTATACATACATTTGTTAATTACTTACTTATTGCTCCAACACCGATTTGTTGCGGGATTAGATGAACAAGTGCAAGGAAAATTGCATTGAGCATGTTTGTCTGGTGTGCTTAAAACATGTCGAGATCTCGGAGCGATAGCATTCCAATCGATTGTATTAACAAAGCAGGTTAGCGGACCACCCCAGATTATTACACCACCTCTATCTATCTTAATCAAACTATTCAAGCCGATCTGTAACAATATGGGATTGGAAATTTTTATTAGTTACTTAGAAGTATCTATTTTTAGAGCAATTAATTTATGGAAAAATAAATGTGTTATATTGCAATAGTAATAATCATTCCAGTTATACAAGCTTTAATTTAAGGTTATGTTTAAGTTGAATATTGCAACTGAATTTTAAACTGGTTTTATTCAACCGATTGAATTGAAATATTGCACTCACTATGTACAATAAAAACTAATATACTGAATGTTTTTCCACGATACAGGACGCCTAGTGTGGGTACCAACAGATTCATTCACACATTTGTAAATTGGTTTTTTGGTAAATAAAGATTTTTTCATTTTCAATTCCATTCTTTAGGTACAAAGATAATTTTTTTTTCATATCTGTTTGTGAAGTGAGGTGATATTTAATACAAAATATTATTCTTATTTTCATGCATTATGTCTTGCGAAGTAAACGTATTTATTATTTATTTGTTTTAGTCACATAGATAATTACCAATAATATTATTTAACATGAATAAGTAGTCAAGTATCCGACGAGCCAAATTGTATTTTTAATAAAATATAAAATAACTAACGAGTGAATTAAACACGTCTGAACAGATTTGGATGCTCAGTTTAATTGAATTATTAATTACATATTTCCCACTGTCTAACTAACGTGTTACATTCCCACGAATTTGCTTAGTTATGTTTCCCAGTAGACCACCCAACGATTAAATGCAACAATGCAATTTTAGGTTCTTACTGTAAATATTCTTCGTGGTACTGGTTGCATAACTAAGTTGTAAGTTGTGTATTCGAATTCTTGCTTTATAATTACATCATTTATCTTTGTACTAAACTATTGTATTGACTAAAATTTTTCATAAGAACTTTATAATATTTAAATTAATATGTACATATAGCTGAAGTTTTATTTTAATTATTTTATCTATGTTTGCATGTGATATTTTACTAAGCTCTTGAAGGAATAAGCAAGCCCTTATACTTAGTTATATTTTGACATTTTTTTAAAACTTTTACTGCTGATATTTATAATAAAATTTTAAATTAATTAATTAAAACCTCTAAATACACAAAAAAATAAACTCACTTCCCTTAAATATTCGACATCATACACGATCAATGCGTAGTTATACAAAAGTGTGTTCCCTCGTATTCTCGCTAGATTTGGTAACAAATTGCTGAGTGTTTCCAAACCGGCAACTCGATAAACAACCATGTATCCTGTAACCTGAAAATGCGAAATATTAAAAGCAGCTTTTAAAAATATAAATTTATTATGAGAAAAAATAAATTGTCTGTAAAGTCGGTTTACGGACGATAATTTTACGTGATAACGTCATAAGAAAACATTGATGAATACTCGGGACGCATCGGCCGATGGAGTGGAAGAGAGACAGGTGCGTCACAAGCCGAACGTTTAGGCCGATCGTGCCTCTCTATCGCTTGTTCCGCGCTCTCGCTTGCACGCTCGGCTCAGGCGTAGAATCACGTCAAAAACAGACCAGTAAATAAACCAAATGGACGAACAAAATATCCAGTGCGGTCTTTAAAGTAACAGCCTGTGAATGTCCCACTGCTGGGCTAAGGCCTCTTCTCCTCTTTTGAGAAGAAGGTTTTGGAGCTTATTCCACCACGCTGCTCCAATGCGGATTGGTGGAATACACATGTGACAGAATTTCAGTGAAATTTGACACATGCAGGTTTCCTCACGATGTTTTCCTTCACCGTCAAGCACGAGATGAATTATAATCACAAATTAAGCACATGAAATTCAGTGGTGCTTGCCCGGGTTTGAACCCACGATCATCGGTTAAGATTCACGCGTTCTTACCACTGGGCCATCTCGGCATCATCGTGCGGTCTTTAATTCATCATTAATTAGTATTCTTGTGTTTTGGTATGAAGTATGAATGTGTCAATGAAACTACTGGCACAACGGACATAACATCATAATTCCCAAAGATGGTGGAGCGTTGGCGATGTAAAGAATGGTCAGTATTTCTTTCAGTACTGATGTCAATCATACTGGTGGTTACCATTTACCATTAACATAATTATTTTATTAAAAAATGTATACAAAATTTATGGAAACGCTTTAAGCTTCAAAAAAACGACAACAAATCATGTTAAGTATTGTATTAATACTGACCTCTTTTAATTTAGGAAATGTGAGATTCTTGAAATCATTTGGCTTCGTTTTTTCTAGAAGTGAAATTTTCAAATCTCCAACTACGATTGTACAGTTTTCCAACTTCTTCAGCTTCTCTATGTCATTTATAAACATGTTCACACATAGTCCATGGTACTCTATCGGATCTGTACTGTTCAAGCCGTAAGACATAGTGGCTATCATAATGCTTAATATTAACCTGTGGATTAAGTTTTTTATCGAGTTATTGAACGTAAATTATATTTAAAAGAATCGTTAAGGAATGCTTGTGTGCTAAAGGATATTATTACACAACCAATGACTTTTGAGATGATTGCATACCTTTGTAATTAAATGATCGACTCCAGGCTATTTCAAATATAAAAATATATTATTCTGTTATTGTGTAAATTTGCTATGATTTTAAAAGATGAGATATTAAATAGTCGTCTGATTTTCTTTCGCCGGTTCTTCTCAGGTCTTAGGTACTTATTTCCGAACCGGTGGTAGATTTTCGACATTCAATAAGCAAGTGTAACGCTTTTATATTGATTTAAGAAGACGAGCAGACTTTGTAAAACCTCCTAAATATTTCAAGATGGATTCTAGATTATTCGATGGTGATGATTCGTTTGATGTATTGTCTTTGTACAGTTCGTGTTAAGAATATATTATGCAAAAGCCCTGACCACTAACTACGATATATACCTAAAGATATTTTAAGATGTTTTTTTTTTCTTTCGTTACATAATTGCGTAAATATACATTTAATGGAACGATACATGGATAGACACAATAAATCCGAAAAAACGATTACCTTTTGCAATAATTTTGGGTGTCACTAATATCTACAAGGGGAATCCATATGGTTCGAAATGAAATTATTAATTTTGTTTCTCAAATCTCAATGTATTATTATTATAAGCAAACGAATGTATTAATAATATATTTGTTTATACTTTATGGAATTAAATAATATATCATTCAAAAATCTCTTTAAGAATAGTTGATATAAAATGCTTTTAATTATCATCGCATCCTAAAACTTAGGACACCGATAAAAGAATATCGATTGATGGTGTTCAAGTTATTTGGGAAGATGATCACTAAAATATAGAACAAGTATTTAAAGGCGAATATTATTTTATTTTTTTATATATTCCGAGAGGCAAATGACTCCACTCCATTTGATGGTAAGTGGTTGTGGAGCCCAAACGCGAAAACGGCCAGTAAAGTCAGGAAGAACGAACTGCACTAGCCGCCCCCACCTTGCCGGCCCACAAGACGTATCTTCACGGCTCGTTTGAAGGAACCCAGGTCATATGAGGAGGGGAACACGTGACTTAACATTAAATATTAAATAAGTGTATTTATATAAATGTAATTGATATACAATCCGTCTTAAAATCTCACTCGGCATACGGTAACTAATAAGGAACATTTCTTTAAAGGAACATTTAAATTATCACAATATTTCTTATAGAGCTTGTTTTTTATTGATTATCTAGGCGGACGAGCATATGCGCCCCCAACCCTCAGAACTAAGATGTTATGTCCCTTGTGCCTGTAATTACATTGGCTCACTTACCCTTCAAACCGGAACACAACAATAAAAAGTACTGCTGCCTTGCGTTAGAATATCTGATAAGTGGGTGGTACCTACCCAGACGAGCTTGCACAAAGCTCAACCATCAGTATGTTCATTTAATTTTTTAATTTTACTTTTATTTTTAATTAAAAGTACAGCAAATCTTTTAAAATCAATAAATTTCAAAACCAGTAACTTTAAAAAAATGTAATTCTTTACTTAAGAAATGTCGCAAAAGTTCACAATATTCACCACATTAACGAACGTACGTAATTATAATATTTTATAATGTTATCAATTACAAACTTATTAAAAATAACCGTCATTGCAATAGTAATATGATAACGAATTAAGTACAACGTATAACGCAAACACAAAATATATAAAAAGACTTAAACGACATTTGAGAAAGGATGTATGATAAAGCAACTCCAATTAAGACTTGTTTTAAAAAAATAATTATTTTTTAAACTATTTTTATCAGTACAAAATTTACAATAATATTTCATACTACATGGTCAATAACAACAATGTGTTTAATGGTAAATTATATACGAAAATCTATTTAGAACAATATAATATATAATTTATTTTACATACAATTTATTTTATAATTTTGTAAAAATATATTACAGGAAACATTTTAAATGAGGAATTCTACATTTCTTATAATTATAAATGTTTTTCTCTTTCCTGTTAATTACGTAAACGCCGTCGGGTTTTTTTATAATTTCTTTTAATTGTTATTTTCTTTATAATAATGAATAAAGCTTCATTTTTTAATAAAAATTTTGCAATTATCATACCGATGAACAATTATTTACAGTAGAACGTAATAGCTTAGAAATTATTTAACGTTGAGAGTTAATTAATGAATAACAGTTAGAATATTATATAATAGAATATGTTTTACTATACACCAGAAAAGCTAAGGAAATATACAGTTATAAACCGAAATAAAATAAACGGTATGTACACAAGGCGGTCTTATCGCTAAGAGTACGATCTCTTACAGACAACCTTTGCATAAAGAACTTGAGATTAGTAAAACGGTAAGGTGGTGTATAGTTCGAACAATTATAAAAATAAATCCTTTTTATACATATTTACAATTAGTATTTGCAAGCGGCTTTGGGAGTTGGATAGGTGTTAGGCATACGAAATGTAGTCTATAACCTAACTTGAAGTTCAAACTTGAACTTTAAGTTACGTGAAGGTGTGCCGTAAAGCCGTAACAGATAGAGTCACTTTTACATTTAAAATATTATAATTACTCTGTGTACCAACAATACAATACATATATATACATAATCATACATCATGTAGTTATATATCACTTATACAATTGGGTGCGATTATATATTATCTGAATATAATTAAAGCATAAATATTAGTGATTCGATTATATAACAAATCATTATGAAGTTATTTACTTGACTACACCTACTTTTGAAATATAACTTACGACCTTATACTACTCGTAATTATTACTCGATTAGCGGGTGATTACGTAAACAACACCGTATTTTCTCCTTCGAATGAGAAATTAATAATAATAATAATAATAATAATATCCTGGGACACTATTCACACACGGCCATCTGATACCAAACTAAGCAGAGCTCGTACTATGGAAACCAGACAACTGATATACTACATATACTACTTTTCTTTTGTAAATAGATACTTATATAGATAATTACACCCAGACTCAGGACAAACAGATATGTTCATGAACACAAATGTCTGTCCTGGGTGGGAATCGAACCCACGACCTGTGGCGCGTAAGGCAGGTATCTACCAACCACGCCAACGGGCTCGTCGAATAATGATAGAAAAGGACAAAGACAATGACAAAAACGTTTAAAACTAGCACCGTTAATTAATTCAAAACCAGACTAAATAAAGCTCTGCTCTCTAGTCATTATTATGAAAATGCTATTTATTGAAAACAGCAAACAAATACTTTGTATTGTAAAAACAGCAGTACTTTGTATTGTTGTGTTCCGGTTTGAAGGGTGAGTGAGCCAGTATAATTACAGGCACAAGGGACATAACATCTTAGTTCCCAAGGTTGGTGGCGCATTGCCAATGTAAGTGGTGAACATTTCTTACAATGCCATTGTCTATGGGCGTTGGTGACCACTTACCATCAGGTGGCCCATATGCTCGTCCGCCAACCTATACAATAAAAAAAAAAAAAAAAAAAAAATGTTTATGTATCACAACGACACTATCTACAAAAATAGACGTAGTCTCGAATCAACTTGTCGGATACTGTTTATCCAGAGAAATAAGTTAAATAAGAGAGTGATCCGAATCGCCGAAGAAGACCGGGGAAGGAAGTGTGAAAAATATGTGCAACACAATAAAAAATAAACTGCCGATATCTTAAGACAGAAAGTGAATTGAATCTCCCTCACTAAAAAAAATCATTGAGTAAATAACTACCAATTATTATTGAGTCTTAGGAGTAGTAAAGAATATACGTGAAAATTATAAAAATTTGTTGCAAAAAAGTTCTGAGAATATTCGGGTTAAAATCTATTACACCACTTATATTAAATAGAAAAATATAATCACCAAATCAGCGTGACTTTCTCCATGTTACTTTTAACTTCTTGGTATCAAATCTTTTATACTTTTTCTGCTTGCGAGCCGATCGACGCTTCCTGGTAAGATGTCGGAAAATTCTCAAATAGGTAGTCGCACTTAGAAAACACATAGCTTTATTCTGCATCCCATTTCCCTTGTAGCGCTGTTGTATCAATTTTATTTACAATCCTAATATGTATTATAAATTCGAATTTGAATTTGTTTGTTTGTTACACTTTCACGCCTAAACCACTAAACCGATTTTCAAAATTATTTCACCAATGTAGGTTACATTTTTAGCGAGTAACATAGGCTATATTGTATTTCTGTATTCCCACGGAAATAACGTACGTACCCACGTGGGTGTAATCGTGGGGAAAAGCTAGTAATTTATATTAGGAACCTTAACAGTAGAGACTTACCAATGAACAATGAAATTAAAAAAAAGATTAAAAGAAAAGAGAATTCATGTGTAGTGTGTAAAGTGACAATTCAATGAAACTACATATTTCGTTAATTTGATCCCATTTTTTGATTTGATAAGCATGACTCATAGTAACGTTCCGCCTGAGCCGAGCGCGCAAGCGAGAGCGCGGAACAAGCGATAGAGAGGCACGATCGGTCTAAGCGTTCGGCTTGTGACGCCTATATCTCTCTTCCACTCCATCGACCGATGCGTCCGAGTTCTCAATCAATGTTTTCTTATGACGTTATCACGTAAAATTATCGTCCGTAAACCGACTTTACAGACAACCATTTATTTTACACATAGAAATGTGTGAGTAAACAATTTTTGAGATTTATCAATAAATGACGTCGCTCATTTATCTTTAGACGATTTTGAGACCTAAAAAGATCTCATATTATAGCGTTTTCGAAATCTGTTACAGTTTTGGCAGCATCGCTTCAAAAGTGCCTGGACCAGCGATTTATCGATAAATGACGCCGCTCATTTATCTTTAGACGATTTTGAGACCTAAAAAACTCATATTATAGCGTTTTCGTAATCTGTTACAGTTTGGGCAGCATCGATTCAAAAGTGCCTAGACCAGCGATTTCATCATATCGACATATTATGATTTATCTCAAGAAATATACAACATTACGAGTAACATACTATAAAGTCGAAACTATAACTTGAAGTGGTGATAATATATCATGACAAAGCAAAATTATTATTATTATACAACCTTCCTGAACAATTTCAAACAAGCGACCGAACAACAGAGATTCAATGGAATCGACGGATACTAGTTAACTGTGAAAATGTATTACAGTACACAAGACATAGAGACACACTCAGTATCATAGTCCGATGGGTACGCCATCCGACACGACCAAAAAGAGTTCAGGCTATACGTGTTTTCCTCGTTTCTACTGGAATGTAACAGATGTTATGTATAAAAAATCTTAGCCTATGATCCTTGAACTACATGCTTTTTTCATAACAATTTTTTTATTACGATTTTATCAAAATCGGTTCAGTAGTTTAGGTGTGAAAGCGTAACAGACAGTTACTTTCGCATTTATAATATTAGTATATATAGTATAGATGACTTTATAGTAATTAGTAGATAAAACAATATATTATAAATGTTGCTAATATCTACGTTTTATTAATTTTCTCGAATAATGCAGAAATAACGTCCATAATAATGTTATATAGTAAATATATAATCCATAACGTAGTACCAAATTCAAAGGTTTTTGTTCTTAATATTCCATACAAATGGTATGAAACTTCCAATGGCTACCCCATCAATGTCACGTTAGTATTCACCCCTGTACAAGAAATAGTTTCCGTTCGGACAGTTTTCAAGTACAACAATAATTGAGTCAGGTCCCTTTAATAGCGATTTATACCTAACGACATTTAAACAAACCTTTATGGGTACAATTATGAACGGTTAAAAGCCGAATATAATATTCAAATTGGATAACATACGTAGCGAACTATATATTAAAGTTACAATATTAATAATTAAGGTTTAACAAGTTTATTTTCTCATGAAGAACAAAAGTTCACTTAAATTTGTTTTCGTTGCACCTCTTCATATTTCTATTAAGTATTGTAATATTTATTAGTGGCTGTATGAGTTATATATGTATAATAGTTCTAACTTTATTTGGACTTTTATATACAACGTGCCGATCTGCGTAAAGCGCCCGTTAAAGATGTTATTTTTGATTGTAGGTGATCTATATGAGCTTGCCATGTCAATTTGAAATCTAGAATAAGTATATCTAGAGTAAGATATTTTTCTTCTTCTGATTGTTTTATAATTTGGTTATTGATAACTAACAGAAGTATTTTGGGTATCTTTTAATGTTTACAATGAAAACCACTAAATATTTCTAAAACCTCCAACATGGAGGTTTTTAAGCCTTTGTCATTAACACATTAATATCTCTATTCAATATAAAATAAAACTGAATTGTCTGTCTATGATTTCAAAGAAACCAAACGTTTTATAAGTTAATATAAAAAAAATCTATATTTGTCCGTCTATCTGTGATTAGTGGTAATTAGTAAAGCAATGTTGTGTCTTTTTCTTTCGAATGTTAAATCAATAATGACAGAAAGAGCAAAATTGCTGTTTAACTAAACAGTCTCTAAGCAAAGTTTAGACGTAGGGCGTCTATGGTTAAGTAAACAGTCGCTTAGCAACGATTATAATTTTAGAATCAGGCTTGAAATGTACTTCTGAAAAGTTTTGACATATAAGGTCCTCCAGACCGATTTCGGCCACGGCGGCCAATCTCAAGAGAGATTAGCCAACTGCGCAGGACATATTATAGTGCACAAGTGTGTGCGCAAACACAGGTGCACTCTCTTTTCCTTAGCTCTCATAATCCGATGGGACGGCAATCCGACACGACCGGAAAGAGTTCAGGCGCAGGACCAACGGCTTAACGTGCTTTCCGAGGCACGGGAGTGTACACACTTCCAACTTCCAGACTCCGGGCTGCTACTGAGAATTTTCTGACAGAAAAACCCAATAACTATTTATTGGCCCGACGTGGGAATTGAACCCAGGACCACCGGATCTGCGGCCTAATATCTAGCCACTAGACCAACGAGGCAGTCCACATACATACAGACATATAGTATCCTAACTAATATTATAAATGCGAAAGTTAGTTTGTTTGTTTGCGAAACTATTCTTGTAAGTTGAACCACCACAAAGCCGATTTAAAAAAAAATCACCAATGGAAAGCTACATTATCAGCGAGTAACTGCTACATTTTGTCAGCGTATTCTTACAGAAAAGGGAACTACGCGGGTGAAACTGCGGGCAAAACGCTAATTTACAAATAAATGTACAATTCCAAACACGACAATGATTAAATACCGCACCGCAAACGCATTAAGTAAGATAAATAACTCTCAGACATCATTATGTAAATAGCATAATATTGAATATTTATTTTAACGAAATAAAATATGAAAAAAAGCATGTTTTTTTTGCCAGTATAATAAATGAGACTCAAATGAAACGAACCCTAGCTTATACCGGGGGTTTTATTTGTAGCATTATTTGAAATCGATGTTAAAACATTGAATTGTCATTTATTTTGAATCGATAGAAATAATAAGTAGGTTAATATTGACTTCCTTTATAAATATACTGACATTGTTACTTTAAATACTTTGACCTAAATGATAATCACCTTTTGACTTATTTTGGTCATGGCGGCATTTTCAAAGGTGACTTGCAAGGTGAGCAGGACAAAAAATAGGCACAAATGTAGGCACGAATACTAGTGCACTCTCTATCCCTTCTATATAATTCAGACACAACATCGTAAGGACTGCCAACTAATTTCAGAGAATTCCTTAACACATATATTCAATAACTTTTTAATGGCTCGACAGGATTGAACTCAGGACCTCAGGATTTGCAGTCCAACAAGGCAGTCAACATAGAAGCGACGCTAATATAAAGAGTGTTAAAGTAAATTAAATGAACAGTGGGACAATTCTATTTATAAATTGTCGCTTTATATCAATCGAATTGAAAATCACCTGTTGTCCAATTGGAAAAAATCGGGAATGTATATTACAATGTACTGTTACAAGTCAGTAGAATTGAATCCCAGTTAAAATTCAACTAAAGTTTATGTTTGTAAGGAATAGAATCGAAAAGTATCGCAGCCGCTATAAGATACTAGAATTGTCACCCAATTCGTTAATGTCTCACCGCTGAGCAAAGGCATTCAACTAATAAGCAAGACAAATCAGAGAATATAATAGGACAGGTCTTTATTTGCAGCTTACGTCGTTTCATTTGCCCTAAAGTTTGTTTAAATACATTTAACAATTTCATTTAATAATAATAGTAATTAATTACAATTAATAATTTTATTCTTGTCGTATTTGCAAGGTTCTATCTATCACTATCCCCATTAGTATGTAATAAATTGTACGCTAATTTATTATTCTTAAAACTTCAAATTGTACAAATTCCACGTATTTTATTCACAAAGACTCGGCTTCATCATATACATAAATAGCTCTGCACGGCTTAATCCTCGTTAAATGTTCCTGCTCCGCCCCAATGGACCGTAGCGTGATGTTGAATAGCCTATAACTTTCCTCAAGAATTGAGCTATCAAATGCAAAAAGAATTATTCAACCCCGACTGATAGTTCCAGATACCAGCGCTTTCGAACAAATAAACAAAAACTCGTTAGCTATGTTACAATAAAGTATAGAATTATATACAAATACGATATTAGGTACATATACCGCGTAATTGTGTTGTAATTATATTTATATAAAATCCACTGTAAGTTAAACATGTAAACTTCGTTTTAAAATGAATGAAAATCAAATTCTTAATGTAAGTAAGAATAGAAATTAATGATCTAATTGATTATCACAGACTAAATTTAGGTATACATATTAAAAATAAAACCTCAAAAGAAAGTTGCTAGGTAACAGAAAAGAATACGTTCTAATAAAAAAAAAAACTAAAGTACCAAACCCTGCACTTAACACCCGTTTCACAATTGTATGAAAAGATATAAAACAAATATTTATTGTTTACATATTATACTAACACTACAAGGAAAATGTGAATAGAACAATTATATACGTATTGTTGCGCCCGATCAAAGTAAAGCTACAGTTACAACTGACCGTATGAGTGCAAATTATTTAATTATGCCCATGAAGATTCGATAGGCTCTTAATTTAGGAGCTCGATCGCTAAAGGTCATCTTTTTACAGGATGATGCGGGATTATTTAATTTGAATGCTTTTTATTGCGACATTAATAGTTTGTTATGACTTTTTGAACTCTCGGACTTTTATTTACTAAACCACGATCTAAAGTTATCATCACAATCTATTCTAAATATTATCATTATTCTATCAAAATTTCTCCTTTACTTTTGAACTTGTGGAAAAATATTTTTATTTCTATTTAATATTTTTCTAAACGTAAATCAAACCATTTCAGAGAAACATGTTTTAATTAAATCATGAATTAATTCAACAAAAAATCATTTTAAGACAATATAAGAAATAAAATAAACCAGTCAAACAGATTATCTCTTTTGATAAATGTCTCTCAAAAAGACATAAAAGCCACCATAGTGACATTAAGCTTTTTCTATTAATATTATTCATTAAAAACACAAGAGATTTACGTCACATCAGTGAACCACCAACGTCATAAAAAGTAATTAGGTACCTACTTAGTTTTAAGGTAAAATAAAAAATAAAACTAAAAAAATCATAGAGCCTATAACGGCTACTACAAAGTCGATGATTTGGCGTTTTATATTTCAAATAGTGAATCACATTTTTTTTTACTTTAATATCAGAAAATGCTTTATAAAACAGAAGAATTAAGTAGGCAATTCATTACTCTCCTTTGCAACGTCGCTAAAGTCGCGTAAGAATTAATCCACATAAAACAATTTTAATTTCATTATTTAAGCATACTCTTTCGTTTTAAGGCTTAAAGTTTAAGTTCATAGATAATCTGGTTAACATTTTAATATCTATTAAAGTTACCGTTATTAAAGTGTTAATAATACCTTAAGTTTCATCACTTGCTACATTACCCTTCTTATCGCGGCCTCTTTTGAATTTCGTGGTATCGTCGAGCACTGTAATAAAACAGCCTGTATAAGGGGACCCGCGGGTCAAGTGGACTTAACAAGTAATATTGCATTTTGTGTCCCGCTTGAATGTACTATGTTATGAGTGCATACTTTAAACAATAACTTCTGCTATTGTACTTATATAGACGATATTTTTGGGCTAAATAGCGTTCCTTAAGCGATTTTCATGTGATTAAAATTAAAATGAAGTATGACTGATGGTCAATATTTTACTATTGTCTGGTATTCAGACGGTTTCTCTGTTAATGATATGAAATTTACTGTTAATTACCACAAATACTTATAGTTTAATACCTATTCTGATAACGCCCTTGTTGCATAATATTTTTGTTACAAGCAGCCACCGAAGTATGAATCACAGGACTGATTAATTATTTTATACGTCATGTAGACAGATAGATAGACAAATGCGCCACCTGATGGTTACTATCACTAATGTCTATCATTAGCGGCATCCCTTACATCGTCAATTCAAACTCGGGACCTAAGATATTACGTCCCTTTTACCTCAAGTTACACTAACTCACTCACCCGGTTTTTGCAGCAGGAGAACATATTATGATGACTGGGAGATACCGGACTAGATTGGCTTGCACAAAGTCATACCACCAAGTATGCCTCTAGAATTAGTTATAGACAATAGAATAATGCATAAGCTTTTTTTGTATTTTTAAGTCGATGATATACATAATATCATAATTAATAAGTAGATACATTTATTTATAGAGGCAGAAATATAAAACAAACCCGTAATATTTAATATTATGTAAAACATATATTTGTCTTTTATATATTTACAATAATGCTTAGCCATTATATAATGTCTGTATTGTATAAACCTTATATAAGCTTTAATTTTCGTTTTAGGATAAACATTGTTTTACAATATGTAGGGTCTTGTAATTAATTAATTAAATAACAAATACAACATAATAATTGAAACAGCAGTACTTGTTATTGTTGTGTTCCGGTTTGAAGGGTGAGGTAGCAAGTGTAATTACAGGTACAATGCACATAACATCTTAGTTCCCAAGGTAGGTGGCGCATTAGCGATGTAAGCGATGGTTAACATTTCTTACAAATGTGTATGGACGTAGGTGACTACTTACTATCAGGTGGCCCAAATGCTAGTCTTAGTAGTAAAAAAAAATAATTAACTAATTATACATGTATATGTAAGAGAATTAATTTCTTATCAAACTATACTCTTAGTAAATGCTAGTTAATACCATTGGTTATATCAATAAAAAAAATGAAAAATACAACAAAATTAATCCAAGCCCAAAGAATGCACAATTATAGTTTACTTAATTATTAAATAGTAAGGGGATTTATTTATATAATCATTTATTATGTACTTAAGGGAAGGTAGGGCACAGATAAATTATATTTTTAATAACATCTGTATCAACAAAATTGTTAAACTTCCATAAGCTTTACTTAATTATCTAATAATCAGGCATTAAAAAGAGATTAAAAATCAACCCTAAACCTATACATATTATTATAGTAAAATCTTGATTCTGTTTCACTGCCCCAGGTCTGGGGTACGTTAAAACACACCCTGGGGCGCAATGAAACATAGCGGGTTACAATATAATTTACATTTTTCTGTATTATAATATACATAAATTAAATAAAAATTAACAATGTAAAACGTTAGCTTGACGTTTTGTCTTCCCTGAAGAACTCTGCTTGCAAAATAATAATAAAACATGCAAAATAATATGTACACTCACCAAAACGAAACTGTCGTCTAATTAAAACAAAAATAGTTTATAAAATTCGGTTAAAATCAGAAATTTTGAAAAAACTATAAGCCAGCTTTACACTGACAAAATATAACTGCAACAAGAGGACGGCTCGGCTGCTTGACAAATCAGCGTTACACGTTCAAATGTTTCGTTAGAAATAGGTAGAAATACCATGGCTGTTTTACTGTACCCCTTGTGTTATTGTGCCCTACTTATAAATTATATAATCGAATAAAACATATACGGTATGTATGTACATGTAAAAATGTTTAAAATTCTTTTCAGAGGGTTTAAACCTTAAATCATCCAAACTCATAGTCCAACGTAGCTCAATAGATGAATATATTTATATATATATCATATTGTAAGACATACAGACTATCATTTATTACTACTATTATAAAACTGAATAGTTATTTTAAAGCATTTTTATCGAATGAATGTTCGACGTGATTCTTTACATTGATATAACTTTTTTATTTATAAACCGATTGAAATAACACAAACACTAAATATAAGTGAAGTTCGCCACAATACAATGGTAAAACCGCACCTAATTCAGCTATGCCGTTTCTAAGATTAGCGTACAGAAACGCACTGCAAAACAGACAGACAAAATTCTCATTCACAGAAAAACAATCATTGTTTTGAATTTTATTGCGTTGATGCTTCCATGTATAGACAGCGACTAGTTGCATTTTTTATGTTTAGATAGATATATATATAATAATAGATATTTTAAAAATATTGATCAAAAATTAAAAGAGTAAAATGTTTCTAAATTCAGCCCAAAAAAGGTATTTAGTTTGTTATGGTTATCTAATCTACATTTTAAATATAACGTTTCTATTAGGATATGAATTTTATTCGTTTTCCTTTATTTTTCATATAATTTACAAACGATTAAATGTACCTTTAGTAGGTACCTACCAAATCTTGTATCCTAAGCTTAGAAACAAGTGACCTCAGTTAAAGCCATACTACTTGACTAATTATGTTCTGCAAAGTCAAAATGGTTTTCTCATAATCGATACGTAGTCCAAATATAACTAACCCTTTTAAAAAACCTTCTTGGCGAAAAGTAGATGAAGTAGAAGGTCTTTACAAATGAATTCTAATATTTTGATTCCAAAGCTAAAGCTAAAAAAAGTTATTCTAATATTTTGCATGAGAAATTACTGATCAATCAGTGATGTGTTTTAGTGTCACTAAATGAATGATTTATTAGAATTTATTTTAATTATATTTATTATTTTAATAAAAAAGAATTGAGAATATTAAATAATAGAATTTTACAGATCAAATATTTATTATAAGGTAACGTCAATGTTCCATAAGTCGTTGTCAAAAGTAAGCAATCAGTGTCAAACAGCCTAACGTCAGAATCATATTTACTAAATAGTAAATAGTTTAAAATATTGTTACAAATACATAGATGGATAATAACGTTAATTTAGTTGCGTAAGTAAATAATAAAACGTATTATCATTATTATTTGCAAAAAACATTATTGTGATTTATATGGATATTTCAACTATATGATATTTAATAATATCGTTATAATTTTTTTCTTTTCATATTTTGTCATAAATACTGCTTTTTACTATAACATGTACATAGTTGCAAATATTTTGCTCCTTGTTTGTTAAATATTCAATGTTTCAATGTTTGTCATTGAAGGCTTTCTTCATGACTATTTATGAAATATCATAACACTTAATTTCAGAGCTAGAAAGAAGAAAAATAAACGTAAAAGAAAACTTGCTTATGCTAGACGTGCACAGCAACAGGTCCCCGCCATAAATCCCGCTGCAACTCTTCAGAGTCTGAAGACTATTGCTAATTTAATTCATTTTCATCGGCAATTAAATCTAAACGGACATGGAACTAATTATGTGTCTGACAATCCAAGACCGCTAATGTCGGGACCTAGAGTTACAAGACCAATGTTTTATGGTCGTAAATTGCCTGGGTCTCTGAAGCCGGGTCAGGAACCTAACAAATTTTCATCTACTCAATCACAAAGTACAAACTTAGAAAAAAATAAATCTACACCTGATTTGGATGAAAATCAATTTATGAATACCCCATTGCAGAAAGATTCATCTGTGGATAATAAAACTGAAATCTCAAAGCCACAAGACTGTGAATATGAAAATGCCATTTCAAATTCCAATAATGTTATATTCGAATCAGTTTTAAAAAAATATGAAACAATTGAAAAGCAAAATTCAAAAAATGAAAGTATCCAAACATCATACAATAGAAATATCTCTTATGCTAATGATTTTAAAAAAGAACAAATGGAGTCCAAATCATTCAGAAAGTATTCAAGAGACAATCAATTTGATGACTTTGAAATACATAACAATCCATCATTTATGAGTTTTGAAACAACAGAAGAAGTTGTTGATCTAAATGATGATGACCTTATTTCAAATCGCTCAATTAATGACACAAAACAAAATGAAAATCACAACAAAGAGTAAGTATTGAAATATTTCATAAGCCTAAAGCTTTTTCCCAGGTTTTACTAATATATTTCTTTAAAATACAATATTTTTGTTTACAATGTTATATTTTTGAATGACTGCCATATTGGTTTATTGGCTATATGTAAGACCACCGGGTGGTCCCATGTTGCCAGAATAAAATGTTATTAAGATTTTCTGTCGAAAATTGTCAGTAGCAGCAGCCCGGTCTGGAAGTTGGAAGTGTGTACAGTCCCATGCCTCAGAAAGCAAATAAAGCCGTCCTGCACCTGAACTCTTTCTGGTCGTATTGCATTGCCATCTCATCAAGTTATGAGAGTTAGGAAATAGAGAATGCACCTGTGTTTGTGCACACACTTGTGCACTATAATATGTCCTGCGCAGTTGGCTAATCTCTCTTGAGATTGACTGTTATGACCCAAATCTATCTGGAGGACAATTATTATTACTATTATATTTTTGATTGATTGCACATAATATGTGTAAAAAGTAAACTACATTATTACTAAATAGAAACAAACTTACAAATATATCTATAACTACAAGATTGTACGTAGAAATACACAAATAATTTTTCAAGTTATGAGATAGGAAATACAGTTTTCCATTTATTATATAGAAAACAGTAACAATGGAATCCATTTAAGATTGATCATTTAAAATGTTCATAATAATTTATAAATAATTCACTTAGTATTTTCTTTAATTTCAGCAATAGTCTTCAGAAGAATATTCAATCGAATTTCCAAATAAAGTTACAAGAACAATACGCTAAGAAATTAGAGATGAGAAATAAATCAGAGCCAAAAGCTAGTCCAGAACTTGATAATTCCGAGAAACCTTTACAACTAAGTGGACAAGGTAAATACATATATAAAGAAATTAATATCATACATACTACTATTGTAAGACAATATAAAAAATAATTACTAAAAAAATAGTACTAATAAATATCATTAATTGTTTAATTTTTTTTAATAGTACAAAGCTCACTCTGTGCTAAACTATTCTGATGGTTAAAAGCCATATATTAGCCTACATTGGCTATTATTAGCCAACATCATCATCATCTTGGCACTACAGCCGCGGGTGGGCCTTGGCCTGCTCGAGAATATTCCTCCAGACGGGTCTGTTTTTTGCTTTTTCTTTCCAGCCTCTGACGCCAACCGCTTTGAGATCACGCTCGACGCCATCCAACCATCTAAGCTTTGGTCTTCCTGGTTTTCTGCGGCCTTCAGGTTTTCCAAAGAGAAGACGCTTCGGTGTTCTTGTGTCCTCCATTCTCTCTCTATATGGCCTAACCAGCGTAAGCGACCAATTTTAATAAATTTGACGAAATTCGGTTCGTCGTACATGTGGTACAGCTCGTGGTTGAATCTTCATCGCCAGCAATCTCCTTCCAGCATAGCTCCAAAAAAACATCTGAGGATCTTCCTTTCAAAAACTAGCAATGCATGCTCATCCTTTTTGCTCAGTACTCAGGATTCTGACCCATAAGTTAGTACTAGTCTTAATAGGGTCTTATAGAGGAGAATTTTCTTTAATCTACGCAACGTTTTGGAACAAAGATATCGTAGAAGACCAAAGTAGCATCTATTAGTCGCCATTATTCTTCTGCTAATTTTTAGTGATATCTCGTTGTTCTCAGTGATCAAGGTACCTAGATAAATGAAATCCTCCACGACAGCAAAGGTTTTATTGCCTATCATAATTCGTTTATGAGCACTGGGTTGATCCTTCGACGCTTTGAGGTACTTCGTTTTAGCCATGTTTATTTGCAGTCCGGCATTACTAGATGTGCGTTCTAGGCTAAGATATTCAGTGTCCATATCAGAAAAAGATCTACCGATCATACATCTAGATCGTCAGCGTATCCTAATACTTGAACGGATTTTAAAAAGATGGTACCAGTAAGATCAATTTTAGAATCGCGAATACATTTATCCAAAGCGATGTTAAAAAGAAGACAAGAAAGAGCATCACCCTGCCTTAATCCATCAAAGGTTTTAAATGGGTCCGATGTTTCTGATTGGATACTTACGACACACTCTGTGTTACTCAGCGTCATTTTGGTCAGCGAAATTAGCTTCGGAGGAATGCCGGGTGGTATATTTTCTCTTTGCCTACCTTTGCATTTAAGTTCCCGATTATTATTTTAATGTCTCCTTTGGGGGATTTAGCATACACGTTTTCCACAACAAAATACCATCTTTCATAATATTAGCCAACACATACATTATATTTACTAGATACAATCTCAAAGATTAGCCAGCTGCGCATGACAACAGAAAATGTGTATGATCAAACATTCATCCACTTCAGTAATCCAATTGTACGGGAACCTGGAACGGTATTGTAAGACTGTCGACTTTCTCTCCCTATGCTGCTACTGATAATCTTGACTGAAATCCAATAATTTTTCTTGACCCGACCTGGGATTCAACAACTTCCGTTATAGGTTTCTGGATTCTGCCGTTTAAACAAGCCTCATACCTCATAACAAAAAATCCACAGCAAATATGTCTCATGAGACATGTCTGCTGTAGATTTTATGTAATAATTTTTTTAGATGACGCGAAGAAGACTAGCAAACAAGCAAACAGAGAACTGCTAGAAGGTCTAAATTCTGAAATTAGGACAGTTGTACAAGATAATATAAAGTCAGACATACAATGGCACGATGATGGCACAAACCCGTACACCCCACCAAGTAATACATACTATTTCATTTTATTTTATTTAGGAATTTATAAACAAATGGTACAAAACAACACATTTATACAAATAAATACAAAGACAAAACATTGACAAATAAAGTAAACAATTCATTATTATTATTATCATTTTTTATAGGTTGCGGATGAGCATATGGGCCACCTTATGGTAAGTGGTCACCAATGCCCATAGACAATGGCATTGTAAGAAATGTTAACCATCGCTTACATCGCCAATGCGCCATCAACCTTGCGATCTAAGATGTTATGTCCCTTGTGCATGTAATTACACTGGCTCACTCACCCTTCAAACCGGAACACAACAATACAAAGTACTGCTGTTTTGCGGTAGAATATCTGATGAGCGGGTGGTACCTACCCAGACGAGCTTGCACAAAGCTCTACCACCGTGTATATTATAATGTGAGTAAGTGAAAAAGATCAGTGTAAATTACAAGACTAAATCAATAATTAACAAACAATGAGTGACCAATTAAACAACAAATATTGACTACTAATAATAAGTAACATTACGATGTTTTTTTTAATATGTAGCTGGTACGTACACAGCTTTACAATGATTGTCACTTCTACCCATAGACAATGAGTATTACAGTACTAACAAGGAATTAAGATGTCCTTTGTCTTTAAATGCACTGGCTTATTCACCAGCGCCGGCCCTGGCCCTTGAACGGTAACGAGATTGTTTTTAAGAGGCCTTAGGTCGACGTTTTCACTTTATATAAATGTTATATAAATAATAATTAACACATTTATTAAAATCAAACAATGCTTATGTACTGGAAATTGTTTTTGTCATGTTCGCACTCGTTCCTACCAGGCGCCTATAGCGATCGGTCCTCTCGCTCTGCCCCAGGGCCGGTGCAGCACTTACATTTCAATCTAGAATATACCAATACAAATTAGATCTGTATAAAATAATTATAATTTTTATAATTTGCAGTTTGAAATTCGAATTTTAAATGTTCTAATTGGCTTTTTATCTGTTTCAGTAACAAAACGGTCACCAGCAGGTAAATATAATTTATGTTATATCATGGCGCGTCTTGTAAAATATATATTATTGAGTTCCAGTTGTCTTCTGTAACTTTCTCCATCAGTTCCACTTCGCCAAATGTTCAAGACTATCTTGAATGTCAATAAAAATCGCTATATAATCAGGGATCCCATTATCAGAATTAAATTTTATGTTATTAAAATTCAATCAAAAAAAAGTCCGAGATGGCCCAATGGTAAGAACACGTGAATCTTAATCGATGATCGTGGGTTCAAATCCGGACAAGCACCACTGAATTTCATGTGCTTAATTTGTGATTATAATTCATCCCGTGCTTGACGGTGAAGGAAAACATCGCGAGGAAACCTGCATGTGTCAAATTTCATTGAAATGCTGTCACATGTGTATTCCACCAACCCGCATTGGAGCAGCGTAGTGGAATAAGCTCAAACCTTCTCCTCAAAAGAGGAGAAGAGGCCTTAGCCCAGCAATGGGACATTCACAGGCTGTTACTAAAATTCAATAGGATCATTAAACGCTTTCAAATAATCTGAGCAAACAGACTTAAAAATCGATTAAATTGGGAACCTCCTCCTTTTTACTATATCATACAATATATAGGTCGAATTTGATTGATTTGTTTTTAAATAAAACCTTTTTACTTTTGTACTTTGCCCATATTATGTTTTTTTTTTTTTTTAATTAGGTATTCCAAAATCGTTTTTACTGCTAGATAAGTACACAGAGCCACAGCAACAAACTTGTAAGTACTTACCAATACTTTAATTATTATAATTGTATGTATTTCTATTGCTAATGTAATTTATTTATTACATAAAAACATATGACTGTGTGATGATTGATTCATGGACTACATATTATACTTATATAAACTATAATAATAAATACACATAATAACAGTATCAAAGTCCTTCATATCAAATTTAATTCTGTTAAGTTCACATCAATTAATTCAAAATCTGATAAATTATTTATCAGAAGAAATACGTTAAGAAACGATTATAAAATTAATGTTTTGTATAATCACTGAAATTTTCATTTAAATTATTATTAAATAACACAATTTTACTATTCATAACATTTTTTTATTTTATTGTATAGGTAGGCGGGATTGAGTGTGAACCAGTATACATTATTTGTTTGTGTTCTGTATGAAAGGCGAATGAGTCAGTTTTATAACGGGCAAAATGTGTAATTTTTTTTATGGCATAGGTAGGCGGACGAGCTTATGGGCCACCTGATGGTAAATGGTCACCAACGCCCATAGACATTGGCATTGTAAGAGATGTTAACCATCGCTTACATCGGCAATACGCCACCAACCTTAGGAACTAAGATGTTATTTCCCTTGTGCCTGTAATTACACTGGCTCACACATCCTTCAAACCGGAACACAACAATACAAAGTACTGCTGTTTTGCGGTAGAATATCTGATGAGTGGGTGGTACCTACCCAGACGAGCTTGCACAAAGCTCTACCACCAGGTAAAATAACGCCATTGCTATTTCTTACAGATTCCGAAAATCCAAGTACGTCAAATACTCCAAGCTCATTCGATTGGACGCCAAAGATGAGTTTACAAAACCCACAAATGTTGGTTCAAAATCAAACTATAAGCCAACCTCAAATTTACTCCCCTAGCGACGTTTATCAGGAAGCTAAGAATAAAGAAGGTTAGTCATAGATTCAGACACCCACAGACGAATTCCCTTATCTAAATAGATTTGCGTGTACCGTTTCAAATAGACACTTACGAATATTTTTGTTTCGTCTCTTCCAACATTTGTCAAAGGACATGGCCAATTCCTGTATGGCGGTTTGCATACGTATCCAATTTAATTCACACCGATGAGTTGTGGTGTTTTATATTCGTGAATATTGGGAAATTTAATTACTATAAATAAAAAAAACTCAAAAAACTTGGCATTACAACAGAATAGACGTAAACATTTTCATAAAATCCTTTAATACGATTGCTGTCAATAAGTATATATTATGATTTTGCTATAAAAAATGTCAAATGGCTTGATTGAGTATCTTTCTCTGTGGTCCATTATGGTGGATTTTGACAAACTGTACTTAAAATTCATCTTGTATTACATAATATTTTGAAATAAAAACTCCCAAGTTCAGAGAGGTTAAAAACTACGTACTTATTCATTTTTGCAATTATTGCACAATATATTTACTATCTATGTGTGCGTGGAATGTACTTTTTTGGCTACCTCATTTAAGATAAGGTACCGTTTGGGAATATTGAATCTAGTGAGAAACATTTATTTACTTATAGTTATTATATAAATCGTTTTAATTTTATTAAATATATTTTGTCTAAAATAATATGATTACTATATATAACTCACTCACTCATTATCGCTTATTTCCCTTATTAACATGTAGTTTAATAATAAAGTTAAAAATCATGTAAATCATATTGACTTTTAAAATTTGTTGTTGTTGTTATTGAATAAGATTTCACTTGGTAGGGCATTGAGCAAGCTCGCCTTGGTAGGTACCGCTCACTCGTCTGATACTCTCTGAAAACAGTTTTAATTAGTATAGTTATGTTTCGGTTTGAATGGTGAGCGAGCTAGTGTAACTTAGTGGCGCATTGGCTGTGCAACAAACGGTTAATATTTCTTACAGTGCCAATGTCTATAGGCCCACCGCCTTGAGGTGGTCCATTTACCCGCCGTTTTTAACAATAACACCTTACCACTAAACTACCACCAGTTCAGAATGTAGATTGTAATGACAAAGACCAGCAAGATCTTGTTAATTTTCTTCACACATGAAATGACAAAATGAGCTATACCTCAATCAATTGATTAAATTTATTTACCCCTGTTGGGTATCAACTAATGTTAACTCCACGTGTTTTATCATCTGTTTTAAAGTTCATTAATTGCCTTATTAAGAGTAACAACCGCTTCTGTAATAAGCTTAAAAGATCTTAAAGGTAAAAGATTTTCATGCTACCTTTTCTTTGTTAATAATTTCTAACATAAATATGTAATTTAAAATTTCAGATTCTCAAGATGGTTCAGAATCACCGGATGTATTGGATCCATCTAATAAGCGTGTAAGCGCTTTCCAAAGATTAGGACCATTGTCACAACCGAAGAAACCAAAACTAACGATAAACCTGTGTTTGAATAAAGAACAAACTGTCAGGTAATATTTTAATTTCTAATTTTAACTTGCCATATTCACGATTAACATGATAAAATTATTGGTAAAAAAATATTTCCGAAAACTAATTTCGCACTAGATATGGGTAATTAAATTTGTCAATTCATTTTTTTTTTTGCTTTAAGCATAATACACATGCTTAGTCACTATATTTATGTCCATTTTTATAAATAGTTATGTTAACCAGTAACCTTTTACTTCGTGGTAGGGCTTTATGCAAGCTTATTTGCGTAGGTACCAAATACTCATCAGATATTCTATCGTCACATAACAATAATTGGTGTTATTATGTTCTGGTTAGAAGTTTAACTGAGCCAATGTAACAACACAGGCACAAGGGATATAAAAATTTAGCTCCTAAGGCTGACGATGTAAGGAATGTTACAAATAAGTAGTTAAAGTTTTAAAAACCGTTTAAATTCATTCGTTTGAAATAATGAAGTGTTGTAGAAATGTTAAGTTCTTCGTTCGCTTAAATAAGATTTATTAAGAAATTTGTATTGTTTTTATTAACTTTTTTTTTTATAGTGTATGTAGGCGGTCTAGCATATGGGACCACCTGATGGTAAGTGGTCACCAACAGCCATAGATATTGGCATTGTAAGAGATGTTAACCATTGCTTACATCGCCAATGCGTAACCAACCTTGGGAACTAAGATGTTATGTCCCTTGTACTTGTACACTGGCTCACTCTTCCTTCAAACCGAAACACAACAGTACCAAGTACTGCTGTTTTGCGATAGAATATCTGATGAGTAAAACTACGCCATATAATCATACTTTTATTCACACTTTCATTCATAGTTGTGTTTTTTGATATAGCGACTTGGTTTCGTTTTATAATGTACGGTATAACATAACATACAAGGTAACGTCTAACAGGGAAGTGATAGATGAAACACACAAGGACTTACCGGTCAACGAACGAGAAGAAATCCTTAACAGTAAAGACGATATCGTTGTGAAGTATCTTCCGTTTTGGCCGTGGAATAAACCCGTTGCTGTAAAGAAGAGCGTCACCGCAAGATTTTCTAAGGTGAGTTCTTGTTTCTTGGTGGTTGCTTTTTGCAACCCACTCATAAGATATTCTACAATCAAACATTAACAAGTATTCCGGTTTGAATTCCTGTTTCCCCCTTCCTTTACAAGTCTACTTGGCTGGCTATCGATGTCACCGGCTAACTGTGACATCAATCCGATCGCTCACCAAGAAATTTGGCAACTCCATTCTTTGTCGCACTTCCAAAAATTGGAATTCTTCACCACCTGTGTTCCCTTCCTCCTATATTCTGGGTTCCTTCAAACGAGGCGTGAAGATCGTCGTCGTCGACTCTACTACTAGTTACGATCAGGTGAAGTAGAGTCATTTGCCTTTCCAACAGCAAAAAGGTTGAGTGAGCCAGTGCTGTTACAGGCACAAGGGACTTATTTTGCATGGCAATGAAAGGAGTGGTTTATATTTCTTAGAATCTTCATGAAAATTCCGTGGGAATACGTGACATTCGGTTAAAACTTACTACTATTGCTTGTACATTTATGTACATATCTTATCGTGACAAAATGTATATGTATACACTTACCTGCCTTTTGCCTCCTAGCCTTTCCAACGTACTTGTAAGATTTATACTTTAGCCGAGATCGACATTAAAATAACGTCAAAAATTTTGATATTTATTACAAGCTTTTCTTCGCTGTTTCACGCGCGTAGTTCCCGTTCCCGTGGGAATACTGGGATAAAATATAGCCTATCTTACGTAGACTTCCATTCGTGAAATAATTTTTAAAATCGGTTTAGTGGTCTAGGCGTAAGGCGTAACAAACAAACAAACTCACATTCGCATTTATAGTACTGGTTAGAATAATGACCGCACCCTCACATAATATTTGTATCTACTAGATTTACAATGTCTTAATATTTCCTCTATTTGCTGGGCAATTGCTACTTCTCTCAGGTCTCGATTTTATTCTTCTGACGTGTTCACTCTTTACCAACCCATCAACACTTTCAATCACGATGACGACGCCACATACTTATTAAAGTTGCCCAATAACACAGTCTCAGAATTTAATACTGTGCATGTTTGAACTAATTTCCTTCACCGCAAAGTATGTAATATTCTCCAAGATTCCTTTGTACTTGCCTCATCCTTTGATTATAATTTAGGTGTTCTATAATTTTTTGCCAATATATATCGATTTTTATACTTGATAAATTTTTCTCAATTCCAGACTGTGATGATGATGGAGAAAGAACAAATGGAAGAAATATATACCAAAGATAACTCCTTGATTATGCTATCGGTAAGTATATATTTAATTCTACAAAGAATATTACATGGAATCTACGCAATCGCATAAAAATCTACATTCCGCTACATGCAGGTTAAATTAAACAGTTGAATCAAATATTGCTTATACTCCTGTGCCTCTGGAAACCACGTATAGTCTCTTTCCAGTCTTATCAGATTTACTGTCCTATCGGATTATGGATAGTAATTGAATTTTTATGTTACAAGTACTTCGGTTATGTTACCAACCATCATACGATTCCCTTGATCGATTCACTTCATTCATTTTCAAAACCCCAATCTTTACTATTTTTCATTAAATTGCCTATTATATAGATAGTAGAATATTTCATTGGAATGTTAAATCCTGATTAGAACAATTGGCGAGTAATTAAATAATTATTTGATGTAATATTTCAGGTAACGGGATATCCATCATCTTGGACGAAAGAGAATTTATTGGATGTTATATTAGAGAATTTGAAAGGAAAAAGTTTCATACCAACTTTTATCGAGGTATTTTTTTTTTTAATTATTTCATAAATAGTTTTTATATTTTGTATTTTAATAAGAATGTAATACATTTGAAAACAAATCATACCTTACCCCAAAAATAAGTAATTAATCTTATTAAGGCTATATTTTTATATCGCATAGTAAAATCTTTCATGTTCCTTTTAAATAATGAGGACTGATTAGTGATCATTTTCATACCAACCATACCACTATTGTTTCTCGATATAACGGTCTCCTTAGTTTGTATAAGTACGCAGATCATATGGTCACAGATTCGAATCCCGGGTTAATATAAAATTAGTATAAATTAATCCTCCAATCGGAGGAGTAAAGGTAAACAAACCTTAGATTTACAAAGGCTATATATTCTAAAATGCCTCGTTGGTCTAGTGGCTAGATATAAGGCCGCAGACCCGGTGGTCCTGGATTCAATCCCCAGGCCGGGCCAGTAAAAAGTTTTTGGGTTTTTCTGACAGAAAATTCTCAGTAACAGCCCGGAGTCTGGAAGTTGGAAGTGTGTACACTCCCGTGCCTCGGAAAGCACGTAAAGCCGTTGGTCCTGCGCCTGAACTCTTTCCGGTCGTGTCGGATTGCCGTCCCATCGGATTACGATCAGTGCACTTGTGTTTGCGCACACCTTGTGCCCTATAATATATCCTGCGCAGGTGGCTAATCCCTATTGAGATTGGCCGCCGTGACCGAAATCGGTCTGGAGGACATCATTATTATTATATTCTAATCAACAAATTGTTCTAGTTTACAGCGAAGGAATGCAAGTTCTTCGTGTTTCGTTGCAGCGGTGCCTTAGTGTTGATACATTGGCTCGGGTTCACGATAAAGAAGGACGACGTCGAATTATCGATAACAATATCGCAAACTAAATTAACGTATAAACAGATAGGTTTCGTGCCGCGACTCGAGTTGAGTAAACGACTCGTGGCGTTATATGATGGGGAGAGAATCGATTTGAGTGAATTTACTTTGAAGAAAGGTGGGTTTAAATATTAAGCAATTAAGAGATTACTTGGTCTATTCGGTTTATAGGGAATAGGGTTAAGACTTAGGCTAGTTGTAGGGCCGAGAGCGGCAAAACTTGATGATTTTTTTTTTAATAGTCATTATTATCAAATTTTTCAAGGAGTAGGGCGATAATCTTTCATATGACTTGAGCAACCAAATCATCAAATCCCATGGTTTGCAACTAAGCTGCTTGCTTGTGGTGTATAGTAAGACATTACTGACGAAAAGTATGGATAGATGTATATGTATTACGCAATAATATTTCGTTACACTAGTCTTCTTTAAACATGGCGCCCAAAACATACAAACGTCATAGCAGTCAAAGTCATATCATAGACAAGAAATAACGTTCCAATCTAAGCATTCACCTTAATACACTACAGTATATATATAGAGTATTAAATTATAATCGAGACTAAAGGCAGTATCGTGGTAATTATATTCTTATAACTAAACTCTTTTTTATATAATAACAGTACATTTTACATTATATATTATTATATTATTCCTTTAACTAGAAGGATTTTTTAATGGCCAACTAATCGTTAGTGATTACCATCGCCCATAGACATTGGCATTGCAACAAATATCAAACTTACATATCCAATGGGCACCTACCTCGGGAACTAAGATGTTTTCTCGTGCCTCGTATTTACACTGGCTAACTCACCCTTCAAACCGGAACACAACAATACTGAGTATTGTTGTTTAGCGGTAAATAATAATAATATGGATATATATATTTCTTTTAAGATATAAGCCATTTCATATACTTCCCGTTGAATCATATACACAATCAGTCGGAAATCATTCATATACAAAGTGACGTGATCTGGAAGCATTTGACAGAACTCGATCTATCGTCCAATAGGATTACGTAAGTTTTTTTTTTTAATTTATGTTTTTAATGTGCTTTCAAGGTCAACGGTTTTTATGAAAATAATATTGCTCTAGTGGGTTTTGAAGAGTATTTTGCATCTGTTGACAAAAAGCCGATAGTATTGCCAATGCAAATAAAATTCTAGGAAGTAAACTAAAGGGAATTAGTTATTTTGTTGAAACTGTTTAATTGTTTTAAATTTTACACCCGTTCATTGAAAATGTTTTAATGCTGTTTAATTAAAACTTCTTGTTCTGATTTCAAATTTTCCTCTACTGATCCAATCCAAAAGAATGAAAGGCAGAAAAAATATGAATAGTATCATTTGATATTTTCTTTCAGATCAATAGAAGGATTCAACCTGGCAACCGAGACGCCACGTTTGACAGTCCTAAATTTATCTCGTAATTATTTAGAAAGCGTTCTTGTTTTACTGCCGTGTAAAAATTTGCCTTTGAAGAAACTTATGTTGGAGGGGAATCCCCTTTGCATGAATTATATAGATCCAGACCATTACGTGAACGTTGTCAGGATGATGTTTCCCGGCTTAAGGGAGTTGGTAAGTTACTCTCCTCCAATAAACCATAAAGTCGAATAAAGGGATATTAAAAATTCTCTAAAAAGCCATTTCCTTCCTAACTAATATTCTTAAAACGGACATAATATTTAAGATCAAATGATTTGTAACGAATATTAAGACAATCTTTTTTTTATAATATATTTCGACGTCAAATCGACGTCATTACAGTTGTACAGATTTAGTACTAATATAAAACCACACCCAAATTAAGATCATCATAATAATAATATCAGGCCATATTTCACATCTGATCCCAAACTAAGCAGAGCTCGTACTATGGAAACCAGACAACTGATATAGTTACATATACTAATTTTCTTTTGTAAATAAATACTTATATAGATAATTACACCCAGACTCAGGACAAACAGACATGTTCATGCACACAAATGTCTGTCCTGGGTGGGAATCGAACCCACGACCTACGGCGTGAAAGGCAAGTATCTTATCAACCACGCCAACCGGCTCGCTAAGTGATGAAATGTATTCATCACTTTAAGTGAATGTGTGGGAGTGTGTGTGCTTCAACGGAAGCCTATGTGTGCAAGTGTGATAGCTTCGTGTAAAATTTACCAAAAGGGATCGTTTTTCTTTTAAATAAGATTGCGATTTCGCCTTGTAAAACACAGAGCGAATATTATACCTTTAATTTTAGTGTAAAAACTTCGCAGGATGGAGTAGAAATTACCTTAAAAGGGGATTTGCCGAAGTGCTTACAAAACTATTGTCCAGAGGACGCTCGTCCTGTAGTGGAAAAGTTCCTAGAAGTATTCTTCCCACTTCTAGACTTAGAGAACGACGATAGACAATGTATCCAAGACATGTACATGAAAAATGCGGTTATGACAATCACATGTAGAAGCAGACTCCGTAAGTAATATCTTCTTAAATAAAACCTAGTAGAACAGACATACCAGAACACACCTACAAACATGCTTCATATTTCCTGTTCCAACACTTCCGCAGGTAGAGAATTATTTAGGCACTGATGGCCTTCTATGCGATATGTACATATCTTGTGTTGTGCAACAAAGTATTTTATAAATGACTTTTTAAATGGCCGGTGTTATAAGCTACATCCATAACACTGCTATCTGCTAAAAATAATATTTGGAGAAATGTTTTAAAAGTAGTAAAATTTGTTTTAGGTTTTATCGTATCATATCATAAATAATAGTAACAGCCTGTGAATGTCCCACTGCTGGGCTAAGGCCTCTTCTCCTCTTTCGAGAAGGTTTTGGAGCTTATTCCACCACGCTGCTCTAATGCGGATTGGTGGAATACACATGTGACAGAATTTTCAGTGAAATTTGACACATGCAAGTTTCCTCACGATGTTTTCCTTCACCGAGATGAATTATAATAACAAATTAAGCACATGAAATTCAGTGGTGCTTGCCCGGGTTTGAACCCACGATCATCGGTTAAGATTCACGCGTTCTTACCACTGGGCCATCTCGGCTTTCTTATCATATCATAAATAATATTTAAGCATTTTTTATCGATTTACGGATTACTTGTCCGCAACCAATAATTAATTATATAGGCTTATAACGTGACAAAAGCGCCACCTATCGAATCCTAGCAAAGCTACAAAGTATATGCAAAACAAATACATTATGTGCATTTTACATAACTACTCGCCAAAGATAAAGATAAAAATTAAAACTCTTGATTGTTTTAATTGGTGCTCGAAATTCAAATGAAGTCATAAAACTATTTATTTTTCTAAGATAAATTATATACGATTTGTGAATAGGAACAGGGGCGGATTTCCCTATAGGCCGAGTAGGCCCGGGCCTAAGGCGGCAAAATTTGGTCTTTTTTTTTTAGTCGTTGCCCACGCGCCTCCGTGTAAAAACTCAAAAATGTGTCCAATGAAATGGTAATATCATGTATGTATGTCTGAAATACTCATTGAGATAATTAAATCATTTACTGACTGTTTTTTCCATTTTAATTTAATTTCTATAGTTTATTTAATTTTTCATGCTTTACAGCACATAGGGGGCGGCAATCTTTCGTAGGCCTAGGCCAGCCAACGTATCAAATCCGCCCCTGAATAGGAAGTAAGGAGGTGCCTAAAATATTAATTATTTCGGCTCTCTCTTCGTTGTAGAATAGAGCTAGCGTTGCACAGTGCACAGAATTGCAAAGTCTGTGCCGTTGCGTTATTGTTGGAAACTCTTCGACATTTTATGTATTACCTTACTTATGTATAATAATTTTCTAGGTTATGATTCAGCCTACAAACATATGCGCAACTTCTCAATCAAAAGTCAAAACTTTCTTGAAAGGAATATAGACAGAGTGGAGGGCGTCACGAATATTGGAAAACTTATCAGAAAATGGCCGAATATCCAACACGACCCGACAACTTTCACCACTGACGTTCTATACCATGATGTGAGTTATGATAACATAACTTTTTAATTTTTTTATAGCATAGGTATACGGACGAGCATATGGGCCACCTGATGGTAAATGGTCACCAACGCCCATAGACAATGGCATTGTAAGTTGTTAACCATCGCTTACATCATAAGATGTTATGTCCCTTGTGCCTGTAATTACACTGGCTCACTCACCCTTCAAACCGACACACGACAGTGCCAAGTACTGCTGTTTTACGGTAGAATATCTGATGAGTGGGTGGGGGCTCTACCACCAAGTAATTTCTCCTGTCCAAAGACAGATACCTACAGGTGAAACTGATCTACAAAGCTTTTCTGTAAGAACTACCTTCATTACCCACCCGTGAAATGTTGACAACCGACTTATGGTGATATACTATTTTAATGTGTGTGTTCTTGAAATGTTATGATTATTATGGTCAATATCGCATATCACTTTCTTATGTGTCACGATGATTTCTACGGTGAGTCTCAAGTTTGCTCTAACAGAATAGCCCTATAGAGCATTAAGTTTTTGTGTGTAGTACTAATTTCTCCTGATTTATTTATATATACACACGCAATCAGTGCTGGAAGCATGGTCAAATGCTCATTATCTTTTTCTAAGCAGGATAAGCCTTTTCCCAACTGTGTAATTTTTTTTTTGGCTATACTTTTTTCATTAAATTTTAGGTTTCCCTCAAACACTTTTAGCATTGCAACAAAAGTATCCAAATCGCACTGCCCATTTCCCTACTGGAAATCTATATGTCAATCTTCTCTACCATGGAAGTATGGCAATATATTAATGGCCTTATTCATAAACGTTGCTTAGTTACTGTTTAGCTAAACACTGATTCGTCTCTTTCTGTCATTATTGATTTGACATACGAAAGAAGAAGACAAAATATTGTTTAACTAATCACCAGTTAAATAATGTTTATGAATAAGGCGGTAATTATATATAACTACACGTACAACACTTAAAGTTATTTTGATTATATTTTGTAGAAATTGGTTAGAATTCATAAACATTATTTCTTTAATAAGTGCAAACAAACTATGTACGACAGGAGAGAATTCAGGAGCACTGCCAATTTCCTTACTTAAATATATATATATGAATATATTAATAGGAAAGCGGACTGGCATATGATGAGAAATGGTTACCATCGCCTGTAGACTAAATAATATTTACCATTCCTTATATCGCCAATGTGCCATCAAACTTGCGAACTATTTAATATACGTTGTGGCTGTAGTTACAATCACTCACCATCCAATCGGAACACAAGAATACCAAGTACTGCTGTTTGGCAGCTCAAAATGTGATGAGTGGATGTTACCTACCCAGACGAGCTTGCACGAAGCCTTACCACAAATCACTTTATACCAAAGAGATATTTAGTTTATATATTCGTTCTGTATTGAATGTATGATTACACAGGATTCTTCGACCATCTTTAAAATTGCTGGTGTCCTGAAAGTAACTGCGGAATCTTTAGCAGAAGAGGAACCTCTGATGGCGTTCTCTCGTACAATAGTTCTGAATACCGATAACGGTTGTCACTATAAAATACGAAACGAACTTGTGTATTGGGACGAACCGACTGTGGAATATTCTAGTAACGCCTTCAAATCTGTTATGGTGAGTATCGAATTTTATTATTATTAGTATAATTAGATATTATTTAGGATTTAGGCTTCACTGCGACCATTCTTAAGGGATACTAGCAAACTGTACGGGATATATTATAGTGCACAAATGTGAGTCCAAATACAAGTGAGCACTGTTTTACTCTCATAATCCGATGGGACCGCAGTTCGATACGACCGGAGAGAGTTCAGGCGCAGTTGTAATTGCCTTCTAAGGCAAGGAAATGTAAACAGTGTAAATAAACTGCAAATGCTACTGAGAAGTTTTCTAAAGAAAATCCAATAATGTATTAATTATTATATATATATACATATTAATTATATATTTATCATAAGCTTACTACTCGGTGGTAGAGCTTTGTGCAAGCTCGTCTGGGTAGGTACCACCCACTCATCAGATATTCTACCGCAAAACAGCAGTACTTGGTATTGTTGTGTTCCGGCTTGAAGGGTGAGTGAGCCAGTGTAATTACAGGCACAAATGACATAACATCTTAGTTCCCAAGGTTGGTTGGCGCTTTGGCGATGTAAGCGATGGCTAATATTTCTTACAATGCCATTGTCTGTGGGCGTGGGTGACCACTTACCATCAGGTGGCACACATGCTCGTCCGCCAACCTATAAAGAAAAAAACAAAAAATATCAAACCCCAGGACATAATCACCTGGGGCCATTGATAAGGCACTCAATAAAAAAAATATTACAATTTGTCCGTGTGACAGTATTTGTACGTACGGTGAGCAAAACCATAAGTGTTGCCTGAAGTAACAATTAAATTTTTTTGTATGGCAATGACAGTATACATATAATATTTATACATCTGTGTATTTGCAAAAACTAATTTATAAATGTTGTGAAATTTATAAATGTTGTGACAGTTTTTTTAAAGATTTTATTGGTATTATAAAAAATGACCTTTATATATGATGTTAACATATAAAGAAAAAAAAAAGTTATTTCAAAAATCGTTATTTTTTTAATACTATTATTAATATACATATTAGGAACTAAATATCTTCGCCACAAGAAAATTTTATACATCTGTATGGTATGAATATTTCGAAACACAAAACTTGTTTTGTAATTATTCATTTTATAAACGAGTACAAATTAATCTCATAATTTAATTAATATATATATAAATATAACATTTTAGTAAATTTTAATCAGAGAATAAAAAAAATTCAAAGACAGCAAGTCATTCCCAACAATTAATCCGCCAATTATAAAACTGTTAACTGACCTACTTTATAATAAGTAATGATCAATTCAACCGATTTTCATTTCAAAATCATATGGATACAAAATATTGTAAATGATACAAACAATTACAAAAGTACAAACTATTTTATATACTTTATCTGTTATTGTCATGCCATGTGCACCGTCATGTTAAATTATTTCATTTAACTTATGTATTAGGCTTCCTGTACACCAAGCCGGAAAACAGTGAATACCAACCAACACGGTCGATGACGAATAGGCACCGAAGCAGGTCATACAGTGTGTAACAAAAACTCTGTCCGATCCGTGAAGTGGTTATTAGGTATAGGGGGTCGGTTCTATTTATGTAATAATTATTAAAATACTAAGCATAAAATTTACCCCGAATAAAATTTAATTAAATGACGGAAATTACATGGCAACACAGGCGTGGGCAACAGCGCTCGATAGCTCTTACCTATCGGGTATCTAAGACATGAGTTAATGAACTCAGTTGTCCATGTGCTTACCACCAACAGTGTCATTAAACACATATGTTATTTTTTATGGGTAATTTTTTTACCCATAAAAAATAATTTATTATTTTAAAAATGATTACAGTATAACCCCGATCATCCGAACCCTCAATTATCCGAACGATGACTAAGCTTATCCGAACATTGGTGCAAAAGATACATTGTTTGTTGAGACTTGGCAGCCCAAAAAAAAGTTACAGCCGTTCAATTAAAAATTGACGATTTTATAAAAAAATAACAAAAAGTATTCGGTTTTTTTCAGGTGTTGAAAATACACATATATATATATTTCAACGTTAATATGCATATCAAATTTTAATATATATATATATATATGTTTGTACTGTTTTTATGTAAATAGGTGTTGATTATGATCTCGTCCCAAAAAACCCACGTTTCGATTATCCGAACTTTTGATTATCCGAACTATTCTCAGTCCCAATTGGTTCGGATAATCGAGGTTCTACTGTACATAAATAGAACCAACTCACCTAACTAACAACCACTTCACGGATCGGACAGGGTTTTTGTTACACACTGTATACGATTTTTATTTACACTAACTTGCGTTGACGGCGTCATGTACATGAAGCCTTATTTTTAAAGCCTTAATTGTATTTCAAGGGGTCTGTTTTTATTTTACGTACAATTGCCAAGTTATACTCTACCCATACCTATATTTTAGGGTAAAACATTATATTACTGTTATTGTAGCCCTAATAGGGTCATAATTTGAAAGTAAAATAAATGGGTCGAGTGAATGTTGTCATATTTCAAAAACGGAATGATTTCACAACTGTTTCAGTTACTGCATCTTATACCTAGTAATATATTTTATTGTCTATAAAACGTATATTTTAATTGAAACATTTAATTTAGATAGTTTTCTTCAGATATTTCAGACAGGTAAAAAATTCTTGACATATACAATTATACATAATTATATTATTATAAAGTATAGAAAAAAAAATTAAGGTTATATCATTTTTGCAAAAATTACTCGTGTAGAAAGAATCTTGTTAATAAAACAAAAAAATGTATACTTAATAAAAATATTTTATTTGTCACTGAATTTAAAATGTGCAGACAAACATAAATGGCGTCATGAGATTACCTACAATTTGTATCACTCTCAAAAATAGTTACAAGTATTCGTTCATGAAATATTAAAATAATATATTCGTATCATGTTTTAATACAAAAAAAGACACATTTTTCATTTTTATTATCTCATTAACAAATATATAAGTTATGTAAATATTTTCTTGAAAGATCACATATACATTCACTTTAAATACAGAAGCACACAAAATAATGTGATTATTTACTGAAAACTACAATTATTACTTTGAACTTAAGGCAGTAAAAGACATCAAATACATCAATATTTGACTTGGCACTTTTTTAAACACGCTTAAAGTATGGGACGTGATACAAGTGGAACCTTTAACTTACTACTGTCGTATTACATTTAACCTAAACATATTTTACACAGTATCCATTGATTCTTCGTTAGTCAGTTCAGTCTCCATTTCCATTTCCTTCTCATCAATACCGCCTGCATACTTCAATCTTAGTTTCTCATAATGTAATTGTTCTTTAGATGATACTGAAGGTTTACATTTTGAAAGGGCAGCTCTGAAGTCATCGAATGATACAAATATCTCGCCTTCGAGAGTTCCATTTGCAATGTGGTTTGTTAAAGAATTCGTCGCCGCAGCTCGCACTAAACCAGACAAATCAGCTCCTGTGTAGCCTTCTGTTAAGTCTGCAATAACTTGTAAATCGACATCTGGTCCAAGTTGAGGTTTGGTTCCTGATTTTGTTAGCTTTTTTAGAATGTCGAACCTATCTTCAGTTGCAGGCATACCAACATACATTATCCTGTCTAGACGTCCAGGTCTCAAAACCGCTGGGTCAATAATATCAGGTCGATTCGATGCAGCTAAAACAAAAACTCCCTCGCGACTTTCTATTCCATCCATTTCCGTTAATAATTGATTGACTACTCTAGCAGCTCCATTATTATCGTGTGAACTTCTTCTCGGACATAAAGCGTCAAATTCGTCGAAAAATATTACACAAGGAGCAGAATTACGGGCGCGCCTGAAACATGTGCGAACTGCACGTTCACTCTCACCCACATACATATTTAATAACTCTGGCCCTTTTACGGAAATGAAGTTGACACCAGCCTCATTTGCAACGGCTTTTGCTAGCAACGTTTTACCACAACCTGGAGGTCCACATAACAATACACCACTGGGTGCAGACAGCCCAAGTTTCTTTAACTGTTCTGGATATTTCACAGGAGCTAATACAGCTAGCTGTAAATCTTTCCGGACTTGATTTAATGAACCCACATCATCCCATGTAACATCAGGTACTGTAACTATACCCTCTCTAACAGCACACGGTTTCGTTGTTTTCAGAGCTTTTAAAAAATCGTCATATCTAATAGCAAGCCCAATTAACTCTTCTGGAGTATAAGGTACGTTATTTTCAAGAAGACATAAAACTTCATCCACTGGGTCGAGGGGTTTACTTATGGGCTCGTCCACAATATGATTAGTTAATTCACTTCCATTTTCATTACTTTCCTGTGATGTTACTTCAGGGGAATCTGTTTTTGGTGGTGGTTCTGTGCTATTTTCTCCAGGCTCATCTGGTTCTTTTACAGATTCCTCACTGCTGCCATCACCATTGGGTATAACATTCTCAACTTCATTATTAATTTTTGTTTCATCAGCTTTTTTTAAAGTCTCTAATTTATTTTTTAAACGAATCTCAGTAAATATTCTTTTAACGGCATATGTACTAGCTTTGTTTACGAGAGCTTGCAAATCAGCACCCACAAACCCTGGAGTGATTTGAGCAAGAGCACTCATATCTACATCATCTGCTAAGGCTAAATTTTTACAAAGAATTGATAAAATTTCTTTTCTAGCTTTTAATGATGGAATTCCTAAAGTAATTTCTTGTTCTAATCGACCAGCTCTTCGTAAGGCAGGATCTAAAGCATCTGGATTATTTGTTGCAGCAAGTATCAAGACAGAGGCAATATTTTCATTCAAACTATCTAAGCTTGCCAATAACTGGGCAACCATCCTCTTTTCCATATCTTTTTGAGCATGGATTCTATTACCACATACTGCATCTATTTCATCAATGAATAACACACAGGGCGCAACCAATACAGCTCTCTCAAATAACTCCCTTATCCTTTCCTCTGACTCGCCAGACACTCCACCAACTAATTCAGTACCAGTAACAGCTATAAGGGGTAACTGAAGTTTACCGGCTATTGCATGAGCTATTAATGTCTTTCCAGTACCTGGAGGGCCATGTAGTAACGCACCTCGAGGTGATTTTATTCCTAATTGAGTGTAAACTTCAGGATGCTTCATATGTAGGACAAGATCACAGATTTGTGTAATTAAGTCTGATATACCTCCAACATCTTCAAAGCTAACCTTAACATTTTTAACAGATCCAAATTCGGCCTTTTTCTTTGGTGGTGCATTTTTATTTGAGTCTAGTTTTCGCTTTTTATCCATTGTATTTAGAATTTGTTGTGGTCTCACTATACTTTCGACAGTTGTGCTATTCGCGTTTCTAGACGGTATATGTGGCGTAATTGTTATTTGATCATTGATTTTCGGTATTTTTGGCGCGGCACTGCCATCCTCATCACTACTTAGTATATCAATGGGTTCACCTGACTTATCAGTTGCTCTGCGGGAGGCCGGCGCTCGTTTTTTATCCTGCATCTTGTACATTGCTAATAAACGATCATTAAGCGCACTATTGTTTTCGTCTAACAATTCCAAGTCCGATTCTTCTTCTGAACCTTCAGACGTTGACGCACCGTCCAAACCGTAGCTTTGTAACACTACTTTATAAGCACTTTCGACCATTTGACAAAAAGCGTTGTCGCTTCTGTTGCTGTATTCGCGATAGCGCTCTTTTAGAGAACGCGCCATTTGACTAACATCGACAAATGTCTTGTCCACGTTTTCAGCCAGATAATTTTTGACCCGTGAAACAATAACCGGGTCATTTAAAGTTTTTTGCCTTGTTTGATGTTTCTTCATGTCTTAAGACTGCTTAAAAATTATGTTCAAAAATAATTTTACACTGACTTCGTCGCAGATTGCAATGTTTGACAGCGGCGTCGCCGAAATCCGAATCAATGGATTTATTGCCATATACAAAAATATAATTTTTTTTATAAAGCTATCCATTCACAATATTCTTAAATCAATAATGTCATAAGCAGGAGACATAAATTGTTAAAAAAATGTTTCAGATTCCAAGAAAAACGTTAAACCTTAGGTTTGAGTCAATCCCTGATGATAATATTAAAAAGCGGCTTATTTCGGTTTTTATGATGCTGACGAAACTGGAAGCAAAACCAAGCGAAAGGTATGATTATAAAGCTGTATACATACATATTCATATTGTTTTTAAGCCTAATAATAACCTAATACATAATTGTTTTAATACTTCTAAATAAACCGAAAATTTATTTCAGGTGTTTGGAATTAGAGAATTGGCATTTTCAACATGCGTTGGAATACTTCATAAAACTCGAAAGATTAGACAGCATTCAAATATTACACAATTAATCTTTTAAGTAAAAACAAATGCTTCTTAGCTATAGAAGTATTATAGAAGGAAAATGGGTTCATAAAAAAAAACAAAACGTTGTACTTGTAATAATTTCAATTAAAAATAAACTGCTAGAAATGAAAACCATGGTTTTACTCTTTTTATTTATAAAATCCAATATTTAAACTAAGATCATGATTTACACAATCATTTCAAGATGTCTAGCGTATTCAATAGTTTGTTCTGCAAGTTCAGATGATGGGAAAACACCAGCTGCAGCCGCACAGGTTTCTTCAGAAGCATTGAAGTGATAACAATTATCAGCACCAAGTACCCAGTTGCGCTAAAAGTGTAATAAATGACTAAAGTATTAATTTGATTTATCATCACATATTATTAATAAGATGAAATTAAAACACCCAGAAAATAGAGAAAATTTATCATTCACAGCATGACCTGAAAAAGCCTATTTTCATGTTCAATGTTCTAAGGTTTTCTATAAAGCTATTTTACTATTTCTAGAGATCCATTCTCCTTTGTTTTATTACCTTCTTCCCATATTCCAAAACAGCCTGTTGAGAAGGTAAGTTCAGTCGTCTCGCTGCCTCTGTGCATGATATACACAAATAAGCCTTTTCAATACAAGCAGCTATTTCTCCTCGAACTGTATCAAGAAGCGTGTCCATGAAAAGTGTGTAACTTTCAGCTGGAACATTGTCCTGAAATCAGATTAAAATATAAGATAATTATTATGAATGGATAGATGGTAATTTATGAAAGAGGGCTGAATTTTTTTTTTTTTTAATGTATATTTCACAACAAAAATAAATCATACCTTAGCCAAAAAAATCTTATTATAGCTTCCTTCCATCAGATATTGTTCCAAAGCTAATGGATGTCTTACATATGGATCTGCTCTAATTACGTCAACTGAGAGACGTTCCAGTTCTGTGTGGAACTCAGCTACTCTGTTCTGAGATAGTAGGAACAGCAAGTTAAGACCCAACAATTGGTACATAAATGCTGATTCTGGTAGATGGTCTCTGAAATATATAAAATATATTTATTTGTACTAAGAATGTATGACGAATGATAGCTACAAAATGTCACCAATGCAATAAATTATAACACAACATTTTTATATTGGTTTGTGCAAATCAGTCACAAGAATGTATCCTGTTGAACTAGAAATACTCAGGGTAAATGTTTAGGATTTAATATGTAAGCTTGTATTTGTTTTGATTTTGATATTTTTGTATACATAGAAAGCGAGTCAAAATCAAAGAAAATGCTTATGTTCACATTGTTCAATTATCAAATGAGTTTATCTTTTGGCTAACAATTTGTTATGCACATCTTTTGTTTAAGAATATTTCATATTCATGATAGGAATATACTTACTTATAATCAAAATAGTAACATTTTAGTTGTGACATATATCTTTCAAAGGCTTTAACATCTTTAGCAGCTACAGCCCACTGGGCACCAATTTCCAAAACATCACGAGCCAATATCAATTCTTTTTGATTTGCCGCGGTATTGTTACTAGGTAAGAAAGTAAGTTGTGTTAGTGCTATCTGAAATTTATAATATATTATTTTAATAAAAAACAATTAAATATCGATAAATTTATACAATATTTGGCAAGTCACGCTCCGTACCTTTATTTTATTTAGTAGTTCGCCACATTTGTCTAGCTTGCGAGGTTTCTTAGCCCACTCTGTTTTCAGATTTTGATACAAAGAAGCTACATCTTTTACAGAAGCCATTTTAGCGTTTATTTCAAGAATAATTTTAGAATACCGATCCTTATTCACATAAATGGTTTACTATTGTAGTATGATAGCTTTAGACATAAATGTTCAGTGCTCAAGCAAGCAAGTCATTGCTTGTCAAAAAATGTTATTGGTTGACACTTGACAGTTGACACAGAGTGTACATTACTTTTCATAGACATCAATATTTACTAAACATTTTTTTGAATTATATAAAAACAAATTATCAAATTACATATAAGGTAATCATTAATTATAATATATATATATATATATATATGTATATATATACATACATATATATATATACATACATACATATATATATATATATATACATACATATATTTTAACATAAATCAATTAAAATATACGTTTTAATCAAAATGATAAGTTACAATGTTATAAAACTATATTGCAATCACCGTAAATCAAATTAATAATTTCTCGTGATCTTTGGAAAAAAGTGTACTATCGCTTGCATCAGCTAAAAGGTAAAAGGTAGGTATGCAATCGGTTGTTATATAAGATAGCAAGTTTCTCAAGTCTTTTCATTTACAAGTTACAACACATAAAGTTAATAATTTATTGTGTAACTACCTATCAAAATATTTATTAGTAATTACCTGTCCCTGAACTCCACGAATAGAAGTTTTTGAACTTTTTTGTAGTGCAAAAATGTATTTCGACTTACTAAGGTTTCATTACAATTGGATGAATGGTAAAAACGATAATTTTACTTTAAATTTTTTATATTGATTTTTTTTTTCAAATATTTATTTATATTTGTAAAACGAAAACCCATTTAAAACCATTGCTCTTTTTATTTTTCGATTTGAATTATGTATCAGCTTTTCATTATAATCCTCTGATGTTTTATATTTTGTTGAACAACTTTTACCATTTAAATATTGCTTTGCTTGCTATCACAATTAAAGTTAGGAAGCAAATAATAATCACTCAAATCGCGTTAATTACACCAAGTTTATGAACTTTTTGAATTACACATAAAATGAATGATTAGGTGTAGCAACGAAAGTGCTATAAAGGCAACATTTTGTGCCATTTTAAGTAAAGCTAGTAACAACAAATAGCAACTTTATTACTTTACTGTCATTCAGTTGTCAAGATTTTCTTCATCAGGCGATGTCTTGTTCGCCGTTGATTATTCAATAATGGATAAAAAGATTTTTAGCGATAAATATGATTTGAATACGTGCGGGTTTGTTTTTAAATAAATTAAAATATGAGATCTAATTATGAGTTCACCGTCGGCCGTGGTGTGCCGTGAGATATTTGATGAGAACAGTCAGCCATCTGCAGAAGGTTTGTATTGTTTGTATTTTTTATATTTTTTTAATAGTATAAGATTTTTTAAATATTTATAATTATATATTAAGATATTTGTAATTATATTTAATATTTCAAAAACTTCAATGAATTTATTCTTAGTGAGCTATTACTTATTCGCTAAATTTACGTATTTTTAATTTAAAATTTTGTCGCGATATTGTTAATATATTATGTATTACTGAGATTACTCACTACTGAAATATTATTAATGCTCTTTTACTTATGGAAAATAATTACAAATATATAATTATATATTAATAACAGCCTGAAAAACGCAAGTAAAATTATTAATGATATTGTATTATTTTTCTATAGAAATATCAGACTATGCCTGCCAGCTGGGCATTGATCCTGAGAGTGAGAGCCATCTCTTACCACTGGCTCGGGATGGTCTCATGCAAGCATTGCCAGCACCATGGAAGGCATAGTAAGTACAACTTTGATTCATATAGTATTTTTTGAGTTTTTTAGAACTCCGGGAACATAGCTAAAATAAAATTTATGAGAGTTCAATGAAAAGTTTATTATTATTTTATACTGATATATTTTATAATAAAAATCATGAAAATTTTAGCTACATGATGTTCCTCATTTGAGGCATTCACTTTCTAAATGATATTATAATATTTTTCTCACTTATACCACCTTTAACAATCATGTCTACCTTTACAGCATCTCAAGTAGAATATATATTAGAGATAATTAATTAACACGGGTATACAACCTCATTTATAAGAATGACAATAATACACAACATGATTAACGCTTTATAGGTTGTCAGTTGGTAGACGTCAAGTTGTGAAAATATAAGACGGGAAATATAAAGATTAGTTTAATGATTTGTTGTTGGATTAATGGTGTATCTGTCAGTAGTGTGTGTGATCGTTTGTCGTGTGACACACTTAGTCTCTTGCTTTTGTGACAGCGCCAGCGCCGGACGTGCGTACTGACTGATCTTATAAAATTAACATGTCGAACAATAATGGTGATCATTGGCTATCCATTTGAATCAACGACATATATTTATTCTTTTTGTTAAAAAAAAATGCAACGATGAAGTAGAAGCAGTTGGTTCGGACATGTATACTAACCTTACTAGCATAAAAAAACTATTACACATAAGGTGTGGTGATCTACTAACATAAAACTATAATAAAACGCACACATTAGCCTTGGTATTAGAAATAAAAATGTTATGATGTCAAATGTAATTGTGTTTTTAACTTTAATTAATGTTGCACATGACATTCACTATGCATGTTTCATGTTTGATATAGAATAGAATTCCTGGTTATATAAAGTTTAAACTTGTATACAAATATATAAAATAATATAGTCTTTATTTGTAAGTAAATAGAATCCTAAAAATTTAGAGAATAAGTAAATTTTGTAAATGTTTAAAGTATCAAACTACATCAAAGATATCTGGTGTCTGTGTGACTTTTAGCCAAGTTCTCCTCCAACTGTTACTATTGGACTCGATCTGTCGCCACTAGTCTAGCAAGGTCCTATGTAGGCAGCACCCTTCTTTGATGTTATCTGACTCTGGGGTACCAATGCGTTACTGGTTTATCAATGTTGCTTGTATCTGCTTATATACTTTGCGATTAGATTATATGGATTTTTACTAATAATAATAATAATTCGAATATTCAATTGCATATAAGAACTAGTATTCGTCATCTGCTTGATTTATGTTTATAATTCGTGTACTGCCCAGTGATTGCTCTTCTCTAGTTAAAATTTGGTACATGGTTATCAAACCAAACAGTTCATAACATTCTTCTCACTGAAAGAATTGTTTTTGACCAGCACCTATATATATCAATTCAAATTTTAACTTTACTTTTTATTTTATTGATAAAATATGTGGCTCATATATTATATTTTTTATTTTTAATTAAATTCGATATCGAACTTGAAATGGAAAAAACTTCTGGTGGTCTTCTTGGTAGGATCGACATTATTAACTATTGCTTTATTGTATTGTAGTGACAGTTTAAAAATACTGGTAAAGACCTACATGAATAAAGGATATTTTGATTTAGTATTGGTTTTCACTGCTAAGCTAATGAGGCTTATTAATAACTACTAAAACGCGTATCTTCGCCAACTTGGAGTTCATTGTTTGACGATAATTTATCAAAATCTGCCATTTGAACATACATAATGTTTATTTGATATAATCTATATAAATTATTGAAATGGTTGGTAATTCGCAAATTGCTATATTAACTTAAAACGAAAATTATTTTTATTTATTGGTATGGATAAGCTTAAAATAGTGGACAAAAAAGATACTTTACTTTATACTTTATTGTACAACAGTTTTTTTTTTTTTTACAAAATGTGGATATGTCCTAAATATACAGCATACAACTTTCCTTATCGCTACATAGCGATCTCTTAAAGTACTTAAAGTTCCAGATACGTACTTAAAGTTGCTATAACTTTTTATAGAATCGACCGATTTTAATGAAATAAAGACTAACCTACCATTAAACAGTTATTAAAAATAACAGACAGACACTTCAATTTTATTTATTTGTTTAGATTAATACGTTTAATTACTTGAAAACTTCAATAAAATAAAGTAAATATATTAGCAAAAAGTTGATGTGTATCTATCCCCTATAAATCTATACTAATAAATGAAAATACTTTGTTTTTGTAATGCCTAATTAACAAAACTACTAACTATGTACATTAAATGTATATGCCGCGCGTTTCGACGAAGTTTTTAATATTTAATACTTTTACATAAGTGGTTGAGCTTCGCAGTTAAACTTCACTTTAAATTTAGATTATAGACGTGACAAGCGAGATTTTAATGTTTTGTAAATATGTATATGTAAATAACGTGCCATTTTGTCTAAATGAAAAGCGTTTTTGTTGAGTATTCGATAAGTTTTAAGGTTCAGTAAAATTGTTAAAAAAAATTTGACATTAAAATTGAAAACATAAATAAATTGGTCACACTGTTCGGTTGGCTACGTTGCTTTGTTGTTACAATCGAGGAAAAATTGCTTGGCAACTTCTATATATTATGCTCTTATCCTTACAGTGTGAATCTACTTCTACTAGATCAATATATTGGTATAGATTTTTGTAAAAACTTCTGATGCAAATCTCGATTATTGGCATAGTAAATTGAGGTAAATCAATTATTGAAAATTACTCTTAACATTGATATTATTTTCGATTACTAACAGTCTGTGACGTCATTTTATCCTGTAACGCAATTCAGTGCATTGTACTTTATGAGAAGTTATGGAATAAATGAGAAGTTAGTTAAATGGATTGTCTCGAAAAAGATTGAAATCTACTGCTCTATATACGAATATTATACATACGGTAAGGGTCTCGATTTATAAGCATCTAGGGTCGAATACCTCCGACGCGCATTCGTAAGCACTAATTTAGCATTCTTCCCCGAATTTCCGAATCAGTAAATTATTACACGGTACCGAAACGGTATTGATTGTAATTGCGATCGATAATTTTCTTTAATGTCTAAATTATATAATATATTTTATTGTATCCGCTGTACGACACATATTTCATAGTCATACAATAAGCACGTCAGGTAAAAACAATATTGCGTCGTAGCGTGAACAGTAGTGATTTTTTGTAGAAATCACTTCATTACTCACCCGTGAGACATTTAAAACCGACTTATGGTTAGCCCAGCAGTGGGACATTCACAGGCTGTTACTTTATTTTATTTATTAAGGGACTCCAACAGAAGTACACATAAAAATACAAAGGATACAAGCTTATACACAACGTTTAAATGTAAAGTAAAGTAAAGTAAATTACCCCCAATTACTGGAGAACACAACATGCACTAGAATAGTGCTAGAATAGTGCATGTTGTGTTCTCCAGTAATTGGGGGTAACTTACTTTACTTTACTTTATGGTGATACTATTTCGATGCGTGTATTCTTGAAATGCTATAATTTTTCTTCTGACATTTCACCACCGTCTTTTACGGTGAGTTTGTTCTTACAGAAATGAGTCGCTTTTATCTCGATGTATAACACGTCACGTACTTTTTGGCTTTAGAACATCCTAAATGTGTTCCGGCCGTTTGCTTTATTCTAGCTACTTAAAATGGTTTTAGACGTGTTTGCCCGAACTTTGTTGAAAAGTACCAATTATAACTTTGAACTCACTGTGTGATCAGTACTCACTAATCATATGAAGCAAAACTTCATAAACCGTTTTATCCAATTATCGAGTTCATTCAATCAAAGCAGCAGTAAAAACTAGTAATACTATATATATGTGTGAAATGTACTGATTAAGCACTTTTATTTGATGCTTAACAGTGCACATTTCCCAATATATATTTTTAACCACAGGACCTTATGTCCGCTAGAGGGTGATATTGAATTTAGACTAACACCGCATACCTCCAACAACCAGCAGACGATCAAGACGCTTCTAATGATAACTAATTTATCCAATTATGCTTAGTAGTTTAGAACTTATGCGGGTACACACTTATACCGGCTGGAATTATATAGGTCGCTTCCGTAGTCGGTTAGTAAATATGAACTTAAAATATTAAGCAAATAATTCATTCTCAAGCTAATATACCTGTTTCAGAATTGGACTATTCTGTTCTCTCTCATAAATAGCAAAGTGTATCAAAAACAAAATCTGAAATTATCCCAGCATACCTTAATTCGAATATATGCTAGGATTTAATGTAAAGCATAATATTATATAACACGCACGGTACATACTCGTACTTACACCATAATCAATGTTACACTAACAGAGTTCTGATTTCTTCCTTCCTTGGTATACCATTTTATTCGAGGGGCATTAGAATAATATTTTTTTGTTGTAACCCGTAAATTCATTATGAAGTTTTTTTTTGGTGCGGGCATAAATACACGCTAATCTTGATCATTAGTTGTCGCCCTCCAAGCTTTGTTAGGAATAAATTAAAATAATTAAAGTTGAGTGAATCGCGATTTTTTATGATGATAATAGAACGCTACCATACCGCTTTATATTCGAAGCGTGCATTAGATATAAAATAACATTTATACATCGATTTATAATAGTATAAGAACATGAAATTCGCGTTTGGTACGTCAATAGTCTTAATTTAAAGCGGGCGAAATGTGCTAAGCACAGCTACTTATATAGTACTAGCTGTGCCCCGCGGCTTCACCCGCGTATAATTAATAAAAATATATAAATTATTTTATCACTATAATAACACACACACACACGCACGCACGCACGCACGCACGCACGCACGCACGCACGCACGCACACACACACACACGCACGCACGCACGCACGCACACACACACACACACACACGCACGCACGCACGCACACACACACACACACGCACGCACGCACGCACGCGCGCACACACACACACACACACACACACACACACACACACACACACACACAAAACACACGCACGCACGCGAGCACGCACGTACGCACGATTATTTACCATGTTTAATATGTACAGACGGAACCAATAGATTTATATAATGGTATAGATTATTATATACAAAAACCTTTTTCGAAACGCGCTGCATCTTCTGATATAAGTTTTTTGTATAATGGTTAAGTAGTTTTTTCAGTTAAGCATTACAAAAATGCCCTCCCCCCATTTAATATTATGACTATTATATTTAAATATATTATTATGATATATCTGTTGTCTTGTTTCAATTCGCTATTGACAGAGGTATCTAGCATGGATCCTTACACGTCGCCCCTGTCTGTTTCGTTCTGTCAATACAATCTAATTAAAGACATTAAAGTGAAACCATAGACAACTAATTACTTTTTAATGATTTGATATATTTCTAACATAGATTAATTAAAAGATCAATTTAACAGTTTCGACGAGAAGCTTCAAACCCATTATTATTACAATGAAGATACAAAGAAGACCCAGTGGGAGCATCCCCTAGATCACGTATACAGAGAACTGGTGAAGAAGGCTCGAGATGCATCCGTGCAAGATGACACTTGTGCCTCGGTACAGGTATGTATGTAAGAACATATTTTATGTTATTATAGCTATTTTACAATTAAATACCTCTTATTATGTTTATATTGACGTTGATCAATGAAAAGTATTTTATTGTATCGAATAATGATATATATCTTTGAATTCATTATGATTCAAAATTCGAATACGATTTTTTTCTTTTATTATATTTTTTTAGATAACACGAAATAATATATAATGTTATTAATTATACAGCATTATCAAATTATACAGGAACTTCTTACCTCTGAAGAGAATACTAAACATCTGGAACGCGTTGAAACCAAAGTGGAAAGTGAAGATGAGGACTTAAGCACAGACAGCGAACAACACGCTTCAGATGTTAAAGACCATACCACTTTGGTGGCCGGAAATAGACGTCTAACGCCATTAGGACGGCCACCGCTTGCGCCCCTTTCTAGACTGGATAAGAAACTAAGTGATCTCAGAATTTCGCCCTTAAGACGAAGCGTTGAGAGCCCGATATCGCCTAAACCAAGTCTCGTGAGAAATACTTCAGACAGAGATATATTAAGTCGACCAACATTTGAAAGGCCTAAGATGTTATTTAAACAGCAATCAGAAATTATTGACCTGAAAATGCATGTTCTAACCAGTCCAGAAGAGGAGAATTTCAGTCCATTGTTAGCTTCAGCCAAAGCTGACAAAGGTTTACCTTTGACTGGTACGTGTTTTTTCGTACCATTATATCTTAAAAATGTTTGTATTATCATATTGAAATACGTTGTAATAAATAAATAGTCAAAAAAATTGTAATCTTATTGAATACTAAAATGATGTAATAATATTAAGTTTCCTTTAATAAGTGATAATTTACGTCCTTTTATAGGTAAAGGCAGTATGTTCTTCAAGATATCGCGCTCCAATCTCCCCAGTCCAGACACAGAGAAATCTCTTCAACTCGATTCAGTTACTAAAAGTGATCCACCGAAAGGCATCCTCAGGGAGAAGTCTTCTGATCTTTTTCATAGGAAGATTGAGAGCTTAGTGCTGGGGAAATCGAAACAGACTCCAAGCTTTGAAGAGGACAAGAAAAGTGTGAGGTGTGTAAACTATTCATTTCTGAATATAATTCAATTTTGCTGTTTTTGTAGCAAATTGTCATATGAAATTTTGAAAAGATGGTAGAAGTCTTATATAAAACAGTAAAAAATCTTTAAAGCACTTTTTACTCGTTGCGATAAAGTCTAGCGATTAAAGAATTCATCGAATAATTTGGTGAAAAACTACACTGTAATTGAAATTGATTGAAAGTTGGTATTTACTAAATTGCTAAATGATTTATAATTACTCCTTACGTATTCTGGTTTGAAAGTGAGTGTGTCAGATTTATTTAACAAGCAAGTATGCAACAGCTTATATTCCCTATTATATAGCAATGTCATTGTTTATGGCCGGACCAGATCAATAACAATTAAATGATTTTTTCACCTACAAACCATTCCTTAATGTAAAATGAGGCTGTGAATGTTAGTCATTTACCACTATTTTGAAATTTTGAGAAAGTTATGAATAGATCAGTGTGTGCAGTTCACAAGAAAAAATCAAATATTTTTTTTGCAGATTCAAACTGGAAAACTTGCCTGATCCAACCATTAGCCCGGGCTCGAATAGTTCATCGGAACAAAACGACGCACAGAGTTCTATCATTAGCGTAGCACCCACAGTTCCATCGCCTATCATCCCATCATCACCGATAATGGTATCTCCTATCACACCTATGACATTAGCACCGATCACACAAACAGTTAATACATTATCCCCGTTAGTATCGAGACCCCCATTACCTCCTCGTGTGATAGAAAGTCCGAGAGAACCAAAGAGCGTCTCGAATTCAGAGAGAGATTCTGTAGGTAAGTCAATAGCGAATATAAAACATATTATATATTAAATATATACTTTAGATGTACTTGTGCAGGGCTTTGTGCAAGCCCGACTAAATAGGTACCACCATTTTCTCATTATTTATTATACTTCAGCCTATTTCAGACGTAAGCGACCTTCTATATAGACATTACAACTTCCAACATCAATGAGTTACCAAAATAATGTAGATCCTTTATTTGGTAAGTCATCGATGTTATAAAGAGTCGTTTATATTACAATGCGAATGTTGTCAATAGGCAGAATTGATCAATCAGTGGAATTAAGTTTTTTTTTTCATTAATAATCTTAAGTATGTATAATATAGTGTTACCTTGTTTAGAAAATTGCTCACCCTCAATTGACATACTTTACAATGACGATACTTTGAAAGCTGCTATATGTATTCAATGTTCGGAATCTATTTTTTTTCAGACAGTGAAAGTTTAAATCGTGGAATGTCACCACGACGGCGCCTTGTAAAGCCTCCGCCAGGTGACTACATCAAACCAGAGCTATTCCAGAAGAATTTCCAAAAAATATCCGAGTTAGTGCGTCGAACAGACATAGAACCTACGTCAGTGACCTTGGAGGAACCCGTTTCTGACAAAGAATCGAGGCCAAGGTAAGTTTTATAGCAAAATTGTAATAAATTATTGCAAACAGTATCACTTAACGTTTATCTCATGTTCTATGATCAAATTATTATTAATGTCGTTTTATTTCTTTAACTTGTTGCTATAGGTCTCCTATGATACCTCTAAAAAGTAAAATTTCTATAAACTTGATGGAGAGCATCGAATCTGAAACATCGATTGATTCGCCTGACAGAGAATTTGCTAATTTAGATCTCAACGACTTAGATGATTCGAATACACAAAACAAACAAGAAATTCCCGACGATATCAAAGACAAAGAAAAAAGTCCACGTACCGACGAAAGTTCACAAGAAGGAACACATTCCAAAGGAACAGATTCAGTTCAAAGATCACGAGACATTCCAATACCTCAAATAAAAGTTCCTAAATTGGATTTCACTCCAAAACAAGCCAAATTTACACATTCCGATTCAGAAGATTCCAGAAAAACGGTTATGGACGATGAATCTAAAAGCAGCGTTAGATCAAATAGTATAGATATACCCAAAGATGTTAAGACTCAACTTAAATTATCGCCTACCCCTAGCTTAGGATCAGATAGGTCACCTAGATTAGAATTCACTAAAAATTGGTCGAGTCCGTTATCAACATTTAAACCATTAACTAAACTTATGCCAGCGCCTTTAAAATCATCAGATTCATCATCTAGTTTAGGTAAAGGTCTTACTAGTCCTAGATTAGATGGAGTAATACTATCTCAAGGGAAATCTAGTTCGGATAACGTAGTGGTAGTTTATCAATTCGAAACTCAAGAAGAAAGTCCAAAACCTATAAAGTCTCCGCTTATACCAGATATGGGAATGAGAGAAATGTTTGAAAGGAATAAGCAAGATGAAAGGAGAAGGCTAGAGTTATCGTTGCAGAAAGATTTGGAGATAATACGAATGGAGTTTTCGGCAAAGGAAAAGAGATTAAGAGCAGAACTGCAAGAGGACTTAAAAGAAGCCGAGGAGAAGTTTTTGAATGAGAAGAAAATACGATTATCGGAACAAGCGGATAGACATCGACGGGAAATGGAAGATGTAAGCACATTTAATAGTAAAATATCATTATTACTTTGGATGTCATTTAGACAACACACTTTTGACTTCCGTTCTGTCGCGTTATATATAAAATTAAAGTTATCTTTAAAAAATGATAAACATCAAAATATATATGTAGAGGAAATGAGGCCTTTCTATTTTGAAGTCGGTTAATAAGAAAAAAAAAATAGTTTTTATTTCAATGTAAACTTCTAAATTTTGGTACCTTCGGTAGTCTTAGTAGTTTTCCATTTGTAGGCATTAGCGGAAGCTGAACGCATTCAAACACAAGACATGCAGAATAAATTGAAAGAATTAGAGAGGAGATACCGAAGCGATGTCGAAGCGGCCGAGAAGCAACACGATAACAGCATGGCGAAATTGAGAAATGATTACAAGATGAAATACAGTGAACTACGTGAACAATTGGAAATAGGTGAGATACTTGATATCGACTATATTGTAATTTTTTTTTTTTTTTTTTTTTTTTTTTTTTAATTTTATAGGTTGACGTGCGAGCATTTAGGCCATCTGATGGTATGTGGTCACCAACGCCCATAGACATTGGCAGTGTAAGAAATGTTAATCATCACTCACATTGCCAACGCGCCACCAACCTTGGGAACTAAGATGTTATGTCCCTTGTGCCTGTAATTACACTGGCTCACTCGCCCTTCAAACCGGAACACAACAGTACCAAGTACTGCTGTTTTGCGGTAGAATATCTGATGAGTGGGTGGTACCTACCCAGACGAGCTTGCACAAAGCTCTACCACCAAGTATTCTGTATTGTAATTCTATATTGTAAATTACTATTACGGAAACGTTTTAAATACTGGAATTAAATTTATATAGTAAATAAGTAAGTTGGTTCTTGTACCAATGCTAAAAAAAATGTTAAAATTATGTTATTATTTACTGATCTTAATATAAATTAGGATATTTTTATTACAAAAATAGCCAATTTAACCTCTTTAGTTAGATTTATTTTAATTCACTTTGACATTCAAGTCTACAAACTTTTGTATTTATTAAAATATAATAGTTAATTAATTACTTATTACAAGTATATATAAAATATTATAATATAAAATAACGAGGAAATATAATTATATCTTGCAGATAACGAACGTGCGCTCACGGAGGTTCACAGCCAACTACAAATGAATTTAAATAGAGAGAGATCTCGTATGATAGAAGAAAATAGAGCCACAATAGAGACATTAAGGGAGGAGCACACGTCTCGAGTTACTGAACTGCGACATGATTACAGAGCAGAGGTAGATACGTATTTTTAATTTATATTTTGTATTATTTTATATAAATTGTAGCGACATCTATCTCGCCACATACGAAAACTAAAAACTGACGTATCCTAAAGATACGTTGATATTAAAGTTATCCGAGCGATTGAACATAAATACAAGACCCGACAACAACCGTCGGGCGGTAGCCCACCAGACCAACATCCGCCTGGTCGGAGGATCCTCTCTTTTCAATGGTGGATGAGACACTTTACACCCTGTTCCTCCCCAACGTCAAACTGGTGACCCCGACGTAAATCTAAATATTAACTTATCAATAAATTATTATATATTTTTTTAAAGTTCAATTATTCAATGGTTTCTGCTAGAAATAATTGCAAGAATTGCATGTGATACATAAAAAGAGTTTTCATCACAATCGAGTAGGATATAGATTACGTATTAGATCAGCTAAAATTTTACTAGGTGGTAGGGCTCCGGGCGAGCCCGTCTGAATAGGTACCATCCACCCATCAGATATTCTACCGCTAAATAGCATACTCAGTATTGTTGTGGCTTAAAGGTTTTGTGAGCCAGTGTAATTATAGGTACAAGGGACATAACATCTTCGCTCCAAGGTCGGCGGTGCATTGGCGACGTAACGAATGGTAAATATTACTTACGTCGCCAATGTCCACTGGCGGTGCAATCAACGTCAGGGTGCAATGTACGCGCGCAGGTGGAGCGCCTGCGCGCGCAGCACGCGTGCCACGTGGAGGAGCTGCGCGCGCGGCTGGCGGGCGAGCGCGCGGCGCGGGCGGCGGACGAGCGCGCGCTGGCCGACAAGTACCGCTGCCTCAAGGAGAAGTACGCGCGCCTCAAGCACGACGTCAAGGTCGACCGCCGATACGAGATACTATACGTTCGCTTTTATCATAATACACGTGTTTACTCGCTATATTTATGATGTGCAAATATTGTAACTAATAATAACTATTAAATTAAATATTAAAAGGTATTATAATACATTGTAAATGTAAAAATCACAATATATATTTTATATTTTACTGCAATCTAGTTCTCTTATACTTATCACGTGTGCGATGTAAAGATAATCGGAAATTTAGAAATGCTATTCAGTTTTTGAGTCTTTTCTGTATAATCTTTTTGTCCGGAGGTAATAAAAAATTGTGACATTGGTATTTTTATCTCAGTTTGATATATAAAACCATAGCTTCTTACATTACAACTCGTAATTTATTTGTCTATAACCTAATATAATAGAGCTTGGAAGTTTGAAAATATAATTCTCATTTTTAATAAAGTATTGTACACCGCAGTGGTCTAATATTAATATCTCTCCGCGGTTTACGTTCCCCCCTGGTTGCAAAGTCGAGCTCTATGAGATATAAATAACACGATATTACCAACTTATTATATCATTACTTACAATTATTTATATTATTATTAATTTCAATTGAAATTGTAATATATATAATTATCAATGACAGATTCATTATATATTATGTAAATAACGTGTTCATAATTAGTATTTTTTTTTATTCAATTAAGAGATATAATATATTTGGGGAAGATAGTTGATAATGTGTAAACCTGAAGATCATTACAAACGAATTAGATATTCTCTTACTATCAATGATTTATGGGATTGTTTATATTCTGTGTCATTTGAAAGTACCGCGACGATTAATGTATACGAAATAACGTTGAAATAAATTTCTTAAGTATTAATCTGAATTATTTATATATTTAGATGTCGATAGAGCGACGTAACAAACGACGTGAAATGAGCATGACAACGGGTTCTGAAACTGAGAAATCCAATTCACACAAAGCCAATCCATCGTTAGAAAGGTATGTTTTTTTTAAAAATATTAACATATTTAGTTTTTAATAAGAATCAGCTGTAAAATGTTTGATATGTTCACTAAATTTGATTTCTTGGCTGGCTAAACAGCAATAATTCGTGTTGTTTTGATTTTGTTTGATGATCTGTGAGCCAGTATAACTGCAGACACAAAGGATGTATTGAATGCCATGTATGGTGAATGGGTAATGCTTTTCGCACTGTAAGTGTATGGTAAAAGTGATAGTATCAGTTAGATTATTCCACCTGGATTAACCGATTAATTTAATGGGTCTCTACGATATATTATTATATTTTTATAGAATTCAATGTAACCATCAGGCACTAGATACATCTTTACATCTTTAAGTAAAGATAACCTCTGTATAAATGGTATGTCTATGACAATTTTTTCTAAATTCAAAATATTACTTGGTGCTAGAGCTTTCTGTAAGCTCGTCTGGGTAGGTACCACCCACTCATCAGATATTGGTTGGTGACCACTTACCATCAGGTGGCCCATATGCTCGTCCGCCTAGTGGCAGATAATAAAGTTTCTATAGTTGCTAGTTATGACAAGGTAAATAAATTACGAAAAATATTGATAATTTAACTATTTTATTTTATAGATGTAAAGAATTGAATGAAACATCAGTCAGTGTTGTCGTTGAGGCCGAACCCCCGAGGATAAGGAACAACAATCTAACGATAAAATTTAACGACAATGAAACGTCGTACTCTGAAAGCAACGCCCAGAAATCGGTTGAAAATAACAACGATGAATGGAAAGTTAGAAGAGATAATGTAAGTGTATGAAACATATACTCGATGTACAGTGGTATTTAGTTTAAAGATATGCAGTTACATATATTTTGATGGTAAAGCCGTCTGGCTAGATATCACCTACTGTCAATTATTGTACCGCCAAATAGCAAAGTATTGTTGTGGTCTGGTTAGAAGATAGAGCCAGTGAAACTTCAGCCACAAGGGACATAACATTTCAGTTCCTAAGGTTGGTAGTGCATTGTTGATGTAAAGAAGGGTACCGTTAATATTCCTAATAGGGCCAATGTCTATGGGCGGTGGTGACCACTTATGTGGTGGTAGGTGTTATGTTATTGGGTGATCTAAACTACTGTCCAAACTACCTATATTTAAAAAATAAACTCAATTCTATATCATAACAGTGGGATACCTAATTTTTCTTAAACCTCATTCGAAGAATCACTCCATATAACATGAATGAATGATTATCTCACTAATAAGTCATTGAATAAAATCTTCTTTATGTTACACAATTTCGTTTCATATAAATCTTAAATATAAAGTTTACGTATAGGCGACTAATTTTATTCTGTATTTTGACGTTCATACCATAGAGTTACATAAATATAGAATTCCCGATGAAATATCATGTATGTCATTAGTATCAATTTTATTTTAATTGTTTAAAAAAAAAAAAAACCAGGATCAGTAATTAAAAAAATAACGATTTTTGACTATAATTAATTTCTTTTTAGACTCTTCAATCGGATACATCACAAATGTCTGCGATTAAAAATCCAAGGACGAAGAGAAATGCAGTCGCGTTCAGAGAACCGCCGAGACGGAGACGAGATAGAGATAAAGATGCTGGTCAGTTTGTTTGACACATTATATTTATGAAATATTAATTGGTATTTAAAAAGTGCCCTTGAATTTATATAAAGCCAAATACAAATACTTTTTACTCAACCCATTCATGTAAATGTTCTTGACATTTATATAAAAAGTAATATTTTTTTTACATAGAGTAGTACGACTTGATCATTTTGTACTATTTACTTTCTGTTTGTACTGAATCATGTTGATCTCAATTTGTTGATATCTTACCAGGTGCCACTACTGATTGCCAAGATTCATCAGACGCTACCACAGCTGATGAAAAACCAAAAGAAGCTATTAACGGTGAGTATTATTCTGAGGCAGGTTTAAAAGGTTCATGAATTATATTACAATCAATTAACCAACGGTTCGAGAATGCATTCACATTTAGCTCATATTTTGTACAACATGAAAGTAAATTTACAAATCAAATATCTTAAACAAACGTCAATTAATGTCTTAAACAAACTTGTTAATTTTTATGCATTCTAATTATTTTTTTGTTAATTGCATCTTATAGTAATTCTTCACCGGCCATAGACATTGGCACTATAAGAAATATTATAGTGGCCGATGCGTCACCAACCTTAGGTGTTAGGTTGTCAGTCTCTTGTGCCTGTGCTTACACTGGCTTACCCTTGTTGGCGGTATAATATGTGATGAGTGGATTGTATCTACTCAGACAGGCTTGCAAAAAAACTATCACCGAGCGACAGATGCAGTTCGTCAATATAATATCAGTCCCCCCTCCCTTTATATCCCCGCCCACAGACCCCCAAACACACACACAAATTTGCACACTTCTTGTAACGTCATTGTGTGCCTCGTTGGTCTAATCTTTTGTATTAACATTCCAGGTCACGGCCGTCGCAGGTGCTTCACGAGATTAAAATCTGCGTCGACGTCTCGACTTAATTATTCACCGAAGTAAGCATATTGTTTCGACCAAGAAAAAAAATATATGTCTCAAAATATCTCGCCTATTTATTTTATCCTTGCTTGAATGAATGTATGAATGATATGCCTGAATTGAATGATAAATAAATGAACACTGAGCTAATCGAACGCTAATTCTGCCTAAGTTCTTGCACCCTGCTCTGCTTGCATTACAATTATAAATATAATTTTGCACTTGCTTTATTATTCTGCTAAATAAAAAAATTACAGCTCTTGTGATATTAGACTAACAAACAATTGGAATTTTGCAAGCAATCAAACTCAATCAAAACCATCTTGTAGATCTTGTAAAAATAATGTTCCAGACGTGGCGAAGGTTGGTCAAGCCCTCTGGAATCGCTCAGGCAACAGTTGCGCAAGTTGGACGATCTTGAAGACCAGTTTCCGGACTTGGCTTGTCAGCCTTCCTACAGTTTAAGATATCCTTTTGCTGAAATAGGTATTGAAATATTTATGTCCAAATAAAATTAAGCCTGTCCATGTTCCATTGTTGGACAAAGTTGAATATGCATATGGCAGAAGTTTATTCAACGAATGTAGGTTTCCTAACGATGTTTTCCTTCACCCCGACCGCGGCGTGAATTAATTATAAACACACATTTATAAAAACAGATCTTAGATTTACATTTATGCGATTTGCTGTAGCTCTTATGTGAGCTTTTTATGATGCGCTATACAATAATACCGCTTATTATATAGATCTCGATCAATTTTGTCATTTCTATTCAAGGTCAAAGTTATTTATTAATTATTAGGACTCCTCCCATTGGACTCGACCGTATAATACTAATAATGACCTCCAGACCGATTTCGGCCACGGCGGCCAATCTCAAGAGAGATTAGCCAACTACGCAGGAGATATTATAGTGTACAAGTGTGTACGCAAACACAGGTGCGCTCAATATTCCGTAGGTCTCATAATCCGATGGGACGGCAATCCGACACGGCCCGGAAAGAGTTCAGGCGCAGGACCAACGGTTTCACGTGCTTTCCGAGGCACGGGAGTGCACACACTTCCAACTTCCAGACTCCGGGCTGCTACTGAGGATTTTCTGACAGAAAAACCCAATAACTATTTATTGGCCCGACCTGGGAATTGAACTCAGGACCACCGGGTATGCGGCCTCATATCTAGCTAACTAATGGAAGCATTAGTATATAGAGTCGCAGCATACCATGAGATAGGTATTTATCTTCCAGGCACAGTGGACGCAGCCGACACGCCGGAGCTGGAGTTCGTGCGGCACCGCGCGCTGGTGGAGCGGGAGGGCATGCGGCGTGCGCGCGCCGTGCTCAAGCGCCGCAGGGCCGCCCTGCGCGAGTCCAGGGCTTCGCTGTCGCCTCACAGGGCTCCATCGGTGAGCTATTGTTAAAAACAAAAATTGAGGGTATTTTGTGCGAGAGATTTTAGCATACCGATTACTTGAGTTGAGTTCCTTGACATATCCTATAAAATATCTTTAAAAAAATTGTAAGTATATATCGTATCGATAGTTTTGTTCAACGTCAAACTGATTACAGAATACAATAAAAAAATTAAGGTTATATGAAACTTTTACAATAAGGATACGGATCTTCAGTCACTACACAGAAGAAGTTGAGAAAGTGGATTTTTTATTAGTGGACAGAAACACGTAGCAACTGAAAATAATTGCAGTGTCACTAATCTATTACTCTTTCGGCGGTGACGTACATTAATTTGGCTTATATTTATTACCTTTTAGTCGGTCACGTATGTTCACGGATCATTAGTCACACTATACTAGTCGCTCATTCACGGTCCAATGTGTGTGTGTGCAATTCTCTGTGTCGCGATAGGAGGAACGCGAAGCGACCGAACTAGAGGTGGCGTTGCACCGAGCGCGCGCCTTGCTCGGGGAGAAGGAGATTCGGCTGCGACACATCGAGCGCGCCCTTCGCCGACTCGCGGACGCGCACCCGCCGCTCATACAGGTGTACAGCAACGCATCGATTCTATATCACTGGTCGTGGCGCATTTTTTCTTTTTTGTCGAAATCGCTTACTTCTTTTCATTTCATTTCACACGGGGATTTTTTTTTTTTTTTTAGATAATTGTTTTTATTTTATTTTCGTTTCAGGACTTTTTACGAACATTGGTGAATGTTTTGTTATCGCTTGTCTAGTTTGAATTTTGTTTCATCGTTTTATTTCGACATTGAGGGTTTGTCTGGTTTTTTAATTTAGATTAATTTAGGTTATTTCAGTATTTCGATTCTATTTGTCTTGTTTTGTTTTTTAGGGCTTATTGCATATTTACATTGCATAGCATTAGATTTTTTTTTTCAGGATGCCATTATTATTTACTGTGACTTACTTTTTTTTTTTGGCTTGCACTAGTAATTTTACATTTGCGAAAAAGAGAAAGCATTATGCATTAGTTATAGAACGTAAGTAAGGCGATAAATGAAATTATGGCAAAACGCTTTGCTCAAAACAACTATGTACTATTTAATCATTTTTTACTCGTAATTTTTATGAAAAAATGTTCTCAATACGATAGTGACTCATAAAACTATTAATAGGCGTCTCTTATACAGATACATAAAGTTGCGCACGTCTCCTACTGAGTGAGCGCGATACTCGTGGTCACAGGTTCAGGAAGTGCTGCGATTTGACTACCGATTATATTCAATTAAAAAGACAAAAAGAAATCTCCTCGGTGACTATCCTCGGCGTTTATCCTAAAACCCCGACAACGTTGCGGATACTGCCGCAGGAGGCGACGACGAGCGAGGCGTCGTCGGCGGAGGAGGGGTCGGCGCGCGGCGCGGCGGGCGGCGCCGTGCTGCGCTCGCTGCGCGCGCTGCACGCCGACGTGCGCGACATCTGGCGCGCCCTCGACGCGCGCCGCCCCGCCACCGGTGAGGCGCGCGGCGCCACCCGTTGTCGCCAGCAACGGAGGGGAAACTACACGGAATCTGGATATCCTTAATGAAATCCTACAGTATTTATCCGGGGACATGCACAACTAGCACGTTTTGACCCCAAAATAATTCTTACGGCCGAACACTGAAACGTCACTTAAATATTGAATGCAACTTAATCGTTTGAGACGCCGTTGATTTACAATTTCCCATACTAATTTAGGAGCTTCTCGATGTTAAGTAGCGTTTAACTTTGAGGGACGTTTCAGTATTCGGGCGTTAGAGAAAGAGACCACCACGACCCGTCACGCCCCGATCAGCTTGTGCTCGACGGAGAGTAATAACATCGTGTTATATCGGGAATCTGCACATCGTTGGTGAAATTCTATCTTATTTATCCATTGGCCTACACTTGAGCACGTTTTGACCCCAAAAAATATCCCCTTTAAGGAGGAGCTGGCCTTTGTCACTCTATTTTTAGGCTGCGACGTTGTGAGCTTACGAGCACTATGACCGGTCGTACAAATTTATCTCCTTGATTGACTGTAAAGGTTTCAACAGCTTTGAATATGGATTCTACTGCTTTCTAATGTTTTTTTACATACATTTATTACATACGGAGTATATGAATTACTTACAATACTAAAATTATATTTTGATGAGATTCACATTTCTCACTGCAGAGTGAATGAAAATTCTAAAGAAAAAAAAGTTATTAAAATCGGTTTAATATATTATTTGTACAATTTAAATTTCAGCCTCGCCCGAAACCAGCTCCTGTAACATGCCAACTACGTCTCAAACAAGAATGACATTGTCAGCTGTAAGTATAATACAAATAAATGATTTTTAAAACTCCTAACGAAGTTGGGTCGTTATTAGCCCAAGGGATCAGAGTCGAACTTGTGACTTTTTCATCGCTAGAAGGCCCGTAAAGTATTGCTAGTGTTTGTATATTATGAATTAATTCAACAAAATCGTTAGTTACAAATAATTTAATTAAACACTTCAACAGTTAAATGATTAGTAACAGAATAACAAGAAATTTAAACTAATGTATCTCTTACAGCCGGAGCCAGTGGTCCACGACAACTCGGATAGTGTGGCCGAGAGAGCCAAAGGCTTGCGCGCTTGGTTACAAACTGCCCCCTGATATGGTTAACGTAAAACTTCATTGATATATTCTAACCATAGACTATAAAATTTCTAGACCTTTATAAATTCAAGTATTTCATAGTCGATAGACTGAACTGTTTTTAAGATATCATTTTACGATATAGTAACATTTAGTTGAAATTGTTATATTATAGTATTTATACGGCCTTGAAATTAATCGTCACAATTACTTTATCTTATCTATCTATCTATCTATCTATCTATCTATCTATCTATCTATCTACAATAATAGATATAATAATTTTGATATTATATTTAAATCTAGTTCTCATCGTATCATTTTATATGAACCAGTTGTTTGTTAAAATGTAAACTATTTAATGTTGTAATCAATGACACTGATAAAGACGTTTTCGATAGTTTTCGATACTGGCAAGGGATTGCTTGTTTAAATAATATTATTCATGTTTCAAATATTAATTAAATTGTTTATTTATATCTAGTCAAAAATCCAAAAATAGTTACTTAGAACAAATTTTAATCTTAATAGAAAATAAATAGTAAGTATTTGCATTATTATATTACGAAGTAAAAAGTCCAGGATTTATTTCTAAAAATTAAAAATAATTAAAAGTATTTTTTTTTTTAAATTCACTTTAATAATTAATATGTTCTGTGGAAAAGGAATGAATGAATGAGGTTATATATTATTAGTTTAAAATGAATGTAAAGATTCGAGTCTATTCATAACTGATATATTAAGTTAATTTAGTTACTTTTAGACTTCATGAGTACAAATTACTTTTATCTCTAATCATTAATCAATAAAACGTGAGAGAAATTTAAAATGTCACAGATTATCAAGATATAGACGTAAATGAGGGATGAATATTATGTTGCAAGAAGTGTAATTACAGGCACAAGGGACATAACATCTTAGTTCCCAAGGTTGGTGGCGCATTGGCAATGTAAACGATGGTTAAAATTTCTTACACTGACAATGTCTAAGGGCGTTGGTGATCACTTACCATCAGGTGGCCCACATGCCCGTCCGCCTACCTATCGTATAAAAAAAGAAAAGAAGAAAAAAGTGTCTTAGGAGGATACCTAAAAAGCGAGAATACTAAACTAAACATGAATCGATGGAACACACACACAAGCGCAAGCTAAATATGATGATGAATTACAAAAGATGATGTGTGTGTGTGTGTGTGTGTGTGTGCGTCAGTGTGTATTTGTATAAGAGGGGAGTAATTTGTAGGTTCATATCTTCAATTACTCCTTCTAGAGATAGATATATAGGAGATTGAAAGAGACAAACAATGCACAGATAACATATAAATGAAGTTAGCATAATTATGATCTAGTCATACAAAAATCATATAAATCTCATTGCTAACTAAGTTAATTTTGAGTCCTGCATGATTTGTATTATTTTTTTACTCAAAAATCCTATCAATTCAAAATAAAACTATTTTAAAACGATCATCTTGCCAACGTAAATTTGGAGGTTATAAAAAAAACAATTCAAAGTGGTTCAATAGATTTTTTAAATTTGATGTAATTGAGAGAATGTATGTAGTAATTCTTAAATGTGAAATTAACAAACTTACATAGAATAGTTAGAAATGCATAAACAAACTTATCACTTATAACTTTGATAGAGATTTTTTGTTAGGCTTTTAATAAGCAGCTCGAAATCGTCTTCTTTCGTCTAACGATAGAAGTAGTAATTGACTTTGACCAATAATTTCTTCGTCTCGTGTTATTTAATAAGAATTTCTTAAAAAAATTGACGTTAGGATTTAGCGATTTTCGTTTAATTGTGATTTCTAGTCCCCATTTTGAATAGTTTAAATATTAAATCGACTAGACTGAATTATTATAAAGAGATTGTTTCGGCTAGCAATTTACTATACATTTATAATACTTTAAAACAATATAATGTAGCTTTCAATAGAATTAATAGATATAAAGACGAGCCGGTTGGCTTGGTTAGTAGTACGGACATGCCTTTCGCGCCGCAGGTCGTGAGATCGATTTTCCCAGGACAGACATTTGTGTGCACGAACATGTCTGTTTGTCCTGAGTCTGGGCGTAATTATCTATGCACACAAGTATGTATTTACATAAGAAAACTAGTATATGTAGGATGTCAGTCGTCTGGTTTCCACAGAACAAGCTCTGCTTAGTTTTGGATCAGGTGGCCGCGTGTGAATAATGTCCCAGGATATTATTATTATGTCTTCATATAGTATCGAGAAAGTTGTCATTGTATTGGAAAAATCGTTTGAGAAATCTTCAAATAAACGTATGGTAAAATTGTTAGCGTGAAGGAAAGACAAAAGGTACTGTGATAATAATGTAGAGTCGTAACTATTAATTCCCAATTAAAACATCGTTTTGGTGTATAAAACACGTGTATTAGATTATATTTAAATGTATTTTAATTTCATTCGAATTAATAAACTATTTATTTGAATCTCAATGTTCCTATATTTACAAATCGATATCAGTGATCAAGTTGAGGACATATATGTCACATACGTTTCCTTTATAGTGATTCTATTGTATTGCGTCTCGTAGATAATTGTACAAGTCATAATTAATTCTTTCTTGAATATAGTTACCGGTCATAATTTTGTTTAATGAATTAATTATAAATGTTTATTACTTCTGAACTATTTGTCATAATGATATTAATATCCCGCTATAACTTACGTTGTTTATCGAGGAGTTCTAAAATAATACAATATTTGATTTGTTATTCATAGAATTATTTTTATCAGAACGTAAAGGAAATGTGAATAATTAATAACAATAGAACGACAATTATATTCATCAAGTCGTATTATATCCCACATGGTTCAAACGCACAAACTATGTAAAAAAAAAAGCAAAAGTAATAATGTACTTTTTATAAACGCTATCAATTTTCAATAAATCAATCATTTGATTATAATTGTTATCATAGCGATTCAATTGATAGTTTCTGTCATAATTAAATATTAGCTAAATATACTCTCAACGTTAAACATATGTTGAGCTCAGTGACCTAGTCATTTCATACTCTTTAGTACATACTATTTACATTGTTCAGTGGCCTGTGGCTAAAGGGCCAAAGTACATTTTAAATAAAATGTAAACCAAATGTTGCCATTTGCCAAATAATATAAAAAATAAATAATTGCATTTCTGCAAATCTGCTCATTGTTTCTATTCTGATTATTAAACTAAGGATTGTGGCCCTTTTAGCACCAGGACACATGTTTGATTTCAATTGTTACATTTCTAATCGATTGTCAAATTACGTCCATAAAAAAATATTATTTACAAATGTACAGACATTACGCTATATTCAATTTTAATAGTATTTATAAAAGTAAAAAATAAAAAGAAAACAATTATAATACAGTGTAAAACTCTATATAGTGAACTTCTATTTAAAGAAAACTCCTTAAAATGTAGAAATTGCTAAGGTTTGATTGGTTTACATTGTTACTCTTGTATTGAAACACTCTTTATAGCGTTCATGAAGAGCCGAGATGGCCCAGTGGTAAGAACGCGTGAATCTTAACCGATGATCGTGGGTTCAAACCCGGGCAAGCACCACTGAATTTCATGTGCTTAATTTGTGATTATAATTCATCTCGTGCTTGACGGTGAAGGAAAACATCGTGAGGAAACCTGCATGTGTCAAATTTTCACTGAAATTCTGTCACATGTGTATTCCACCAATCCGCATTGGAGCAGCGTGGTGGAATAAGCTCCAAAACCTTCTTCTCAAAAAGAGGAGAAGAGGCCTTAGCCCAGCAGTGGGACATTCACAGGCTGTTACTTTATAGCGTTGCAACCACTCTCAATAGCGAAACAATACATCGTTATTTAGACCTCAATAAACATTAATTTCACTGACCTTTAAACACAATACTGATGCAGAGTCGTAAATATTTCGTACGTACCATAATTTTTTTTAGAAATGTGTCCATTTCTTTTTTGTTATTGCTTAGCACGTGTTTACCACTGTACTTCCTACTGTCGTCTTATTGCTATGGGTTATCTTTACATTATTCTTACTTGCTTTCAAATTTTCGAACTGGAAACATGGCGAGTAAAAGAAAGACTTTGTCAAGTGTTGTGACGTCAATAATGACCAAATAATTTTTTTCACTTAATTAATTCAAAATTAAAACGTACTTATTCGTAAAAATATATTGATTCTTTTTTACTCTCCGTTTAACGAAAACTCTTTATAACGCATTAAAACACCCGGTCCCTTCAATTTCTCTATATAGAGATTACACTGTATTTTGAAATATTGTTTTGTCACGTGTGCAGGTTATTTGTCAAGGAAAATAAAATTTATTCTAAAGTTTGGAAAGCAATTAATAATTTAAAAAGCCTTACTTTTTATAATCATTGCTTAGTGACTTATTAGTTAAACAATGCCCTGTCCTCTTCTTTCGAATATCAAAACAGTAATGGCAGAAAGAGAGAAATCCGTGTTTAACTAAACTAAGCAACGTTTATAAATAACGCCGTCAATGCATTTGATCCTCTCTCTTGAATGATAGTTGTATTTGCTAGTTTCTTTGACAATTGACCTGCTGACTCTACTTTAGTTTTATTTTACAATTATTGAACAAAAATGGAAAAATATATTTTGTTGAATTTAAAACTAGTCTAAATAGTATTTCGACGTTTTCTTTGTTGACACATTGTACAAATTCATTGAAAATAATCTTTATATGAATGTTTTTAAAATATAATGATTCACGCACATTACAATTTTAAACGGTTCTATTATGAATAAGATTATCTTAGTTACATGTAAATTGGATTTTAATAATGTAATCTGAAAATAACTTCTAAAGTATAATCTTTATTGACGTAACTTATTAAATCTAAGAAATCCTAACCGAATGCCAAAATCATTATAAAGTAATCTCCGCACTGAATATAGACACATGTGGGCGAAAATTTTTATATTTCTGTTATATAATATATTCTGAAATTTTCTATACAAAACTATGACAATTTGAGTGCAATTAGTCATGTCTTGCAATTTGAAACTATATAATAATGTAATAAATTAATATTAATATTTTTAATTTTTGTTCCACATGTGTCAATATAACCTTAATCTATTAGCAAATTTGTTTGTCTTTGGTGTCTATAATATAAATGTTGTCCATAGAGTAGCATTTCTACTTGAAAATTAATATATAGCTATCCTTATAGAAATACGTATATAAACCTAACAATGTTATATAGCAATGTGTTCTATGAAATATGAGTCTTTTAATTTTTTCTATTTTCATGTTTAATTTTGACAACTGATGTCGTTATTCGTGTATGGAATATCTGCTATATTGCTAAAGAAAGATATAACATAGAACATATTGATATAAAATTGTAATATATTTGCAGTGTGGAGATTTTATTAATCAATATTTTATTAAGCTCATGGTTACACTGTGAAATTCCACAGATAATTGAACAATAAATATTAGACCTTTGATATCGCTATATGTTAAAAGATTTACAAAAATGATCTATGATGATATAATTTTATTATCTGTCATTATTGCTCCAGTGTAACCCCACCTTAATGTTTCTAAGTCAACAACGATATCCTAATGAAATAAAAAAAAAAAACATTATCAATAAAATTTGCAGTTTCATTTAAGTAAGAGTCCATCAATATAAACTTCACCTTAATAGATACAGGAACATTGTCATAAGCATTATATGCCTTGTACCTGAAAAATAAATAACATAATTAAAACAATAACAATTTTCGTAATACTTATTATGTACAGCATGTCTACGATGTTTTGAAATCGGGGTAAAAAGTTAACATACACACTTGTCCTTCTAGCTTTTCGAAATAATGACAGAACGGAAGTTGAGCAATTTTTTTTTAAACAAATTGTTCAATAGATCTTGCAATCTCCTTATTATTTTTTTATGTTTGTTCGATAATAAAGCGAAATAAGTTTTTTTTGCTAACATGCATTTAAGGTAAGTCCCCTTTTATATGCTGCTCAGGGATCAAAACTTAATACATGTCATAAGATAATTCTCATTTCCAATATATAATTCATGGTTTCCAAATATTTTAAGAATTGGTTACGAAAATTATGACTCACGAGAAGAATTGCTGATGTTAAAAAAGAAGAAAATCTTACCAAAATATCTAGAAGCCGAGTTGAACTCCGCTGGCGTTCCTCTAATAATCTCATTACTAGAATTTACCTCCGGAGTACAAAGGACCTTAGCGTCCGTGCTCCTGGTGTATGATAGATAGGACCAGACATTCCAAAGCTTTGACGTTGCATTCCAAACACGACCAGTGAAGTCTGCTTGTAACTAATAAAAATAAATGGTATTATAGTAAATTAATATTTTTAAAATGGAATTAAAAATATTATCTTCCATTATGATAAGGGTTTGTGCAGGACTGAGTGTGTACCAGTATACATTATTTGTTTGTGTTCTGTTTGAAAGGCGAATGAGTCAGTTTTATAACGGGCAAAAAATGTTTTTTTTTTATGGCATAGGTAGGCGGACGAGCATATGAGCCACCTGATGGTAAGTGGTCACCAACGCCCATAGACATTGGCATTGTAAGAGATGTTAACCATCGCTTACATCGTCAATGCGCCACCAACCCTGGGAACTCAGATGTTATTTCCCTTGTGCCTGTAATTACACTGGCTCACTCACCCTTCAAACCGGAACACAACAATACCAAGTATTGCTGTTTTGCGGTAGAGTAACTGTTGAGTGGGTGGACTACCCAGACGAGCTTGCACAAAGCTCTATCACCAAATACAAATTATTTTGGAATTTTATACAGTACCAGTATTTATGACCAAAACTGAACACTAACCAACTAACGTGATATTTTAACGTCATTTGCTCGCCTGAAATGTTTACTTTATTAATAAATCAAAACAATTGTGTTATGATAAGCTTTCCTGTTCTCATAGACATTGAAATTTCTTAGTCTGGAAGTTCATAACGTGAAAATACAGCATTACTGTTTGGCGAAAGATATCCAAGTAAAACTAATGAGAAAATTAGGCTTAGCTCAGTTTGTATGAAGGATTCGGTTATTCAATGAGTAATAAAAGTAAATATAGACATTAACATGGTCTAGAGCAGCGCCAAGTTTTATAATAATGGCGTGATTAATTTGGTGAGCTCTTCTCACTACTACGGAAAAGGAATGTGACGCAGAAAATTGATGGGGCATTGATTACAGCCACTTCTTCATTGGCTATGAGCATTGGAAAATCCCACACTGTAGTGAGACCATATTTAGTGCATATTCATACTTGATATGCATTAATTTTATGCATAAACTCGTTTAAAATATTTAGTAAGTACTTATTATTGTAGTAAGTTAAACCTGACAGAAAAAAACATTACACTTACCGTGCTTACGACACAATAATGAGCCAGAAATATTCATACTATGATTATTATTTTATGTTTCATGTTAATTTTGGTTATTTATTCAGATAAGTTAGATATGTTTCGGGTAGACTACCGACGGTTCATGAAATTTATACTTGGAAATTTATAGCAATATACAATTTTGGTAATATATTAAAACAACCTATTACATATTATAAAATTTGTCAAAAGATAATTATAAGATTTTAGTTTAATAATAAAAGTTAAGTGATAAAATTTCAAACTGAAATTAAGGTTATTATTTTTTGTAAATTACTAATTCTCTCTAATCTGATTTACAGCTCAGACCTTGGATTGTGACTTCAAGATTTCTATAGTATCCAAATGTATTGTAACTCACCTTATCCTGATCGACAGTCCACTGCAGGTTTGGTGCAGGAAGACCAGTTGAAGAACAGTTGAGCATTACACGGGTTGGAGACGAGTCGTCTTGGGTTTTGCTAGTGAGCGATGCATTCGATGGTGGAACTAGAAATTAACAAATATGTGATAAATAGTCGCTAATAACAATCTTATTCATAAAAAAAAATAGTTTGCTGTATCTGTTTGAGATTTGATATCGATACTGTTTGCTCGATGATTAGTTTATTAGCCAATCATTATTTTTCCAAAATTGTGATTTAGGAATATATGCGCCGGATAACTTGTTTAAATCATCCTTATTAGATTTGGAGCGTCGATAATGTTTATAATTATTTGACTAAAATATCGTTAAATATTACAAATGCAACAAATAATGTTTAATTTAACTTTACAATCTTAAACTTAATTTGCGTTTATAATTGCATCTCTTGTTCCGCGATGAAAAACATATAGCCATGTCTTCTTCAACTTTGGTCTCAAAAAATAAATTTCTGTTTCATATGTAACCATAAAGTTACGTTGGAGCAACGTGGTGGAACAAACGTCCATAATGTTTTCAAGAGGAGAGTATAGGACCTTTGCCTAGCAAAAAAAAAAAGTAAAAAGTAAACGCCTGTTAATATACCACATATTAACAGGCGTTTACTTTTTACTCATATATATAAAACAACGTACCGAGAATTTTAACAAGGTAGTCCTTCTTCCCAATTCGGAACATCGGTCTCTCGCCAGAAACTTCGCAGGTGTATGTGAAATCGTTCACGGACGGCTGGTAGGGTTCCAGAAGCATAACACACCTTCCTTCTTGTCCCCTATCGACGATTATGGCGCAATCCACGTGCATTACTGTCTGAGGAGTTTGGAACACTTCGCTTCGTGCCGGACCGTGTCTCTGTAAACCAATATGATTATAATATCATAGCTACAATATATATAGAAACATAACGAATAACACTGGAATTGTGGAAAATATGTCATTATGAAATCATGAACAATTAAAAAAAATATTATAAGATTGTATTAATAAAAAATAATTCACATTATATATTTTTTTATTACGTATATAATTGTATGGCTGTTTTTAAACAAGTTCATACCTCAATTTCAAAAGACTACTAAGTAAGTACACTATAAATGTGTTATCCATTCATTTTAGTTTTATTCACAAAAAATTCACTTTATTTAAATTAATTAATTTATTAAAAACTTATTTTAGCACGTACATAAATAAATAATAGTGCATACGTAGAATTTAATGTAAATGCAATGAAAATTCAATGTAAGTTCATTGATGTAAAATGACACAAGATTCGTACTATTAACTGAATTTGTCATCAACAAAGCGGTACTCAGTGAAGCCTGTAAACAAGCTCATAATAGGGAGGAAACGGATTGTTACTTGGTAAAATACTCGGAAGGGAAAGATTACCCACTCGGCTCGGTATGATGAGTCAAATAGGTGAATATCCGAAAACGTAGTACATTATGTAGGTAGAGGTTAATAGGCCTGATTTATAATACGTGCAATCTATCTTTGCCTGTGTGAAATTAGTCGCGTGTATTCATAGATGGTATGTATAGTTTTTCGATAAAAAAAGCTACAGGCGAATGATACGAATATGAATTGCATAATTATGGTTGCGTATATTAATTTGGTAATTAATAGTTTACTGTCTTAATTGGGCTTATGTCGCGCCTAACTGCAGGCTGACCAATTTAGGTTGCGCGTAATTGTAAGGAAACTATTTATACATTTGAGTTGATTTTTTTTATTTTTTATAGGTGACATTATATACTTAACTATGTGTCGGCCGGTACATAGTTATATGTATAATTGTATGATTACATAGTTAAGATATTATTAAAATATTTGTTAAACCGGGTTAGTTAAATAACAGAAATAGAAACAACGGAAGACTATTACCAAAGCTTTTTATCTTTATGGATCCAATAATAATACATAAATTTCTAAATATTATAATTTAAACGTACAAAAAAAATGCTTTTATCAAGTAGTAATAAAAAGTTTCAAAGTCCGATAACCCATAAGTAAAAATAAAAAAAAAGTTTGTCAGAAGTGGGATTCGAACCCACGCCCTCAGAGAGGACCAGAATAGCTCGTACACCTACTATGTAGGCAAGGGTAACCTTGAGTCTGGCGCCTTAGACCGCTCGGCCATCCTGACTGATAGTAACATTGGCGAAATAGTCGTTCATATGCAACACGATCGTATAACGATATTTTTACTAAAATAATATTTTGTTTGTCATTTTGTTACATAAAAAAAGGTATTTTTTTTTTTCAATAATCTGATGTAACTTAATCTGCAGTGTTGACACTCCCGTTCTACGTGTTAATACAATATTCCATTTAAATATCAATGGATCATGTTTTTGTGTAAATATAAAATCTAATTTTAAACAGTTTTTTATAACAGAAATAAAGGATAATAATAATAAGCAACGTAATTTTGTTTTTGTATTGAATGGACAATTAATAAAAGCGAATTTAATTTGATATCATAATATACATAAACGTAGTACATATTTATCAGATATTGCGTTATATATATTGTATGATAACTAAAACATACTATGCGTATATGCAAATATATACAAAGTAGTGAATAATATATTTGCATGATATTCATTAAATATATTAAACTCAAAAAAACATTTAACATTATATTTTTTTTTGTTTTTATTGTATATGTTGGCGGACGAGCATATGGCCCACCTGATGGTAAGTGGTCACCAAAGCCCATAGAGAATGGCATTGTAAGAAATGTTAACCATCATTTACATTGGCAATACGCCACCAACCTTGGGAACTAAGATGTTATGTCCCTTGTGCCTGTAATTACACAGGCTCACTCACCCTTCAAACCGGAACACAACAATACAAAGTACTGCTGTTTTGCGGTAGAATATCTGATGAGTGGGTGGTACCTACCCAGACGAGCTTGCACAAAGCTCTACCACCAAGTGAAGTATATGTTGTACGTTTTAAAAAAAAGTAAAAATGCATGTGATCTTATCAAAATAAAATGATTTTAAAGGTGTGTAATATCGAATATAAAATTAACCTCGGAAACTGAAAAAGTTCCTGCGAAAAGTAAAAACAATAATAACAACGAACTACATCAACGCATTACATTCACGGAAACAGTTTTCCGTGATTGAAATAATTACCTGCACTACAGATTATACGAAGGTTAATTAAGAATTATGGTAATTAATATGGCACAGTTAATAAAATAAGCAGAATTTCTGTAAACTAATTTCCGGCCGCGTTATCGCTCACTTGTAGAGGGGTTGCAGGTTTTAAGTATCATATGTTACTTTCAGTACCTCTGACAATTTATATGAGAAGCCGATATGGCCCAGTGGTGAGAACGTGTGAATATTAACCGATGATCGTGGGGTCAAACCCGGGCAAGCGCTATTTAATTTTCATGTGTTTAATTTGTGTTTATAATCGTGCTTGACGGTGAAGAAAAGCATCTTGATTAAGCTTGCACGTTTCTAATTTAACTAAATTCTGCCACATGTGTATTCCACCAACCCGCATTGGAGCATCGTGGTGAAATAAACTCCAAACCTTCTCCCAAAAAAAGGAGAGGAGACCTTAGCCCAGCGGTGGGGCATACACAGGCAGTTACTGACAAAATTTCATGATGATCGGTTAAGTAGTTAAGGCGTAACAAACAAATACACAAGGTCATTATGAAGTTAAAAAAATATATTAATCAATATAATATATGTAGTATTAAAATGTCATGTATGCAAACCTCAGGTCGGTAAATCATGAACTGCTGTCCGTTGTTATATAATCTGACAGACTGTAGGGTGTCATTGGACAGTGTCTGCCACCCACAAGTAACTTCCCATCCCAGGTCTGGACGCCATTCACCCGTAACGTTCACCTCTATTGCGTGTGCCATTGTCGCTGCAAAAATTGTAACAGGTTATTGACCTTTATAATGGAATTTATTAAGTTTTTTTTTTAAATATATACTAAAGAGCAATTACAACGCAATAAATTTTTCAATTACAAAAAGTTTGATGTCATTATGAAAGGGCAAGAATATTATTTTTAAATATTTACAAAGACAAACTTAATTCAATTTTTTTATAATTGTATTGGAAAATATAATTTATTTTTTATTTTATTTTCACCTAACGAACAAAAATGGTCACCACCGCTCATACACTTTGGCACTGTTACACACATTAACCATCCCTTACATTGTGAATGCGCCACTTAGAAGACTCTAGAATTAAGATGTCAAGCCCCCTGTGCCTGTAGTTACATTGCTCACTGACTCTTAAAAACGGAGCATAAAAATACTAAATATTTCTGTTTGGCAGTAGAATATGTGATAACTTTATGGTGTCTACTAAGCCATTACATAAAAACTTACCACCAAGTTTTTTTTTTTATAAATTTAACACACAAAAGACTCACGTATACTTTTGCTTTGCAAAGGATTATCTTATTAAAGGCAACTAATAAATTTCCAATGCGAGAAACAAACGAATAATAAGACTTTAGTAAAACAAATCTAAGTTCGTTACATTTTATTTCTTATCAAACGCAATCACTTAAGCTGCTAAAGCGGTTTTGCATTTAGAAATAAACAAACGTTGTTTACGGCGCTAAAACTTTTATTTACATAAGTAAATTGTTTTTGTCAGGCGCAAGTGGATTAAACAATTAATTATGCAAATGCTAGGTATGAACCTAAACAAGGGCGGGTCACGCGGATTATTCACGTAATACCTTTGAAATAATTACTGTTCAAGTTTTAATTTTATAACGTTTTTCGTAAGATAGCGCTTGAGTGCATTTAAGGCTTCTTATATTTTTACTTCAATTTTAGTCAACATTAACATCAATATTTATTTTTAATCGAATTTATTAATGTAAACTAGCTGTGCCCACGGTTTCAACCCGCGTATGTAACATATGACAGCGTCAATGTTTGTTTTGAACTTTTCTGTTTATGATCTTCTGGTACATGAGACACTCGCTCCAAAACAAGATTGGAGTCGTCCGCGTTCGATGAGACCTTTTCACTATTTATGGTCTCTTGGTTTATGATACACAAAATACTTTTATCTTAGATTAGAGTCAACCGCGTTCGGTGAGACCTTCTCAATATTTATGGCCTCCTGGTGCACGATGCACTCGCTCGAAACCAAGATTGGTGTCATCCGTTTTCGGTGAGATCTTCTCAATGTTTATGGCCTCCTGGTGCATGATGCACTCGCTCGAAACCAAGATGGGAGTTATTTACGTGAGACCTCACTTTAAAATCACAGAATTCCATACAACAATTATCTTTTACCTTTACTCACGCGCGAGTGAAGCCGCCAGGCACTAGGCAATAGCTAGCTAAACGTTTGGTATCGAAAAACAAGAGAAACGTGTATTACATATTATGTTGTCATATTTTTTAATCCGTAATATGTACAGTTTTTTTAATAAGCTACTACCCTAACAAATTATATTACAAACAAATACAGACAAAGGTCCCTGTTACCTGTGCGCGCGTAGTGAGTCTCCGACATAATTGCATTCGCTTCATATAACTCAATGCTATTAAGAATTAAATTAATATTTCGTCAGCAAATAGCCTAAATAATTGTGTGCATGTTACCAGTTTTATATAAAATAACAATTTATTTGAAAACCTTACCTTATTTAAGCATGTCGCAATATATTTTCTTAAAATAATTATTTATTAATCTGATTATTTTAATAAGCGGTGTGCAGTGTAACCTTTTTAGTACAATCACAAAACCACCATTCTTGATGATATCAAAGTATTGCTATAGAAAAAAGTGTCTTGTAAAGCAAACAATTCTTTATTTATTATTGTAAATAAATAAATAGATAGATAAGTTCCAAACAACATCATATGTGAAAATTAGAAGCTTTAAGGTAAGGTCCCTCCGGACCGATTTCGGCCACGGCGGCCAATCTCAAGAGAGATTAGCCAACTGCGCAGGACATATTATAGTGCACAAGTGTGTGCGCAAACACAGGTGCACTCTCTTTTCCTTAGCTCTCAAAAGCTTCAGAGACTATTGGTAAACTATTTTTCAGGAAAGCGTCTTCTGTTGGTAGTGAGAAGACTAGAAGACCACATTACCCAATTGGGCGGTCGTGACCACTTACCATCAGATGGCCCACTTGCCAGTCTGCCTAATAATATACAATAAAATAGATGTTAATCTTCATAAATAATATTCTTATATTTCTTGAAACCAACGATTATACTCTTATAATCGTTAGTTTCTTTGTGATGTGTGATGACTTTTTTTAATGAAATTATTTGTTTTGCACCTTTTTCGAAACGATGAAGGTCAGATAGTCAGAAATCGAAACGACTATGACTTATATCACTTAATTACTGCATATAATATGTGATTTTTGCTATGATATTCATTTATGGTCGCAGTTCCCCCAATTGCTTTATAATAATGATTGAATAGATTTTCATATTAATCATCAAAACATAAAACTATTTAACCATTTAAAAAGTAGCTTAGAATGTCTCATAGATGACAGTTTATTAAGCTTAAATAGTCATTCACCCAGTTATGTTTTATTTTTTTAAATTAGACAAATTACTGAACGCATGCGAGGGGAGCCGTTCCTTTATCTCGTTAACTAGAAGCGTAGAGTTCTTTGATACAACGTCTACTCTATACTTATATTTCGATTATTATTGAATGTAAATGTAATAATAGAAGATTTCTCTCATAAATTTATCTAAAATCACAACATTGAATTATAATGTATATATAGTTCGATTACATAAAATAGTACCATAGAAACATGTAAATCACTCCATTGAAAGAATCATAAAAATCGATTGTGTACTAACACTAAGACCTAACCGAATTTTTAGCCAAAGACTAGCCAACTAATCTTTGAAAAAATCAAGAAATCAAATACGGGTACAATTTATATTTCCCTACTCGGGTTAAGCGATGATGGGTCGGCATTCTGACACAACCACGAAAGCGTAAGGTCAACGGCTTTATGTGTTTTCCGAAGCACAGAAGCGTATCACCACCATACTCCTTCAATAGTAGTCAATGACGTTTCATAATTTTTAGAGGTATTTAAAAAAGATCAACACGGAAGTTAGTCATTGGTTCTCGATTATTCCAATCTTAAATCATGCATAGCATGTTAATTCACTTAATCAATATTGTAGTGACGTTTCCAGTTTAAGCTGGGTAGTCTGTGACTATTTTATCGGGGACATAGCATTTATAATGGATTCAACAGCGGACGGATCAAGCTAAATTGGATTATATTATGAATACTTCACGTACGACCTCGTGAATGAATTCCAGCATAAATACAAATAGATGACTGTATAAGTGTATAATTACAAGATTTTGCACACATCAGAGTTATAATAAACTAACTAATATTATAAATGCGGATATGAGTTTGTTTGTTATGTTTTAACACTACATTAATTGTCCACGTATTCCCACGGGAACGGGAACTACGCGGTTGAAACCGCGGACAAAATGTTAGTATATAATATAGGGGACGTTCTTATAAATAATATGACATTGTTAGCGTACATTTGAGTATACAAACGATTTTTAAATGCGTATTATGTTACTAGGCCGCGGTTTCGTTCGCGTGTGAGGTGGACGTGTGGTAAGTACCCCATGTCCTTTTTTGTGCCCGTGGACAACATGGACGCAAAATTTTGGTCGAGAAATTAAGACGTGAAAGTCGTAAGGATAATAATTAGTAAGGATTTATAACTCACTTCTTCGACTCGTTGATCGAACTACATCGTGTTTATTTTATTATTGTGTTTATTATAACGATTTTTGTATAATAAAATAAATGTAATTCTATACATCTATATATCTGTAAACATAGTCTGAATTTGAAGCTGTGACCTTTGGTTAAGATATATTGTCCTATTGGCTCCATTGAGCTATCTTGGCTCTACATAGAAATTAAATTAAATCAACTTATATTTTATAAAATTTATAGTAATTTATACAAGATCAAATTCATATTATTATTATTAAAATGTGATCTGTCAATATTTCGATTTGTTTGTGGCAAACTTTAGGTTAATCTGATAATCCTATAACGATACTTTTAAGACGACGAGCCGGTTGGCGTGGTTGGTAGATACCTGCCTTTAACGCCGCAGGTCGTGGGTTCGATTCCCACCCAGTACAAACATTTGTGTGCATGAACATGTCTGTTTGTTTTGAGTCTGGGTGAAATTATCTATATAAGTATGTATTTACAAAAGAAAACTAGTATATGTAGTATATCAGTTGTCTGGTTTCCATAGTACAAGCTCTGCTTAGCTTGTGATCAGATGGCCGTGTGTGAATAATGTCCCAGGATATTACTATTATTATTTTATGTGAATAAATGTCCCAAGTCCACGCAAATGTTACTTAAAAGCATTCTAGTTTACTATTAAACATACATCTAATAAAATTGATCAAATCATTCTAATACCCCGCGGAGACTAAGTAATAAAACGAAACGCGATTTATACGCTGCATGTTTATTTACTTTGCTATATACATATATACATAAAATGAGGTATCCCGAATGATTGGTTATCAACGAAAGCTTTAACTATAATACAGAAATTTTAAATTTAAAGGAGATCTTCGTTTCGTATATAGTTCGTAGATATATATTATTGTTTGAATAATAAATTCACTCAATTTATATGTTTCTCTTTGTTTTTCTGTTAAATCTATTGCAGTTTTTTTTACATTTAAAATTTGATTTTGTTTAGTAAAATTCATATGACGATAGCATAAATGTTTAATAATTTATTTATTTATTTATTTATGTACCAACAGAGTATACAGAAAATTATATAAATGAAAAATGTGTACAAAGGGATAACTTATCTCTAACAAGAGATCTCTTCCAGAAACCCTGAATCTAGTGGAGATTATTTGTAATATATATTTATGGTGTAGGTACAATATCAATTAGTTTTATATTATAAAATTCAAGTAGACTTAACGATAAATGAATATATTACACACTAAATACAAATAAATATATTAATATATACCATTATCTATAATATATATATATATATACATTCAACTTACATAGATACAAAAAAAATATATATACATACATATAAAATAAATAAAACTTAAGTGGAAAGAAAGTGTTGCTTAACTCTGATTTTAAACGATCTTATTGTAATATTATTATGGAAAATATTATTAATGTTGTGCTCAATCTAAAGTAGACATGTTATTGTCAGTTTTCGGCATATAAGAATTCCTTAATATGCTCAATTGGTGCGTCGTGCGCGCCTTGATACTTTAATAAAGCATATTTAGGACTGCTTGTGACTCTGGATACACTCGTAATGGTAGCCATTAGAAGTCAATAGTTTCATTGCTAAGCGTGTTGCATTGTCGCTTCTCAACTTTTTCATTACTGTGACATCCTAAATAATAAAAAAGTAAATTTTTATCGACCCCCGAAACGATAATGCGATATTTTTTATTCTTAAAATATTTGTATAATCTAATTGTAATAACAAAACGCTTTATTTAATAATAATAATGATATTAATATTTGTTTTAGACAGATTTCAATACCCCCGTCCTACTGGGGTCGCAAACCACAGTTTGAGAAGCGGTGATCTAGCGTATCGTCTACGTAATATAACGTGAAAGATATAGTCAAACCATAGAGCTCGTGCTTGTTTTCTTATTTGTATATATTTCATAAAAGCAGAGTCAGATTTATAGTGATATGCATATCAAATTTTATAGTTATTAAGTTCAATGTTGCAAAGTCAAACACTTAAAATTTATTTTTGTTTAAAAATAACACACCTTATTGAGTAAAATTCTAAATTTAAAAGTTTTAATCTATGCACTTAATAATTCAAGCAACTTTATTTTCAATTTCAAAAGCGCGCCTTGTCTTTCTCGGCGAGTATCGTTTAATAATAATAATTGTAATGTTACGAACTTATGAACTATGAAGATGCGTCTTAAGTGATCACGCGACTCGCGCATTCAAGCAATCAGCTTCCTTAATGTTAATAAATCATACGCTTTTTAATCGAATGTAAAATATGAATGACATACGTCCTTTTACCAAATTATACATCCTTACAAAGAAACACTGCTTAGCGATTGTTTAGTTAAACACTAATGTATCTCTTTCTGTCACTATTGATTTGACATTTGACAAAAGAAGACAGCATTGTTTTACTAAACAGCCGCTATATTAAGTTTATAAATATAAAAATATACACAGAGTTAATCATAATACTTGGTCACTACAGTTAACTTATATGGCCGCTTCAAACCCAAGGTCGGCTCAGAAGGTAATATTTTTGTCAAAGAATTTACTTTAAAAACCCAGTGATCGGACTTAGCAGTTTTACACACCCCTTAACGAGTCAGTAGTAGTAGTCTAAATTAACATGACTATAAAGGCCGAATTCTAGTACTCTAGAACGATTACGATACGTTCTATACGACGACTAATCTATATTTAATCGAATCTGAACCGAACCGATAATATATTAACATACATCGTTATGTCAAAAACAAATTTAGTTATTAACTTTTATGCGAGTAGTCGATAATTAAATTAAAGAATAGGAAAACGGGTAAACGGCAACAATCACGCTTCGATTCGACTGCGATAAAGTGACAATTTGTAAGAAGAATTGGCCCACAGCACAAGATGAATTATAAACGAAAATTAAGCGTGCAAATTCAGAGTGTACTTGGCCCGCGTTTGAACACGTAATATTCGATTAAGATTCACGTGTGCACCAAGCCATCTCGGCAAAGCTTTTTAAATTGTCGTTGTAATACTGTCATAACCTTTTAATTCAAGTTTTATACACATATAAATTTATTAAACGTATGTTATCGTGTACCATAACCATACTATATTAATCAAATGTCTTTTTATAACCGCCATCAAAACTAAGTGCAATTATGAGATCCCTTTATGGCAGCTTTGAGTTATTTAGTAATTGGTTCCAATTGAGAATAATTAAAGAGATCTGCAATGGACGGGTTTGATGTGAAAAATTAAAAATGCAAGACGGGGTGCGGGTACCGTGGATCTGGGTCGCATTTAACTGCATAATTTAAAGGTATCTATCTGTAAGATGATCTTTTTGTCTTTTAATTTTGATTATTTTTTATCTGTTTATGAAACATTGAATTTGATAAGTCGGCGAAGAGTAAAGGAAAGAGTCGATTGGGTTTTAAGAGTTTAAGTGGAGTTTGTGAACGAACTTCAGTATGAAGCTGGTATTTGAATTTGGAACTTTTTTTTTAATAATGAAATGTTGAAGTATTTCAAACGTCGCATAAACAAAGTGGCGTAAATGTCTTCGCTCGATATCTTTTTATATTTATTTTGTTTATATATATAAAAAGTATATATAGTATAATAAGTGTACAAGAATTACCTATAAATATCGAAAGGTGGTTAGTTAGTTAAGCAATGCTGTGTCTTCTTTTTTCCAGTGTGAAACTAATGAAAAAAAGCCGAGATGGCCCAGTGGTAAGAACGCGTGAATCTTAACCGATAATCGTCAGTTCAAACCCGGGCAAGCGTCACTGAATTTCATGTGCTTAATTTATGATTTATTGTTAATAAATTATTTATATTATTATTATATTTTCACATGTGTATTCCACCAACCCGCATTGGAGCAGCGTGGTGGAATAAGCTTCAAAACCTTCTCCTCAAAAAGAGAAGAGGCCCAGCAGTGGGACATTCACAGGCTACTACTGTACTGTACTATTGAAAGTAATGATAAAGTAAAAAGAGAAATCAGTGTCTAACTCGTTACACGTTAAGTTTTTAAGTAAGGTCGTTAATAGTTAAAGTTAGGTTGTCGTCCTAACATTAACTAACTGGTTATCCGTTTTGGATGTCACCATTACTCTATGGATATATTTTTTAGTTCTATGTAAGCTCACGTACTCTGTGCCATATGAATGCAAATAAAAGTATCTATTTATTAATATAGGTATTGTGTTGTATATTGTATTCGATTGACACTTTTTAAACTTGAATGGCGTTTTATTCTAAATAGATAGGCAGATCCAGTTTTTTTTTTCAAATGAATAAAAGTACATATAATAATCGAACTGTTAATATATTGCCTTTATATAATAATTATTTTAGGAATTTAATATATTGTAATTATTTAATTTAATATATTTATATTATCACAAATATCTAAGAATACAATTTATTCGAAAATTGTCCGTATACGGAACGTCTAACGATGCTGATTCAGAAATCGAGTCAGCATTATTAAGACGTGTATGGTGTACGAATGTCTTAAAAATCATCAATAACAAATCAATCAACGAGATTTTGTAAAAAAAACCATGATTACAAAAAACTTTATATAAAATACCTATTACAAATGAACACAGATTATTAATAAAGAGTATTTTTAATTATTTAATCAAAATATTTAAATTCAAAAGCTACTTTAACATCATTATGTAATGTGTATATCACATAATAGTCCTTTGATAATTACCTAACAGTAGCCATGTTATAATCGCTCCAATTGTTCCGGAGGTCATCACAGTTGTTAATCAAACTAAATGGAATCGTAAACAAAACAATTAACTGAAATATAAAACACGTCCACTTTATAATACCGTTTTGACTAAACTGTCTGTAGTATGAAAGCTGCGCGTGCGTCGACAATGACAGGACGGTGAAGTACATTCGAATAAAGAATGTGCGTGAACTCAGTACATATTTTTTAAGGACATTTTGTTGTACTCAATCTCTGAACTAAATTTGACAGGACTCAACTTTTTGTTTTTTTATTTTTATTTTATTGTATAGTTCGGTGGACAAGCATATGGACCACCTGATAGTAAGTGGTCACCAACAACCATAGAAAATGGCATTGTAAGAAATTTTAACCGTCGCTTACATCGACAAAGCGCCACCAAACTTGGAAACTAAGATGTTATGTCCCTTGTGCCTTTAATTACACTGGATAACTCACCCTTCACACCGGAACACAACAATATAAAGTACTGCTGTTTTGTGGTGGAATATCTAATGAGTGGGTGGTACCTACCCAGACGAGCTTGCACAAAGCTCTACCACTGAGTAGAATATTGCTATCTCTTTCTCATGCGTTGGTTTGTTATTTGTTTCTCCTCATACTTTTGAGTTTTCTGTTTATCTTTTGTAATCTTAATTATAGCGCAGTAACATTCTCCTTAAGTATTTGAAAATAATACGGTTGCCATTCCCATCGAAAGTAGGCAGTGATGCGTTTTACATAACATATATTTAAAATATATAGGTAATAATAATGATATCAAAATTGTTGAGTAAAAATCTATATAATACCTCATCTATAATGGTTGTGCAGAATTATTTGTGGTCTATAAATAAATTTCGTTTCAATAATTGACAGATACTCGACAAGAGAACAAAGAAAAAATATCTGTAAACGCATAATAGCAGTTAATAAAAGTTTAATTTGACCATAAATGCAATTTTACACACTATCCCTGATTCCGAATGCATGATAAATTCTGACGCACATGAATTAACGCTTAAAATTCATATCCATCTTTAATGATTGGTCGTATGATTTATATGAATCCTTATTTCAAATGATTAAGACTCATTTTTGAGAAACACAATTTTTTTTGTAGTGATAATGTTTCGTCAATTCGTGCACTATTTTTTATTGAACGTGGAATAATTTAACTGATCTACGATTTTTGGGGCTTAATAGATGAATGGCTTTGTTTTGTTATATACATTGTAAATGGCGACTTAATTAAGTATTTATTTGACAACAATTGTTATGAATATTGTATAGAAATGAAATCAAAAAAGAAAGCATATTGCAATTTGGTTCTATATCGATTAAATTACTAATTTATCTTTAAATAAATATATAACTAATTTTTTAAATATTTAAGATTCATAATTATATTATATGTATAATTATTTATATGTGCATAATAATGGGGCGAATTAAAGTCCAATTGCATTGTAAAGTCCGGACGGTTATCTACTACGATGAAATAAAGTACGCCTTTTAAAGTTTAACAGTAAACAGATTGTTAATAATCCCGATTCATTGACGGATCGTTTAAACTTTTTATATTATGAAACTTTATTACTTTCTTTTCATAAAACAAAAAAAAAACAAGCTTGACGCTTCTATGGACTGAATAATAAAATTTCTATATATGTATTAAAGGAGAAGAAACTGTAATGCCTGTATATTGAATAAATTTATCAAAAGACAAGCGTGGATGATGAAAAAAGAGTTAAGAACACGAAAATGAATTTCTATTAATATATCGTAAAAATAATTTACACGCGAACGAAGTTGCCGGTATTAGTAAGTTTTATATGTAAAGTAAGGTCCTCCAGACCGATTTCGGCCACGGCGGCCAATCTCAAGAGAGATAGCCAACTGCGCAGGACATATTATAGTGCACAAGTGTGTGCGCAAACACAGGTGCACTCTCTTTTCCTTAGCTCTCATAATCCGATGGGACGAAGTTTAATATGTAACAAAAAGCTGATCGTCTTATCTCTTAAAAGCCAACTATTCAAATAATAACGTACACATAATGTACATACAACATTTTATAGAAATAAACAAAACAAATAAATATAAAAAAATTAACTTAGTATTGTACTTTTTATAAGAATTTTCATATACATTACATATAATTGGGTGACTTTTTTATAGCATAGGTAGGCGGACGGGCATGTTGGCCACCCGATGGCAAGTGGTTACCAACGCCCGTAGATATTGGCGTTGTGAGAGATGTTAACCATTCCTTACATCGCCAATGCGCCACCAACCTTGGGAAATAAGATGTTATGTCCCTTGTACTCGTAATTACACTGGATCACTCACCCTTCAAACCGGAACACAACAGTACCAAGTAGAACTGTTTTGCGGTAGAATATCTGATGAGAAGGTGGTGCCTACCTAAACGAGCTTGCACAAAGCTCTACCACCAAGTAAAACTGTTCATCCGAAATTATCGAATAACTGATTTTCAATGTAATTTTGTAAGTACATTGTATGTAATAATTTCAATTTCACAACTCGATGATTTGTATTAAACTTCTTCTTAGAGAAGGATGCGTAGGTCATAAGCTACTTAAACGAGTTCATTTTGAAGTTGTCTGGTCTTTTTATTAAGTACGCAAGTTAAAAGGGCCAATGGCTTTCAATCCAGACTCGTTATAATGGAGACCACTCGTTTTGTTTTCATTATATTTATTGCTTGGTGGATATTTAATATTGATATAATATATGCATACATATAATATACGAGTCACGTCACCTAAATACAAGAATAAAGTTTTAACAATATTATTTCAATGAAGGAGGATCAGGTTGAAAACCTTGGACTTCAAAGAACGAACACAGAGACCAAATAAGGTCACTGTAATAATTAAAAAACAAAGGAACATTTTACAGGTATCGTTTTGTACTGCGCCCCACCACTACGGCTGCCTATAAAAGAGTTAACATTTGAAGAAACGAAAGTTTCACTCACCGGACAGTAGAGTCGTTTTAGTATAGATAAGATTCATTTTATTATTATTTTTTTAAATGGTGTTTGTTTTCCGTGTGTGTATTAGCTATACCTGTGATTTCGGTCGCGTTGAATTAAAAAATATATTGATGAATGAAATTTATCATTTTATAATAAAATTTCGAATGTTCGATTCCATTGTGTGATACCAGGCAAATATCATTAATATAATATATAAATCATTTATTGTGTCGAAAAATATGTAACGTTATTGACGAAAATGGTATCTGTATACAAACGAATAGAACTTAACACTCTTTCTTTAAAAATTAAGAATTTTCATACAAATCTTGATCCCTTTTATCAGTAACTTATGAGGTAATTTTCCTTCCTTCCTTAATGCCAAAGGAAATTTTTATGATGTTAGTTTAGACTGTCCCGTGATATGTCAGTCAGTCAGTTATTTTTTTTGTATACAGAAGATAATGATTTTCATCACAGTGTGTATTACTACTACAAATGCAAAAACGTCTTCAAGCTGATTCCTCTGTAGACCCTATGATGGTTACGATCGGATCAAAATAAATTTTAGTGTTCTTATCAGAATAATAAACGAACCCTGATGAAGTATCGTGAATATTCTAGAAATAAAATATTTCTGAAACCAATACAAAATGTTCGCTGCTACAAACATCGTTAACAGTGCTAACTACGCCAACTGATCGTTGTCTACCGTCATAACTCATTCATTGATTCATTGGCTTTAATAATGCTATTTTCCATTCTCGATTTTTACAAAGCTTTTAAAGAAGCAAAAGAATTGCTTTAGCCATTATGGGGACGCTCAAAGATGCAATTTATCCTCATTAACAGTAATGTCGTCGCCAGCATTAATCACTTCTTGCTCCATTAGTGCCGGAATTACTAGCGGACGTTTTAATTCAACTAGATACAATTAAATTTACGTAGCAAATCTTATATTGTAAGCAATAAGGTTCATATTGGCGTGAGTTTTTCATCAAGATTCGTGGGAGACCGTACTTGTTGAAGTAATGGTCGCCAAATTTTTCGCTTATCTGCTCATTATTAAGCTGAAGCCCGTTTTTTAAATGCAATTTGTCAAGTTTTCTGTTGAGATTAGAAGGATTTGCATTTAAACTGTTATTTGGTTTTTTTGTAAAGTTTTAATGACTGACTGCCTCGTTGGTCTACTGGCTAGATATAAGGCCGCAGACCCGGTGGTCCTGGGTTCAATTCCCAGGTCGGGCCAATAAATAGTTATTGGGTTTTTCTGTCAGAAAATTCTCAGTAGCAGCCCGGAGTCTGGAAGTTGGAAGCGTGTACACTTCCGTGTCTCGGAAAGCACGTTAAGCCGTTGGTCCTGCGCCTGAACTCTTTCCGGTCGTGTCGGATTGCCGTCCCATCGGATTATGAGAGCTAAGGAAAAGAGAGTGCACCTGTGTTTGCGCACACACTTGTGCACTATAATATCTCCTGCGCAGTTGGCTAATCTCTCTTGAGATTGGCCGCCGTGGCCGAAATCGGTCTGGAGGACCTTATAAAGTTTTAATACCAGAATAGTAGAGATTTATTGAAGGATGAGACTTTAGAAAATGTGTACATTATAAGTGACTTTTGTATTTCTTTGGACAAAAAATAATTGCAATTTTTAATTAAATATATATTTTTCATTTGTTTGTTGCACTGATGAGCACAATATTCCACTGATGAGCAAAAGCTTCCTTTCTTGATAAGGGCGAAAAAATTGTAGCTTTTCCGGATAATCTTGTCTCCGTTTTTGTAGTTTTGCCAAGATTTTTCGTATAATACGAATGAAAATTAAATATATTTTTTACTTAAAATAATAACTATGAAAACTTTATGTATCGCAATTTCTGGTTCATATAAAAGCCAAATACACTAATTAGTGTACTTATCAGTGTTTTTGAAATTGAGTTGTTCAAATGACTGACAAATTATTATTTATTTATTAAGGACCATCATCATCAGTCACAATAATAAATCACATTCAGACTTAACAAAAGTGCCAGACTTTTTAAGGCAGCCACAACATGCAGCTGAAAGGACAATATATATTTTTGTTCCATTTGCAGTTGAAACGCTTGGACCTTGGAGTAATAGTGCAAAAAGATTAATCCAAAATATTACACCCTTATTGCCTCTACTGGTGACAGGAGGGCTGGTTTTATTTTTCGCCCAGAGAATCGGTATTGCGATTCAAAGGGGAAATGCTGCTAGAATGCTACCATTCCACGCGGTCACGATTTGTATATTTATTATTTGCATTTGTATTTATTTCAGGTTTTAATCTAAATAAAATAAAATGTAATATAGTCAAGTTGGCTTATTTATACATAATTTATATTACTTAAAACAGATTATAACATAGACAATAACTTTTAAAATACATAAGTTTTAATAAACCAAACACAAAATCTGTAATAATTTGACAAAATTGACAATTTTCTTGTTGAAAAATTGTCATGGAATTTACAATCACTCTTGTTTTAATATATAATGTACGGTGTACAAACGAATCGGAACGTAATCCGTGATACCTGAAACATGCGAGTTCGTTAGGTTTAATGAACGTTTTTAATCCGCTCCGACGTCATACGGTACGAGCACATATTTTTGAACTCTGCAAGGATTATAATATTTTAATTAAGCGTTACTCGTATTGCATACATATGGAGTTTCCAATAAATGATTAGAAAATAATACAAGAGTTATTTCTTATGTGTATTTTTTATGTTTGTAAACGATACTTTGTATTGTTTTGTTCCGGTTTAAAGGCACAAGGGACATATCACCTTAGATTCGTGGCGCTTAGATGATGTTATAAGTGGTTAATATTTCTTACTGCGCTGATGTTTATAGGCAGTGGTGACCACTTACCATCGGTTGCAACCTGCCTGATACAATAAAAAAATACACCTGTATTATAAAAAATTGTAATAATAAAATAACTTTTATTTCTCTCAATTTTTTAGCAGTGTTATAATATTTTTTGTATTGCTTGTCCGTTTTAAATGGTCAGTTTAACTACTCGTACAGTCAGCTTCATAAGTAAAGTAACAGTCAACATTATCAAATACATAGAAACATCTAAAGTGACCAATAACACCTATACAACCAAAGTCGTCCAATTAATTGAACCATCCATGTTGTTCGAATATATCGGAGCTCGAACATCGTCAAATATATGAGTACATTCAAATCGTCATTAGAATAGTAACAATCAAAGCGCCAGTGGTTTCGAAGCATCCAAAGTGTTCAATAATATGGAACACACTATAAAAACGAACCTTATTTCAATACATTTTAAGTACACTTCAAACGGTTGGGTATTTATGATATATTTTAATATTTCTGACAGAAAAAATTATCGATTTGAAAAATTAGTGCAGTTAATGTTTTAGGTGTAGGTACCGTAGAGTTTTCGATGTTGGGCACCAGACATCTTTCAATTCCAAAACTATAAATTCGATTACAATTATTGTTCCTTTGTTTGAACCAAATTTATTTACGAGTAATTTCAGTGCACTTTCGCTGCAGAAAACGTACATGTTTCATAAAAGACAAATCAAATTTACTAATAGTTTTCTTATTAGGATGCAAGAATTATATATATTGTCGTAGTTTAGGTATATATATTAATAATGGTTTTTACTAGTCGAACGTACTCAACAACATATTTATAAAAATAAATAAAATTAAAAACGGATAAATCCACCCTCAGCAACAATAACGTCGCTAAGCTAAGTCGCATAGATCGCACTATGTGTGCACTATGTAAGTGACTAGATGTCACGCGGCAGACCCGGAGGTCCTGGGTTCAAATCCCAGGTCAAGCCAATAAAAAGTTATTGGGTTTTCTGTCCAAAATTCTTAGAAGTGTGTACACTGCCGAGCCTTGAAAAGCACGAAAAGCCGTTGGTCCCCCGCTTGAACTCTTTCCTATTGGTGATGGATTATTGTCTCATCGGGTTATGAGGTTCACCTGTGTTTGCGCACACATTTGTACACTATAATATGTTCTGTGCAGTTGGCTAATCTTCCTTGATATTTGCCTTCATGGCCGAGATCAGTCAGAAAGACAGTACTACGAAAACAAAGTTATTTTTCATTAATGAAAATTGCATTTACAAAATTATAATTCAGTTCCGTGTTTATTAAAGACGTGTTTTGTGTCTTGTCCTAAGTGCAGGCTTTTATTCTATGTAAAGCTTGTTCATGAAAGCGCGACCATATTGTGAACTTTGATATGTATAATTGAAATCCTAAATTACGCGTTATCAAAAAACGGTCACGCGCAATATCTGTTACAGAGACGCCTTTTGAGTCAATTTTTTTTTGTTTCTTTTCATCATTAATGCGAAATGTATAAATATTGATGAAATCATTCGAATAAGTATTATTTAAAATAAAAATAATAAGGTCATATTTTTTTAAACTATAAGCACTTCACATCAAAGTAATAACATCATATTTAACAAGTAATTTCCTTGACATTTACTTTTTGTCGAAAAATGAGGTTTTAATTAGGTTTAATTTTAAAATTCATAATTTTTGATTGATTTTATAGAAACATGGACATAAAACAAATGATATGCCAATGACATTGACATACTCGAAACGAAAGAGATAGCAAATATCCTTGAATCCTGTCTCCTTCGTTTTATTATAACGTCCCATTTCTGCTGTCAGAAATATTCAAATAGTTTATAAATATTTATGTAAAAGTTTATTTAAAATGTATTGACATAAGGTTCGTTTTTATAGTGTGTTCCATATTTTTGAACACTTAGGATGCTTCGAAACCACTGGCGCTTTGATTGTTATTATTCTAATGACGATTTGAATGTACTCATATATTTGACGATTTTCGCGCTCCGATATATTTGAACAACATGGATGGTTCAATTAATTCGACGACTTTGGTTGTATAGGTGTTATTGATCACTTTAGATGTTTCTATGTATTTGATAATGTTGACTGTTACTTTATATATGAAGCTGACTGTACATTCATGCGCTGTTGATATCACAATTAAAAGGAATGCGTTATAATAACGTATATATTTATTTGTAAGTAGATTCATTACCAGTACTATATCCGAATATAAAGTAATATAGTTTACAGTGACGTCATGGTCCAGTGGTAAGAAGACATGAATCTTAGCCGATGATTCCGATTTCAAATCACTGAATTTTCATATGCGATACTTGTGTTTTATCGTTCATTTCGTGCTCGGTGATGAAGTTAAAATCACGTGCATCCAACAACGAGGTGGAGTAAGTTACTTCTCGAAGGCCTCCTGCCTTAGTACAGCACTGGAATTTACAGTTTGTTACTTTTTTACTATATTACTTTATAGATTTCATTCGGTGATGTGTGAAATTGGAAAAAAAGTGCTACACAAAAATTAGGTTAGGTGGGGGTCCGGGAGTTATAACCTGATATGTTTTATTCTACATGCAATATTGAAATGCAATGTGACAAAATTTGAAAACAATCGATCGAATAATTTTCTTGTATCGCGAACACAAACTTGCTTAGGCTGCATTTTTATATACATGGATAACTCTTATTCCTCTTGACTACGAAAATTGACGTTGTTTTGTAAATTTTTTATAATATTACAAGATATTTTGTTTCTGATATTTTAGTACATAAATATGAAATTGGTATTCCATGATGTGTAATTTGTTTGTGTAGTTGCTTGGCCGTATATTTCTGATTTGCGTAAAGGTTGAATAGTAGAGAATGCCTTCAGGCATTTGTCCGCCTTTTTCCAACTATACAATTTGGTTGGTTAATAAAGTTTTTTAAACGAAGTAAAATATGTTTGGTCACAAAAAAGTTATATATAAACTGTTTTTATTATTAATTTTTATAAAAAAATATGATTTGTAGGATTTTCGATGTTGAATTTTGCTCTGTTTCATATACTATTTTATGATTAGAAGAAAACAAATTAAATTATTTATTTTTATTTTTATTTTTTAAGTAATACAAACAGTAATAAAATACACAAAAATATTATCACAATTCCAAAAAATAAATAATCAAGTATTTACAATTAAGTCAATCAAAATCAATTCATAGCAGATTGATAGGATAGTAGCAACTAAAATAATAATAATAAAAAATAACAATTACAATTTATAAAAAATAACAATTGAATTTAAAATTATGAGTTCATAAAATTTTTATAAAATATGACCAAATTAATAAAATTAAAATTATTCTGTAAGTAATTTTTTGAACTGAAAATTGATATTACATTTAATTTCTTTTAATGACAAAAGAAATAAATCAATATCATATACATACTTAGACTTGGTTTTGGGAACATCGAACAAAAGATTTTTACGTGTTTTCACGCGAGGACATCTATTAAATATATTACTAAGTAAGAATGGAGATTCAATATGATTATTTGATAATTAAAAATAAAACGTTCTTTTAATCTCAAAATATTGAGATTTTGAGATTTATCGTGAGTATTTAAAAGATATTTAAGAAATTTATAGTATTCTTTCGATTTTATCTATATATTTTTTTATTATACTATGGATTCCAAACTGTTGAGGCATACTCGAGAATAGATTGGATATAGGCGATACGCACACATACACAGATATACATACTATACTCACACTGTTTCAAAAATAAAGCATAGTTGCAAACCTCATAACATGAAAATTTATGGAATTTGAATGAAGCCGCGACAAGTCATACTTAATATTATATAGGTATGGATATATAATTCGTTAAAATAACGTTTTTAATATGAAAGTTTTCTCGGTAAGAATTTTTTAATTTAAAAACATTTTAGATATTTTGAAAACATATTTCCATGGACCAAACGTGCCTTTGACAGGATTTGAGTTGAAACGTAGCACGTTCTTAGCAAATATATTTTGTTTGTGAATAACCAAAATAGTCGTTGTTCTGAAAGAAATTCTTTTGGATAATATTATTTATTATATAATTGAATAAAGTGATTATTTATGAAACACTTTTCATTCATTTTATTGCTGTAAAAATTGGATCTATTTGAGTTAATATATTCATACATAATCAGATTGAATTATGGAGATTTTGGACTAACCAGTGGGAACACGTTTATTAAGCAAAAAGTGAATTTAAAGCGAATTTATTTTATTGCGGCCTAGTCGGGGACAGCCTGGTCTACTAGCACGAAGGTGACGAAGAGCTGAATCTACTCGACTTAGAGGTTTTTTGTCCTGTTCTTACAAATATATGCCCTCGGATAGAGATCGTGTCACTTTGAAGCCTCGCAAGTCCTTTAGTATACATACAATTTTCAAATAAAATATTCTTTTAAAAACAATAATGTTGAACAGTTCTATTTTTTATTTTAGATTACATCATAATACACAGATGACCCACACATATAAACAATGATAAATCAATTAGTTGCCTTATTTTTACGAGATATTGATTTCATACGAAATTTTTAAAAGCCACTTAAGTCTCATGGGGTCAGTGTGATTCGATTTCATTGTATCCATTATATTTAAATTTAAAAGCTATTTACTTATTGAAACATCAATTTTACTTTTGTTAAAGTGAGAATCTGTTAATGCTTCTTTTCCTCTTTAAGAGAGAGGTTAAAGTATAATCCACCGTGCTGTACCACGTGGGTAGGTAGGGAACACATTTGGCAGAGTTTCATTCGATAGAGGTATTAACACGATGTTCTCTTTAAAGCTGAGAAATGAATTAAAATCATAAACTAGTACATAAAAACTGAGAAGTGCTTGCCCGGGATTGCACCCGTAATCCTTGGATAAGATTCACGTGTTATAATCTGTGCCAACTCTATTGTCAACTGATATTATATAAATAAAATAATATCATTTTACCCTTCATTCGAATTCGTTTCTGGGGAAAAAATAATGATTGTAAGAATACAAAATTATATTCATATGAAACATTGATATGTTTCTTTGAAAAAAACAAAACAGCAAATTGGACCGAGGTCGAATGTAAAGAATAACATTTTATTATCAAGGGAACATATTTTCATAAAATTAATTTCAATAATAAGTATTTGTTGTAAATTAAATATAGGGACGGGGATCTTGTAATGTCATTTATTGTTAATTTGAACTGTGTGATCACACACACAAAAAAGGAAAAATATATGTTTAGTCTGTGTGTAAGAGAGAGATAGAAACCTTAAACATAACTCAAATATGAAGCGTTATTCTCTTCGAGATTTTCAATGTCCTTTCGGAAATTTTCCAAGTCGGCGTTATAAAGGTAAGTATCCACCGATTATAGCGTGACTCATGAATCAAGTTCGTAAAATTGGTATTTATATATGTATTTTAGTGTCCCAATGTTGGCCTCTTCTCACTTTAAGTCTTCTTCTGTCTATGTTCCGATGCGGTTTGGATATATATGTTGCAGAGTTTTTTGGATATAATTATGCAGGCTTCCTCACGATGTTTTCCTTGACCAAGCACTAGATTGTTAAGGTTAATATTTTAAGTTGTTGTTAAGTTTAATGTTTTAATTAATTTTAAATATTGTTATCAACACTATTCTATTGCATGTTGTGTTATCCAGTAATTGAGGGTACATTTAACCGTTGCGTAAAGACTTGTATATTTTGTATTTTTATGTGTAATTCTGTTGGAGTTCCTTAATAAATAGATAAATACATCATTTATAACCACATGAAAACTCAATGGTATTTGCTCGGATTTCAACCTACAGCACGTACTTAAGATACACGTGTTCTTTTCATTGTACCACTTCGGATGGTATTATGCACATCTTAATTTTGTAATTGCTTCATAGTTTCCCATATGCGGATTTCGTTATTTTTGCGAAGTTGAAAATATGTAGCTGTTTCCGTCCGCAGCTTCGCCTATGTGTTTTGGGGGAGACAGGTTATGTAACTTACGTATTTTTAGTCAATAAGAGTATCGCATTAAATATTTAATAATATAATACACCAAGTGGAGTGTTGGTCTTATAAAGCACATCTCTTTGCCACGGTGCCGGCGAATGATAAAATAGAATCTGTGTGCAGGAGTCCGGGGAAATCCGTCGGCGATTGAAAACTCTTTGTGATAATAGAAAAGTTTAGATTTAAAGAAACTGGATATGATTTTATCCGATCCGTCAATTTATACAAGTAATGAATTATATTTCCATGTAGCAAAATAATTATTCTCGTAATTTGAGTTCGATTGTTTTTATTAATAAAAGCTTAAAACTTCCTGGCATTAAAGGTTTATCGCTATCTGTGTACGAAATAAAATTGTACTTAAAATGTTGTTTTGGTAAACAGTTGATAACAAAACTTCGCTTCGACATTCATTGTAAGAACCGTAAACAATTTCTAAGTTGTCCTATCACAACTTGGTAAATTAGTTGTAAAGACTTAATAAAAGTTAAATGAAAATATATAAATTATGATTTTTTCGATTTATTTTAGGAAACTAGACTATCAAATAGATGACGTATGATAATAGATTTTTACAATCAATAAGCAAGTAATAATGTGCAATGTATTCAATAAAGATTTCGACCTTGACACTTAAAGACCTTGTTTTACAAATAATATAACAAAATATAGTTTTTTTTTTATAGGATAGTTAGGTGGACGAGCGTATGGGCCACCTGATGGTTAGCGGCCACTAACGCCCTTTGTAGGTAGCGGTTCGCGGTAGCGAGATGAACATCAGATGGCCCATTTGCCCGCCCATTTTGGCCCATCCTATCTATAACATAAAAATTATTATATCATAACTGAAAATATTATATATTAGGTCCTTACATATGAAATTAGCGTTTTGTCGTACTGACCACTTTGATCTGACATATCTCCTCTTTGGTTAAGAATTCAAAATTAAAATTTATAAATTCATTTAGCTGGTACATTTGAGTTTTGAAAACAGTCATTCATTTGTTTTTTCCATATTATTATTTTCTTTGGCGTCACTTATTATCGCACAATGGAAAACATGAAATATCGGTATATTTACGAGTACGAGTTCTACCGTGGCACCAGTGTTGCAGAAACAGCTCGAAGGATTAATGATGTGTACGGCGCTGGTATCGCAAAAGAAAGCCCGGTACGTTTTTGGAAATTTCGACCTTCAGAACCAACCCCGCGGACGGCCGGAGACCAAAGTGGAAAATGAAGAATTAAAGGCTATTGTAGAAGCTGATCCATCACAAAGCACTTCAGAGATAGCTGCAGACTTCGGGGTAAGTGATAAAACTGTATTAATCCACTAGAAGAAAATCGGGAAAGTAAAAAAACTTGAACGATGGGTACTCATGAATTAAGTGAATCGAACAAACACGCGTTGACTGCTGTGTTACTTTGCTCTACCGACACAATAATAAAGGGATATTAAATCGAATCATTACTTGTGATGAAAAGTGGATAATGTACAATAATCGGAAGCGCTCATCGCAATGGCTGAACCCTGGAGACGCAGCCAAATCCTGCCCTAAACCAAAATTGACTCAGAAAAAGTTTGGTGGACTAGCGCCGGTGTCGCTTACTACAGCTTTGCTCTGGCCAAACGATTACGGCAGATATCTATTGTCAGCAACTGCAACCCATGAAAGAAGAACTAGCTGCTAAACAACCGAGATTGGTCAATCGCTCTAGGCCACTGCTGCTTTACGACAACGCAAGACTACACACTGCACAACAGTGTTAGTGGTTGTTACTAAGTTAGATCCACCATACTCTCCGGACCTTGCTCCAACGGATTACCATCTTTTACGGAATTTGGACAACTTCTTGCAAGGAAAAAAATTCAACTCCGATGCGGCAGTCCAAACCGCCTTTAAAGAGTTTATTGATTCTCGCCCCCATGGTTTTTTTAGTAAAGGGATCAATGAACTACCTATGAGATGGCAAAAGTGCATAGATAACAATGGTGCACATATTGATTAATTAAATATATTTTACAAAAAAAAAATACTTTATATTCATCCCGTACAAAACGCCAATTTCATATGTAAGGACCTAATATATGTATATATAAGGAAAACCTTGTCTGTATATGACATACTCGCTTAAAATGTATTCACGATACAAGATTCTAATCACATAATTAACTTATATTATCGGTATCTAAATTTCCATAAATACTTTTGCAATTCTCGTGTAAACGCTAATATAAAGTTATTATAATAAAAGATTAGCCAACTGAGAATATCGATAAAAAACAAAAATAAACAAAATTTAAAGAAGTAAATTCTATATCAATGGTCACGAACGAAATCGGATTCAGACAAGGTCACATATATTATTATCTGTATTGAATATATCATTCGCACTAATGATTGGTCAATTCCATTGAATCATACAATCTCCATGGGATTAACCTCAAAGCCACAGGTCTCCGGAGCGATGACGTCACAGCTAATAACTATTCAGCGTTCACCTCCGGTCCGTTTTCGGACTATAACTGTTTTTAATTCCCTGAAGCTATCGAATGTAGAGATAAAATATATCAATATTTTTAACGGTCTAACTGGAAGTTTGTATTCCACGATTTTTGTAAGTCCAAATATTGACAAACTTCTCGTTTTGAGAGAGTTTGTTTGTGTACGTGTGTTTATTAATATATTTTATCGCCTTGTTTATCTTGAGGACAAATCAGTTTCCGATAGATGTGTAATCGATTAATTATCTGTGGAAATTTTTACTAAATAATCTGTGGTTTGGTGTTAATAATTTTTTTTAAAGAAAATGATATTATCTTATGAATGTTCTTAATCGCTTAGACTGTATGAGGTTACTCGAATAAAGTATATTATGATTTTCATTCAACTTATTTTTAATCTGCAATTCATAGGACTTAGTCCATTAAAACTAAGCTAAGTCCACTGTTAATCGATCTTTGCCAAACACCCAAACTTTGTTAGCTCTGAAACAAAGCCAATTTGTGGATGTCGCCGGTAAGATACATACATTACGTAATCCAGTCCGTTCATTTCTATTTTATAGGCTTATATGGGCCTTAGTAAACACTGAGCATATTCAGAAGCACTTACTAAGCTTCAAAAGTCTTTATATAATATTTAGGATTCGTAACATGTATGCCATTGTTCGATATAAAGGGAATTTTTAGAACGCTTTCAAAATGTAAGGTGTCCTATAAGAGTAGCGAAGCCATTGTTGCAGAACAGGAAGACGTCATGATTTTTAAATGTTTGTGTTAGGAATATTTATTGTCAATAGATTTTTTTATTATTAAATTATGCCATTATAAATTACATTTTTGGTATTTTTTTTTAAATTTAGAACAACGTTCACTCTGTCTACGGGCACAAGAGATATCATCTTATTTCCCAAGGTTGGTGGCGCATTGAATATTTAAGGGGTGGTTACTAATTATTACAATACATTACATAACGTGGTGACCACTTATCATCAGGTGATTCGTATCTATCTATCAGCCTACATACTTGTTTAAATAATAGAATAAAAAAAATTGTACTCCGGGAACCCTCCTCGAAATGGAGGCATGACCTCACGGTAGCATGAGCAAGTGATCTCGTGACAGACGGAATGGGTAGCGCTGGTGTTTTACTGGGTATCCGGCGTACTCGGCACCGACGTGTGTCGCCCGAAATGCGTAAAGGCGTTTTTCCAGTAAGATAGAAAAAGTATGGTATTGCTAAGTTACCTGATTGAAACAGTTATTTTAAAAGAAATCATATTTTTATACTTATAATTTAGAAGAGATTTCTGCTGCTTCGTTACTTTTCACAGAGCACATTAGTATATAATAGGCTGTTATTGCACAGCACTATTTAGAACACACTTTACTTCGAATATACTAAATTTCAAGATAGTATGAAACCTAGTTTATTTCTACAATACATGTCTATATTGTTGCGTAGAGTATCATTCTCATTTCCAAATCTCTTCCAACTACAAGAAGTGGATGTAGGTTTGTGTGCGTTTCAAAGAATCAGTATACAGCCTTAATAAGGTCCTTCAGACCGATTTCGGCCACGGCAGCCAATCTCAAGAGAGATTAGCCAACTGCGCAGGAGATATTATAGTGCAAACGCAGGTGCACTCTCTTTTCCTTAGCTCTCATGATCCGATGGGACGGCAATCCGACACGACCGGAAAGAGTTCAGGTGCAGGACCAACGGCTTAACGTGCTTTCCGAAGCACGGGAGTGTACACACTTCCAACTTCCAGACTCCGGGCTGCTACTCCTAATTTACTGACAGAAAAACGCAAACACTATTTATTAGTCCGACCTGAGAATTGAACCCAGGACTATCGGGTCTGCGGCCTTTATTCTAGCCACTAGACCAATGAGGCAGTCATACAACCTTAATGTATAAGTAAAGCAACAGTCAGTTCATTTATAATATACACACACAATGATAGGGATTAACAGTACGTGACATTTTTTCTATGTATTCAATCACGTGGTAGTCGTCTTTTCTATTGTCAATACTCGTCCGTCATCTTGGTGACGTCACAATATTAATTCGCATATTTACTACCAACTTCAGTCATGTCACTACTGTCCCGATTCCATTACTTAAAGATATAGTTGATACCACAGGGCCTCACTTATAAGTTAAGCAATATTGTGTCTTCTTCTTTCGAATGACAATTTAATAGTGAAAGAAAGAAATAAATACCGAAGTAAAGTTTATAAGTAAGGTTAATAATTTTAATATACTTTAAATTTGTTTAGTTTGTAATTGAGAATTACAAACTAAAATTACAAACATAATTTGTAAATTTTGAATATTTTAAGAAACGAATAAATGCCGAGTATATAATATTGATTCCTTCAATTTTATATTATTATAATAAACAATTTTCTTTTCAATTATCTATGAGACTTTAAATTAGATTAAGATTTTTTTTTATATCAAATTGAATGCGTAGACTGGCGTACTGGCTTTGCTGAATTTAATAAAGCCTTTTGTAAAAATAAAATTGTCAACTGATAAATGGAACGTGTTCGAAATTCGAAAAGCGCCAATCGAAGCATCGCAATCTTTCAAATCGGTAGGTGTTCGGATTAATTCGTGTCCGAATTAATTCAGTGGGGCGCGAGTTTCTTTGAGATAATTTTCTCGGTATGCGCACTGTTGGTTTTTAAATATGAAAAGTTATACTATATTATTTTTCGCCCATAAAATCGTAATTGCGATTCAAAAGAAAAATGCTGCTAGCATTCATGCCACCATTCCACGCGGTCACGATTTGTACAGTAACTATTTTTAATAGTAATTTTATTTGTATTTATTTAAGGTTTTAATGTAAATAATTATGTTATTCATAAAAACTAAAAAATAAATAGTTAAATTACTCTGAAATCTATTTTAAATGGTATCTAAAATCGATTAATAGATTTTTTTTACATGGTAAATCACAAACAAATGTTTTTTTTAAGTACTTTTAACTTGGTATATTACTATTCTATTTTGAATACTGTTTGGTAAGCTATATTGATTTTTAATCGATTACATTTCAGTTCAATTAACTAAGCGTATATCAAAATATCATCAATTTGTACGCATAAATCACGATCCTACAGTGCGCGTTTAATCCTATCCAGTTCGTCTCCGCGAAAATTTAAATTCACTAGTCCCAATCTCTCTCGCATTCGATTGTCAAAGACTTACCTCCTAAGCAGCTTACGTGAATAAGGAGATTTCGTCCGGATCCAGATGCTGCAACTTTGTAGTCTTAAAAAATTTATAAAACCCCAAATTCGATTCGTACTGACCAGGTAATATCGGTGTTTCTATTGATGTAAAACGATGATCAGAGAGGGATGGAATAGAGTGAGAAGCGATGATCGCAACGGGATGGAATAGAGTGAGTAAGATATACAAGCAGCTTAACTTTGAATGATTGTATCTTCAAAGAGATTTTCTTTCACAGTAATGTAATCGGATAATAAACACTAAATATTATTTTTATTTAATTTAAAACCAAACAAAATTGATATAAAATAAGAAACATTAATGAAACTAAACCAATAATTATTACTTAAATACAGCAGTGCTGTTATGTAATTACTCACCTGCGATGTTTTGACAATCGACTTATGGTTATATGCTATTTTGATGCGTGTATTCTTGAAATGACATAATTATTATGGTCAATGTCGCATAACACTTTCTGACATTCTACGACCTTTTTCTGCGGTGAATTTCAAGTTTGCTCTTACAGGATAGCCCGACAGATATCAAAATTTTGTAGGTAAAATTCAAAACACAAGTTAAATTATACAGAAATTAACAAATTTAAAATAGAGAGTCTACGATTATAATAAATGAATTATCATTTATACAGTTAATTATAATAAATACTTGACTTACTTTATACTTTTTTGTACACCACAAAGTAAGAAATAATAAATTACAAAACATGGATACCATCTAAATATGAGTAGCATTTGTATGGTACTTTGGCAACCTTATCGCTACATAGCGATCTCTTCGAGGCAACCAACATTGTAAGGAATAACTCACAGCAAAATCAAACTAATAAATGAATGTCAGCATAAATACAAAATACAAATAAATCAAGATTTTTTTTATCAATACATGCTAAAATTACATAATTATAATATACAATATAATATAATTACAATATACAATAATATGATATTAAAATCAATCACAACAAACATTCATTAAAATATTAGTAATATTAAATTTAAATAGCAAAAGATGTTGCTGTTGCTGTTGAAAACATGTATGGTTTGTAAGTTTTTTAAGGTTATATTTATAAATAGCTGCTTAGTGTAATTTCGGTTGTGTTAAAGGTTACTGATCTGTCCCTATGTGCTGATATTGTATATCTATTGACCGACAGACATATACACCGACATCGACAAAAACTATATTTGAAATCGTAGTCCACTGCTGGACATAAACCTCTCTCAAGGTGTGCCAAAGCTTCCTTTTCTCTTTCACCACCCACCTTCCTGTATTCTGTGTGTCAGATCATCCTGACCATCTAGCTTCTAGCTGATAGGTGCCCTTCGCTTCACGCCCTACGGTCACGGTTGGTTCTTCGACAAACGTTACCAGCCCACTGCCACTTCAGTCTGGTATTTTTTATATTTTTTAAAGTGTTTGAATAATGAAAATAAATTGAACATAAGTTTTAATTACATTAATTTCCATACTTTTGTAATAAATAAAAGTTTTTTTAAATTAACTATTACATATATAATCATACAATGAATAAGATTAATTACAAATTACGTTTTGTAACTTTATTATCAACGAATATAGAAGTTTCTAATATATTCATAGAAATATTAATCAGAAATATTAACGAACTTATCTAAAAATCTTCAGCGACCAATTAATGTCTAAAAACTTAGAAACTTATCAAAAATAACATTCACCTTAATCATTAACGTATCCGAATCTTCGAAAGTGATTTATTTTTATTTTTCTCCCATACTGTCTAGAGCTCTCAAGATTTCCAAGTATTTATAATTACTACTCCAAGTCCTTGAGCACTCCCTGGAGCGTCCTCCGCACAATGGGGCTTCGATAAAAAAATATAAGAGATAGAATTTTCGCGGACGGACAGTTTCCAGCGAAACGGATGAAATGAATGAGGCCTTAATTATCCGGTTAGGCTCCTTGATCGAGAAGAAAAAGTGTCTTTTATTCGGGGTTCTGTTTCATGAGATCTGATTTATCTGGGATTGTACTGCTCTAAGAGTTAAAAAACTTGAAAGTGGCATAAGGCTGGTGACATTGTATTTCATTTTATATAATAAATTGATATGTAAATGTCTAATCAAAATGAAAACTAAATTTGGAAATTCTACCGGCTTTGTACAAGCAGGTAACTACACGTAACTTATTCTGCCGCTAAAACAATACTATTGTTGTGTTTTAGTTTGAAAATTAAATGAGCCAGCTACAGGTGCAAGCGACAAAACTTCTTATTATGCAAAGTTGGTGACGCATTGACAATGAAAATGTCTATGGCGATGTGACCACTTACCATAACTTGCAATTTCACCTATCAAGTAGTAAAAAGAAGTATATTGTATTATCAAAGGATAATGACCTTAATATAAGATGGCGATGGCCTTGTTAGTCTAGTGGCTAGATATAAGGCCCCAGACCCGGTGGTCCTGGGTTCAATTCCCAGGTCGGGCCAATAAATAGTTTTTGGGTTTTTCTTTTAGAAAATTCTCAGTAGCAGTTCGGAGTCTGGAAGTTGGAAGTGATATATTTATTGATATATACAATCCCGTGCCTCGGAAAGCACGTTAAGCCCTTGATCCTGCGCCTGAACTCTTTCCGGTCGTGTCGGATTACCGTCCCATCGGGTTATGAGAGCTAGGGAATAGTGAGTGCACTACAGGTGCACATGTGTGTGCACAAATCCGTCTGGAGGACATTATAAGATGGCAGAATAGCATTTTCAATGGGAAGGTATGGCTAGTAGTGATTTATTGTTCAAATACTACCCTTATATGTGTATTTTTTAAACATATTTTTTATTAAATGATAAATGATTAAAAAAATGAATTAGTTAGCGTTTTTGCGTTATTATCTTATTAAGGCGCTTATAATTCGATTTGAGCAATCAAAGTATCTATAACACGGTGCTTTGTTGGTCATTAATAGTCTTATATCCAGCTAGATCTGTTTCATTAGTTTTTTTTTGGCTAGTTTGTAAGGCCGCATATCCTGAGGTATTGGGTTCAAATGTACCAGTTTTCACAATCGAGTATCTTAAGTAGCAAAAAAATAAGTACTCATCATTTAAATTTATCTCGTCTGCGGTTGACTAGACCCATGGAAAATAGTCACTATGGCCGAAATTAGTCTGAAGGATAGTATCAGATAAATCAAACATCTTACATTAAAACAATATTACATAGCTATCGGAAGACATTACTGATATTATGTATATACCACTACTGTTATTTATTATTGTTCCGAGGTACCAATATAGGTCACCCGATTGTTAGTTCGCAAAAGGGGCGGTTTTGTTTTACGTTCTGATTCTAGATTTATGGGATTGAACACATCGCTAAACCAAGCGAAACATATGCTAAAAATTGGTGAAGGTGAAGTCATCACTGAATCCGACTACGGCAGCCATGCTTAAAGAACTCCGCCGGAACAGAGCACATATCATAGTGCACAAGTGTAAGTACGCAAACCAACGCAGTTCCCTTACATTTATAATTCAATGACAAGGTAAACCAGCATGACCGGGCAAAAAAACTCAATCTCAAATCCTGGATTATAATCAAGAACATAGCACAGAATTATTCGCTAGGCAACAAAATATTGAAAGCTACTCATACCAGTGCAATAATAAAATAAAATAACAAAAAAAAGTCAGTCCTGTGTTATGTAATATCTATACACAAGTGTGAGAATAAAAAAAAAAAAAACGATTACCGTCGTCACGATTACTATAGCAAAGGCACTGAACTATCATTTAAATATAAAAGGTGCATTGACAATAATGATCAATACTTCGAATAATAAAATTTAACGGCAATTTTATATGTAATTACCTAATTATTCTACTTATGTAAATGCTTCTTTAGGGTGTCGATAGTAAATAAATCAGGGGAAAATGTACGTGCGTAATATGTATTAGTAATAATACAGTCCTTTCGTATGTCGGTGTTTTTAATGATTCTACTTTCGGACGATTTTTTCGCTTCTCCTTGTCGCGTAGGTGGGTACGATACTTAGAAGTATCTATTTCGAGAACTAATTTAAAGAATGAAATTTTAGATTGTTGTTTGTTATTATAAAGCAAGAATAATATATATTATAATTTTATATATAAAATTATAATATATATATTTAATATACACCTTTCAATACAAAAACTGTCTAAAAGTTAGACTAATATTTTTTTATAACACGGACGGCGGCGGACTAGCTCATGGGCCACCTTAGTTCCCAAGGTTGGTAGCGCATTGGCGATGTAAGCGTTGGTTAACATTTCTTACAGTGCCAATGTCTATGGGCGTTGGTGACCACTTACCATCAGGTGGCCCATATGCTCGTCCGCCTACCTATACTAAAAAATAAATAAATAAATCCTTGGGAACTGAGATGTAATGTCCCTCGTGCCTATTATTACATTGGCTGACTCACCCTTCAAACCGAAACACAACAATACCAAATAAAGCTGTTTTGCGGTAGAATATCTGATGAGTGGGTGGTACCTACCCAGGCGAGCTTGCACAAAGCCCTTCCACAATATTCTCAACTTGTGACAAAACAATGAAAAATATTTTGTCTTTCAATACAAAAACTGTCTAAAAGTTAGACATTTTTTTCATATAAAAGTTATTAAAATAATAATATAAATTGAATACTCATTTCAAAGCTATTTCAATTTAAGATAATGAGAATGGATATACACATATATAGTTTACGAACCTTATCCTAAAGTAAAAAAGAGGGCTTTGCTGAACGGTGGAATTCTGATTTTTCTAAATTCATATTCAAATGCATAACAATTTCAATTAAATTATTTTGTAGTACGTGAATGATTTTCATGCGCTAGTTGTAAATAAAACAGTGACAATTTAACGTGACTTTATAGTGTTACCTTTATCCGAAATCCAGGATTCGGTGCGGACAATAAACAATGTAGTTTAATGGTAGCTTTAGTCGTGTTTAGTTTGGCGACTCGGAATAATCTGGTATAAATATTTGCATCGGTTTAAACGGAATCTTACTGGGAAATGCTTAGAAATCAATGAGCGAGAGAGAGAATTTGCTTTTAAATAAATACGTACATAAATTTCGTGTTCGTAAGATCTATGTATAACTTTAGATTATTTTATAATAGTACATAACATGTCTCAAGCTGATGTTTTTAATATGGGTAAATAACGATTTTCGAAAGTATTTTTCATCGTTATAAATAATACAATAATTCTAAGAGTTCGTTAGCTTTTAAAGATATTATCCTGGGAAATCAAAAAGTTCTAGGGGATAAAATCAAGTGTTGATATGATGATGTATGATGTGGTGTAGATTATTATACTTCATAATATTTTTGTCATATCGTCATAATTTATATCGGTAATATAGATTTTACAAGAAATATAATTATACTGTGTGAAACCATTTCTTTTATTAGGTGGTAGGACTTTGTGCAAGCCAGTTTGGGTACCACCCACTCATTAGATATTCTACCGCGTAACAGCATTACTTGGTATTGTTGTGAGCCGGTTTGAAAGTGACATGAGTGAGCCAGTGTAACTACAGGCACAAGGGACATAACATCTTTGTTACCAAGGTTGGTGGCGCATTGGCGATGTAAGGAATGGTTAATACTTCTTACATCGCCAATGACTAGGGGCATTGGTGACCACTTAACAAAAGGTGGTCCATTTTCCCGTCCGCTTATCTATAACATAATAAAAACAAGGATTATCTAAAGACTAGTGATCATACTCACGCATTTCAAAACATTCATACCTTTTGTTAGGGTTCAACCTGATTTAAGGCTCTCGGGTCATAGTTTCATAAATATTATTTTATTATGCTACTTGAGTCTCTTCAAGGCTATATGAATTTTAGATTTATTTTCAGCTTTCGCAGGTTGTATTATACCCAACGGCATTAGAAGTATTCGCTTGAAAAGAAACAAAATTGGTATTATCTTTTCGTTGGGAGTTTTTTTATGACATCAATTCAGTCTTAAATGTATGAAATTGATTTTGATAGAACTTAGTAATAATGATGATATTCACTCTCGTAATTCGTTGGATCTGCATCACGATACGAAGGAAGTGTTAAAATTGCTAAATATCAATCGTTGGGACGCTACTGAGAATTTATAGAGAGATAAAACCAATATCTTTTCTTCGGCCCGATCAGAGATTTGAACCCTGGTACTTGCTATCTGCAGCTACTTAACCAACGTGGATATCAATTTTTATATCTATACATACATATTTATTTTCATTTAAACTTTTAGGTTAATGTATTCGTAATCTAATTCATAATATCATGATTGATTTTTTTGTGGGACATGTTTATTTTTTCAACTGTCATCAAGTTACACACTCACCTCTCATATTAAAGATTTGGAGTTCAATCCAATAGGATTCTTTATTGTAGGATTGAAAAAGTATATCTAATATAATATAAGATATCACTGTAAGTGATAAGGCCGCCTCTACATACTTTATGTTCTAATTGTTCTTTTATATAACGTTTGTATATTGTGTGCAATAAACATCTTATAAACAAAACTATAATATACGCACATGTTTTTTTTCTTTACGATATTATCCTTTATAACTCACTCCTTCACTCGGTGGTAGAGCTTTGTGCAAGCTCGTCTGGGTAGGTACCACCCATTCATCAGATATTCTACCGCAAAACAGCAGTACTTTGTATTGTTGTGTTCCGGTTTGAAGGGTGAGTGAGCCAGTGTAATTACATGCACAAGGGACATAACATCTTAGTTCCCAAGGTTGGTGGCGCATTGGCAATGTAAGTGATGGTTAACATTTCTTACAATGCCATTGTCTATGGGCGTTGGTGACCACTTACCATCAGGTGGCCCATATGCTCGTCCGCCAACCAATACAATAAAAAAAAAAAATAAAGCACACGATTAATTGTTATACAAATTAAGTTCTTGAAGAGTTACGTAGTGGTTGGTTTTTAAAATAAATGAAGATTTCAGTTTTAACGTCCTCGCGTCTTATCTACTGAGCGATCTCATCTTAGTAACAGTTTGTAATTTTATAAAGTTATTTTTTTTAACAAGTTTCTTAACGTAAAACGAATTACGATATAAGTTATTATATATTTACAAAAATGCTCTAATAAAACTATAATATAGTTAAATTTTTTCAAGTCTGCTTATGTGGATTAATAGCCAGAATGTTAGACGTTTATCTCTATTAATTATTTTGATTATCTGCACAAAAATGACCTCGAACTTGTACTACTTCAAAGCTAATGTCCTATCAATTGAGCGATTCGTTCAAATGTATTATCTTGTTGTTGAAATTTTGATACGGAAAATCGATCTGGTCCTAACCAACCGTAGTGTTGTGTCATGGATCACTTTAAATGGCGTTCCAAACTACTCAAAGAAAAATTTCACTATAAATTATTTACCATGATAGAAGTGGATATTTTTGACGTATATTTCGTGTTCACAGTGAACTCATATTTCAATTCAATTGTTATGAGAAACAGAGAAAGCTTTTTTTTTGAAGACTGTTAATTTTATATGAATGATTACATAAACCATAACAAAATGTTCCATTGGGCTTAAGGTAAATCAATATTGTAGTTACAAACACAATGTACTTCATTCGAACTGAGGAAGTTCACTGTTAACCTTGCCGTAGGGAAAACGGATAAGGCATTTACACATTGGGAGTTTTTTATTGAGGGCTTAAATATTATGCGATAATAAATAAAGTAATATAAGTTACAAAGTTTAACGTAACTCCTACTAAATAACTTAGCCCATCTAGCTAAGGTGTGTGAGAAAGTTTGGAGCGCATACCACCACGCTGTTCCATCGCGGTTCCAATATAATTCGACTCATGCAGGTATCCTCACAATGTTGTTCTTCATTCCTGAGCACGATTTATTTTTTCACCATCTGGGCTCACTCAGAGCAATAAGGAATTCCATTTCTTTTAATTTTCCTTCTTGTATTTTAGGTTTATTTTTAATGGTCTGTATGTTTATATATACTTAAACGTGATTTTTCCTATGTGGTTATATATGCTTATTAGTAGTATTTCATTTTTATATAATACAACTGGCTAGTTGGTATAATTGCATGTGTTAATTTTAATAATTTATCTGTTTATTGAATAAAAAAGCGTGTGCGTCTCGGGACGCTCGACAGAAGTGATAATATTTATTATTAATTATAATATATGTAATGAAATGACATTTCATTATTCCAAATTTGCTGCGCTCCGCGCGTTTTTAATCTGTAACTAAAAGTCAGTTTGCCGCGCATTTGATGGTTGAATGACAGAATGACGGATAATGTTTAGATTATTTTGAACTTTGATATTATAAAAAAATAAAGAGATATAATAGAGGAGGCGATATTAGTGAACTTTAAATGTCGTTTCTTTGTATTTTCGGAGAAACAATTTGTGTTTCATTTTGAGCATCCTCAATAACCTATCTTATAAAACGACATTTTCGTTAACTAAAATGGACCGGCTGCAATTCGAATTTACGATGATAGCCTCAAATGATGGCAAATCTAATATATTAGCCATAACCTCGATATCTACAGAAGAAGGAAAATGTTATGTTTTACCTGAGGAGCTGAAACCGGTGACTCATCATACATATATTATCAAGATGAACACTTTCTCAAAAATAAAAAATAGCATAAAGAAAAGGCATCAAAGTAGAAAAATATGGATAAAATTGGATGAAGATCTTAAGAAAACGTATCTAGATGAAGAAGGTAATATGCAATTTTTAGATCAATATTTAGAAGAAATGAGCTTAAAACAACCAGTAGACAAAAGTGACAATTTGCAATATATCTTGGAAAAATTAATAGAAACTACTACGAAGAAAGAAAATCAACATAACCTAAAACATATTTCAGAGAAATTTATTATTGAAAAATTCACAAGTAAGAATCCTAATGCAATGCAATGGATCGAGAGTTTTGAAAAAGAATGTGAGCGCTTTAACATATCAAAAGATGAAACAAAAATAGACATATTGAGGTTGTTTTTAGTAAAATCTTGTTTGGATTGGTATAGCTCAATGACCATAAAACTTACAATAAATGCACAGTGGACTGAATAGAAAAAAATTAGACGAATTAAAAATAGGCCCTTTCAAGATAATAGAGAAAATATCAAAATCCATTTCTAGGATTGACACTGGCAACAGGAAAACAGAATCAACTTTATTTCACATAACAAAATTACAACCTATCACAGCAGATGAGGTAGAAGAAAACGAATATGAAGATAACTTCTAGATTATATTATTTAGAATTTTCGTTTATAGTAGATTAGATTATTTAAAATTTTCGTTTATAGTAGATTATATTATTTAGAATTTTCGCTCTTAGGGGGGGAGATGTAATGAAATTACATTTCATTATTCCAAATTTGCTGCGCTCCGCGCGTTTTTAATCTGTAACTAAAAGTCAGTTTGCCGCGCATTTGATGGTTGAATGACAGAATGACGGATAATGTTTAGATTATTTTGAACTTTGATATTATAAAAAAATAAAGAGATATAATAGAGGAGGCGATATTAGTGAACTTTAAATGTCGTTTCTTTGTATTTTCGGAGAAACAATTTGTGTTTCATTTTGAGCATCCTCAATAACCTATCTTATATAAGGGGTTTTCCAATAGGGACGCTTGAACTTTGACAGCTGATTGCGGCCATGTTGTTTGAGTGACAGCTGTCAAATGCAGTGTGTTATATTCATTCCGTCCTCCCAAACCACCATGGCAGGTTACAGTGTCGAGCAGCACGTGCAAATCATAAAATTGTTTTATGAAAATGGGTCTTCAGTTCGAGCAACGTTCCGCGCACTTCGCCCGTTTTACGGTCGCGATGATCGTCCTGCCGAGTCGACTATCCGTCGATTGGTGTACAAATTCGAGTCAACCGGGTCAGTTAACAATCAGCCGGTTCCCGTGCGTCAACGTAACGCGAGATCTGCCGAGAATATCGCCGCTGTGCGCGACAGTGTCCTCGAAAACCCGCGGCAGTCAATTCCGCGTCGCGCACAGGAACTCGGCCTTTCGCAGACGACAACTTGGCGAATTTTGCGTTGTGACTTGAGCCTGCACCCGTACAAGATCCAGCTGACCCAAGAGCTCAAGGTTAATGACCATAGACAGCGCCGTGTGTTCGCTGACTGGGCATTAGAGCAGTTGGAAGTTGACGCCGATTTTGGCAAAAAAATCATCTTCAGCGACGAGGCGCATTTTTGGATGAATGGCTATGTCAACAAGCAAAATTGCCGTATTTGGGACGAGACCAATCCACACGAGGTTCACCAAGTGGCAATGCACCCGCAGAAAGTGACTGTTTGGTGCGGATTTTGGGCCGGAGGCGTGATTGGTCCGTATTTTTTCGAAAACGATAATGGTGTGGCCGTCACCGTCAATGGTGAGCGATACCGGTCGATGATAACCAACTTCTTTTGGCCTGAAATCGAGAATATGGATCTGGACAACATGTGGTTTCAACAGGACGGCGCTACGTGCCACACAGCACACGCTACGATGGAAGTTCTGCACGAGCAATTTCTGGACATGGTCATCTCGCGCGGAGGCGACGTGAACTGGCCACCGAGATCGTGCGATTTGACCCCGCTGGACTTTTTCTTGTGGGGTTTTCTTAAGTCGCAGGTCTATGCCAACAAGCCGCAAACCACCGATGCCCTCAAAGTCAACATACGCCACGCCATCGATCAAATAAAGCCCGATTTGTGCGCCAGAGTCATCGAAAATTGGACCTTTCGTGTGCGCGCCACCAACCGAAGCCGTGGCGGTCATTTGAATGATGTCATATTCCATACATAATGGGGTCGATAGACCTTCCAAATAAAAAAAAAATTCGCAAATATCTCTCCTACATGTATTTTTTTTTGCATTTCAAAGATCAAGCGCCCTTAATGGAAAACCCTATATATTAAATGTAATTTAAATTAGTACTTGAGAGTTGCTAAATTATTATAAGTACTATCTGTATACGCTAGATGGCGTTAGGTTGGTAACTCTCAGGTAAAGCAGTCCGCGTCGGTAATAGTGGTGCCGTAACGAGTTACGTTACGAAGCAGTTTAACCTCCCATAAGAAGTTATCACTTCAAAAATCTGTTAAAATTATAAAAAAAACCTGAATCAGTAAGCATAAATGTCAACCAATAAGGCAAACGGGTTAGTTACTAAAACAAAACTAACTGTTATTATTATTTATTATTAATATGCTTTATTGTACACACAGAGTTACAGAAACACAGTAATGAAAAAAAAAATATACATATATGTTCCGGCATCAAAAAAGGCGGTCTTATCGCTGAGAGCGATTTCTTCCAGACAACCTTTGGAAAAGGACATGGGCTTAATAAAGCGGCGGAGGTGTACAGATCAAAATAATATAAAGAAAAGATTGTTTTTATTGTACTACTACACGTACTATACTATATATATATATATATATATATATATATATATATATATATTTACAATTTATTCTATTGTATGTGTAATGTGTAATGTATAATTGCATGTGTGATATTCAAAAAATCTGTCGAAGAAAATTTGAAATTAATTTTAATAAAAACGATAACAGATTAGACAGAATTGATAACCCCCTACTTTTTAAAGTCCACTAAATAATTATTCAAATGTAATATTAATTTCTCAATGCTAGGTTGCAAGGCAACCTGTGTAGGTTAACCAGTTATCAATTGTTCAACCGACATAAAAGTTTTCAAAGATACAGCACAATTATTTAACAACATAGATTTCATGGTCTGTTATACTTTATTAGTTTAAGGAATAATTAACACTTCTTACGCTGTCAGTATTGATGTGAACGTTCACCTACTAATAATATATTAAAAATATAATTAAAATAAATTATATGGCATTTTACGCATACGTGTGTACAGACAATAAGATAAATGTTGTTAAGCTCACAGATTCGTGTTCGGGGTAACATAATTATAATGTATTTACAACTAATTCTACTTGTACTTCAAAAATCCGTAACGATAACTTAAAAATGTAAGGTTATTAAATATTCGTTGCTTTTGTATAATAATACATAGAAGGCGTAGTAAAAACGCATTGTATGAACCTAGCTTTAAGAAGCTAACGAGCTAAGATCTCATTACTGAGCTTTGTTATGTGAGTACACTGCTCAAGTTTGAGTGTAGCCGCTACCTTAAGTAGACCCTAAGTTTACGGAGATACGAATCTTAGTAGTTCGTGTAGTCGAGAGGGATTTTAAAAGTAGTTCGAAACCTACATTACTGCTGTAATTTATTGCGTCTAGAAGTTTAACTTTACACGTGATTTTGTTGTAAGCGATACAAGCGCTTCAAAGTAATAGTTTTTATTTTGTGCTTACAATGTAGGTTACATCAATTTAAGTAATACACTTTAAAGTTTTAATATACTTAACTAAGATATGTTAAATAAATGCAACTATTTTTTGGTGTGGGACACAATCGATAATACTAATATTTTTCATTTTCATATACTATACAATTTTCGTACCATTCTAATCGGTACGTAGCAAGCCAATTGTAGCTTTTGAAATACGTGTCGTAGACAATTCTGTTGTCTGCAAACAAAATGTTTTTTCTAATATAATATCGGTTGTAACCTGTAGCTACAGCAATTACAAGTACAACGGTCATAAGATGTTGCATCCATGGTGGTCACCGGTTTCTATTCATGAAACAGGTGACCTAGGAGCAGGACAACTTGGATGGTCTCTGCTACCGTACGCAGATCGCTCTCGTCCCCCGGACAGTGCTCCGAGCTAAGAATGGCGGTTACGAAGGGCAGTGGACGCAAATGTGAAAATTACGCCGCAGCCTTTCTGATCCGGGTCGAGGACGCAAAAGTTACGTGTGCGTAAAACCGATTAAACAGTTCAAAATTACCTTCGATTAAAATATCCTGTTGGTACATATTTTAAAGTGTTTGGACTGATTCTTCTTGCTTTCTTTGTGTAGAATAGAGTAAATTATTATGTTTTCACTAAAGTATAAATAATACGTTCACATTTTGTATGTATTTTATGAGGTGTAGTTAATTATGTCGACGTAGTCGGAGAAAAATCGCTTTTGCTTATACGACGTCGAGGCGGTTCCTTTGTAACTTCGAAATAAAATGGAAAGATTTATTTTAATTTTAAATGAATCTTATGCATTTTGTTTAATATTTTTACTAAAAAGTTATATACCGGTATCATTGGTATTGAAATGAAAAATACTGATTAGATTTTCTTACAGAAATAAGTAAAAACCGAGTTGAAAATTTTATCTGAATGTTCGCTTTATGTCCGATACCAATGAAATTGAAACGAAAACGTCTTCGAGCTGAGTACTGTATCCAATGCAAAATACAATCATCAAAAACGATTCATTAACAAAAAAAGTTATACCAGAACATACGAGATATATGTATATACACAAATGTATATACAAAAGGCGAAGTGAGACCAAAGAAAAATTGATAATTGATTGAGACGATTTAATATTTTTTTAATATTTTTTTTATATTTACCAGTCCACATCGTAGCAGCATGGTGGAGTAAACTTCTAACCCTCTTCTCAAATGGAGAGCAGCCATTAGTTCAACAGTGGAACATTGAAAGGCCGTTATGTTACCTTTTTTTTTTCAATTTGCAGTGGTTTTTCTATCCGGTGAACCTCATCTCCAGACCTTTAATGAAAATTGAATAACTCTATCGTATAAATTTATTATATTTGTTTAAGCTTTTCGTTTTTAATATTACATGTGCCTCCTGGCCTATAAAAGCAGTGGGCCTCCTTTCTCTCGAGCAATGTTTTATGCTATATTACAAAATTTATTGTATTTGAAATATCATACAACATAAATTTAACATCATTTAACATTTTTTTAAATTAATAATGATTTCTCAACCAGTCTCGATTTCCACGGGTATAATAAGGGTCTTAATAGAACGATTATATTAAAGGAAAAACAAGCAAGCTTTTATTTTTATTTATATAGAGAGATAAATAATCTTCTAACAGGGCTATTTTGTTTTAACGTTTGAAGATGTTTGTAAGTGCGATTTTTGGATACCACATTTTTGGACCATTTTGCATCCACACTCGCTCACTTTCACTTTTTTGATATCATATAAAACTGTCGAATTGATTTGAATTAAATTAGATAATGTAATAATTACACTTTGTCATGTAATATAATATGTATAAACAATGGCATACAGAAATACGAAGAAATTATATTAAAACACAAATTCCAACTTAGCGGCTCAACGTTGAGATTTGTGAAAATTTTATCTTTTATTTATTCTATTCTCGGAGCGACGTCTCGACGGGATTTGCTAGTTTCAGTGAAATTTAATATGATCATATCATAACAACATCATAAAGCAGATAACAGCTATCATCATATGTTATAGAAGTAAGCTGTAAGATGTATGAACATATATTATGAGAATATGGTACGAGGATCACCTGATGGGAAGTAACTACCACCGCTATGACATCGGCAACACCGAAGGGCTTGCACGTTGCCGTCCTTTAAGGAAAAATAGGCTCTTTTCTATAAGGTTTCTATTTCTTCTTGGTTTGGAAAAATCACTGGCGAAAGCTGGTACCACACAGTAGGTAGGAAATGCAATAAGATAGCTATATATAAACATCTTAGCTGCTATTTATACAATGTTATTGTGGTTTTAAGGTCGTCTAAAATTTTTATATTAACGGCTAATGAAACAATTATGGCTTTAAATATAAATGTTATTTAGAGAGAGAAAATAGTTTAACTAAACACCCGTTTAATAATAAATAAGGCCGTTAGTCGTTAGTGGAAATTAGTTGAGTTTATTTTATGTTTACGAGGTAGCTGTTGTACAGAATAAAAAAAAATATAAGTCATTATATAGTGGCTTGATTTAATTTAAAAAAAAAGATTGAATGAAATGAATCTATGATTAAAGTTCAAGCGAACAATGTTGGCGGCAAATGTTGGACAAAATGTCCAAGTTAAAACAAACACCGTTTGTCCGCATACCGCATTCGTGTCAATGAGGCATTAAGGTATAGCGTATTGCTTATTTCTGGGCAGAGAAACCACGAGTAACATTAAACAAAATGTTATTGCGAAAGGCGTGGGTGAGAAATTCGTTAGTGCCACACATTTGAGGACATGACGTGACGACAATGTTTATTTTATTAAAAGGATAAAACCTTTTCATTTTCAACATTTAACGTAAGAAATAATTGGATAAGGGCGAATTATTGTTTATCGAAGGAATTATTTGATCGCGATAAGAGTAAAAATTCATGCTTATATTCAATTTGAATGGCTTCATAACAAAACGTTGCACTAAAAAAATACGACGTTAAATTTAACCTTGAAATATGCTCTTCTTTCCTCTTGACCGGACGACTTGGAGCTTACTCGACCACGCTGCTTCAATGCGTTTTGGTCGATACATACGTGACAGATTATGATCATGTTTTACTTCGCCGAGCACGAGATGTATTATAAACACAAATACCGCCCACACATGCTCTCTGTAAGAAATATTAAATATTCCTTGCATCGCCATGTTATGTACCTGTAGTTACATTGGGTAAGTGCTTACTAAAGATTAAAGATTCTACGTATTTCGGCTTTCTATGTATAATTATTAAAATTGAAGCTTTCCGACGAAAAGATTGATATAATATCGTATCAAGCTCGTCTGGGTAAGTACCACGTACTCATCAAATATTCTATCACAAAACAGCAGTGCTTGTCATTGGTGTGTTCCGGTTTGAAGGGTGAGTGAGTCAGTGTAATTACAAGCACAAGGGACATAACATCTTAGTTCCCAAGGTTTCATAAGGTAAGCGATGGTTAACATTTCTGACAATGTTATCGTCTATGGGCGTTGGTGACCACTTACCATCAGGAGGCCCATAAGTTTGTCTACCTACCTATACAATAAAAAAAAATATCTCACTTCTACTAAGTGGTTTGAGCTAATATTTATTTATTATCATTCGTAATGTAAAATCCATTATCTTGTAGATGTCATATTGGTGCTGATTTACTAAGAATGACTCACCCATCCCAGTAATCTCAGAGTACGGACCAAAATGAAATAAGACTTTATAGATTTAAAAAAATTTACAAGTATGATTCTTTTTATAAAGAAGACCTGATAGTAAATTATACCGCTATCCGTACATTTTTTCCTTGAAATTGTCATACTCGTATTTCGTATCATTCGTGTAAGGGAATCTTCTTCTGCCTAGCGTTTTCCCGGCCTAGTAACGCTAGGGTCCGCTTTCCTGCATCTTTTCCTCCACTTTGCCAGATCTAAAGCATCCTCCTTAGCGAGATCGTGCTCTCTCATGTCGTCCCTAACAACATCGAGCCAGCGCTTCTTGGGCCTGTCACGGGATCTAGGTCTTCGACAACAAAGTCCAGGCATCGGTTTCTGACATAATCTGGCGGTCTGCGGCTAATGTGGCCAAACCAATGCAGACGGCTTTCTTGCAACTTCTCCGCTATATCGCAAACGCCGAGGCTGCCACGGATGTACTCTGGGCTGAGGCTGTTACGGATGCGATCTAGTCGCGTAACGCCACATATCCACCGCAGCATCTTCATTTCCGCGATTTGAAGTTGCTGGACATGTCTCGCTGCCGTACAATAGGACTGGTCGGATGATGCACTTGTACACAAGGCCCTTTAATTTCACCGGTATCCTGCGATCACAGATGACCCCAGTGACTTCCCGCCATTTGGCCCAAGCTGCGTTTATTCTAGCACTGATGTCGTGGTCAATTGCACCAGACTCGTGTAGTACGGACCCGAGGTATTTAAACTTTTCCGTCTTGATAACGGGTTCTTCGTCTATCTTTATGGGTTCGGGGTCCATACTGCCACAGGCCATATACTCGGTCTTCGCAACATTTAGTTTCATAGCGCCCCTCTCTAGCGCACCCTTCCACTGGTTCACCTTTTGCTCTAATACCTGCTTGTCCTCATCTACCAGTGCAATGTCATCAGCATACATCATGAGCCAGGGAGGCGGCTCATGATGTATGCTGATGACAATAAGGAAATAAAATAAAAAAAATCATTTCATGCATGTTGCTTGACGATCAAAGATATATTGGCATGCCTTGGGGGTAAGGTGCACTTGTATGTCGTATCTGACTGCCTCGTTGGTCTAGTGGCTAGATATTAGGCTGCAGACCCGGTGGTCCAGGGTTCAATTCCCAGGTCGGGCCAATAAATAGTTATTGGGTTTTATCTGTCAGAAAATTCTCAGTAGCAGCCCGGAGTCTGGAAGGTAGAAGTGTGTACACTCCCGTGCCTCGGAAAGCACGTTAAGCCGTTGGTCTTGCGCCTGAACTCTTTCCGGTCGTGTCGGATTGCCGTCCCATCGGATTATGAGAGCTAAGGAAAAGAGAGTGCACCTGTGTTTGCGCACACACTTGTGCACTATAATATCTCCTGCGCAGTTGGCTAAACTCTCTTGAGATTGGCCGCCGTGGCCGAAATCGGTCTGGAGGACCCTTATGTCGTATCTGTAAACAAAATGACTCTCTTATGCCGTCATGGCCCTTCTCCGCCACTTTCTATTTCCTTGTATGTAAGGCACGTATACTATATATTTCATTGTTATATCCTCGTTTTATTATAATAACACTCAAGTCTTTTTAGAGCTAAGGTGGTGTAGTGGGTATAACAAATCTGTTTTCACCGAATATCACTAGTTAAAGTCCAGGCAAGCAAGTTAAAGTTCTTATACAACGTAAGGAACCAGTATCAGTGGAATGGAATCATGATTACAAGTCTGTCTAATAGATCCTTTTAGCCCAGCTTTAAGAAATTTACGGGTTTTTAATTTCAGTGTAAAGTAAAGGTCATGATATAATCTTGTGCAATAGGTATACAGTATACAGCCGGAATGGCAAAGTCTAATAATCTGCTACATATCATTGGACCGTTATCTGATTATATTTTTAATATTCGAACAGCTTTACCTTTTTAATCTGAAAATATATGCTCGTTAATTTTACAAATTACCCGTTTCGCCTTGCCCGTGCGTGTTGGATGCAGCAATTAAACTGTTTCTGGTACAAAAGACTTATATTAACAAAATATAAGCCCATTTTGTACTTGCGTATTACAATAAAGGTTCTAAGTTATGGTCCCATGTTGTTGTGTTGTTGACCCCCAGTGACCTCTTACACGTTTTAACGAATTTCTATGAAAACGTAAGATATCGTCCATTGTTAAACGTGCGCTAATAAGCAATAAAATGATTTAATACTGAATTTTGAATGGTTAAACGCGTATTATTTTCCCTTTTACTGTACACACACATATTTTTAACGATACTCATCACGTATTCTAACACCAAACAGCATTGTTGAGTTGACTGTGACGCGGTCTGTATGGTGAGTGAGTATGTATTATTAAAAGCACATGACATGCACATAACATCGTAGACCTCAAGGACGGTGAGGCATTGAAGATGTAACCAATATAGTTAATATAATATTTCTTTACTTAAAAACTTGAATATACATATTATACGTTTTTGGTAAATTTATTTAGCAAGACGATCAAATGCGCCACTATTTGATAGGTAATTCCCCTTCTTTCATAAGTAGTAAGATTTCTCCCTCCTAAAAATACTAGAATTCTAATTACAAAACTGCAAGTTTTATAAATCTAAATGATTATCAAAACTATTTTATTTCGAATCAAAATTAATCAAAACAAACTCTAAAAACTTTGATAACTAAAGCTAAAAACATCATACGAGTGGAACTCGATTAAAACTAAGGAAAGTTTAAATTAGATTTTATTACGGCAAATGACCATTAATTACAGTTGTTTCGCGCAAAGGGACTAAATACCAAAATATACAACCAAGTACGCTACGGTTAAAATAATAGTACAATAAAAGATGATGTTACGTGTAGTTGAAGAGTTAGTCCTCTCATTAAAATAGTAACGTCGTGTGGTGGTGTAGACGAAGAGTTAGCAGACATCTTTAATTCATCATTATAATACGTAGCCTTTTATTAATTATAAGGTGGGGTGGGAGGATGAAGGATTCACCAGCGCCTAGAACAACCAGTGCACCATTAAAAAACCAGCGATACCCTCACCGTCCCTGCGGGGAGCGTCACGGGTTCTCTTATAAAACGTAGTCTGATTTCACCAAATAAGTATAGAATTTCTCTATCCTGCGGTCATCGTGATCTTGTACTGGTTTCATATAATTTCAGAGAAAGTTTTCCATTAATAGTAAAAATGTTATCAAATACAAAAAAAATCGATACAATGGAGAATGAATGGAATTCATCTAAAATTGTTTTGTTTGTATATAATTGTTACAGGGTCGTAAATAGTAACAGAAACCTCAAAGCATCAATAAAAAAATGCGTAAATGAAGAATTTACTAAATTATTATTAGTAACAAGTTACCAAGCGCAAATGAGGCGGATGGAGGCTGGGGTGGTGGTAATGTTTTATGTAAAACGCATCAGTCGACTTGCGACTTCTATAAAATCTAAAGAAAAAAATATGATTTCGGGAAATCAGATCTTAGAGTATTTTAAAACTTAGTTTTTTAAAGAGAAAAGAGACGGTTAGACATTGCATTAAAGAATTTAAAATGTTTTCCGAGGGTTTTTAAGGAGCACTCAATTTTAAGTATAAAAGAGTTTGATCTTAGTGATAGCCATGCATTTTTATGTTATTGCTAATGGTGAGATTAAACTAAGGATTGTGAAGAGCTAAAGATCAAAAACTTACTTACTTTGAAATGTATTTGTTAATGTAGTATTATTAAATTATATATTAAAAGGACGATGTCTGAACGATCCAGCTGATAGATGGGAACATCCGTGTCTGGGGTTAGATTTAAGTGGTCTAAACAGAATACTGTTGCAAATAAATAATTTTTTTTTTCTAATTTGAGTACTTTGCATACGAAATTAAGTCTTGCGGATAAACAGGCCAGCACATTTACTTAATTAACCGTTACACAACTGCGCTTTGTTTTATTTTATTTCGAGCCAGTATTGTACCGAGGTCAGGTTTTCAGGAATATCAGTGTTTTGTTTAACTACTATTTCAATTATTATGTCTCGTTGGTTTAGTGTCTTTGGATCACTATTGACTGATTGGTATCTTCACGATGATTTAATTAGCGCCGAGTGCGAGAAAAATCAAAATCAAGTAAATGGAAACTCAATAATTGGCTGGGTTTGAACACATATCGTTGGTTAAAATTCTAATCCTTTTCGACCACTAGGACTGCCGGTATATAAACAAAATTATGTTAAAAGAATATTGTAAGATGTACTTTTTTCTGTTTTTCTTACGAAGTCAATTTATTTTCAAAGGAACGAAAGAATAACGTTATTACATTATGCTCTAATCAGTCCATATTGAATAATCTATGAAAATTTCTTTAAAGAATATTTCCAGTTGAGAATATGATCTACTAAAATACAATTCGTATTATAGTAATAATTTATAAACAAAAATGGATGTGCAGTTTTATTTTTATGATCATTATCGTTATTCTTTTGCCCCTATTCTGGTTCACCTCACCCCTGGTTACATCAGGCTCAGATTAGAATAATTGCTTTCATCTCGGATTCTTTAGATTTAAACTATGTTTGATTATAGGTAAGCGTGTTTATTTAACTTAAGGAAGTATTACAAAAAGTATAAATATAAAAACATTGTTAGTTTGTAACAACGAATCAAACGTCATATAGTTCCTAGTTGATTAGTTAATCTTTTTGTCACTAGATGGCGCCTTACGTTCTACGATCAAAGCTGAAACGCTCTGGCAAGATTTTTTCGCAAATAATGACCTGCTTGGTATGTTTACATATATGTACCGACTTATCGAGTTTTACGGATCTTGCACACCTGCTGGGACATTATTTGACGCTGCTAAGGAAATTAATTTCTCTAGTTGTTATCGGCTACTTCCATCTGGTGGTATAGTTTGCTGGCGTCGTATTTAGAGATGTAGATTCAACTTATATTAATGTTACCTTACGTTGCAAAATAAACAGTACTGCGCGGATATTTGGAGCTGTTTTTCCCATCGAGGGCCTCCATCACCAAACCCCACATTACAAGTCATATTTTGATTTTTAAAAACTTTTTTGATTAATTTTTATAAGTATTATCTGTTTTAAAAGAACGGGCGAACAAAACAGGTACAGTCAGCTTCATATATAAAGTAACAGTCAACATTATCAAATACATAGAAACATCTAAAGTGATCAATAACACCTATACAACCAAAGTCGTCAAATTAATTGAACCATCCATGTTGTTTGAATATATCGGAGCGCGAACATCGTCAAATATATGAGTACATTCAAATCGTCATTAGAATAGTAACAATCAAAGCGCCAGTGGTTTCGACGCATCCAAAGTGTTCAAAAATATGGAACACTTTATGTGTTTCTATGTATTTGATAATGTTCACTATTGTTTTACTTATGAAGCGGACTGTACAATGGCTATAAAACCTTCGATACCAGTTTTCTCAGTGCATTGATTGGAAAAGTTACGTAAATAAAAACTACAATACTAATTTAAAAACCAGAACATCAACTGACCTGATTACTTATAAATTATTCTTCTGCTAGTAAAAAAAAATTCGTAATCAAATATACCGCGTCGTAATATGGTGAATAAATAGATAGGTCATAGGAATGTTATGTGTTTATTTAGTCGAGGTGTTCGCAAAATTACATGTTATTTCCCACAAGGAAAGTAAAACACGAACGGACCCGAAGCAACGGATACTTCAAGTAATAAAAATGTTTCATTACTGACTGAAGCATTAGTACTAAACATAAATATATCTATTCACAGAACATATAGCGCTATATAGCGCAATCATACTTACAAATAAAAAAAAATCTCCGTGTGTCTGCTATGTATGAGTCAAAGTATGAGTGTAACAAACAAAAAAACTCAATTGAATTGAGAACCTCTACCTTTTTTGTAAAAGATTAAAAATTATATTTTAATTGGCTGAATTAATCACTTAATAATTGTTAACTAGTTAAATTGATTGTTAGTTCGATTAATTTTAAAATTAAGAAAATGTAAATTTCAATAAATAAAATAAGTAATAAAATATTTTATAGAAACGTAGTTTAATATTAATATAATAGCTTTTTCTTTGTTTGTCTATTTATTATCTATGACAAACGATGTTCGACGCTACTTCAATTTAAAATTTCATTAAAAGCTGTTCATTGATTTAATCATGATCAAGTAGCCAACAGACATAATAACATGCGCATTTATATTAGTAGCATACGTTAACTTATAAATGCGAATGTGAGTTTGTTACGCATTTACGCCTAAAACACGAAACCGATTTAAAAAATTATTTCACCAATGGAAAGCTGTATTATCAGCGAGTAAGATAGGCTAAATTTTTTTGGAACGGGAAGTACGCGGGTAAAACCACGGGCAAAACGCTAATATACTATATACTGTATTTTCATTACATTTCTGCTCTGTGTAAAGACTATAAATACTCAGCTTGTCTTAGTTCCCATTATGCTGCTCGAACGAGTGAATGGGTGCTAAAACTTCATTTGATATCCGTTTAATGACATTCGTGTCGAATTTGAGAAGAATACGAAGTACACAAAAAAACATGTCTGTCACATGAACGCTTAAAAGACCACGTGAATTATTTACTAGACATGTTTAATTTATTTTATATTCTACTTTTTTATTTAAAAAAATATCTAAACAAATAATACAAACTGACTATCAACTAACAGTTTAAATAGTTATGTACAAATTACTTATGAGTTATGTACAAAGGTTACAAATAGTAGAATGTACATGTTCTTTGGAGCTTATTCCATCACATTGCTTCATAGCCATGTGCTTAAATTATATATGGCACAATTTCACCCGACGTGGTAGGGCTTTGTGCAAGTTCCTCTGGGTAGGTGGTGGTAAATAAAAAGGCAACATAATGCACTGTCACATCTTTAAATTGAAATGGTGACTAAGTGGAATCCAATCAGACGGGTCAAATCGGGTGTCGGGAAATTTAAACAAATATTTTCGCTTGAAATCCTCATAAACGAATAAGATTTTTGGGTCTGTGTTTGATTTGTTCCAGGATTTCTAAAAGAAAAAATAAACTTATTTCACCCCTATTCGGGACAGGCATAATAAACATGTATTTAATAACTTGATTTTATATTTGATTAAAAAGTTGTCGTCTAAAACTATGCTTAATATTATGCTGTTAAGGTAAGTCCAATATTTACGAAGGCCCTCCTCGGGGAAATAGAGGCTAAATTGTTTGAATGTAGGGTCTGTTTGTACAAAACTTGGTCTTTTAGTTACATTTAAATGGGCTTAAACTTGATGTAATTTTTACCTGATTACCTGATTCGATTATGCAAAGCTTTGTTATTGAATAAAGTTATGTTTTTTCATTGATATAATAATAACACGACAATATTAGTATATTTATATAAAATTATATGTACTATATATAATATTATTGTTAAATAATGACAAATTTGTAGGTTTGCAAATTGAAAAATAATCACGTGCAATTTTTTTTAAATGGTTTACTTTAAGTGTCAATTGAACTCATCGTCAGGTAAGCAGGTAAGTAAATATGTAAGTAAAAATTCGATTAAGTTGTTTGGATATTTGTTGTTCAATGGGAATCGAGAGTGCACCGGTGTTTGCGCACACACTTGTGCACTATAATAATGTCCTGTGCAGTTGGCTAATCGCTATTGAGATTGGCCGCCGTGGCCAAAATCATGATACTATATCACCAAGTTAAGAATTGGCATTCATTCAACATTAGCATCAAAACTACAGATAGGCACCGGAACTCCCCAATGATAAGTATTTCACGAAAGGCGCCAATACTTTTTTGCCCTTTGGGTATTATTTGAAGTCGTCTGTATTATTTTTTTACGATGAATTTTAAAGGAAGTGGACTGTTAACGGTGATAAGATAACCGTTTTGAATACAGAAGTCTATCAGATCAATTTAAAACATAGCGAAAAATATTTACATTAAGCCGAGATTTTGATTATGTACGCAAATATATTTAAAAGTTTCTAAAAACAATTTCAAAATTACTATGCACGTAATTGGAAACAAATTTTATATCAAAATTACCAAAACTACGACTACAGCCAACAACCTTCATGGTTATTGCTAATAAAATAATTGCAAATGAAATGCAAAGAAAAATTTTATTTCACGTACAAATTATCAGACATAAAAAAACTAATGTTACAATTGAACCCTTTCCTCCAAAGAGGTTAATTTCCGCTTGTAATTTTCCTATATATTACTGAACTTAATATGAAAAACCCCGTTAATAGTCAATTATGAACACAATGCCGTTCGAGTGTTATTTTTCCTCGAGATTTTCTTTATAGTTCTCGTATGTTACCACTAATGCGTGGATCTAAGTCATTGACCTTTAATGCTACTGGAAGAAAATTTATTATTAATCTGTCCCAAAATTTCGTTTAGAAATGGACGTTATATATGAAAGCATAATTAGCTTATCTTTCCTTTTTGAAATCAGTTTTCGTTGTTCTGTTCTAGTTTAGGAGATTATATCTTAACTAGAGTTATAATGTTTGTCGCCCTAAATATTGATCAAAAAAATCCCTGGCTTATTACTTGCTTTGAATTTAAGTAGTCGAAATTCGTTTAGATGATTTGGGTAGACAAAGATTGTCTCGATAGTTGTCGAAAACATCGACAAATTAACTGCATTTTTTTATTTATTTATTCTTATCACCAACCGAATGGCAACATTATTATATTATTACAAATATATATAATAATTCAACACATAATATTACACTATATATAGGTTATAAAGTAAGATAATTAATAATTATTGAATAGTTTCATGATTTATATAACAACATTGAAGAATTTATGTATGACTAGCTGTTGCCCGCGGCTTCGCTCGCGCGTGGTCTATATCTATACTAATATTATAAAGAAGTAAAATTAGATTTTTTGTATATTTGTTTGTAGTGAATAAACTAAAAAATTGCTATACTGCTGGTAAAATAAGGATTTTATCCCGTACATTTTCTAATCAATAAGATATAAACATTCACCAATCGAGCATACAGTGCAGTGTATGTGTGTTCAGTACAGGGCATATAATAATCCTACTAATATAATAAACGCGAAAGTATGTATAGATGTTTGGACGTTTCTTTCACGCAAAAACTACTGAATGGATTTTAATGAAACTTTACAATAATATAAGCTTAGGGACTACCAATTAAGTGGTACACATGGCAATAATGGAATATGTTTTCTTTATATATTTCTCCCTAAGAGATATTGATATAAGATATTGTGTATTTTGAATTTCATTATTTGCACCCAACTCTTCAAAACAAAAATAAATGTTTCTAAAAACTTTGAAATACATGTTTATTAATTCAATCAAAAAACATAAATAGTAAATTCTATTTTTTAAATTTTTATACAAATGCTTCCACCCCATTTCTCCCGTTTGGAGTTGAATTTCTAAAAACGACGGAATACGAAGAATGATATTTAGTATTAAAACTATGCATACCACAGCTTCAATACTAAATATCATTCTTCTTACACCAAAAATGACGGAACCCCATACAAACTTTCAACCCCTTTTTAGAGTTACCCTCTTAGATTTAGACTTTCAAAAACGCTGAAATACATTTTTAATTATTTCTAACCAGAAGCTTGCTAATTAAATTTCATGCTTCTAACTTTAAGAATGACGGGTTTCTAAACAATTGTTCAACTCTTAAGGGGTGGTATTCCAAAAATCCTACCTTAGTGGTGTTTACATTACAATATGTATCCTGTGGGTCCTGGGTGTATGTACCAATAGGTCCTGGGTTCAATTCCCAGGTATGGCCAATAAATAGTTATTGGGTTTTTCTGTCAGAAAAATCTCAGTGGCAGCCCGGAGTCTGGAAATTGGAAGTGTGTACACTCCCGTGCCTCGGAAAGCACGTAAAGCCGTTGGTCCTGCGCCTGAACTCTTTCCGGTCGTGTCGGATTGCCGTCCCATCGGATTATGAGAGCTAGGGAATAGTGAGTGCACCTGTGTTCGCGCACACACTTCTGCACTATAATATCTCCTGTGCAGTTAGCTAATCTCTCTTGAGATTGGCCGCCGTGGCCGGTCTGGAGGACGTTATAATAATTCTGTTATTTGTAATTTTAAAACGTTTGAAAGATTAGCCTGAACAAACAGACATACAGTGTAAAAAAATAAAAAAAATATTGCTTTGATTTTGGTAAATCGTAAATAGCCATATAACCTTTAAAACAGGCATTTATTTTGAAATCACAGACAGAAACATCAATATTATTTATATGTATGGATAATTTATTTATTAATTCGCTTTTTGCTATAGATTTATGTTCTTTTATGTGTACAATATAAAGTAAAAGAAAAGGTTCTTCTGTCAGAGACTAAATAAAATCAGACTAAATCAAGGCATAATCATTTAACTAAACAAAAAATAAGGGGATTTAAAACAAATGTTGTGTATTGAACTTGACACACATATCTCAATGAGCTACTTAAGCGGCCATCTCATATAGAAAAAGTATATAATATACAAAAAAGCACCTATATAACAATTTTGATTAAAAGTTCAAAAGCAGTTATTTGACCGCTCTGGTAGGTTAAGTGTTCATTAATTATTTTTAACAAACAAAAATGGGATGACACTTATATGAGATAACATTATGTATATAAAATAACACATGATTTTTTTTAAATATATAAAATCAATATCTTAGTAGACTTAATTATAATTTTGTCACCTATGGCTATCGCAAGGATGAATAATGACTTCAATATCATTCTTGAGTGGAGTGAGAAATCTTTAGCTCTTAATGTCAACCCTAGCAGATTTTAAGCCATAATTATTGGCAGGTGGAACCAAATATCATGTTTGATAATATTGTCATCCCTTATTGTGATTATATTAAAAACCTGGGAGATTTCTTCGAATATACTTTGCTTGCCATGTGAGTGTTTGCCGTATTGAGGTCATTGGGTTATCATCAACATTGTCTTTTAAATTATGATCACACAGATCTACTTCTTCCTATTCATGATTATGCTGTTGCAAGCTTGACGTACCCAAAGACCAATTGAATTAAACTGAGAGATTTCAAAATACTTTAATTCGGTTTATATTGGGATTAGGCAAATGGAACCACATTTCACAATTTTGTTCTCTTCTTAATTAGTTGCCCGTGTGACTTTGAAGGAATATGCACATCTTCTCTATTCTGTACTGTGTGTTGTTTAGCCCTTTTACTCCCCCTTCATCACTTGATATTCATTAGATGATGACGGTGATGATGACATCTCAATGCTTTTATTTATGTGCTCCGTATTTTGTTGCTCGATCACTACTATTGTAGCTATCTCTATAGCTTTCTCTAGTGACAGATCGGACCGTTGTAATAATCTTTGATGTTTGGGCGAGCTACTCTAACACATATTCGCTGTAAATTTATCAGTGACCAATGACTATTAATTCAACGAAATCGCATTTTAAACTGAAATTTTCTAGACTCGTAATAAAGTTGGTTATATTTTCGTGTTTGCTTTGTTTTCTCATAAAAAATACATGTCAGGCCATAGTTAAATTTTTCCTCGGTTCGAAATCGAGTGTAACAAAATTGCTATTTTTCTCTATTTACACTTCTTATATTTAACCAGTGGCTAATACTCCTTATATATATCCAGTGGCTAATAAATATAGTTCAAAATATGGTTGCCATTCTTTCCACGTTAAATTGTTTTTTATTTCGTTGTTTAGAAAAAACTTCGGTAGGTAAAACGTTTGAATTTTTATCTGCCGTTTTAAAACTTTTGACAGGAAACACGAATTTACGAAAAACTTATACCTATTTAAAGTTTTAAGAAGTGATATACCACGTTGATGTTTACAGCAAGCACTTCTAAAACCATGTATTATTGTTATAGTTGTTTTTTAGGCTTATACACCTATATACTATTTACGTATTAATTATTGTCACTGAGTTAACTGACTTGCTCACACGCAGACTTAAAGCGTACTGTTATGAAAGATATAAGATGAGATCATAAAGATACACACAATATATATGCAATATTAGTTTTTATGCAAAAACAACACACGAAGCTACTGAAAAGACGAAATTGTTAACAAAACTTTTTGATTTTGACAACTAACACGTGCGCGTACTTTTCCTACAGATAATAATTTATTGATTTTTAGTAATGATACTAAACTTTTAATAAATAAATAAAGAGATTAAAAATTATAGGACAAAATATAGGATAAATCATAAGCAAAAGTGTATATTACATATAATATTTAATCTCTTTTCAGTTTGACCATAACCATTTTTTAATAAATGTTCTACGTGTATCTTTAAATTGACATAACTTTATTATTTATGAACCGATTGAAATAAAACAAACACTAAATGATAAGTGAAGTTAGCCACAATACATTAGTGAAAACCGCACTCAAATCCGTTAAGCCGTTTTTAAGATTAGCGTGCACAAACGCACAGACAAACAGACAAACAGACAAACAGACAAACAGACAAACAGACAAACAGACAAAAATTCTATTAATCATTGTTTTGGGTTCTATTGGGCTTATAAAGACCCCCGATAAAAGTTTTACTCATATATCTTCCATGTACAGACATCGACCAGTTACAGATTTATTATATGTATAGATTATAATGTATGGAGTACTAGGCGTAAATAAGTCTGTCCTTCCTTGGTTGGCTTGGTTCAAGCTTACTTCACACATCACCAACGGTTATCGGCGGTTGTGACTTACCGTCCGGTAGCCAAAAACCAATCCACCTGTCATTTTCCTAAAATAAAGCAGCTTGCTCGGATTTAAACAATCTTTGGTTAAAATCCACATCTATCCACCGAGCTACGAAGAATTACTATGGTAAATAATTCTATGCTAGAAAACGTGAGTAAAGATATGATTTTTTTCTAAGCCAAATATATAATACCTAGGTTGTGTTATTTTAATCTTAATTGTGATCAACGTGTAAGAACTGTGGCGCTTATATTATTATGGTTTTTTATGCGATAAATATTAGTATGTACATAATAATTAGGTACTTATATTACACATTAATATTTACATAGTTTTAATTCGACTAAAATCATTCTAGTTATTTTATATAGTAGGCTATATTGTTTGACATTGAATACTGGGGAGCAATTCTACTAACAAATTGTTACTTCGAATCGAAATGTTAACGTTGCCCTTTAACTGTTTTCCTAAGACAACGACGATACCTTTATGGTTATTTATTTCTTATGTATGTATATTATTTTTTGTATGTATGTATAAGTGTATATGTACACACACTACGACCCACCCCACCAGATTAATGTCTTTTCCTAATAATAAATGTTTCTTTTTATACAGATATCACTCTAAAACTCTTAAGTGATACGGTCGCCATTGCGTACTGTATTTGTATCTTTTTTATAATGTTTTTATATTGTGTGCAATAAAGACTTAATAAAAATAAATAAACGATTCAGTTCAGTCGAATATGGATCGGAATGGAATCGAGAACGTATAGTAACCGTTTTAAGTTAGTAGAATTATCCAATAGCGTGTAAAACTGGAAACAGAGGCGAGTTTAACGTGCGTTCGACACGATATCAAATATAGGGTTGTGACTCAGAATTCTAGACTTTTGACTTACATTATAGGATAAAAACCTCGTTACTGACCCGTGACCTTGAAACTCTGGTAGTTCATTAGTTAACTTCTTCGAAGCTAATTCGATTGGCAATATTTCTTTCACCTTGTAAGATACTTAATCTGTTCCTAATATTAAGTTATAATAGTTGTATCGTTATAACATTTCTTTAACAATATAAATATATGACGGCGAGACTCTGGCGCCGACAACTGGGAAACTACATTTAGACGAGAGTGAGTACATACTTTTGGCTGGTATGTCACTCTGGCAAAACGTCAAACGAACGGCCTGTTTTTGGTTGGACGTCATCGGCGGATCGCCGCTAAATAACAACAAAATTGAAATTACAGGCATAAGGGACATAACATCTTAGTACCCAAGTTTGGTGGCGCATTGGCGATGTAAGCGATGGTTAACATTTCTTACGATGCCGTTGTCTATGGGCGTTGGTGACCACTTACCATCAGGTGGCCCAAATGATCGTCCGCCTACCTATACAATAAAAAAAAAAAGTCGTCTGTTAGATATTGTATTTACTATATTGTATTTAACGGTTTTTTATGAAATTCGATACGTTAATGACTTATCTGAATTATTTGAACTGCAGTTTTAAAATGTTATACTTTATTTTGGATAGTAATAAAAATCCGTTTTTTTAAAGATAAATTGAAAAAGACTGACAAATTTTTAATTATAAATTTTGTTAATTGACCATAAAGAAATAATATGATTATGTCAGATAAATACATAACATTACTATGTATGGAAAACTTTGTTACACTACAAAAAATAACGAACAAAATATGAATGCTTGAATTTTAAGTATTTTATAACAATGTCAGCCGAAATGGCCCAGTGGTAAGAACGCGTGAATCTTAAACGATGATTGTGGGTTTAAACCCAGGTAAGCACCACTGAATTTCATGATAAATGCGTGATTATAATTCGTCTCGTGCTTAACGGTGAAGGTGAAACATGTGTCAAATTTTACTGAAATTTTAACATATGTGTATTCCACCAACCCGCATTGGAGTAGCGTGGTGGAATAAGCTCCAAACCTTCTCTTTAAAAACAGGAGAAGAGGCCTTAGCCCAGCAGTAGGATATTCGCAGGCTGTTACTGTACTGTACTATATAACAATGTGTCTATATATAGTTGAAAGTGCCGTCAAATTCTTAGCTCTATATCTTCTTGTTAAGTCTATTCTTTGCACATAAATATAGAATAATATTTCTTATGCAGTCCATATATTTTTTAAGGATTAGACATTGCAGCAATTAAAATGACCTCATTTTTTAAACTGTAATTTTTATTGTTATTTTCACGCTCTAGTAAAAGAATGTGGAAACCATATAAGATAATTTAAAAAACAACAGCCGTTTCGACTTTACTGCTAAATTGCGGCCAAAATGACTTCATATTTCTTGAGGTGACCTCCCTATTATTACGCTTTCACTCGTGACCTATAATGGACTCCATAACATTTTTCATCTCCAAGAAATTTAGCCGGGCCGTATGCATATATTACCTTATACGATTTTTTTTTTATCTATATCTTATTGTGTAGCTTATTAAATGTTATATTCTTCAAAGTTTTTATTACTAAAAATATACTTTTATTGAATGTTACTCATATTAAAAAAAAGAACATTTGTGTGACGTATATATTCTAAAACCATTTCGCATTAAACGTTGATTATGTCGTGAAATAGTATGTGGAAAATAGAATGTGTTTTTAATTTAAACAAATAATATTTTTTTTAATTTACGGGGAGTGAAGAGAGGTAAGCTATGTATCAAATGTCATCATCATCAGATCTGTTGTACAAACGTAACTATGATATACGTTCTTAGCATTAGTAATATCAGTATGAATTGCTAGTAAGGTTCTATGAATAGCTGGATAATCTAATCTTTTATAATAATAATAATAAAAAAAATAGTTATTTGTAACATTTATCTTAGATTTACATATGGATATTAACATTGACAAATGTGACGTATATATCAAAATGGCCGCTCCGACCCTCTGGTTCACGCAACATGAACGCCATTACCATATTTTATCGAAAAAAATCTAATAATGCCGTCCGTAATGATTTACTTTTAAGGAAAAGCATGAAATCAGCAACAAGAATATTTAGAAAATATATATTAAAATTTTAATAAAGTTCTCGCTAAGATTGTGTTTTTTAATCAATTTACTATCTCTTGTTGAAAAGCAAAGACTTAGGCTTCCTCTCCTATTTAGAAGGACGTCGCTTTAGAGCATATTCCACCACGCTGTTAAATTCGGGTTAGTGGATACACATGTCGCCGATTTTATTTTGACACGTAGGTTTTCTTCATAAAATTCAAATACGTTCTAACCACGGGGCCATCTTGGCTCGAAGTTTTTATTCATTCTAATTATATGAAAATTGTTGTTGAAAATAATGGATAAAAATTAGTTTTCTTTATATGTTATATCTTTTGTTTCTCTGAAAATTTAAGTAGCTTATTATTAGTAAAGCTGGATAGAGATTTAAAATCCGAATGTTTTTTCATTCAGCAGTGATTTTGTCGTTAGGAAGTTACATACGACATTATAAGGACTCTTGCATTTGTACACACATTATCTTACGAATGCTATTTATAAATTTGCGCACGTTGCACACAACAGTGTGTAAACTGCCTTACTCATAGAAGATAATGAGATTAGTCGAAGCGAGAGAGGTCAGAATAAAAAGTATTTAATGTCGTGCACAGAATCCAAACCTATTACTGATTTATTAAAAATTGTTTTTGAACTAAACTTTTATAATTTATATTCATATAAAATTTAATGAAGTTAAATAATGTCTATTTTTCCCTTAATTTCACAGCTTGTGATCACAATAGAGATATTTTCTTTGTGTGAGATTAATATAGCTTTGATAACTTTCAAACGTCTTTAAAAAAAATGCATATTCAATAGTAATAAATTGTTCTAAGTATTTGAAGAATTGTCTTGTCTCTTTTTAAATTTAATCTTTTTATATTTTTCTCATTGAAAGCTTTTTTTTTTAAATTTATGCTAATAACCAACTGTCTAATATCATATTGCAAATCAAAATATATTATTTACGTACTTTGTGTTTCGTCTCAAGGTATTAAAGCTAATAATAATAAAACCAATTGGAGAAATTAATTTTCATAATATTATATACATATTTTTGTCTCAGAAAAAAAGAATCATTAATTATTCTATCGTCTTACTACAAAATATAAGTAAAATAAACGTGATTTTTTCTTCAGCATCAGTTTATGTCTTCGAAAAAAACCTACCATTTAATTACAGTAAGTATATTAAAAATAACGATTCTAAATTTAATCATTGTTAAGGATATAAACTAAACGAACCATTGAAATAAAACATTCGTGCATTCTAGGAAATGCTGAGAAGAATAATGTTGCATTAAATAAAATACATTTAAAGAAAATTAAGCAAATACAGAAAGGAATAAGTAGAAAGATAACGAAGCTAGCCAGCGGAATATTAATGGCCCGTTGCAAATGATCAAACGTTTCTGGGCGAATAGCGGTCTAGGTTTTATTCTTAGGCAGTTGTATTTACATAGCACTTCTTAACTAATTATTTATATATTAGCGATCCGAAGTTTCACTGACGAGCTAATTGTTGAACGATCCACAACGTGACTTGAATATTTATGACGATTTAAGTTTACAAGTCGAAGTGCGATTTGTTGTCTTAAAAAGGATTAGATTACATTTTCATTATTAAATGAAGTTGACGCATATTTTCAACGGAGAATAGCCTACAATACAGAATATGTTAAAGTTATAGTACACAACTGAGTGTGGAGGCTCGCTGTACTGTGTAATATCTTACTCTCATAATCTGATTGGGAGGCAAATCCGATTTAACTGAAAGGCATTCGGCCGCATGGCCAACGGATTGACGTGCTTTTCGAGACACGGAAGTAACACTGTAAATACTCTACAGAGAATTGATTGATCTTTGAATCTTGAACCTCAGGATACTTATAGTCTTATAAGCAAGCCGTTAGACCAATGAGGCATTCGAATCTTTACATAATAAAGCCAAAACATTTATAAGATTGTCCTTAAGGCGTTGAATAGTAATATATTAGTCTGGGCACTAATGGCTTCAAAATCTTAAATTATTTGACAAGTTAGTTGACCTTTTTATTTTTAATACAATGATCTTCCCGCCCGTGTCTCTATAAAGCTCTATCAATATTTTTAATTAAAAGGCGCTACCCGCGAATATCTACATTTACATTTTGCATAGTTTTCCTTTTGTTGACTTTGGGAAGCCATTCAATTTCTTTCAAAGATGAAAATGATTAAGTATCAAACAAATACTTTGTAAGCAACTTTAAAAATTAATATTTAAATAACTTATATTTTCAAAAATTTCGAATACTATGGTTATTCAAGCAAATTACTTTCGCATCTTATTTTTATAAAAGAATCTAATTAGTCGAGAACTTATTTCAGTAGGTTATCGTTATGCTATCTAGGTTAATTAATATATTATGAATGCCTAGACTATTTTTTTGTGGATTGATGCCACAAATGAAAAAATGCCTTTCATAATTGGTATGAAATTATCATAAATATGAAAGTGTTCACACATTTATAAGATGGTCAAAAACCAATACGCAAGTCTTAACTGACGGTTTTAAACTTGCCTAGGTCTAGGCACCAATTCATTTCATCTTTCATTTATTTATGTATTTTTGTTGATTCATTCTAAGTAAAAAATTAACTAATATTAATTAGTCTTTCTTTTGATGTCGACTGGAACATTATAATAATAATTAGGTAATTAATACGAATTATATTGATTAGTTATTTAAAAAAATATTAAATTAAAACGACTTGATTTTAAAATATACTTATGCGCCCAAAATCAATAAATTGTTATCGATTGTAATTACTTTCAACTATTGATTTGAGTAGTAAAATATTTTGTGATGTCTTCTACGCCGCCGACAATAAAAATGTTGATTGTGAGTGATTTTTTTTATGTGAGTGGATGTTATGTGATTTATTTGTTTTAATTGCAGAAACCGCTTCGCTATAATTTTTTTTAGTTTGCGCAAATACTTGATTGTCGCGCCGAAATCGGTCAGAAGGATAGTTATATATTTAGGTGCAGATGAATTGGGAATTGAGGTGCAATTGATGGTAAGAGATCACCACCACTCATAAATATTGGCGCCGTTAGAAATATTAACCATTCCAATGACCACCAATCTTCGGAACTGAAATGTTGAGTCTGTAGTAACACTGAATCACTCACCTTTCAAATCGGATAAAGCAATACTACGTATTGCTGTGCTTTGGCGGTAGAGTATGCGATGAGTGGATGGTACCTATCCAAACTAGCACATATCCTTACCACCAAGTAAATGTGTGTTTTATTTAACATTTCCTATGATCAGCCTTATTAAAGTAACCACACACACAACATTATAATGTGAAAACAGTTGAGCGAAGGTAAAGTTATCTGTAACGGTAAGTATCTAATGTAATGGTTAAGTATTATTCTTTAATTATTCTGAATAATTTAAGGTAATGCTTTTGGGAGAGGTATTTTCTCAGCATTTAATAGTAAAATTCCAACGAAATGGTTCGTAAAATTAACTTTAAGCATGTATGACCCTCATAAAGTTAAAGTATCTTATTTCTAAATACAATTATTCTCGTATATATAAATAATAAAGTTGTGTATGGCGATGACTGTCTCGCTAAGGACACTCCAACAAAGTGAATATTCTCCAAAAAACTTTTGCTATTTCAAAAGGATCATAATGAGAACAATAACACTCAAATTAAGTGCTGCGATGCGAGAATACATGAAGGCGTTAACTAATGATTGCGAGCTCAGTAAGGGCAACTAATACAAACCTGTGAGTTATTTGGATTTATAATTAATCTTGTGCTGTGAAGGAAAAGCATCGTGAGGAAACCTTTATGTAAATTCTGTCAAAAATGTATCCTTCATCCCGAAGTGAAACACTAGGATTAAATAGGCTCATCGATTTCTTATTAACATGAAAAGTAGACTTTGCCTACCTGGCTGGCTGGTTAGGGGCTGATACCACTTTTAAGACTACTAAAAGCCAGGTTCAACTTATTAAATATTTGTATAAATAATATTTATTTATTATTATATTTATTCTGAAAAATTTGATTCGGTTCTATCATAAAAGCTCAACACGTTTATTCCTGAAAAAAAAGTCTTCCATCATTATCATGTCCTGTCGAATTCGGGAAGAATTATTAAACCTTAAATACACCGTTATTTTATTTTATCTGTTGCATGTTTCTATTCTTATATCTGTCTTACGATTATTAGGAACTAGTTTACTAAAGTTTGGGAACAATCGCATTTTTAGTCTAACAAGACGTAGGATTGACGTGTCGTGACACCTCCGGCGTATGTCAGGACACCGTTTAGCCAGACATAGAGTAATTGCAAAGTAGAGAAACACAGTATAATTCTCCTTATTTAATTCTTATATACCATAGTAAAAGGTGGTATAACAATTCAAGAATTCGTTCTAATATAATTTAAGAGTCATAAAACTCACACACGCGCAAGTTAAGGACGTACTCATTCATACTCAAACACACCTTACATACACAAACGCTTACAGGCTCCATGAAATTTAAACATTTAACTTATTATACTGTATGAACTTTAAATAAGATCCATAAAAAAGTGAACCTGAAGATTTGTAAATGAGCTATCAAATTGCATTTGGTCGAATTGAATGATGATATTGTAAATTATGTCAAAGACATTTTTAATGTTTACATTGGGGAGCTCTTGTCTTTTATCGTTTTAATATGTTTCATGCAAATAATATTTGTGTTATAAATTTCATATGAGATAAATTTTCTCGCTATTTAAATATTAAACTAAAAATTGTTCAAAGGAAATGAAAAATACATTAAGACAAAAAACTGGACGATGAAGTGCCTGGATGCCATAAAGTTTATCTATTTAAATAGGTCGCATGTCCGCAAACGAGATCCAAGCAATGTTTGTCGCGAAATACAAGTGTAAATATTTTTATGATCCTCGTGTTTCTGAGTGTATAATAATTCTATAAATAATGGCTCCTGCACCATTTGCGCGGATTTGCTTGCGCACACATATTTTGCCCACTGTAGTGACGGTTGAGTGGGTGGAAACAAAAAAATGTAAAACAAATAATTAAAAAAAATATATAAAATTGATAGCACTTTAATATCCTCTTGCCTCGTACCATTTATATTGATTGAAAATTAAATCAATTGGTAAGAAAAAAGATAGATGTCAATAGATCCATATAACAAAGACTTAGAAGTCTTAAGCCGATAAATGGTAGCGCGATCAAGTCCGCAAATATTCCAAAAGACAACGATCAAGCCAAAGCTCCTGTTTTTATGATCAGAAAATAAAACAAAACCTGTTGAATTCAACTGTCATCATCAGAATTACAAAGTAGATATCGTTCTCTCTCAGCTCTAGACAGCACTCTAAAGTATTACTAATATTCATTTCTACCTTAAATAAGTAACGCTTGCTGGGAATATGTACGATGACTGCCCTAGGGTCAGGACGCCATTCATCAACTGTATATATGTGTTACACAGCCATATATTCAAAAACCTCTAGGGGCGAGTGATCTGTGATAAAGGACAATATTATATTTTATTTATGAATCCATTTTCTATTGATTCGGGTCGTCGTTATTCGTCAACAGATGTAGACGATTTTTTTTGTGCCAATACTTAGAGCTAAGAGCTTATCTCATTACTTTCGTCTGAATTTCAGCTAGAGCAACATGTGACTGTGACGTTTTCGTCGGTGGATATATCCACCCATTTTTTATTTATGAAGGCTATCTGCTTTTATTTCGTCCAAATATGTTTTGAGAAAGGTGGTAGGGCTTTGCGCAAGCTCGTCTGGGTAAGTACCACCCAGTCATCAGATATTCTACCATAAAACAGCAATACTTGCTATTGTTGTGTTTTGGTTTGAAGGATGAGTGAGCCAGTGTAATAACAGGCACAAGGGACATAACATCTTAGTTCCCAAGGTTGGTGGCGCATTGGCGATGTAAGCGATGGTTAACATCTCTTACAATGCTAGTGTCTATGGGCGTTGATGACCACTTACCATCAGATGGCCCATATGGTCGTCTTCCTATGCCATAAAAAAAGTTACGCAAGAATTGGTTTTCATTAAATTGTGAGGGAAACATTGGCGTCCCAGTCAAATCGTAATGGCTTCTTTAAAACAAAGATACCAAGTTATGGCCAGTAACGATTGAAGTGATTGGTGGTTTTTAATTGCGTGAAGTTGAAGTTGCAGTATTAACACTGACAACAGAAATATTATAATTATTTAAACAATACACAACGTTTATACTTATTACTTATAAATATATGTGCAATCGTATAGCCAATGTTTCCAATGTTACAAAGATATATCTAGCAATTAAGGTAAACAGGACGTTCGGCGGAGATTTAATGATAATAAAATAGCATAATTTGAGTACAATATTTAAAGTATCAGGTGTAATAATACCAATCTTTTATTATATTCAGTTAGTGACGTCATACGGCTAAACACTTCGACATCAGAATTGCCCTTGTACGATGTAGACGTTTGATGTTATAGAACGCACATACGACTGTAGTGGATATCGAGGAAGATATCATCATCCATCGGGAGTTTATTGTGCTGTTCGTATATAATTTTTTTTACACAATTCCTAATGATACTTTTTTTCTGAAGTATTCCATAATAATTAAGCCTATGCCTATTATTGATTACTATGTCATATTTAAATATAACTACATACTAATCATCTTCTGTTTAGTATATAGTTCTAATATTTAAAAATAATCATTATCATCTATTGTTGGGCATTTTCCTTTGTGAATGATACAAAAAATTTGCATTTATATAACGAATTAATTATCGTATTTCAAATGTTGAATTTTTTAACTAATTACTAATTTTATTATGAATCCGTTTGTTACAACATTTATGTATACTATATTATATTATGTAAAGTTCAATAATTTATGTAAAATATTTTTATATAAATTGATAATTGCAGTTATTAGAAAAAAAAACATATGTATAAACAAGAGTAAATTGTAACTATAAGGGAAACTTTCATGTGAGTACAGATAACAAAAAAATTGGTGTCTTATAATAGTTTTTAAAGGAGATAATAAATAAAAATAGTAGCGGAATGCTATCACATACACCTGTCGAATTCGTTATATTGTTAATATGGCAGAAGCTTTGACATTAATGTAAAACATATTTTAATAAATTAAGTTCTTAATTTTAGTGATAGATGGCGTTGATCGTTACTCGTACATTAATTTTATATTAAAATGTAACAATTATTTCAATCGTATAAAATTGCTGTTTTTTTTTTTGTTATAATATATTTTGGTCAATCCCTTAAATAAAATCAATGATTCATTCATTTTAATAAAGATGTACGGTGTTCCATGTAGTAATTCATGTCTAAAGATTTACCGCCTTATTCATAAACTTTATTTAACTGGTGATTAGTTAAACAATATTTTGTCTTCTTCTTTCGTATGTCAAATCAATAATGACAGAAAGAGACAAATCAGTGTTTAGCTAAACAGTAACTAAGCAACGTTTATAAATAAGGCCGTTAATGGCTATATTGTACTGTGTGATTCCAAGAATTCTATAACAATCTTAATTGTAGTTACTGACATAATACAAGAAGTTAAATATCGAATCCGATATTGGTACGCTTTTAACACTTAATTGAGCTCTATAGCACTTTCTAAATAATTGAGTGTTTTATTAGTTACAAAAAAATAAATAAAATGAATAAATATTTTGTTGGCGTTCAACAACAATAGCGGTCATCTCAGACGTAAAAGCTGTTATCGTCTGACAAATCTCTACGATACGATTCAGTTCGTTCCATTTATAAAGAGTGTTTATTTTTTTATTTTTTATTTATGTTTGTGGAAACAATGTGGACTTAGTATTCTTTGATTTTCATACAGAGTAAATAATAATTTTACTGTATTTAACTACATAAGTAATTTAATTGATGGAAACGACTAACCACTGAACTTATACATTCAGAAGCGGTGATAGCTCAACATTCAATTCAATCCTGTAAAATTATTATTCAAACGAAAATATGATACCTTACTTGAATGTAGAATATTTTAGTTGGATTTGAATTATAGCCCAACCCTTATTATTGCAATAAATACCTATCCTGGGCCCCTTAAATGTAACGGTTTTCTAATGATTTTTAATTGGACCTTTATGAGTTCCATATCCAGAAGTAGACTTTCAAAGGCTGATAAATAGATCAATGGTTACCTATATATTTCAAAAAATATCAAAAATACATAAATCTATACTAGTTATAGTACTGTTATAATTTTTTTAAATTCATTTAATGTATCAGTCAAATTCAAAATACTAACATAACGCTGTATATGCAAAAGCCTCTTCCATACTTTGTTAAATCGGATTCGAGGTTGTGGAATGTGGAAATGTGTATCAAATCTTTCCGAACAATTTTCACCTATCCTTGAAAGATATAATATTTATCCTTACTTGACCCTCGGACATTCGTAAGGGTATCTGTTGTAGATCAGTAGATATGGTTCTAACAGACGTTTCAGACAAACCCGACATACATATTTACACGTGAAGTATATAGAACAAGTGTGAAATTTGACGAGACTCTCTAAATTGCTTTAACTTAATATGAAATCTTACATTTATCATATTACATTAATAGTATAATATGTAAGCTTCCAATCATATTGCTTATTCAGATAGAAACCGGATGAGACACATTTTTCAACTCCGTAAAGTCAATACATTCGAGAATCTGAACAAGGATAAATAATTCTATGTATATTGAAAGTGACAAGGTATTTTAAAATGTTTTAAGTATATACATTTTGTCGCAGGTCCATAGGTTTCCCTCATGATGTGTTCCTTCACAGCAAAGTACGAGACGAATTATAAAAACAAATTAAGTACATGGCTTTCAGTGGTGTCTATTTTTGAATATGGAATCATCAGCTAAGATTCACGTACTCGAACATCATATAAACTAACTTCAAATAATAAATGAACCAATCAATTACAATATACATATACATTAAGAATTGAATGAAATTAGTTCAATTTTTTTTAAATTATAGTGAGGTCTGAATAAAATAATAGATTTTTAAAAAGTTTTCCTTTAAGTATGTTTACAGTTCGCCTTCATTATTTCAAAGCGGAACTAAGTTGGCTTAAAGATAGCTGTTCACTAAACGATACATTATTTATTTAAAATAAAAATAAAAACAACGAATGCATCCAATTGACAATATTTAATCATATTAAATAAATATTACTAAATTATTATTATGTTTATTTCATAAATAACATACCATTGGCTCACACCATTCAATCCAGAACACAACAATACATATTGTAATATTTGGTTAAAGAATAATACAACCTTACAACCAGCTTTCAACAAATTGGTTACCATATAAAGTTATCAAGAAAATGAAAATTGTTGTTGTCACAATTGTTGTTGTTGTTTGTACAGCGGTTAATTTTTTTTAGCTAAATAAATAAATATAAATGTTTAGTGTACGCAATGGAACGCTTTATAATACTACAGTACCGTTGGAAATATATTTCGAGTCGCTATGCCACGTTTTATATTTATTTTATAAAATAAATTAACAGGTCGCCATTGTGATACGGAAAGCCGATTTAAAATATGAAGGGAGCACATTGCAGCGTTTAATTTTGGACTTTTTATGTATTCAACCATTTGTCTGATTGAGTCTGGTGTAGCTTAATTAAGCCGCTCAAGGGGAACGGGGTGTCCATTTTGTTTACGCTTTGTGTTTCGTCTAGCTATCACTAATGTTATTGTTATATCATTCTGGCAATGTGTGATGGTTTTGTCAATTTTTCAATTTATCGTTTCATAATGAATTTAAGTTAAATTTTAATTCCTTTAAATGTGAGCCAAAGTGTCCTTGTGTGTAGAATTTTAAAGTTTAATTCAGGGCAAGCGTAAAAACTCAAACAGCTAAATTGGATGAATATTTTAGAAATACATACCTACAGGAGCATACAGGACAAAAATTAATATTTATTTATTTTGAAAGAAGATTAAGATAGTTAGATATTATATTTAGTTACCTATTGTTGCGTTCTGACATTTGTTCTGTTTAGCGGTTACTTTGAAATTTGTTCTAACAGAATAGCCCTACTATTCCATAAGTAATTATGTTCTTTATAAATAAAACAATAACATATTGGTTCAAAAGCAGAACGTAACAAGTAAAACACTCGTTGAAGTTTTTATTACTATCTGGTTGCATTTTAGAATTGAAGTTTGCGAAGTGAAAAAATACTTGAAAGTGTTAAAGAAACATTTTTTTGATGACAGGTAATATTATAAATGCGAAAATGGTTGTTGGTTTGTCCGTGATTCACGCAGCTACGGGGAAACGGTTCGACGTGATTTTTACGGTCACGTGACTTTACGACGGCAGGCTGGTACTACTCAGGCTATTTTTACTCCTACAAAACGAACGGACCCAAAGACGATGTTAAAAACTTTAAGATTATACATTGTGTATAAAAAATAACAACGGGTTGCCGGCAAAAGTGAAAACATGACTTAACGTTGTGCATTTTTGATATTTTGGAATGACTAGGGAAAAATTTTGCTCGAATTGCTTTAATTATCAATATAAAAGTACTATCATTTCTGTGATAAAATACAATATTCATTTATTGCGCTATCGTATACAAACATGACAATTAATATTACATTAAAAATTTAACACTTCAAAATCCGTCTTACGGATTTTCAATCAGGGTCACGTGACCTGACGCGAGTTTAACATTCTTTACCCATCATAAAAAAGTGCAAAACGCCGCTAAAGAAGTTTTCACTTCAAAAATTTAGTAAAGCACATTTACGCGTAATAAATTATTCTGGTTTTATAAGGAAAAGAAATGTATGACAATTTTTTTTATTTTATATCAAAATATATTTCAGGTCAAAATATAAATGACGATTGAAATAAAGCATCTGTCTACGTGACTCGGCCTATTTTTTCAGGTTCCCTCAAGAATGTTGTCAGTACGTGTTCTATTACATTTATCGAAGACCCATCTTAATATATTATGGTCTTAGGGACCTCGATAATCGTTCTTATAACGTTTATATTTTTAACGAAATGTAACTCAATAAATTCGAACTCTTCAGATGTTCAATATCTTATCTATCTATCTATACTACTCTATAAATCTATTGGTTCTGTCTGTACATTTTTTTTTCACCTAATTTTGTGATAAATAATCGTTTTATGATGCAGTGATTCACATTATTCTATTTTTTTCATTTTTGTTTGTCTGTCTGCCTGTCTGTATGTCTTCTTATCACTCAAGAACGGCTTGACCAATGTTGAAATCCTTCGGTATCTTATGAAAATTAATTTCAATTCGTTAATTTCATATTTCTTTACCAGTAGCCATATGTGTGTGAGTTAATATAGTAATAAAATAATGTATTATATTTTTATTAATTATACGCGGGTGAAGTCGGTGGTGAAAGCTAGTCTAACAATATAAATGTGTTGTACAATAGTTCTTTTATGTATGAAAAACTCGAAAACGCCACAAAAAACATATTATATATCGTTTTCGGTGTGACACGTTTGTTTATGTACATACTCTCACACTGGATCACTCGACCTTCAAAACTGGAACGCAACAATATAAAGTAGAAGACGTACTTGCAAAAAACTCTCATTTATTTGTCTTAATTAACTAAAAATAATGTTAATTTTAACGAGTTTATTGGAAATTGAAACACGAGACAATGCTGCAGGGCCCTTAACAACAACATTTTTCAAAAACTTATCTTATGTTAAGCAAAGGTCACCGTACTTTAAGATTATAAGTATTATGATTTAAGAAGTACTTTAGTAGTCAGTCAGGAAAATACCTTATAATACACAAGAAGATTTCATTCATAAATGAAAACATTTGGAATTATGAGATCTTCGAAATTAAATGAGGATGCAGGGGCCGAATTCTACTAAGCTATAACGATTATGATACGTTTCCGATTCGATTCCGATCCAACTTTGACTATTCTAAATTTATTCAGATCAGACCACCAATATGACGTTAACAAAAAAAAAAAAAAATTATAATTTGAACGAGTTTATTGGAAATTGAAAAATGAGACAATGCTGAGGGACCCTTAACAACAACATTTCTTAAAAATGATAATTATAATATTGTTAGAAATGTCGATGGAAATAGGTTTTTTTTAAAAAGATTAATCAAAACCACTATACAACAATAAAGCAAACTTATATTGACATGTACAATTTACACACAAAAATAGAACAAAGAAATCAATAATAAACAGACAGAGCTATCGCTTACGACCGATTTGCAGAAGAATAATGCTTGGCGTACGTTACTCGCGCTGCTTTTATAGGGCGCGGACAATAAATCTACCCACGAATTTAGTATTAAAAGTTGAACACCCAACACGGCCTCTCCTGACTATGCGTCGCCCTCGACCGCATCACTGGATATCTGACAATGCCGAGGCTGTGGCTCCTGCGTGTTGCGACTGCGAATGGCCGGCTTGCGCGTCTTCAGACATGTCAGTTACGTGATGTTGAGTATCCTTAATGCTTCAGCATCTATAGAACACAAAGTTTAATATGCATATCCTTTAAACGTAAATTGCCTAACCATCACATACATCTCGCAAGTAAGGCTCTCTTACGGTCCCAGACACACACGAGGGCTTATGAAAACCCAAGATACTTCAAGATCAACGTGAATTGTGATCGTCATAGTGAAAGTATGAAGAATTTATACTTCATCAATTTTACTTCGCTTTAAGTCAATAAACACATCATTCATCTTCTAATATACACATGTAAGGCAAACACCGCGCAGTTTGTTTGCCGACAGGAGCGTCCCGCAGTCTGTCCTCTACATGTCGAGGTATCCCGCAGTCTACCTCACTCGAGATGACCTGCAGATCACCTCGAGTCCCTTCACGACATCCCGCAGTCTGTCGGACGCAGAACGTCCCGCAGTCCGTTCTCACACAACGGACAGAGCTCAGCGGCAATGGCCCGTAACATAAGCCACGCGCCATGACACCATATACTGCGGCGCTGCCTGCGTTGTCTTTCGATAGCCACCACTCAGTAAGCGGATAGCGTAGCGTCCACCTGGTAGCACCTTAACCACCTTGTATGGGCCGCGCATACCGGGATCAACTTTGCCTGTGACCTGAGAGAACTTGATAACAAAAACACAATCGTTAACATTAAATTAACGTGGTGGGTGCCTCTGTCGATTAACACGCTTATCTTGCTTAAAACTTAACCACTCAAGGTATGTCCCATATACTAGGATCGCATGTCTGAGCGCACTCCAAGACATCATCCAATAACATGAAACTATACTTCATTTGAAGTGTATCTGTCGGCCAGGAAAGCATATCAGAGTGCAAGCAACTCCGAGACAAGCCACCCCTGACCGCAAGACAAAACTTCCCTCGAGAATATTAATCCCAATTAAGTAAACACAAAATAGGAGGATAGTTCAAACATTAAATTCACGTAACTTCATAATCAACAAACTAAACAACAGAATCGCTGCAGTAAATTCAGCTGGATCACCATGATCATATAAAGAATATGATATCGATGAGGTGGTCGGGAATACCAAATTTATCATGCTAATAGCCAGAGCCACATCACAGTCGTTCGAACTAAATTGCAATACGACTCAGTACAACTTTCCACAGTTTTCATAAATTCAGACTCTAGGAACTCCCGAGTAAGACATCTAGCGCCCCGGCTATCTCGTCGACCAGCAATCACATCCAGTGCATGAATCAGATCCCTTGGATCACCCGTGTGTCACGCCCTGGTGAACACATATATGGTCTCTACAGACCCAGACCTCCGCCAGAGCTAAACACGCGTCGTCCACCCACGGACTACTTAGGTGGCCCCAAGAGATATCGATTTCCACCGGGCTACAACTATGTAACGGCTACTGGTACGGTCGAACACAACTCAACTCATTATGGACCCTAGTCCCCTTACTTGAGTTTCTACCACAACTTTTAATTTGAACTTCATCATCTACATCAATCTTAACTGATACGTGAACTGCTGCCATTTTTCTTAATCTATCATAGGCGTGTTTGTATTCGATTATAATTCAGAGCTTTTATTTATTTATTTAAAGACTTTATTAACCACAACAAAGTAAATGGAACAAAAGGCGGACTTAATGCTAAAACGCATTCTCTGCCAGTCAACCTTTCGGTCAAACAGAAATCCATAAAGGCGCTAATTAATAAAGTTTTAGTGTGTATCGCTATACAATACTTCTACTGCTTTAAGCGGCTTCATTCTTTAACAACACAAAGTCACCAACTGAAAATTTTAGATTTTCGCCTTTGTTTTCGTCAAAACGAGACTTGTCATAAGCCGCACACTTCATGATATTCTCGAGAGCACTTTCGCGAATCTTATCGATATCATCAACATCGATCTCTACCTCACTACACATCATCGACAAAGGTCTCGCAACTTTAACTATTAAAAATTCTAAAGGACTAGCTTTTGTCGTAAGATTAACCATGCAGTTCATTGCAAGTTGTACTTCGCCTAAAGCGTCCTGCCAAGACCGATCGTTTGACTATAGCGAGCAACATAGACTTTAATACCCACACGAACATTGACGTAAGTATTAGCTAAACTACAGATAGCTTTAACTATCGCGCGTTGACAAACTGATACTGCATTACAGAGCCTAAATGGCATGGTAAAGTACTCGTATTGACCGTCAGGTGTTATGAACGCAACACGTTATATCGATTGATCATAGGATTTTAAAAGAATTACATGAAAACCCGATACACAGCTTAACTTGATGAAAAACCGCGCACCATGTATTCGTGATATTTGGTTTGATATAAGTGGTAATGGATATCGATCGGGTACTGTATTACTTTTAAGTTCACGATAGTCAATACACATCCTATCCGAACCATCGCGTTTCCTAGCCAACAAAACTGGGCTTGCAAACAGCGTACTACTTGGTCGAATTATATATTAGCACGCAATAACTCACTACACGTTCACGCATTATTTTTCTCTCTGCCACACTGAATCGATAAGGTCGTCTTTATACTGTTTAACTGTGATCAATTAAAACAATTACTCCCGCTCCCCCTGTTGTTACGAGAGTTTGCGCTATACCAGTAATAAAATATTTCGTATAATCAATAAACAAAGTAACAATTTCTGCTTTATGAGCTAGGGACACTTCGGTATCAATAACGGTAAAATAATTCATCAAAATTCGGTCTTAAGATGAAACACTACTTTCTAAATTAACTGAGGGTACATGTGAGTAATAATTGTTTATGTCATGAACTTTAGCAACTTTAAATTGTTTCGTGGTCATATTAATACTAAGTCTCTGCGACAATATTTCGCGTACTACCATGATATCACTACACAAAGAGACATACGGCAAAACATATAATAAAATTTCGATTAAATATTTATCAATCTCGAAAATACAAAATATTTGAACAGTGCTAAGAACACATGACTGACTATGCCTCTTAACTGTGACTACGTTTTGTTTAAGTTCCCACTAAATTTACAAGAAATACTTTCTTTAATAAGAGCACCTGAATCATAATGGAGTATGAAAGACTGACAAGTGACTTTTATCACTTCAGACAATTACCAATACGAAACAAACGCTCATTATCACTCCATTAGCTTTAAAAGTTAAAAAAATTGGTTTGATCTCACCGTAGTATTGATAGATCGTATCACATCAATGATTGTTCGCACCAGCATCGTGGTTAATGGCTGTACTCACGAAACGCCATGGCGGAGACAATGCCGTAAAGTCCTCCATGATCCACCATAGTCACAATCATTACAGTAGAGGTGAATGCTTTATTCCTCTAACGGCGTTAATCGAACTAGACTGTATCAGAGTTATGGCTTTTATTAGGCACATTTCTTGCCTATTATTGCGTAAGATCACTGTTAATTAATAATATAAAGCAGGGTAGCTAAATAAAGAAATTATCACAACGTAGGTTTTAGCAAACTTGTGAAGTTACTAAGAAACTTATAAAGTAACACACACACACAGTAAAACACAGTGTTCTATTCGCTTTTAAACAAATTGAAACATACTCACAAAATCATTTTCGTCGTATAATACGTTACCACACATTTATAAAATTATAATACTGCACTGTACCTACAAAATTATAATACTTTCGTAGGGTAGTAAAATAATTCGTAAGTGCTTTAATTTAATTTACATAGCCAACTGCCCTATTTCAGGTAGCGAAGCGAATCAGAACACATGAGATTCTGATCCCACTTCTGATGTTAGAAATGTCGATGGAAATAGGTTTTTTTTAAAAGATTAATCAAAACCACTATACAGCAATAAAGTAAACTTATATTGACATGTACAATTTACACACAAAAATAGAACAAAGAAATCAATAATAAACAGACAGCTATCGCTTACGACCGAATTGGAGAAGAATAATGCTTGGCGTACGTTACTCGCGCTGCTTTATTGGGCGCGGACAATAAATCTACCCACGAATTTAGTATTAAAAGTTGAACACTTGGGTGTTCAACTTTTAATATATATATTTATAACAATAATAATATACCTTTATGTGAAAACCAAACTTAATTGTTAACTTTTATGCCAAGAGTCGATAATTAAATTAAAGAATAGGAAAACGAATAAACGACAACGATCACAATTCGATTCGATTGCGATTAAGTGGCAATTTGTTAGTAGGATTGGACCTCTGTATTAAGCCAGCTCCGGTGACATTTTTAATATCGAAAACATTTTATTGAATTTAATTTCGACTGTAATTAATCTTACTCAATGTTTGTTATTAAACAGTGAATACGATTGATGTGATAAGTAACTGAATATTGTATTTTGTTTATTTGAAAACCAATTCAATTTTACGAAAGCGGGAATTATTATTTAAGCAACAAAATCATAATTAAACATATTATATTATTATATGTAATCGATTCCAATGGTAACAGGAAAAACATTCAAATAATTAATTTTATCCTTGAATTGACATAACATTTGAGTTTAACTAGTGAGGAGGAAATTACTAAATGATAAAATAAGTATTGATACATTTAATGGTTTTTTTATAAAAGTATATATTGTATACATAATAATAATAATAAAATACAATAAAAGCTACTAAACCTTATAGGTATAGCGCAAGATGCAGGCTGATGGAGTGTGTTTTGGATTTTATTAGACCTTAGTATTGTAGTATATTTAGGTTAATGTGTGGATTGGAACATCAATTCTTATCCATGATTTGACGTGTCATACGTACTTACCAAATTTTAATATCCATTGGCTTGTGCTCCTCTTTTCTTTCTATAAAACATTAATCTCGTGACCTTATATATATAATTCTTTATTTTGCAGTTTTCTATTGCATGGACAATACAGCACTTTTCTTAAGAATGTGTCTGTTTCGAGTTTCACTCAAATCCAATATGCCTCGAGTATTTGATCGGAAATCTAAATTGTAATGTGTGGTCACGGTGATTCAATCTTTACATGCGATTGTGTTTGCAGCGAGAACGTTCAGAATACACACTCATGCATTATTCTCTCGAATTGTTGTACAACATTTAGATACACGTCTTCAATATATTATATATTTACATAAAGCGATGAATAGATATAAGATATAAGAAAACGATTTTAGATTAACGTTATAGAAGTGTTAGTTTAGTTAAAACGGAAACTTATACTATGGCTACCAATCCCAAAGCCGGTTCGCCACTTTAATCAGACACAAAAAAGGAGTAACTGATGTTTTAAATAACGTTTTGTATAAATAGTGTTCCTTGTATAATAAGTTAAAACTAAAAAAATCTGGAAGTTGGTAATATAACATGAAGTACGGGTAAGACATGTAATAAATGTTTTGTATCGATTTAAAATTTAGTAAGAATTATGAATTTGCATAAATATTGATAATATTTCCATAACTCTTAAATCACACTTATATATGGACTATAAAATACACAAATACTTGTTAAATCCAGTTAGCCCACATCTCTCACTCCCACTTTTATTATTCAGGTAGTTAATACTGTTGAGAAGCGTCCCACTGCAAGTTCCACGTAAATTATGTGGTATTTTAAATTCATATTTATTTTTAGCTTGAATATCCCATAAAGTCCTTTATTAAATTAATGTTACAACTTCATATAAATAATAATTTTTAGGATTATAATAAAGTCAGAAATAGGTTTTCGATTGCATAAACTTTTTCTTATTTTTTTTTTAAAAAGTATGGTTTGTCCGGCTATGGCAGAATAGTCATGCATTTTCAAGGCAGAATAGTCAACTGCGCAGATCATAGCGCACTAGAATGTGCGCAAATATGAGTGAAATCACCATGGACGGCAGACACGACTAGAGGGAGAAAATTATTATTTTTGTTGACAAATATTTTTTGAACATATCCATCCTCGTTATATCCAAAAATTCTAACATTTAACTCAAATTCGGTTTAAAAAAACATCGGATAGGCTGTTTGAGTTATTGAAAACGAAGGTATCGTCTGAGATATATCTGTTCGAATTAAGAATAAATCGTATTGCTTTGTTTGTTTACTTCGTTGTATTTTGAGATTCATTGTTAAAATCTATTGTTTGCTCTGATGTCGGTTTGTTCTGTTACCTAGACGAGTTACGTATCGACTGACGAATTCGTTTGTAGGAAATACAAAACTGAAAATGAATATATTTCACAAGTCACGTGATCAAAGATTGACAACAGACAATAGAAACCGACCCGAGTCGAATACATTTGTCGTGTGTTTGTGTTTTTTTACAAGTACATAAAATAAGCTTTCATGTCATATTATCAGTTGATAATATTGTTTGATTCAGTATTCAATGTTATTTCACATTAAAATTTACTCATTAAAACTGTAATAGAGTTGGAATTGCAGATTCAGCTTCCCGGATACATATCTGACGAGTTTGTATTTCATTTAAACTTTGATTGTAATAACTTTTAATACGAAAATGTTGCATAATATTTTAATATTGTATTTATAATTGGGTTTTAGTTAATTCAGTTTTAATACCATTATGGAATACTGTTGGGAATAAATTGTAATCCAAAAAAAAAAGAAAAACAAAAATTACTATAAATACAAAAAACTAATTATTTTCACCGGTTCTTCTTTTGATTTGTGATTACGTTTTTTATAATTTTACTTTTGACTAAAATTGTAATAGAATATACAATTTTTAATATTTGTAAATGTAAAAATAATTTGTACCAACATTTTATAATAAAAGTGAAATGTCTGTCTGTGATTTTAAAATAACTCAATATGGCAATTTGCGTGATACCAAAACCAATATATTTTTTGAAGTGATAACTTCTTATGGGAGGGTAAACCGGTTCGTAACGTAACGCGTTACGGCGCCACTATTACCAACGCGGACTGCTTTACCTGAGATTTACCAACCTAACGCCATCTAGCGTATACAGATAGTACTTATAATAATTTAGCAACTGTCAAATACTAATTTAAATTATATTGAATATATTATAACACGTTTTTTTTATTTGTGTCTGTCTGTGTCTTCTATATCATGCCAAAGATATTGTTATTCTAGCAAATGGAAATGCATCACTTAATATAATAATAATAATAATAATATCCTGGGACATTATTCACACACGGTTATCTGATCCCAAACTAAGCAGAGCCTGTACTATGGAAACCAGACAACTGATATACTACATATACTACTTTTCTTTTGTAAATACATACTTATATAGATAATTACACCCAGACTCAGGGCAAACAGACATGTTCATGCACACAAATATCTGTCCTGGGTGGGAATCGAACCCACGACCTGCGGCGCGAAAGGCACGATAAAGTCATATATCTACCAATCACACAAACCGGCTCGTCAATATGGTATATAAGGAGGCATTACAATAATTCAGTACATCCGTTTTTCCTTAATTACTAGAATAATTATAATCGCACTAATATAATAACGTATTCATGAAAAGATGTGTGTTGTGAATATTTGTTAAATCTTCATGCATCAAAAATATGATATAATTAACATAATATCGTCTTTTTATCCCGTTATACTAGATTTTCGATTATGACGTGGGTGAAGCCGCGGGCGTTGCGCTAGTTATATATTACTTTAAAAAATTGTAATGGTCATGTCTTTTAAACAATTAAAAGACATGACCATTACATTTTAACAGACACACTCCAAATATGACCCTATTAAAGGTTCACGTGCAAGTAATAATGATTAGCTTTTCACCCTTCACACCGGAACATTATTAGGTATATTACACCGTGCCCTTCTAATGCCATAATACGGAACGTTGTCCCAGTAAGGTGGAATTCCAAATTACAAAAAGTTATTTGGTAGATTATATTTGGAGTTCATACGCAACAGGCTCAAGTAAAAAAAAGGTAATTGATTGATTCTAAATTATAGAATCAATCAATTCCCTTTGTAAATTAATTGGTCCTCTATCCAGCACAAGATTTTACGGTTGTTACCGAACTGGAAAGAGATCACACAAAAGCCTTTACGTAATTGCCGTGGAACGATAGCAAAATATTCTAAACAGAGAACTCCAACAGCTATCATTGACCCGATCCAGGATTCAAACTCGGGCGAAGGATTTGCAGCGAAGCCTAGTCACATGATCAACAAGGATACAAGTTAAACATAACTATTAATTATAATAGTTTATTGCTTTATTTAGTTAACATTTTTAAGTATTAAAAAATATAATATGTTTTAAGTAATATAAAAAAAATCTATGTATTCTAAAGATATTGATATGCATGTTGTGGCTGTCTTGAAGAGTCGCGCACTTTATATTAAGGCTTAATGTGTTTTTATTATTACATGTGTTAGTGTAGCGACTGTTTAAGGACGTCTGTTTAAATTAAAGACTTAATAAATAAATAACTTTAGGAAAAATATGTTTAAGAATACATTAGAATCATTATCTAGTCAAATTCAATCTCTACAATTTAAGATGTAATAAAATATCTAATAAATAAAGCCGTTTTATCTTAACTTCTGGCACGGCATGGGGCTAATTATATCAAAAAACGCTTTGATGTATATTTGATAGTTCTAGAAGTGGTACTGGAATTTTGACAACTTTTACAAGTGGATGTCAACAAGGGGTCGGGTGTTCCAATCTTGGCAAGCACTTATGATATTTCAAGTGCGTAATCCGTGCTCGTACTTCTGTTATGGATACATACTTTTAGAATTTACTCACATAAGATGTGAAACAACTATTGGTGTGCTCCGGAGGTAAGACCGTCTCGTATGCGTTACGCTCTCGAGTGTCGTTAGGCCCCCTTTTCGCCACCGCTCTCTACTACCTTGTGTGTGCGTGGCGCGTATACTATATACATCAATCTTTTTTTTAAGTAAGAAGGGGAAAACGATCTGGAGGTTCACTTTATGGAAAGCTACTACGACCGCCCATGGAAATCTGTAATACCCGAGGACTTGCAGGTGCGTTGCTGGCTTTTAAGAAATGAGTACGCCCTTTTTGTGAAGGTTGCTATGTCATATCGGTTCGGCAAAGTCGCCGGCGAAAGCTGGTTCCACAGAGTGGTTGTGCGAATTAGGAAATGCCTTAAAAATCGCGCAGTTGTGAATTTCAAGACATCGATCCTAAATATGTATAGGAAAATAATCTTCATCATCATCAACCCTTTCTTGTCCAGTGTTGGATATATCTCTCCAATGGCATGCCACTGAACTTGATAAAAATATTCTTCTTCTTCAAGTGTCTCTCCGACTAGCGAAGATTGGCAGTCAGCTTCGAACACTCCCTCTTGTTCTTCGCGAGGTGGAAAAGCTCGGCAGCACTCGTGATTGCCGTCCATATAATACCGAAAAATATATTATTATTTAATTAAAGAAACTCTTTGCTTCTATTTGTTTTACTTCACATTTGCTGATTTTTTTATTTAATATTAGATATTATTTCAACCACCTTTAATTCCAATGTTTTACGTCTTCCAGGCGTACACTTCCGTGGCGGACACTTTTTTTAATATAACTATGGACATATATTATTAATGCAAAAGAAGCCACAGAACTAATTTCGACGGCATTTAAACGAATGAATAATTTTAAAACATTTATTGATATTTAAGAATTTTGTCATTGAGATAACTAAAACACTACACTTCATAGAATTGGTTTCTAGTCTAATGTACTATGAATTAACATTGATGAGCCGATTGTCGTGGTAGGTAGATACTTGCCTTTCGCGCCACAGGTATTGTTATCGATTCCCACCCAGGACAGACATTTGTGTGCATGAACATGTCTATAATCTATGTAAGTATGTATTTACAAATGAAAAGTAATATATGTAGTATATCAGTTGTCTGGTTTCTATAGTATGAGCTCTGCTTAGTTTGGGATCAGATGGCCTTGTGTTAATAATGTCCCAGGATATAATTATTAGTAAAAATAATCGTCCATACTGCAGTCCACATTTTTTTTTAAATATAAATATTATTATATTTAATTTTATTATTAAAAGTACCCGTGAATCTGTAGCAAAGATCGTCGGTTCAAGCCCAGGTGACCTAGCGAATATTGTGTTCGGCGGTAAAAATGAAGATGGTGAGGAAACCTACAGGTGCCTGATAACAAATTGCCACCAACCTGCACTGGAGCATCGGTGGAACGAGCTTCACACCTTTATTAGACATTAATATTCAGGTTATACAAGTAAAAGTGACTTACTTTTTAGAAATGGACACTTCTTTAACAAGAGAAGACATTCATGGCAACATTAATAATATACTTTTTTATATTATAAACGGATTCCAAAAGACGGTACCCATGTCAAACAAACAGCTTCTATAATACGTAGACGAACCGACAGTGAGTTTAGAAACTAGTAAAATTTTTAACAACTCAATATATATTAAACACATATCATTTTAAAATCATTACAGCCATTACACGCTTATGTCCCATCAACGCTCAAGCACTTCTACGGTCTGTTCGTTCTCAAACAAAGTTCAGTCGTAGCGAAAGCCCCGTAGCGGCTGGTCGTGTTGCGCGCACGTGGTCGCGTCTACGTTGTGTTACGTTTTGTGTTACGGGTATAGTATTTTTATATTTTTAATCTGTTGTGTTGTATTGTGTAAATGTTTTGAATTATCTGTTGCTATAAAGTTTTTTAATGAAAGTGTTACTCGTATATAATTTCAATTGTTTTAAATTAAATTAAGAAATAAAAAGTTTACTATAATGAAATAAAAAAAATATATACACATATTTTTTATATTTTAGCATAAAATAATAATAATTCTCATTAAAATGTTTTTCAATAAGCTTTTAATTAAAATAACGTAACGTACGTTAAAGTAGTTCTTAAAAGATGCCTAAATAAATAAACTGCGTGAATTTAATCATTTAAGAATTAATTACTATCATAAACTTTTTAATATCTTTTTATGAGATTAAGAAGTTTGTTTAGCTCTTAAATATCCCCTGGGTAATTAGAGTTTCCTAATAAAAATGTTTCAGTATAAAAAAAATGAGCGAAATTTATGAAGTTACGTTATGAAATAGCTTTTGTTTAGATAGTTAAAAATTACGCCTCTCAAGGATATTACTAGCAAAGTTTTTATAGTTTGCTTCGATAAATAAAAATTGATGATAAAATTGTTATAAAAACTTCTTAACGGGTCTTTTAAAAGGAGTTTTATACGAAAGAGATTTTATGTTATTTCGGATTTATAAATGACCTATTAGAAACCGCGTAACAAATGTTATTTTAGAAGATAGTTTGTAGTTAAGGTAAAAACTTAAATTAACATTTTATTATAATCAATATCTTAGATTTATCTTTAAAACAAATCTCGTTTTCAACCGTTACTTAACTGTAACGGTTTTTTGACATTTTTTCATTCTGTGAACGAATTATTATTTAAAGTATTAACTAATAATATTTGTTGTTTTCTCCTTAATATTACTATAAAATAAATTTACAAATAAAACAAAAAATTCTGAAGCCATTTTCAAAGAAATAAAATATACTTCAGAAATATGTCGTATAATTACACGTCTAATTGTCGGAAAGCCTATAATTATTGCTGTATCCATAATTAAAATTCTTTCGCTATATTTTTTAGTTAAATAATTCGACCTGATAATGAGGCGATCGCCACTAAATTATTCAACTTGAATATAGCCGTACGATTAAGTGTGTTAAGAACGATAAAATGTTAACATGTTTATCTCGATGGCCAGTATTATTATATATGTTTTTAATAATTCCGAAAAGTTTTTATCGGATGCCAAAATATATTTGAATATTTAATATATTTTTCAGTATAAAAAATGAGCTTAAGTTTTAATGTAGTTTATACATGTAATAATGAACTCGTTTATTCGAAGTTATTATCTATTATTCTTGTGCGTCATTGTTGTTTGATAATAATATATTGTATATTTTTATTTAATAATTCTAAATAATTTTACAAAACATATAATCGTTAATGTATTAGTTTTATAAATTTGTATTGTTTTCTAATCGAATAGAAAGAGACGAGAGATTGGACTACATAGTTGCCTTTCACTTAGTGGTAGGGCTTTGTTCAAGCCAGTCCAAGTGGGTATCACTTATTCTACCACTAAACAGTACTACTTAATATTGTTGTGTTCCGGTTAGAAGGTTGAGTGGGCCAGTATAATTGTTGGTGACGCATTGGCTACGTAAGGAATAATTAATAATTTTCAAAGTGCCAATGTGGAATATTTACCATCAGGCTCCAACGTAAACTACTTAAATATAACATTATGTAAAACATTGTTTTCATAATGCATATTTTAAAAACAATGTTTTACATAATTTATTTATTGAATTCCAATTCACTTTTAATTAAAAATAATATATGTGACGTCATATTCATGAATACGATTGTTAGTGAAATATACGCAATAAACTTTGCGGTGGTAGATAACAGCGTTTACTTATCATCGATACGAACAAACGTTTCATAAAACGAATATATTTTGTGATTGACCTTTAACGATTAAATTGCTATGAAGTTAAGTGATCGATAGCACACGCACAAAATGTTCTTATAAATAAAAATAGCATTCCAATATTCTTATTTGTAACCCAATGAAGCGTAAAACTTATGCTAAATTGTTTTCTTTGTTGGATACGACCAAATTTAAGGGATCAAATCGTATTTTAAAATCGCTTGCGGCAATTTTCACGCTATCTATTTTGTGATATATGTCATAATACTCACTCGGCGGTAGAGCTTTGTGCAAGCTCGTCTGGGTAGGTACCACCCACTCATCAGATATTCTACCGCAAAAGAGCAGTACTCTGTATTGTTGTGTTCCGGTTTGAAGGGCCAGTGTAATTACAGGCACAAGGGACATTACATCTTAGTTCCCAAGGTTGGTGGCGCATCGGCGATGTAAGCGATGGTTAACATTTTTTACAGGCCGTAGGTCGTGGGTTCGATTCCCACCCAGGATAGACATTTATGTGCATGATCATATTATCTGTTTGCCCTGAGTCTGGGTGTTATTATCTATATAAGTATGTATTTATAAAAGAAAAATAGTATATGTAAGTATATCAGTTGTCTGGTACGAGCTCTGCTTAGTTTGGGATCAGATGACAGATTGTGTGAATAATGTCCCGGGGTATTATTATTATTATTAATTAAAATATAGAGGTGTATGATTTTCGCCTAATGTTTGAACGTATTGTTGTTAAAAGACAGGTATTATTTTTTATTTCTCCCTTATGTATAAGAAAATATATCGTATCGTAAGTTATACATATTTAACGTACCCAGCTAAAATTTCAACGTAAGCACGAAGCTTGTGTAATATAATATTTCAAACGAAGGAGACATTGAAAATTTTACTTTGATTAAAATTTCTTTAACTGGAATAAAGTTCTAAGTGGATAGTTCGTTTTACTTTGGATTTTATGTTGATTCTTAAGATATTTGCTTGAATATTAACTGAGAAAGATTGCAAGATTAAAAAATTGTTGTATTTTTTAGCTTTTATTGGGTTGATAACTTAATATATTTTTATATACGTAATCTGTATTGCTTTCCTGTAAGAACTTATTTCGTAGCTTACTTACTTAAATAACTAAAGTTAAATTTTAAAAGGTAATGTCAACGGTAGGAATTCTATTTTGCTTAGAGGTGGCAGTCGAGGTGGCCTCGCGCTGCCGTAAGGTTTTCACTGCGTGAAAAAAAATTAAATGCTATTTTAAAACATATAAGATTATATGTTATGCACCTAGGAGTAACAGTGAGAAGTCTCATTACTTCTACTGTTGACAGGAGGGCTGGTTCATTTCTCGCTCAGAGGATCGGAATTGCTATTAAAAGGGAAATGTTGCTAGCATTCTTGCCACCAACTCACGCGGTCACGATATGTACAGTAGTTATTTTCATTTGTATCTATTTAAGATATTTAATATAAATAATGTTAATGAAAATATATATTTTTCTATAATTATAATAAAATGACACACATCCGCATTGGCGATGTAAGCGATGGTTGATATTACTCACAATGCCATTGTCTATGGGCGTTGGTGACCACTTACCATCAGGTGGCCCACATGCTCGTCCTATACATTAAAAGTCCTAATAAATAAATAAATAACAATAATATTATTACAATTATTTATCTAAATAGTTTAAAAGCAAATAAAAATGTCATAATTTTTCGGCGTAAATACACGATAACCTTAATTATGTTCGATTCTTAAGGCACTCAAATGTGTACCCTTTAAATCCATTTAACTCATATGTAGGCGAAATGAAATAAAATTCTACAATGACTCAAGGACGACGTACTCCACTTTTATCAGACAAAAATTAATGACGGTCTTTTCAGCCCAGAACTAGTACTTTGGTAACAAATTGAATAAAGGGAACCTCTGAATATATTATATTCAATACTATGCCTTCTTATAGTTATTAATAGTGTGTACTTTGCTTTAATATAATAAATATAAAGATTAGTCACATTTGTTATTTTAGATAAGCATATAGCTGCTGTAGACTTCAAAGTACTGGATTTTAACTCCAAATCGGGCCAATAATGGCAATAGAATATCCGGCCGGGCTTGTATCCTATTATCAAGTGTCTTGTCAGCAATACATTGCCATCATCATCTACAGGAATACTCTATACATAGTATTGGGAGACATTGATCGGTGTCGGGGTTAAGTGCAGAGATGTCTAAGTGACGTAATTTCACCCACTCATTAGTTAGTCCACGGCTAAATAGCGTCGCATTGATTACCTCGTACCGGTGTGAACGATGAATGAGCCAATAATAGGCACAATAGAGAACAATTCATATCAAACATTTCGTAGTGAATGTTAATGTAAGGACTGACTAATGTGTTTGGAGGAACCAATTTCTTTTGGCAAAACCACTATTAAATATTTGACGTGTGAACGAATGTGTGAATGAATAAATTTATAGCTACTGGTAAAAATACATTTCATTCTTCGGTGTTAATGTTGAAAACCGACTAACGATGATACGCTATTTTAATGGGTCAAAAAGCCGAGATGGCCCAGTGGTAAGAACGCGTGAATCTTAACGATGATCGTGGGTTCAAACCCGGGCAAGCACCACTGAATTTCATGTTCTTAATTTGTGATTATAATTCATCTCGTGCTTGATGGTGAAGGAAAACATCGCGGGGAAACCTGCATGTGTCAACATTTCACTTAAATTCTGTCACATGTGTATTCCACCACCCCGCATTGGAGCAGCGTGGTGGAATAAGCTCCAAAAACCTTCTCCTCAAAAGGAGGAAAAGAGGCCTTAGCCCAGCAGTGGGACATTCACAGGCTGTTACTGATTACTGATACAGTTTAAATGTGTTTTATCTATAAAATGTATTAAGCAGGTTATTACTGAAATATTGCTGTCTTCTTCATACGAATGTCAAATTAATATTACCAGAAAGAGACAAATTACTGTTTAACTGATCACCCGTTAAGAAAGACTACAAGGCATATAATTGTTATATATTACTTTCTGACATTACATAGTCTTCTGCGGTGAGTTTTTTATTGTTAATACAATTCTGCTGCACAATGGAATGCGTGGAATTAATAATCGTTGATTTTTATACAGAATTTCATTAAATGATTCAAAAATGTAAATAGTTGAAGTAACCACTTTATATATTAGTACTTCTCAGTTGAATACAGTGAATTTTTCTTGTAAAATCACGAGCCTCGCTGAATGACTGCAAATTCTGAGATCCTGGGTTCGAATCCAGAGTTGTACATTTAAAAAATCTTAATAACAGCTTGGAGTTAGAGTAATAGTATAAAAGCTTTTATTAAAAATACACTACCTCGTCTCTTTGCCTCTACTGGATACAGGAGGGCTGGTTCTTTATCCAGAGGATATTTTTTAAATTTTATTTGTATATATTTAAGTAATGTAAATAGTAATGTAAATAATTATTTAAAAAGAATCAATGATAATCTCGTATGCAGCTATGAATTCGAAAACATAAAATTGTAAATTAAGTTGTACTTATTTATCTTTTATAGTTATATCGCGTTCTTCCGAAACTCAATTTCATTTAAATAGCACAGATAATAATACTTATAACAGTACGCCATTTTAATATTTTCCCGCGTTAAATGGCAATGCAGTCGAATTTAAAATCTCTATAACAGTGCACCGCACATTAGTTTTTATGGATATGTCGCTATTACACGAGAAATAAAAGATTTTTTTGTTAAATCGATTTGTAACAAGGGAGAATTTACGAGGGTTAAACTCCTTTTGGGTATTCGCTATATGACTTTAACTTTTGAATTAAATTATGTAACTAATTGAATGTCAAATTAAACAATTAAAAATGATTTCTAAGTAATTCTTATTGTTTTTTATAGTGTTATTCCAACGCTTGGACTTGTAATATTATTGAATTTAATATTCGTTTTTAATATATTACTGAAGAAGAAAGCAATAGCTTAGTGGCTAGAACACGTGAATCTTAATCGAATATTGTTGAATTAAATATTTAATTAAGCTTACCCAGGCAACCAGGCTAGGTTACCTGGTGGGCTTTGTGCAGGCCCGCCTTATCAGATATTCTACTGCTAAGTAGCAATACTTTATATTGTTGAATTCTGGTTTGAAGGGTGAGTGAGCCAGTGTAACTAAAGGCACAAGAGACATCTCTCTCTCTCATCTCAGCTCCCAACCATTAACTATCAGGTGGCCCATTTGCTCTGCCGCTAACGTAAAGGCATGGACATCTTAGTTAGCCAGAATATTATTATTTTAAATAATTAACATTTCTTTCGCCAATTAAGCGTAAATAGTCCCTATCTATTTAGAACGAATCTGCGACTCGTACGCGATCTACATACATAAGTAAGCGTACTGTATAGCGTGTAGTAAATATTTTCAAGATTTTCCTACTTAGGCAAAGCCAGAAGTGCAAAGAAACGATATACATTTTAGATTGATGATAATTAATTATTCTATACAACATATATTACAATAAATAACATGTAATTATGGCACCATTCGTTTTATTGTTTATTTAAAACTTTATTACATGTATTTAAATGTTTCCAAAAATAAGAAAATATTGAACTAGCTTATCCTTTTAAGGGATTTTTCAAGCACACCCACGAAGTAAAAAGTACTTTAGACAAATATATAATAGGCCGAGAGATACTTTATTGTATACAAAATATAGATTATATTTAAAGTGAAAATATTTGTTAAATTATTTATCTAATATCGAACTACCAACAAAAGTTACTGTATTACAACATAATTACATATATTGTATGCTCAACAATATTAATTGCACTTTCAATTACAGGTAAATAGTTATTATTTTATACCAAATGACTGACCAAAACATAACATTAATTACATTTTTTAATAATTATTAAATAATATATAATGGCAATATATAAATCAATTCTTTTAGAGCAAACATATCAAGAGAAAAGAAAAGGAAAATTACAATATGAAAAATTAATTGAAATTTATTTTACTTAATAATAATTTTAGATGAAATTAATTCAATGTAAATATGAACAATTTTGAGATATGGTCTGAGAAAAAAAGTGTAATAAAATAATTATAATACAATGGTATTATATTATAAGTAGGTATGTGGTTAAGTGCGGATTTTGGTACTAAAAAAAATCTTCACCTTAAAGATCAGAATCATAATAAATTAATCACAAGATATTATTAAGAATTCCAATTATATTAACACAAATTATTCCGCTTATATAATAAAAAGCACAGTACAAATAAGCATATACCTTTAAATAATAAAAAAAACAACAACAATTCGATTATTCAAACAACAATATATGACGAAGCAACATTAATCAAATTTCACCCCAAATAAGAACGACATTTAACCTTACCCTATTTTTTAACTTTTGGGTCTATTTAATTAATTAACCATATGCACTTAGCACCCTTCACGTGAATTTCGTTTTAATAAAATTGAATCTTATTGATTAAAATCTTTTATGCCTTAATTAAAAGTGATGGTCAGTTCCGAAGCTGGTTTTAACAATTTATTTAAAGTATTTATATGTATAAATAAATATTAATAAAATATTAAAAAAAAAATTTTTTTTAAATTTTATTATTCACTGTATTTTAAATAATTTCTACTTAAAATTGGTACAAGTAACTTTTAGTGATTAAAACAAAGGTTGGTTAAAAAAAAATTAAACAATCTTCGACCTTATATATGCGATTTTGTCTCCTTGGTACACTATCATCCTTATGATGTGCACAAAATGATTCTTTTACCATATATTTAAAAGTGATTTCTCTTTGGACTCATTATCATTATATAATAGCTTAAAATTATATACTAATGAAACTCTCTTTTTACTTATTTTATTCCATATTTATTTATTAGATTTATTTAATTGTAAATTATTTGGATGTAAGTCCTTCTTCTCTGTGTTTCGCTTCAGCTGGGCGTCCCGTGCCAGCAATATATTTTATAATTGTTTTTGAAACAAATCCTTTTGAATTAAACTAATTCCATTCCACTTACACTAAATACAAAATATACGTCAATTATCGATGTTAACGTATTAATATAAAACGACTACACTTAAATGGTCTTTCTAAATTACCCGAGTAAATACTATTCAAGGCTTAGTAAGCTATTTACATGCTATCAAAACAGTCACAACAGCACCCGGATAGGGGGCGTAACATTTCACAAAATTATTAATCAAATAATACTCATACACAAACATATTAACCTAAATATAATTTGGAAACTTTTATCATAATTTCTTTAGCCCATTAACTCGCGCCTAAAAGTCAAAACATAAATCAAAGCAAACGCAAATTATCGTACATGAATAATAAATATCACGAAAATGGAAATTACTCTTTTTATATGTGAAGACAACAAATGTACAATAATATCTTTAAATAACAAAACAGAATCGGGTGTCAATTCGAATTATTTATATATAAACGCTTTTGTTTATTGCTTCGATCGAACATGGCTATTTCGTTATATCGTGTTTCCACAAACAATTCTATTGATTTGCTGCAACAATAATATCGAACAAGATGATCGAAGATGATCCAAATCGATTGATTAAATGGAGACATTTAGGGGTATAAATAAAAAAAATATATTTTTTTTATTGTATAGGTAGGCGGACGAGCATATGGGCCACCCGATGGTAAGTGGTCACCAACGCCCGTAGACAATGGCATTGTAAGAAATGTTAACCATCGCTTACATCGCCAATGCGCCACCAATCTTTGGAACTAAGATGTTACGTCCCTTGTGCCTGTAATTACACTGGCTCACTCACCCTTCAAACCGGAATACAAAAATACAAAGTACTGTTGTTTTGCGGTAGAATATCTGATGCACAAAGCTCTACCACCAAGTAGAATTCATAGAAGAATTCTCTTAAAATAGAGTCGTTTTATTTCAAGCTATTTTAAATTAATGAATAAAAGTTAAATCGTATTAATTACATCATTAATATAACCCAATCAAGATGGTGTCAAAAGAATGATTAATTAAATCTAAGTTACTTTTTTCCTGGAATTAATTAACCAAATTATATAAATAACGGATATAAAATTTAATATCAGTAGAAAACTGTCATCGTGATGAAATATATGAGTACGTTACATTAAGAATTCATAGGAAATAACAAAACAAATATGGCCGTCACGGGACGCTAAGCTGATGTAAAACATGGAAGTTGATTGTTAATTAAAGAATTTATAAGTAAATAAAATCAGCAAATAAATGAACACATCAAGTTTTGTTACTAAAATAAATTTATCTTATTTTGTAATAATACTGGCTTTGCTCGTGCAAAATAAGAGTCTGTTTAAAACATTCACATCGTAATTCATTTACATAGCTCTACTTGATGGTAGAGCTTTGTGCAAGCTAGTCTGGGTAGATATCACCAACTCATCAGATATTTTACCGCAAAACAATAGTACTTTGTTTTGTTGTGTTCCGCTTTTAAGGGTAAATGAGCCAGTGTAATTACAGGCACAAGGGACATCTTAGTTCCCAAGGTTGGTGGCGCATTGGCGATGTAAGCGATGGTTAACATCTTTTACAATGCCAATGTCCACTTACCATCAGGTGGCCCATATGCTCGTCCGCCTACCTATGCTATAAAAAAAATTGCTTAAGCGACACGCCAGAAAAGCTCATATTTGGCTTTATTTTTTCCGACATCCTCAACAATCATTGTCACATTTCAGTCAATTTATCCTTATCAATTATACCCCTTAATCTACCTCATGAATCACTTCGTCCATTGGTGAAAAGTCTATGAAAATACGTTCTGTAATTTCTAAGTTAAAGGCAGTCAAACAGACAGACAAACAGTTAGATAGACGCGGCGGGAGGACTTTAGCTTATAACATGTAGTGATATAGCCACGAAGTATAATATGTATTATGCACTACACACATATTAGGAGTAGAGAGAGCATCTTACTGTTTGTCGTCAAGTCATACAAATCAGTATTACGCTCAATGCACACCAATCGAATTTTCACATAAAAATATTTTTGAAAAATATAACGCGAATCCGTTAAGTTTTTTTAACGTGGAACGTAAAAGATAGATAGAGTTACTTTTATTTATAATAATAATAGTCCTTCAGACCAATTTCGGTCACGGCGGCCAATCTCAAGAGAGATTAGCCAACTGCGCAGGAGATATTATAGTGCACAAATGTGTGCGCAAACACCGGTGCACTCTTTCATAACCCGATGGGACCGACGGCTTTACGTGCTTTTCCGAGGCACAGGAGTGTACAAGCTACCAATTTCCAAACTCCGGGCTGCTACTGAGAATTTCGACAGAAAATCTCAATAACATTTTATTGGCCCGACCTAGGATTTGAACCCAGAACCTCAGTGTCTGCAGCCTTACATGTAGCCTCTATACCAACGAGCCAGTCACAGTACTTTCATTTATAATAATCGAATCGTTTAATGGCGGCTATATAATTTATTGGAATTAAGTTGTAATTATAAAACATATTCATAATTTATTTATAAATGAAGCGACACGTGTCCTATAATTTACAGTAGTACATATTGTATATAAATTATGCATGTGTGTAAATGTGAAAATGTGTACTCACATTTTCACATAGTGCACTGTGTATACAGGCAACACAAACCCTGTCCGACCCGTGAAGTGGTTTTTAATTATCGAGGTTCGGTATAAGCGCAAAATACCGGGAAGAGGTCCAAGCTTGCGGCAGAGTCTCTAGAGCTAATGCGAAAACGACGTGAAAACCCAACAGTCACTTCGTCAGATCTGAATAAGCAAATATCTAAGCTGGTAAGACGTGATCTCCGAAATTCCAATACGCACTCAAAAGTCTTCGCTCAACAGCTAGGCCAAAGCCATCTGACGAAGTTAACCACTTCAAAGGGAAACGTTGTCGCTTCTAAGCTCGAGATTTTGAAGGAAGTGCAGGACTTCTACGGTAAACTATACACATCAAAAGCGCCTCGTCCCCAGACCGACCCTAAATTTCCTAGAGCCACCCCGACCCACTTCACAGAAGAGCTGCCAGAAGTCAGCCAAGACGAAATCGTGATGATGGAATTACGACGGAGCTATTAAAAGCAGTTGGAAAACCTCTACTAGCGCAGCTCCAACGCATATTCAATTCTGTCATCTTTTCGGGGAGAACTCCAAAGGCATGGAGCAAGAGTATTGTCGTGTTATTTTTCAAAAAAGGAGACAAAACCTTAGTGAAGAACTACCTACCTATTTCCCTTTTGAGCCATGTCTATAAACTATTTTCCAGGGTCATTACGAATCGTCTCGCGCGTAGACTTGACGAGTTTCAGCCCCCAGAACAGGCCGGGTTTCGAAGAGGATACGGAACCATAGACCACATTCACACAGTGTGGCAGATTATACAGAAGCCGGAGAAGTATAATGAGCCTGTGTGTCCATAAATGCTAAATTTATGGACTTTGAGACTATGGCCTTTGACTCTATTGAGACCTGGTCTGTTCTGAAGTCCTTACAACAGTGCCAAATCGATTGGCGATATATCCAAGTGCTGAAAGGTCTGCATGACGCTGCTATTATGACCGTCCAAGTACAGAATCAGTAGTCTGACCCTATCCTCTTGCATCGAGGAGTGATACAAGGAGATGTCTTTTCCCCGAAATCGATCGAATCCCAAATGCGGTGATCCGACAGAGAATCAAAGTTATTGACATAGCCCAAAGGATTAGCAAGCTGAAATAGTAGTGGGCTGGACACATTTGTCGCAGAACCGATAACCGTTGGTGTAGACGTGCTCTGGAGTGGAGACCACGTTTCGGCAAACGTAGCGTAGGACGCCCTCCGGCTAGGTGGAGTGACGATATACGCAAAGTGGCTGGAAGCGGATGGATATTGAGAGCTGAAGATCGAGCTCAGTGGCGTGCCATTGGAGAGGCCTATGTCCAACAGTGGACGATGAAAGGCTGATGATGATGATGATGATGATGTGACGGTTCTATTAATGTAATAATTTTTAAATTACCTAGCAAAAAAATTATCTCGGATTTTTTATTTATTTAATTAAGTGATGAAAATTAGTTGGCAGCACAGGCGCGGACAATAGGGCTCGATAGCTCTTACCTATCGAGTAGCTAAGATACGAGGTCATGACCTCAGTAGTCCACGTGGTTACCACTAACAGTGTCATTAAACACAATTAATATTTTTTTTAAGTATATACAAAAGAACGAATAATTTATTTTTGTAATGAAAACTTCTTTACCGGCGTTGTGCACTTTTTTATGATGGGTAAAAAATGTTAAACTCGCGTCAGGTCACGTGACCCTGATTGAAAATTCGTAAGACGGATTCCGACGTGTTGAATTTTTGAAGTAAAAACTTCTTAAGCGGCGTTGTGAACTTTTTTGTGATGGGTAAAAAATGTTACTCGCGTCAGGTCACGTGACCCTGATTGAAAATTCGTAAGATCTATTTTGAAGTGTTAAATTTTTAATGTAATATAAATTGTCATGTTTGTGTACGAAAGCGCAATAAATGAATATTGTATTTTATCACATAAATGATAGTACTTTTATACTGATAATTAAAGCAATTCGAGCAAATTTTTCTCTAATCATTCCAAAATATTAAAAATGCTCAACGTTAATATTCAAGTTTTCACTTCTGCCAGCACTCCCGTAATCCGTTCCGTAAATCCGTTGTTTTTTTATTAACATTGACTGCATATTAATAAAGTAAAAGTGCTAGTTACGTTTTGTAACCTATGACCACTATAATCAGAATACGCAATTCGCAACATTTGACCATCTTTAATAGCTTGTGAATGTCTCACAGCTAGGCTTCCTGTCCTTTTTAAAGAGAAGTTTTGGAGCTTATTCCATGACGTTGGCGGAATACATATGTGGCAAAATTTTAGTTAATTTAGGTATCCTTACGATTGATCATCTGATTGATTTATAACGTTCCTGCTGAGCAACTGCTTTTGCAAGCACAACGAAGACTAACCAACAAAGATGTACATTTATTCATTGATAATCGTTACCCAGTAGGAAGGGAATCCGAGAATACTGGACGGAGATCAGAAGCAACTGCTTTTAATACAAACGGTCAACCATCTACGTAGCGTTAAAGAAATAACTATATCAATAGAATAATTTGTCATGTAAGCCGACATGGCCAAGTGGAACATATAAATAATAACTGAATATTACGAGTTCAAATGCGATTTTATTTAGGTGTATTTTAGGCGACGAAGAAAAACAGCCTTTGAAAATTCCATCTGATTATGGAGGAGGACGCCTCAGCCCAACAGTGGGTATAAATAAGACATAACTTTTTAATATAATAAAAGTTTAAATTTACAATTATGAGACTCGCGTAAACAAATTAACTCGTCTTCCATACGGCACAGTAGTCGTAGTATTTATAATGTACCATGTTTGGAGTGTGTCCAAATGTATGTTTAACTAAATTGTAGTTTCAGGCTCCAAAGGCCCTGAACTTTGCGTTAGAACCTCGTGGAAATTAATTCTAGTTAGGCACCACAGATCAAATTATATTAGAAATGACATAGAGTATAAATCTTATAATAATAGTCAGGAGAGATATGATTCAGGTTACACTTTACGATTACTAGTGCAAAATACTTTTGGGCTTTAATTGTATATAAACGAAAGGAAAAATCAAGTTTTTATCAATAAGTTTTAGTTTTCATTTTTTTTTTCAGTTCGATAACCTATATTTATACTAGCTGCCTGTCTTGACTTCGTACGGATGGTATGAGATTTTTTGTTAAGTAACAGAAAAATTATATATATGTAAAGAAATTCGTTTTTACTATCGGCTTCGACCGCCTTTTATAAAACCTTTTATAAAGCCGCCGTAGATAAAAATATCCTAAGTACTTTCCAAATTTCATCAAAATCGGTTCAGTAGTTTAGCCGTGAAATCGTAACAAACAGAGTTACATTCGTATCGTAACGATATCCTTTGTATCTTTGTTAGTATGGGGCTGAATGGTGTACAACACTTTGCAAGCAGAATTTTTAAATAATATAAATCAAATGTTTTTAAGCGAGATCTTTTGTGAGATCGTTGAATAATCAATACATTGAATACAAAACTTCTATTAAATAAAATAATTATTTATCTATTTTAATCTTTGTGATGAGCTTTGTACAAGTTCGTCTGTATCACCCACTCATCAGATATTGTATAGGTGAGTATATACGTGTGTAGTGGGCTATATAGGTCAGTTCCCAAGGTTGGTGACATATTGGTGATATAAGTTGACATCTCTCACAATGCCAATGTCTAAGGGCGTTGGTGACTTACCACCAGGTGGCCCATATGCTCGTCCATCTACCTATGCTAAAAAAGTAAAACTACTTAACTATTTATTGTCTGTTTTCAAATGACAAACGAACTTTAATTCAATTTTTATAACAAATCAGATATATGTCTCTTTTACAAAATTCTTTGTTCATTCTTCGTCGGGTGACACTTTATAGGCTAATCACTCTTTTGCCTGACCTACCTATAAACAATGCTATTTAAGCTCTTTTAACATTGATATTTAACCTTTTTCATAGCGTATAATAATAGTATTAGTATATTTTAGTAAGGAGACGAGCAGACCTTTTTGTAAATAATACGACCTAATTATCTACGCCTAGGGTTACCACATGAAAAATTAAGGAGTTCTGACAGAAAACAATTTTTTTAATATAAATTAGGAATAAGAGCCAATGGGTCACCTGTTGGTAAGTTATTGCCATCGCCCAAATATATTGATGTTGTAAGAAATATTAGCCATTCCTTACATCGTCAATGGTTCACTAACCTTGAGAATTAAGATGTAATATCCCTTGTCACTGTTGTTACACTGACTCACTCACTTTCTAACCAGAACACAATAATACTAAGTGTTGCTGTTTGGTGGTAGAATATCTGATAAGTGGGTGGTATCGAACCAGACGGGCTTGGACAAAGCCAACCACCAATAATGTTATAAGTATCTGTAATATAATATCTCATTATAGACAGGTTATAAATTGCATAGGATAACGTAATTAACGATTCTGTACAGAATTAAATCGTTTCATCAATTATATTCCGATAGTCCACTGAGCACATCTCGAAATACCCGCACTAATGAAGCCATTGTATGTCCTGAACGTTTTTACACAGCAATTAACTCAAACTGAATCGTTTGCGGTTTATTTAATCACGTTTGGTTGCCCGCGACTACGTTGCGCCATTTTTTTCCGCGAGTCGTACGAGTCCCGTTTTCAAGTGATTATTTTGCTACTAGTACGACTTAAAATGGAACAGTTTTATACGACGAGAATACGATCTCTGAGTCAGCTTCTTATTCTTTGATACTTATGAAATCATTTATGATACTGTTTATTGCTACAATATTGATAATAATATGATTACATATAAAGTTTTGAAGTAGAATCCTAACTAATATTGTAAATGTGAAATTGAGTTTGTTTGTTACGATTTTAAATCTTAACTACTAAATAAATCCTCTAAAATTTTACAAACACGATGTCAGCGGTTCAGAATATGGCATATGGTTCCTAATATCTTCCCCAGATCACACTTGGCCGAAGCAACTGGTGGTAACTATTAGTTAATACTTATTATGTGACATTGTTTTATAAATAAATGAAAAGAAAAAAGAACGCGTACATCTTAACCGATGATTGCGGAATCAAATCCAGGCAAGCATCACAGAATAATTAACTGCGTGATTGGCGGTGAAGGAAAACATCGTGAGGAAACGTTCATGGATCAAACACATTTGTATCAGCCAACTTGTATTACTGGAAAACGTTTCAAACTTCTTTTGAAGAAAAATACGCCTTTTACTTTTTATTTAATACTAGTGTTTTGCCCGCAGTTTCACCTGCGCAGTTCTCGTTCTCGTGAGAATACGGGGACAAAATGTAACCTATGCTACTCGCTGATAACGTAGCTTTCCATTGGTGAAAGAATTTTCAAAATCGGCTTAGTGGTTTTGGCATGAAAGCGTAACAAACACACAAATTCACTTTCGCATTTATAATATTAGTTAGGTTATTTTCTTCTAGTTATAAAACAAAATCATAATGTTATAATGAGGACATACTAGTACGTATAATACGTATGCTATAAACTGCCAGGAATGCCTTACACTGCTATAGTTGAGTTGCGGTCACATTTCAGTTTAACGAGGTAGCTAAATGCATATTACAATATACAAGCTGTCCGTCGTTCAGTGACATACTTTTATATATTGAGATTGTGATGAGATAAAGAAAATTATGTAATGGATATTAAAAACCGAAGGTTAAGCTCAATGGCGTTTATTCATATATTTCGTGTTTCGTTCGTCTTTTATTCATGCGTTTTTTCATATATTTTGTAATATCTCTCACAACTTAATGACTTGGAGGTAGGATTTTGTGCAAGCTCGCTTGGGAAGCTCGCCATTCATCGCATATTTTACCGTCGAAAGGTTATATTTAGTATTGTTGTGTTCCAGTTTGAAGGGTGGTTGAACTAGCGTACATGCAGTACAAGGGACGTAACATCTTAGTTCCCGAGGTTGGTGGTGCATTCATGATTTAAGGGTAAAAATAATTACTCATTATTGTTCAAAATATAATTGTGTTTTGTGATTAATAAGCTATTGACAACAACATTACAAAACTTAAACTAAAAATCCTTACTGTCCAAAAGTGCGGTACCGCTTGCCAGTAGCAGTAAAAGTAAAAATGTGATATCTTGTGTAATCATCATCATCGAATCGAGCTTTTGACTATTAGTGGAAGTAGTCGCCTCTCAGGGAAAAAATATTACAGTGCTGTGTTTGATACAAATTGGATAGGAAAAAGTTTATTTTGTACATTTAAGCAAAATAAAACTATAAAAATATACCTGCAAAAAATATTTTTGTTTTGCTACGTCAACTCATGACCACGCTACATAAAAAAATTAAAAAGGCAAGACATTAAGAAAAATCCCAAATAAAATGTATAAAATGGTAAAATAATATAATGATAACACCTTTTGGGATCAGCTACCTCGAGGGAAGCCAGTACTTGTCAAGCTGGTTTAAATTGGCAAATCATTCAGATGAGACTCAATAGAGTTTACCTTAAACTATGTCAGATTCCGTTAACGATTACCTTGAAACCTTGAAGGTGGAGCCATGGCTTGTATTAGCCAACTCGATCCCTAACTCGCTGGTAGAGCTTTGTGCAAGCTCGTCTGGGTAGGTACCACCCACTCATCAGTTATTACCGCAAAACAGCAGTACTTTCTATTGTTGTGTTGTGTTCCGGCTTGAAGGGTGAGTGAGCCAGTGTAATTACAGGCACAAGGGACATAACATCTTAGTTCCCAAAGTTGAGGGCGCATTGGCGATGTAAACGGAGGTTAACATTTCTTATAACGCCATTGTCTATGGGCGTTGGTGACCACTTACCATCAGGTGGCCGATATGCTCGTCCACCTACCTATACGATAAAAAACCGAACCTGAAATACACGAACATGTAACAGAGATTAATACTTTTTGCGATAGAAACGTTTCACTCAAACGTTACACATAAACAAGTTGCACTTAAATTTGACCTTGTTACATAACCATATTCAAGTTTAATTACGTATGAAAATAATCAAATAAATATGACGTCAAAAGCATAACACGTCATCAATATGCTGCAGTCTGTTATATAGCAACACGGATCGCGTGTGTCAAAGCTTTTAAGCGCGAAATGCCCTTAGATTGTAATCAATTCGCTCGTAAAATTACTATACATATTATAGTTTTTCATTGGATAATGGCACTTTATACTTTCATCTTGTAACTTTTTAATTACCGGCAACGATAATTAGTTCCTGCATTCTTTTGAGCATGAATATCTAATTAGATGCGTTTTTTACACGCGATGTCCTTTGATATTTTTAAAATAAAATAAATGTTAATAATTTTTGTGTAAATATTTATATAATGCGGTACGGTTGCATAATTTTGCTTATAATAATCTCCGTATATAATCGTGTTACTATTAGCTTAGTAATATGCCCGTCAGAGGCTATCCGTATATATAATAAGAGATTAAATCTGAGATACCGTTTTGTCAATTCTCATTATTTCCTGGTTCTTCTACTTTGAACTGAGAGAAAGAAATACAGGAATATTTATTGTTCAAAAATATTTTTTCCAAAAAAGTTAATTTATATCTATATATCTATATATCTTTATATGATTATTAACTATATATGTTGAAAGCGAAGAAACAAATAAAATCGCTTATCTCATTTCATCATCATGTATATGATATATAATAAACATATAAACAAAACATGTATCATTATTTTTCGAAGTCATTAAAAGAGAATAAATGTTTCGCCACAAAAGATTAAATTCAATGCGCTTAAATAATAAATAAGTTATCAACGCACTAATGGCTATATAACCAGCATTTCGGTATATGATTTGCATACATATCATGTCGATAACGATTTAACTTCATATCAATACGGATCATAAAGCAATTTTGCTCGCCAGCTCTCTGAATATAATACCGGAAGTCCGTTAAAGCGACGTGTCTTGTCACAGTTAGAATCTTTTTTTATTATAACCAGGCTTGTTTTGACGTTGACGTTGACATGTTAACGGAAAAGGATGCCGTGTAAATTAATTTGCATATGTGTATACATACGTTATCGCCTGTGGAAATTGCGGGTATATTCATTATGTGTTACAGGCAAATCTCGACTACACGCTAGTTTTATTTCTAATATTTTATATTTGAGTCGAGATTGTTTAGGAGCTGTAAGATCATCAGGGAAGAATTTTGAGACAATCAAAGAGCTCGCCGAGCTCGGGGTGAACATCGTCTTCGATAAGATCTGCGAGTTGGGCCTTCGGATACCGTCTCATAAGACGAAGGCACTATGGTTACATAAACTGCCGAGGAGCAGGGAACCGCCCGACATGAACTCCACTCGCTTTGGTGACTCAATGCACTATGCCGGTGTCGTGCGATCGATGGCCCTCTACGGGGCGTCCGTTTGGTCTCACAGGCTATAGGGCATCCACCGCTGCAGAACTAAGATCCAATGTTCGCAGCGGAGAATGGCCATCCGTATAGTGCGGGGATATCGCATGATATCCTAAAAGGCGCCAACCGTCCTAGCGCGCTTTCCGCCTTTGAAATTCTGGCGGAATTGATGCGAGGGTCGCTTAACAGACCAGCATCCTCCGTCAGAACAGTGAAAGCTCGCCCCATCCGAGTGAGCACGAGATGACATGAATCTCGTGCTCTGTGTTAAATTAAAAACATCGAGAGGAAACCTGGGTTTATGTCACATTGCTGTAGTATAGTCCAATAGAATAATCTCCAAAAATTTTAATGAAATTTAAATTTATTTCCCCTAGTGGGAAGTGGTAATAGTGGGAAGTTTAGGCTCTTAGTATACTTAACATTTAGAATATAATTTCAATACGCTCAGTCGCGAAGACCAGATTGAAAAACACAAAATATTGTTTATATACATCAATATGATCCGAAGTTTTGTTATTTTTTGTATAATAAAAAGCTTTCTTCACATTTTAAGTTCTTTCGATCTTTTGTATAGTGAAATTTTCGTTTTAAGCTCAACGATGATCGATCGGGCTATAGTAGGCTTTTACGTCACTTGTTTTGTAAAAAACGAAAAACAAACTTTAGTGCAACCGTCACGTTGACGCGAAAAAGTTGCGACCGAAATTAATGTCTTTGTTTCAGACTTACAATAGCTGTTTCGAAGCCTTTACTCTGTTCTATGGTTCGTGGTCGTTTTGTTTGAGCTTTGTGTTATCACTTCGATACTGTTTCATTCAAGAAATACTGGGATTAAGGCCAGACTGGGATGCGAAACTGTAATTATGAGTTCATTCTGATTACTTGGTACGATTATATATCGGGAGTTTTTAATGAATATTGTGATCGAAAATTTACGAGAAGATATAAAATTATTATGATATTCAGGGTATCATAGTTTCTTTAATATTTAACCCATGCATTTCTCTTCTCTTTCTCCAATGCTTAACTAAGCCGAAATTTGTTGATTGTTATTATAATTCATCTCGTGCTTGACGGTGAAGGAAAACATCGCGAGGAAACCTGAGTGTGTCAAATTTCACTGTAATTCCGTCACATGTGTATTCCACCATCCAGCATTGGAGCAGCGTGGTGGAATAAGCTCCAAAATCTTCTTTCCAAAGGAGGATAAGAGGTCTTGGCCCAGCAGTGGGACATTGTGAGTTTTTAGTGCAGATTACATTTATAGGCTATTGTTTTAGTTTACATTTACTAAAACTTATCCATCGTGAAAAATATTATAAATAAAAAAAAAGTTTAATACATACAAACTAAGTTATAACACAATGGCTAAGTTAAAATTCAACATTTACAAATTTCATTTAACAGTAACTACTGGGGTTCATTATAAAGGTTTAACGAGCTCTACAACGTATTTAGTACCCAGAAGCTTATGAGTGTTTGACTCGGAACAGTGACTGGTTGAAATAGCGACAGTCAAGTTTCCAAATATTAATATTTAACTTTAAGTTATGTACTATGAAATGATATTTATTTCTCAACACAAAGAAAAATTACAGGTAATTTAATGAATTAGTAGTACTAAGCCGTTAACAATGATCACATTCCTTTGCGAGAGAGTGGTATCCATCCTAGTTATAACTATAAATAAATGACTACTTAGTATAAAAAACACGAATAAATGTTGCTCTTTCTTTAAGTTTTTCATTTAAAATTTCTTAAAAATTGGCTTTGTACCAACATTACGAGGATAATTAAAAATGTAAGAATAAAGTAAAACTGAAAATAACGGGATAGATTGTTACAAAAACCTTGTATATATATATACCTTGTATATATATATATATATATATATATATACAAGGTATGCAAGGGAACAAATTATTAAAGCAAATATTGTTTAAAAAAAAGTGGCTATGATAGAAGCGTGCAGAACCCGAGGTCCTATGAAAAGTGATTGGGATTTTTCGTTGAATTATATCAGCCCGGAGGCTGGTACTGGGGATTTGGAAGTAGAAGTGTGTACATTCTCATACCTTGGAATTCACACACATGCCCTGCGCAGTTGACAAATCTCTCTTGAGATGGCCGCCGATGCCGAAATCGGTCAGGAAGACACTATCGTATATACTTTAAATGACATAAATCTAAAACCAGTACCGTCAAATTATAATCCGAGATAAACTACTTCTGATCGACTTCATGTTCTAAGGACAACAGCAGAGGGGTGATAAATTTACACTCGGTGATAATTAAGCGTATAAATACAGTCATATGGCATCATAAATTATGAAAATTATGAGAAATAAACATTTATTTTGTAAAAGATTTTAAATGAATGCTGTGACATGTTTGGTCGAGTGTTTTATAATTTAAAAAAATATTTTTTTATTTAAAAGTCCATTATAATATTTAAATATTCGGCACTACATATTTATAATAACTGTTTAAGAGTTAGAGTAGGTAAGTGTCCTCGTTTGTCGCCACTGCAAAAAAAAAAAAACGTGTTTATGATTTTTTTTTTATTGTAACCACCAACATACATATTTGTATGCACCTACGTATATGTATATACAAATATGTATTATAAATATATTTATTTAATATAGATGCTTTAATCTTGCTTATTAATCAAATCTGCCACGGTACGGAAAAATATATTTAATACTTGGTGAAAAAGAAGTTCAGCGGAATTTTATTTACAATTAGTATACTTTTTTATCGCAATTGTTTCACTCCAATGCCGTGTATTCATAGAATCGGTATTATATAAGATCTATAGTATTATTGTAACCTTTAGCACACAAACGATTTTATAGCTCTGTCTTATTTTTTTAACAAATACTGAGAATTATCTTGTTGAAGTTCCATACTGTTTTATTAGCCTAATTTTAAGTTAAATTTACTCTGCAATTAACAAAGATTTGTTTAAGGTCTGAAAGGGACCCTTATTAGTTTAGCCTAAAAGCTTTTTTATTGTTCGCTTAAATGCAAGACTAAAAAATACCAAATTTCCACTTAGCTCTGAAATATGTTAGTATTATAGTTGGACCCAGGCACTTCTTCTTCTATAAAGGAAATAACTTCTTTACTTAACTACATAGCGGCCAAGGGACATAATAAAATTTACTTATTAAGGTTAAATAGCTGTTCCATATATGTACATAATAGGTTTATTTACTACATATATTAATCTTCGTGTATTTGCTTACAACAGAAATTCCAACAAGCAAAATATGGTAATTCTGATAATTCAGTTTCCTAAAGATATTAATAATAGTTAGAGCGAGACGAAAATGGTAATAGAGCTTACTCGAATTCCGTCTGGGTAGTTACCACCCACTGATATGATCGTATATTATACGGCCAAACAGCATACACATGACAACGAACATGCATTTTAGTTCCCAATGTTGATGGCGGATTGACTATATGAGGACTGGTTCATATTTCTTGCAGAGCTTTCTTGCATTCTTGCTAATGTCTATAGGCGGTGAGGATTATTTACCATCCGGTCGCCCATTAGCCCGACCGGCTACCTATTTTATAAAAACAATCGAAGTGCAGCACTGAGTTTTTTGTGCCATATTTGCGTAAATAATTCATCTCGTTTTCGAAGGCGAATGAAAATATCATGTGGACACTTAGGCCTCTTACAGGTGGTAGAGCTTTGTGCAAGCTCGTCCGGGTAGGTTCCACTCACTCATCAGATATTCTACCGCAAAAAAGAAGTACTTGATATTCTTGTGTTCTGGTTTGAAGTGTGAGTGAGCCAGTGTAATTACAGGCACAAGGGACATAACATCTTAGTTTCCAAGGTTGGCGGCGCATTGGCGATGTAAGCGGTGGTTAACATTTCTTAAAATGCCAATGTCTGTGGGCATTTGTGACCACTTACCATTAGGTGACCCATATGCTCGTCCGCCTACCTATACTATAAAAAAAACACATGCACACACCTTTTCAACATGTGTTTATACACGGATTGGAGTAACGAGGTGGAAAAATCTCCAAGCTCTCTCCTCAAAAATGATAAACCTTTTGCTCAGCTATTCAATTCGTGAAAATTAAAATATCCCATTATCACAACGACTCAATAACCTTTTGATACTATAATATTAAAAAAAAAAAAACTGCTTCTTGAAAAAAATCTACCAATAGAATTTTACACAAAAGATAGTGCTGGTAATAAGTTCGCTTTAAAGCTCGTACAAACATTTTACGGTAGAAGTGGGTTGTATTAATTAATATATAACACGGAACAAACAATAGTCTCTTAATGAAGTAATTAAGTTTAATTGTCCATGCGACAGTATGCTGGCGAGACAAACGGATTTCGACACCAGTCATAAAGTTATAGATAACATCTTTATGTTCCTCTTTAACGCTTAATTGTGTCTTGTACTTGTTGAGGATGTGGGTAAGCTTACTATGGTTAGTGTTATGTTAGTGGATACGATGTTAGTTGTTATTTCAATTCAATATTCTTATGCAAATACCGGTCACGGTTGCTTTGGCAAATGTCTATGGAAAATCAGATGTGATGCGACGATGATAGGAGATTATAGTAGGCCAAGGCCAAGGTCCGACTATCTTTCGAAGATATTCAAAGAAAAATAATATTTAATATTTTTTGTTCATAGAGCACATTTGGTCGGCTCGGCTTGCCCATTTAATAAAGGTTACATGTAGTGGCTAAAACATGATTTTTATAAATTTGGCTCTGTATATGTTTATGCGCAACCATTAATTTATAGTAATGGTTTTTGGAATGAGCTCAGGGTTCAGAATGAATTTACGTCTAGTATATTTTTTCTTTTCATAGTATTACGTATAATTTATTGTTCCTATCATGCTATATATACAGCGTCAAAAGAGTAAATTCGCTAAATTAATTAATTAAGAAATAATTGTCATCATTACTAATATTACAAATGCGAAAGTAAGTTTACTTGTTTGTTACGCTTTCAGGCCTAAACCACTAAACTGATTTTAAAAAATCTTTCACCGATGGAAGGCTACATTATTAGTTAGTAACATAGGCTACATTTAGTCTCCTTATTCCTACGGGAACGGGAACTACGCGGTTGAAACCGCCGGCAAAACATTATTTTCATAATAGAATAACTAGCGTTTAAAAAACTGTTAATAAAAGAAATAATGCTGATGGATATCCTTATTACCTTTGATAGTCTTGTATCTTATACTGACACTATTTACCCCAACATATTCAGAAAATAATGTCCTAGTGACGTTAAGTACAGTAAAATACTAAAAGTGCCTGACGAAAAAAAAAGCAATACTACACAACATAAAATATTTGCATGCATTATATTCAGGTTCTGATATTATAAAAAATATTATGTTATGAAAAAAGATAAACTTTTATTACACAGTTAATAAATTAAGTTGGCTCAGAGCATAAAACTGTTCATACAAATTTAAAAAACCTCTTCCCAACGCATCATTTTAATGAAATAAACAATGTTAACGTGCTATGTTACTTTAGAAAATTCGTAAATGTTATTTTTAGTCTCGTGATAAAAATTTCAGCGACATGTTCTTCGTTCATAAAATAAGGAACAATTTCACAACTTCGTACCAAAATGTTTCCGGACTCGCATACTCATATGTCCTCAGTTTTATGTCGCCTCAGTGGTTATACGCTTATATCCATACTTTAGCAGCTTGACGGTTATTATGAATACCACTTGGAATAATGCTGATCATCTTATTAGAAAACGGTTTGCAGACTAAACTTCGCTATGTTACTAAATCTATAAATTATTGTATTGCATTGATCCAATTCTCTGCCTGATTGAAGAAAACAATTGTAGTTTTTTGTATAGTGAAAGTACCGCAAGGTCGCAAGTAACACAGGCTTTTATGCCAGAAAATCAACGAGACCGTGGTGGAGATTATTTGGGTAAAAAGAAGTAATCATTTATCTCACGTTACTGTTAAACTAGCATGTGAAATCAAATAATCAAAATAATCTTTGTTTTAGTAATTGTTCCCTTTTTGTTCCGAAGCTATCTAGCACAAGATATTTTTATTGACATCAGTATATTGATTAATAGAATATAATATTCGGGAATTTGGCTTATTTTTGCAATTTTAACGATTTTTTATGCAATCGATACTCGCAAATCGTGATAGAACCCCTCTGTTTGTAAGTCAGCGTGGATCGAGACATCGTGCTGAAAAGACTTGTGACTTTCTCCGCAAATATAGAGAGTGTGAGGTCTCGCGTGGTATATTTATTGGCAACGCTAAATCGAGCAAGGTCAATGTATTTAATATCCTCTTAAAGAAAATCAATGAGTAAACGTGGAGTAAATTAAATTCAAACATAGCGTTTTATAAAAATGAATGTATTCTTGCTACGTGTGCAGTACACACACTCACACGAAGAAGCAACGAAATATATAAATTACACGCGCCATCTACATACAACTAAGTAGGAAACGTATGAGAGTATCGTGTCGTTGACCGTCACGGCACACGAGTCGATCTTACTCCTGAAGTGTAACAATAGATGTTTCACGTTAGTAAAAAAGTATGTCAATTTTCGTTTTAAGAAAAACGAACGGGAACGTCGTGTACATATTTGAGACTATTTCTGACATAATATAAAACTTTCCTAACAATGTTTTCTTCAAAAACTATATATACAAATGTATTACTCCAGTCGACTCTTTGTTAAGACCTTTAACAATAGTGTAAAAAAAAACTTAAAACATGTTTCTATGTACCACATGTATGTAGTTACAGTTTCTATACAATGACTGTATAGTCAAAATTATTCGAAACGCAAACATAACCGTAGACAAAATCTAGTTAATCATTGTAATTGTTGATTTTAACCAATGTTAATTGACCTATTTATCACGTTTAAATTTTCATGTTAAGCATCCGCCAATCATGGAGTTCGAAGAATAAATGTTTGCATGAATAATTCATACGCAGCTCATTTTATTATGAAAATTAACGTACTAGTATTGGAATCAGAGAAAATCAAATGGATATTATTATTCTATTCATTTTCTACTTTTATGTATTATAAATCAATTACGAAGAGAAGTTAATTGGTTTGGAATAACTTCTTTATTTTTTTGATTATTATTGTATCAAGATAATACTAAAATACATTGAATTAAATAAATATTAATATTAGAATTGAATTATTTTACCCTTGCGACGTATCTTTTATTACGTGACCCTAATACTCTTTTATTGTTTCAGATTTCGATGTGAAAAGCAATAAATATGGACTTCAAGTACTTAATCCTAATGATCGCTTTCGCAACGGTCGAGATAAACTTGACTGAGAGTCGTCAAAATGATAAACGGAGATGGAAATCCGAAAAATCCCCTTATTCGCATTACGTTAACATTTGCGATATACAGGACCGAGTGTCTAAAGTACATTGTTACTGCGAGAGTATTAAAATAAAAACAGCTACGAAAGCCGATTGTTGGGTTTTCAATGGTGGCATAGCTGAAGACGATCCGTTTTGGTCTAATTTTTATTCCCAACCGAAAATAGAAAGGCTTACGTTTAATGTGAGAGCAGACGGGGGCTTAACATATATACCAGCCAAGGTTATTGTTAGACTTGATCGATTGCAGTACCTAAATATACAATATGCAAATATATTCAGTATACCATCATTCGCATTCACCAATTCGACTACATTAAGGGAAATAACGTTACAAAAGAACAAAATTGGTAAATTGGAGAGAATGGCATTTGCCCACTTAATAATGTTAGCTAATGTGAGCGTTGCTGAAAATCAGATATCGGAATTGCAGAGGGACGTATTTTACGTCTTACCTAATTTGCAGAGACTTCAACTATCTAAGAATATAATTAGCGTTTTACACGACGGGTGTTTTAAACATTTGAACAATTTAATAAAATTGGATCTGAACAGTAATTTGCTGACGGTTGTCATTAGAGAGAACTTCCAAGGATTGTCGAATTTGATTACATTGGACATGAGAAACAACAAATTGATGATGATAGGAGATCTGTCGTTTGCGGAACTTTGGAGCCTTCAAGAACTTTATTTAGATGGCAACGAAATAGAATTTATATCCGAACGGGGTTTCGGCGGATTGACTCAGTTGAAGAAACTTTCTTTAGCCGATAATAAGTTGGGAGTGCTAGATGACGGAGTGCTCGACGATATACAAAAGTTGAATTTTCTGGATTTAAGGAATAACAAGTTGGAAACATTGAAGCAAGAAACGCTGAGAGGCGTTATTGACAATATGAAATCTAATTATGCACTAATCTCTCTTGACGGTAAGTTTTTTTTAATATTATTTCATTTATGTATTATTTTAATAATTAAAATATTTTAAGCCGCTAGACCAATTAATTTACAAACATTTTCAAACCAGGTGTGTATCAATATATAATTGTCATATGAAACTTTCACATCAGATAATTACCTAATTACCAGCTACGGATGTATTGAATAATATACAAGCTCAGTTCAGTGGCCACAAAAACTATAGGCTGCGGTTTTTCATAGCGTGCAATTGATCCGATCAACCACAATTCAATAAAGAAATAATTAGCCATAACGTGAAGGATTTATGATTACAATGAAACTATATGCTCGTACATATCCGTCAATCACTACCTTGTTATGCAAGTCATATTTCATGATGGATAAATTATGCAAAAGTGGCCGAGTTTTTGTATTAAAAATATGAGAATTTATGATTTTCAACATGATAGGATGAAACATAATTGTTTGAAAAATATAAATAGCATGCTGGAGTTTCATGAGAGAGATCGATTGATAGGCAAATTCCAAATGAACATAATTGTTTAAAGTAAAATTTATAGGAAGCTAAAAGTTCCATTAGTGATTAAAATTTAGTATCTTGCGCCTGGGTTTATTATGTTGTAGTAGAATTTTGTAGATAATAGTTATGTAGTTCAGAACACAATTAACAAATGTGGAACTTTAGTATGAGTTAATTAAGCGTGTTTATTACTCTGCCGTAAATTTGAATTGTCTAGAGCGCACTTCTATCTGAAGGCGATGAATTGTTAAGTTGGATTACAGACGATTAAAATTAAAGGGTGTCATTATATAGACTTATTATCTTACATTCAAGGCTTAGCTTAACTATCAGTTAACATAATGTAGATTACCTGGTTGAATAATAATAATCGCAAAGTAATGGAGTTTTCGAATGGCACACAGAAATTAAAATTCTTTTTAGATTATTTCAGCAAGAATTTTCTGTTATGATTGATATTATTATATCTACTTATAATAAGTAAACATTGATTATCATACATAATATTTTTTATTTGTTAATGCTTTGTTTTGTACTATATGGGCTATATAAATATAATAGTGTGTGTGTTCTTTGTTATGCCAGTACTTTGTTCTGGTCGCTGCTATCGCGCCTAAAATATTAACCACGGTAAAATTCATATGGTGCTGTAAATTCATCACAGCTTTAATGCGCACGCAACTAAAATTTACACTGCCATGAAAGGGTGCAAAGGCAAGTCTGTACACGGGTCGAGGGACACATTCGTAATATTAGTCACGCAAAAATATTTCTTATAGCGCGGCCATATGGCACGTTATTCTTTGAAATATTGAATAAAGGATGTTTGGTGTTGCAAATCCTATCTGTATAAGCTTAATACATTCGTAGTTACTAGTCTATGAATCAAGAGTTGATGTATAGTTGTTTGTTGCGCTGTGACATTTTAATGGAGAGTATATTTCGTGGTTGAGAGATATTATATTTGCCGCAAAACTGCTCGTTATTACACTTGCATTGTCGTATATGATTTAATATCCCCTTTAAATCTCTATTTTAATTTGATTTTTATTTGAAACCATAGAGTACATTTTCCGCCATAATCAAATATTTTAAATTTATTTCTTGTTATTATTTTTCTTGAAATTCACGCATAACATTAATTATAATTATTCTGTTTATATTTTATAGTTTCAATATTCGTGATTATATAATATTAATTTGTCTTTTCTTAGTTCCAACATTATAAATAAAATTTATTTTGTATGTATGCATCAAAGATTAAGTTAAAGAAATAAGTTTAAAATAAATTTAGGAATCAGTTGATTTATGTTCTTATTATTAAAATATTTAATAGATGATTTTTTTGTTGAAATATCTTTTAATAATAAAAAAATAAATTTTAACAGGTAACAAGCTGACGTGTGACTGTCGACTTTCCTGGCTGCACAAATTACGAAACGAAACACGAAGTAAGCGCGTAAAAGCCTCCTTAGATCGACTCAACTGTATCATGGATACGAAACTAAAAAATAACCTAGTCAATATCAAGATACAAAATGCTGAAGTACACTATAAAATTAACTTAGGAGCAAAGAAAGAAATAGATAAAACTGATGATGACGAAGAAGAATTTGAAGATGATAATATTTACGATGACACTATGAAGGATCAAGAAAACGGATTGGATGTTACAAAAAAGGATTATCGTAGGAAACTAATGGAAATTCCAGTTGACATGCTTCCTTGTGCTAGCAAACTTAGCTACGAAGCCTCATTCTCGCCGCCGACACAAGACGAAGTCAAATATTATAAAACTTCAGGATGCGAAAAGTGCTTAGCGTCAACCATAAGTTTCATAACAATATGCACACTAACGAGAATATTGTAGCGTTATTTTCAATAAAGTGGAAATTGTATTTTAATTTTTACTTTAATGTCTGTAATAGTTATTTATATCTACTAGTATTTTAGATATATTTATAAGAACTGCCTTGTATTAGACTAATAGAAAATTTAGTTCTATTTTGAAATAATAATCTAATTGTTAGAAGAATAAAGTTAAAGTTAAAATTTTAGTAACTTCAAATTATTGCTTTTATGAGGACATTTCATATGACACATAAACAACAAAAATAAATATGAAAAAACACATTATTGAGGGTATTTTTAATTTTTTACATTAAAAATGTAACAGTTTATTATAATATATATTTTGCTTTTCTGCGTGGAAATGCTACTTATCATTTTTATTACAATGTCTGGCATGGGTAATAACTTAATTTTATATTTATCTCGTGTTTTAAATTATACATATGTATACATAATTCGTGACTGTATCTAAGAATAATGTTTTTCCACGTGTGAATTAAATAACTGAGGTAATTTTTTATACTGCAATGCAACATTTGCATAGAAATGTACAGCAATCTCCTAGAAGCACATTATTAGGATAAGATCAGCCTTTAAATTGGACTCTTGAGAGAATTTAATGCAAATTTTGTGAATTATCTAAATTATATAGTTAAAATAACAGGAATATCAAAGCATAAATGTGTAAAATTTTCTTGTTTGCACTAATACATTTAGGTTTATAATGTGTTAGTTTTATCGATGGTAGGATTTCTGTAGACCCGTGGATACCACTTATTCACCAATGATTTTTCTGTCAAATATGAATATTGTGAGTTGATGTTGTCAGATGTGAATAGTATGCAAGCCAGTGTAATTACTGGTATATGATCTGCAATTACAGGTCATCTCAGGCTTCATGGTCGGTGGCGCATTGTCGTGAGAAGTAGTTTCTTCTTGTATTACCAAATTGTGTGTGTGTGAATGTGATCATCGTTTGTGTGTGAAGGTGGAGCATTTGTTTGCTCAATTTTAAAAGCTAATCAAATAGGCGATAATATTTTATTATTTTCATCTCAATATCATTAATAATAAAACATTGTACTATAGTTAATATCAGCTTATTATGTAAAAAACTGCAACAGAGCTGTGTCAAAATGATAGCCATAAAACGTTTTTAAAAACCTACAAACTGTCTATATGTGCACGCATAATGGAAACAATTATACGGATTTAAATGACACTGTGTATGATCTACTGACGTCACGTGCTTTTAACCTTCCGTTTATTTTGGCAGAATTATAATTTTCAAAGTTGCTCTACTTGTTATTAAAGCGCCGAAGACTTTGTATCATATTTTTAATAGACTTTTTTAACATTAAAAATATATATAACGTATCATATAGCAATATTGAATTATTTGTGTAGGCAATTGCGATATTTATCTCATTGTTTTCTAGCTATTTTTATCAGGGTTTCTTTATTAGTCTGATTAAGATAATTACTATTAATTGATATGCTATAGTTGTTTAGAAAAATATTTTTTATGTGTCTAACATTTAAATTAATTGATGTAAATAGCTCAAAGCTTATATAAGCACTAGCGCTAAATAAGAGACTGTTTTTTAGGCTTTAGGTTCGTTAAGTTAAATTTTTAATTTCTTCAACTTTCCGCTGTTTTGTGATTAATTAACCAAAGATTTTTTTGTAGAGTTTTTGAATTTTTATTTTTATTATTATATGTCGTTTTTGTTATATAACTTCATATTGTAAATAAATCTATTGTCTGATAAGTATTTTATTCGTGTATCCTGTAAGCATTGTGTGAAATAAATTGATACTTTTGCCTTACTTTTTTTATTTTATACCTTTATAACAATGGTCTTTCAATTTTATTTCAAAAAACTAAATAAATATTTTTAAAACCGTATTTTACTATACTTACCGTATTGTACTTTATAATAATGTTTAATTATTATTATATGGAAATATTATGTTGTTGAACATACAGGCATGTTGTATTTAAATATTACGTAGAATACACTGAACTTCATATTGACATAACTCAGCGGGCTGATTGTTTATTTAGCGAGTCAACAAATAGAATACTAATTATTCTTAGAAATTAACGGATTTTCGGAGAAAAATATAATTTCGAGATCCTACCTTCGAGAACCGATCAAGAATTAGCTTACGGAATTTATTATCACGAAGCTTACGGCATGCCGGCAAGTGTCTGGTGCGTGGCCTAAGGGTGCAAAACTTCCGCCATTTCATCGCGTTCCCACGACTTATTCGTTGCCTGCCATGTTCGTATCAGAAGAATAAAGGCTGTTTTTTTTTAAGATGAGTCAAGTACGTTTTGGTTTGCCGTTTTTTCAACATTATTTTCTAAGTCAGAACGATTACAATGAACTAACAAATGACAAAACGCAATGAACACCGTATATTCGTTATAAATTTTATTATTATTAAAATTTAAAATAAAAATATCTGTTTTTCGAGAATATTGTTAATTTTAAATGTTCAAAAACTCTTTCTGAATTCCTAAATCCAAACGAAGTCTCGAAGTTCCCTCCATAAAAGTTACCGACTCGAAGATCCTGATAGTAAACTGAATATCAACCTTTTATTTAGTCAGAGTTATCGAAAGTATGTTAAGAAAATTGGGAAACACTTTTCTTTTATTATTCAGGAATAAACAATACAATAAAGACAAACCAATTAAATAAAATACTTTTAAAAATCGAATATTTTTTAAACATCATAACTGTAACATTTGTTCTTTATTTAAATACGATACTAAATATAAGCAAGGTTAGTTGATATAGCCTTTGTCTGACCGTCTTGTTGAAAGACGAGCTATTAACATAGGTTGAAATAATATTTTTAGTCAATATTATATCGTAATAATAACAAATAGATTTAGCAGCTTAACGTTAAAATAACTATCCTATAAATTATTTATTAGTAACTATAACTTCATTTATTTGTATTGATATTAATAGTTAATTAATTTTATGAAGCGTTTTTGTGAGCAAATTCGCGAATTTTATTCAAATTGCCTTTTTAATTTTGTATTGTTGGTAAGTATGACTGCCTCGTTGGTCTAGTGGCTAGATATAAGACCGCAGCCCCGGTGGTCCTGGGTTCAATTCCCAGGTCGGGCCAATAAATAGTTATTGGGTTTTTCTGTCAGAAAATTCTCAGTAGCAGCCCGGAGTATGGAAGTTGGAAGTGTGTACACTACCGTGCCTCGAAAAGCACGTTAAGCCGTTGGTCCTGCGTCTGAACTCATTCCGGATTATGAGAGCTAAGGGAAAGAGAGTGCACCTCTGTTTGCGCACATTATTAATTACACCCAGACTCAGGACAAACAGACATGTTCATGCACACAAATGTCTGTCCTGGGTGGATGTCGAACACACGATCTGCAGCGTGAAAGGCAAGTATAAAACCGACCGACCACGCCAACCGGCTTGTTTCGTGTTTCAACAGTGCCAACTTCTAAACACTGTGACCAAATTCTTATTTGCTACTGAAAATCTAAAGAATACCTAGCCAGTGGACCAATGAGCGCTGTAATATGTCCAGCGCCATTAGTAAGTCTACCTTAAGAATCGGCGCCGTAGTCTTAATTGGCAGCGGGCAATGTCATCACCACATGCAGTTCCCTTATCATGTCATCAACAATCTAACCCTTTAAAATAATAATGCTAATTTTATTATTAAGCTTAAACGTTTAGGCAAACTCAAGCGATCATGAAATTTGCATACACGTTTTCGAGGATACAGAAAAGGACATAGGTTACCAAACATCGGAAACCTAGCCCCCCCGCCGAAACTAGTATATCTATATAAATAAAAATGAATGTTGCCAAGCGCATAACTCGAGAATGGCTGGATTTTTTTGTATTTTATTTAAATTGCGTGGACAATAGTAAAAACAATACTTTTCTTCTTCACATAAAAATTTGCTGTCAAACAGTTGACGTAAATGATTAGACTGTTTGAATACAATTTAGGCATGTAAAAAAAATAAAAAAGTACAATATTATAATAATATTGTATATCGATATATATAAAAATGAATCTCTATTTCCCATGGTCATCGCGTGAACGGATGGAACGATTTCGCTACTTCTTTTTTTGTTGTGTTTATTATTGTCAGGAGAAGGTTCTTAGTAAAGAAAAAAAAATAAGAAAGTTGAGCGGAACATATAAATAATCGATTCCCCACTCATCACGAGATCTCATAAACTAAGCGCCAGATTGACGTGAAATTTGACACAGATACTCCTTCCTATACGTAAACGCTTACTAAGAACGGATTTTGTTCATTGTCTATCCAAAGCGGAATAATCACATATTTTACATTCTTTCTATATGTAGGATAGCCGATACAAAATAGTAACCGATTTCATGATGTTTATATTGATAAACTAGCTGTTGCCGGCTTCGCTCGCGTGTATTTTATATCTATACTAATAATAGAAAATTTTGTGTTCTTTCACGTACAGAAAACTACGCTATCAGCAATTAACATACGCTATATTTTGTTTAAAAAAAATTGAGACAGAGATCCTACAAAAAATTTGCTATAAAGTAACCCAAATGTATAATTTTTTTCTGTAAAAGTAATTATTTGGCGTGCCCTGTGAAAACTATTAAAGAAAGTCAAAATAATGTACTACATGTTTATAGTACTCATCATTAGCTACAAAAAAGTTCGGGAGGCTATTATATCTTACTATTATTTTATTTATTTATTCTTTATTGCACACACTACGAAAACATAACAAATACAAAGAACAAGTTTTACATAATATAATATGCAAAGGCGGCCTTATCACTAACAGTGATCTCTTCAAGGCAACCTCTATAATAAAAACATATATTGTTGTTAGCCAGGAGAATTGATCGGGCATAGTGTGCAATTTATACATAAAATTCCTTAAATATTCATAAACTTAATAAAATATATAACATAATGACACTTGATATTATTATATAGTTAAATCACAATAACTGTTTTTTATTCAAATTAATCAATAAAAACATGGGTAGCAGCAAATGATGATGACATTCGTATTACAATATTAATCTTTATGAAATTAAATAGCTTTATATAGTAAAGGTTTAATATACATACATATGTAAAATCTTCTTTAAATTATTCGAATTTGACCTTCTGTTTAGATGTTAAGACTGGTAAAATCATGCAAAAAATAATAATAATGCAAACAAAAGTACTACGCTTTTAACACATTTTATTAGTCATTTAACAGCTAAATAGTACGTTTGTAATGACAATATGTTTTATTATTTAAAACTTCAAAACGCTATAAAAAAATTATGCCGCCGGGGTGCCTCTCGAACTTTGACCATAAGTTCCTTTAAGCTTTATACAAAATGTAAATTATTAATAATAGGAGTAATGGCCAAATATAATTTTATCGCACAAGAAAAAATATAAAGGTGCCGAACGATGGTGGCGCAGTAGCCGGCGCAAAAATTTCGTAGGCTCATTCGTATGTACCATGTTTACTAGTAATCATATAAGATACATACGTCCGGAAGAATTTAGTAATTGTGTCTACATACCTATTATAATAAAAAATAAAAAACAAATAACGGGCTAACTTTTTCAATAAAGTCCGTTTCATAGTGTGGGACCATTGTACGATGAGCATGAGCACATAGAAGCCGTAGACAGAAACTAAAAATATAATAAAAAATGTGCGGTCGGGGGACCCCCGGGAGGAACGAAGTTCTTTGCGATGTTTTTTCAACTTAAAAACGTGTTTTAAAATGTAGATTTTTAATGATTATATTTCTGTATATTTTTCACACTCCCGTGTCATGAAAGGCACGCCGTTAAAGCCGTTGGTTCTGCCTCTTACCTGAACTTCTACTGTTGCTCATACATACATACACTGTACTATATGGGCGAATACATTGATTGGTGAATGCTTATATCTTATTGATTAAAAATGCACGGGATAAAATCCTTATTTTACCCGTACGAAGTCGGGACGGGCAGCTAGTATCTAAATAAAACAATACCGTTCTTACAACAAGGTTTGTAAAATATGAAAGAAATTCATTTTGTATAGAGTTATATTATCGTTTATATAATAATAAACAATAATTGTCTCGTTCGTGTTTTCCTCGCAAGGCACCGGCTAAATTTGTTTACAAGTCTATTGTGTTTCGTGATCAATGAAATGTAAATTTGAAAACGTTTTATCGTGATATATTGGTAAAGGTGTTTTATACAGGATTCGAAATTAATCTCTTGAAGTAATCCTTAGAAATATGTTACAATATATTATAAAGGAATACATTCAGTTGAGAGAGTATTTACTTATTTATCAAAGCATATGGAGCGAGTGTTGTTTGTTCCTTTGTACACACGTATAAATAAATCTATAAATATTTAGTATATAGGTTAAGATTTCAATATGCAAAAGTAAAACTATATAAAGTACTACCTTTTTATTTCGTCTTGACATATGTATTATTATTTAGTCACCAACCTTACAATGCAAACAGTCACACGTGTAAGTTTCCTGGAAAAAAACATTCATGTTTTATTAAATTTAGTTTATTGTCATTGTAGTTTCTATCTAAAGATGGTTCTCAGTTGCTCTTATTATTAATTGCGTAAAATGTTTCGTTAAAATTATATTCAAAATAAATGATATATTAAATCTTCTGCTGAGATTTATACGTTCTAGCCATTAATCGCATTAACTTGGTTATATCCTGTGTCTTCTTTACATGCAGTATTGTTTAGTATAAAATATTGTGATATAACATATAGTACTACAGTAAAGCAGCTTTCGTCAAATCACGTCGACAAAAAAAAATACAAGAATATTTTTAGTCTGTATCTGAACTGGTCAATACAATCAGCGTTTCGCTGCAGCGCTGCATTCGCTTCGACGATGGATATTGACGTTTATTTATTTGATTATAACTTTCGAATCCTTTCGTGTATAGGGATTAAAACTAATCTAGACTGACAGGTAATATAAATGATGAAAATTTAAAGCGCGTGAAAAACAGTGCTGCAATATGTGATGTTTTTTGCATCAAAATTGTTTCACTGTGAAGTTTCTAAATTTTGTACTCAAATTCTACCTTCGTTGTTTGCTGCCAATGTACCCTAAGAGTTTTGTGTTTAAAAATAGCTTCTGTATTAAATAAATTACTTTGAAGATGTATCATGATCAAAGTTCTTAATTAATTGGTATTTATTTAAGCACTTGATGGTGTTCTAGTCACATTTGTGCAAGTCAAAGTATGCAATACCACACAATCATTACATATTCTACCGCAAAACATCACTACATAGTTTTGTGTTCTGGATCGAAGGATAACTTAGCCAGCATAACAGGGGCGATATAAGGGCATTGTTAATATTTTAGTGCCATAATTATCTCGCTGAAGTGGAAGTGAGCTGGTTATGTCTCCAGGCGCATTTATGGCCGATGGAGCCGACACGTGCTAGAGTGGAGACCACGCTTAGGCAAACGTAGTGTAGGGTGTCCTGTGGCAAGGTGGACCGACGATTTAAAAATAGTAGCAGGTACGGGAGGGATGTGAGCTGCCCAAGATAGGGATGGTTGGTGTTCTATGGGAGAGGATTTTGTCCAGCAGAGGACGGCGATAAGCTGAGTAATTTTATATAAATATATGTCGGGGCGGTGGTGTCTTTTTTAATAATAAAAATAACGCCTCAGACCTCGCTACATTATTTAGATACAAATGACTATATAAAATAAAATTCAATAACAAAAATGATTATTATATTTTGTTGATTAAAGCTCGTTATATATAATCTGTGGAGGTTGAATAAATTGGCCGGTTTAGGATAACGATGATATATTCACTTACATTTGTTCAAACTTATTTGTGAACCTTTCGATGTTACGGCTAATGGATTTAAGCGTCCCATTTAAAGAACGACCGGTTGGACGGGTACTTGGAATTATATGTGATACAGATATATTGAAAGCTTATCTTTTGGGATTTCTTAATTTATCGCAATAAATAAGGGGTTTTCCAATAGGGACGCTTGAACTTTGACAGCTGATTGCGGCCATGTTGTTTGAGTGACAGCTGTCAAATGCAGTGTGTTATATTCATTTCGTCCTCCCAAACCACCATGGCAGGTTACAGTGTCGAGCAGCACGTGCAAATCATAAAATTGTTTTATGAAAATGGGTCTTCAGTTCGAGCAACGTTCCGCGCACTTCGCCCGTTTTACGGTCGCGATGATCGTCCTGCCGAGTCGACTATCCGTCGATTGGTGAACAAATTCGAGTCAACCGGGTCAGTTAACAATCAGCCGGTTCCCGTGCGTCAACGTAACGCGAGATCTGCCGAGAATATCGCCGCTGTGCGCGACAGTGTCCTCGAAAACCCGCGGCAGTCAATTCCGCGTCGCGCACAGGAACTCGGCCTTTCGCAGACGACAACTTGGCGAATTTTGCGTTGTGACTTGAGCCTGCACCCGTACAAGATCCAGCTGACCCAAGAGCTCAAGGTTAATGACCATAGACAGCGCCGTGTGTTCGCTGACTGGGCATTAGAGCAGCTGGAAGTTGACGCCGATTTTGGCAAAAAAATCATCTTCAGCGACGAGGCGCATTTTTGGATGAATGGCTATGTCAACAAGCAAAATTGCCGTATTTGGGACGAGACCAATCCACACGAGGTTCACCAAGTGGCAATGCACCCGCAGAAAGTGACTGTTTGGTGCGGATTTTGGGCCGGAGGCGTGATTGGTCCGTATTTTTTCGAAAACGATAATGGTGTGGCCGTCACCGTCAATGGTGAGCGATACCGGTCGATGATAACCAACTTCTTTTGGCCTGAAATCGAGAATATGGATCTGGACAACATGTGGTTTCAACAGGACGGCGCTACGTGCCACACAGCACACGCTACGATGGAAGTTCTGCACGATCAAGCGCCCTTAATGGAAAACCCTATATTATATGTGAACTAGGCCCTAGTCCATTTAAAGTGTTTAAAATTGTTGTAGCTATATTTACTAACGATAAAACCTATTGAACTTTGAATTTATTTCTAAGCCATGAATATTAATAATAAAAAAATTTTTGTTAGTATAACAAGTAGCAACCAGTATAAGTCCCACTGCTGTGCAAAGGTCTCGCCTCATTATTAGGAGTATTGGTGCTAACACCACCAGACTGAATGATAAACACAAGCACCGTAAAAAATATGGTGCAAATCTATTTGAGTTTCCTTCTAATCTAGACCAAATTACAAATGGAACAAGTATTTTTTTTCTGTTAAATTGATTTAAAATCTGACGCACAACATTAAAGGAAACCTTTTTTATAAAACTCCCGTCTAATTGACGAAATGCGTAATGAAAAATAATTCGCTCACACTTTTATATTTTGTGCGTGTCGTTATTGTGTGTTAAATCAACCCTCGGGCAATAGATATTATTTTGGAACACATCGTTAATTGCAGAATTTAAAAAAGGTTATAACAATGTCAGTTTTAATCGTTACATACGGCTTTTTAGGAGCTTTTATTTAATTCATGCAACGTATTCTGGTCATTGCGTAGGCCAAATCTTGAAACTACAGAATAAATAGTTCAATCCGATCGATAGAGCTATAATATAGATAGAATTATGCATTAACTTTTGGTGTTCCAAACAATAAAAACGAACATAGGTATTATATATAAAAGTAAGTTAAGATGGACACTTAATGTAGAGTACGTTTAAGTCGTGCTTTGTAATAAGAGAGGCAATCTCAAATTTCAATAAATACTGTGATTTTTAAATTTTTTAAGCTTAATATAGGAGTCAAAGAAATTTTTTGATGAGCTATAAATATAATTTTGTCTTGACATGATATAAATTACACTTAAAGTTGAATATCATATTTTTCGCATCTAACGACATTTGAAGTTATAAGGATAAATGTGGATCATGAAAATCTTTACAAATTTGGCCTCTGGCAATATTTTATACAATTAATCGCTCTCAAGATAGCCAGATAGATGTATATTAAGAATCATATCTTTGTTCTTATCTAAATTAAAATATTACGAGCTTATCATAATAAGCTTTTAAAGTTTACCTTATTGTACGAATACATACGGCTGTAGAAGTTTTCGGTCTGACTCGAGATTTGACCCCGAGACCTCGTAATTTGCGGCTATAAAACAGCTCCGAGACAAAAAACGTCAGGTATATTTTATAATAAAGTAATATTATCTTTTTCTAAATAAGCCCACAAAGGTCACAAAAAAAGAATCTCTATATGCAAAGAAATTCTACATATGCAAAGGCAAACGAGAAGCCAAATATCAATAAAATTTTATACTAATAAAAATATGACAGTAAAAGCTTGTAAAATTAAAAACATAATCATTATAATTGAATATGAAAAAGTAATTAAGTAACAAGCAGTCGACGTTATGTATACTGGAGGCAGATGTTGTATAATATTTTCATAACAGTCCGGAAATTAAATCGAATTGAAACTCTTGCAATATAAACGTTTACTTGATATTTTATTTAAAAAAATGTTTTTATATATTTTAGCTTGTTATTATATTTTTAATGGAATTCAAATAATGTCTGATTACTGATGTTACTCGAGAACATATTTTTAGTTTGTCCATTTAGAAGTTTTTGTAATGGATCGAATTTGATAATTATCAAACGTTTGATCTCCAGAATTTATACATGTGTGTGTGTGTGTGTGTAAGTGCGTGTAAGCGCGGGTGTCTTTGTGTATGTTAGGATTACAGTAGGTCTGTGACTGTGGACAAGATTTCGACTAGGACTTTAACTTAGTTTATCCGACCCATCATAGCATACATATCAAATGATTTAATTACCATTATAACCTTCCGCCATCTGTTATCCACTGCTGGAAAAAGGGCTTCTTCCAAGGTGTGCAAAATCTCTCAGCCTTCCACATCTAATTGGGTGTCGCCATTTTTTCAGGTCATCGCATTAGCCTACCTGAAAGGCACCATTTGCTGTTTGTCGACACGCATCTCCGATCTCGAACTCGTTCGCTATAACCATCGGCAAAGCGTACGTGGGAAGCCCACTGTCACTTCAGTCTGTTATATATGCAAACTAGGTAGCTCAGTTCTTTTCCAGATAACCTCATTTCTGATTTAAAATACACCGAGCATAGCTCGCTAACATGCACGCTAAACATTCTTAAGTTTAGATCCATCAGCGGAGCACAGCACGAGGGGGGCCGCGTATGCGTTATATCAACACGATCCTGCAGCCTCTCCGATTCGTGCTGAAGACGGCCATCGCAGTGGTATTAGTGGGTATGAATCCCACATTACCTTGTTCCTCCCCCTCCCTAAAGAAAATTTGTAAAGGTTTCCACTGCTTGGAAATATCGGCTTAAGATTTAATTTGTCATAAAGAGCACACTGCTCACTATAAAGATATTAAGTATACATTTTAGTATTCACACACAAGCATGCATTATATAATTCACATAAAAAATGTTCTTTTTAAAAATAAACAAATGTAAAAATAGTTATAATGACCAGCCTGTCCATTAAACGGGAAGTTAATAGTGTGGGCAGAACGCACGCAGTTTTCCAACATTCAAAATATATATTTTTTGTAAATGTTGTTAGAGTGAAAATATAATATTTCATAAGAATATCATTTATCATATACTTCATATAGTAAAAAAAAGATATTTATTAAAATTAATGAAACTATAATTCATTTATTCTTCACACGCACACGCACAGCCAAACGTACGCAGACACGCACACACGCTCACACATATGCACACACTCACGCGCGCGCGCTTAAACTCGCGCCGATACGCACAGCCACACGTGCAGACACGCACAATAATTAGAGTGTTTTGGAGTGTATATTTGCTTAAAATTGTATAGTTTCCTAATTCTCTGTATGTCCTGATTACATTCTGTTTTGTGTACATTAATAAATAAATAAATTAGACTTCTCGTCTTAAAGGTAAAGGCTTATTCCACTAAGAAACTCCATTTTTAAGCATTTGCCAATTTGCCTAATGCATATTTCAACAAATATATCTTTTAAAAAGGTTTTATATGCGTAGTTTTGTGTTAAAATGCATACAATAGAATAGCTCACTATTGATTACTAGCTGTGCCACGGGACTTCACCCGCGTATAATTAATAAAAATATAATAAATTATTCTATTACTATAATATACCAGACACGCGCACACACAAAAACACACACACACACACACACATATATGGCTACTGGTAAAGAAATACGTAATTAACGATTTGAAATTAATTTTCATAAGATACCGTAGGGTTTACCGATCTTATATATATGGCCTAACATTTGCGCCATCACATGTTCTTTGTGTGTACTAATTTCATCAAGATTGGTCAAGCCGTTCTTGTGTTATAAGAAGACATACAGACAGACAGACATACAGACAGACAGACAGACACACAGACAAACAGACAAAAATGAAAAAAATTGTATAATGTGAATCACAGCATCATAAAACGATTATTAATCACAAAATTAAAAAAATAAAGTTCCAATTTTAAATATATTATGCCACTTCGTTGAATTTATATTGCTACAAACGATTGTCATATAAATAAGGGACATTATATTCCACATTGTGTCACAACTCGGATGCGATAATGTAACAACGTGCTTCGAATATCGCATAAAAATATGCACTTAAGGGTAAGTTGCCTTGTATTGTGGGTGAAATTTTATATTACAGTTCTCGTCAAAATTATATATATATAGAACAGTAATGTTGTCTCTTATATGATATTAGGTAGGCAGACTGGCAAAGTAATCTGATGGTAAGTGGTCACTACCACCATTATTGTTTTCCGGTTTGAAGGGTACGTGAGCCTGAACATAAGCATAGGACAAAACATCCCAGTTACCAACAATGATGGCGCGTTGGCGATGTATTTTTTTTTATAGGATATTTAGGCGGACGACCATATGGGACCAGGTGTCCCATATGCCCATCGTAAGTGGTCACCAACGCCCATAGACATTAGCAGTGTAAGAAATGTTAATCATCTCTTACGTCGCCAATGCGCCACCAACCTTGGAAACTAAGAAGTTATGTCCCTTGTGCCTGTAATTATACTGGCTCGCCCACTCTTCAAACCGGAACACAACAATACCAAGTATTGCTGTTTTACGGTAGAATATTTGATGAGAGGGTGGTACTTACGCAGACGAGCTTGCACAAAGCTCTACCACCAAGTAAATAATTAATCGATGGTTAACACTTCTTACATCGTCAATGTCTATGAGCAGTGGTGACCACTTACCATCAGGTGGCCTATCTGCCCATCCGCCTATCTGTAATAGAAAAATGCGGTATGTACATATAGAAATTAAACCCGATTGTAAAGTAGACCGAAAGAAGTATTAATTAAAAGTTTTAAAATCAAACCATAATAAAAAATTTAAGCTTAATATAAATTAATAACGAATAACGAAGGCGAAACTTTCTGTACGTTATCTTAATTTTATTTTTCTGCTGTTTGTGGCTTCGCCTTAGCAATCGCGATATGAAGAAACGCGCCTATTAGTCGCGCCATATTAACACGCGGCCGAGGGGCGACAGCTGGCACAAACATTAAGTGCAACACATTGTACGGACAAGTATTAAGAGATTTGTGAATGCAATACTTTATGTTTCAATTCATCGCTTAAAATGCAAATGAGATCATAACATTTTATGTCACAATCAGAATATAATATTTAATTCAACCAAACCGTTATGAAAATCTTTGTCTCGTCATTTTGTAAACTTTATCGTGTTTATTAAATATGAAACTTCCATCGCTTTCTATATCACATAGAATATAATAGAGAACCTAACATTTTAAGGCTTCTGTGTTGTCGGATAGGTATCCAATTACGTTTAGACTGCTAACAGGATGTATGAATGTATTTCCTAATGGTAACCAAAAATAATGCAAATACAAGTTGCAAAGGGGTAGGTAGGTACCACACGCTCATCCCATAGTCTACGCCAAAAAGGAATATTCAGTATTGTTATGTTCCATCTTAAAGGTCTCAAAACGCATCTGTCGCTCATGAACTGAAGCCAAAAAACAGATATCTATATTTCTAAATTAAAAATGACAAAACTCATTTCCATTTGACTACTTTAAGGGAATATTTTTTTTTTAAATAAATAAATGCTTTTTATTAAGAAATATACAACATTTAATTATTAAAACTTTTGTATGATACAGATACTATTGTATAAAATCGAACAGCCAATTGCTAAGCGTTATTTATCAAATTAGCTATTTTAATCAATTAAAATCTGACTTCACGCTAAATTGCGTAGTATAATATTTTTGATTGGTTACTCTTTATAAAATGAAAAATTATTACACGTAAAGTGCTGTTTCAATATACGGTAATAGCAACCATTTCATTGTGTAAGTGATGCTTCAGGGTGTTATTAAATTGACGTTCGAAGTAATAACACACCTTTAACTCACCGTCAACGTACTCGCTTGACATTATTGCTACTAGCGTCAGAGCTCTAATAATATGAGGTGGTACATATCTTTTTTACTTAATAGAAATAAGACATTGGACAATTATGTTATATATGTATTTTAGTTTGACTTTTATACTGTGTTAATAAATTTACTTGTTATCATAGTGGCTTATATTTGTCTGGAAATGCCGAGGTACTGGGCTCGAACCTTATTTAGGGGATTCCTGGGGTACAGGGAATCCCCTAGACCCGGAGACGCTTACGGCAGGAAAGAAAGATCCACGTAGCTCTCCGGTTGTCGGGGAGCTGGTCAGCGGAGGAAATCTTCTCACTAGATTCAAATCCTTCGTCAGATCAATTAAAAGTAACAGCTTTATTAATTTTTTAAGAGTTGGGGAATAGAAATATGCTGTAATTGCCTCTACACATATGTGCTAATATTTCCTGCTCAGTTGGTTGGTATGGTTGGTTAGTCTTTGAGTTGAACCGCCTCAGCCTAATTCAATCGAACCTTGATATTTGAATTGGTTTTGGAACAGGATCTGTTATCCTTCAGAGCCGACATGGCCCAGTCGCTAGAGTGCCTGAATGTTAAACTAAGATGAAGAATTTGATCGGATCGGTTATTAAAAACATTTAAAAAGCCATAAAAATAAAATACTTAGTTTTGGCTGTGTCTTCATAGTCAGTCTGGACAAACGATTTTGTAATATATTGAAAAGGTTAGAAATTATTACCGCTGTGAGATTAAGTGAAAAGTGAATCCTAATAATTGTCTAACATATCAAATGATTTCAGCGAATGATAATTAACACTAAAATAGCTCTAAGCGTATTTGTAACTTGTTAATATACTCGAGGAACTCGTCAGTAATTGAAACATTTGCAAATAACTTCTCACTAATGTACTGGCTATAAACATATTACATAACATTAAACTACAACGTGGCGGAAAGGTAAACGGTCTCGAAAACGGAACTGGACTTGATATGTGAGTTTAAGGTAACGTCAATTTAACTTTAGGACCGATGGAAGGTCAGATAAAACGCTTTTATTAACACTAACTTCGTCTCTCGTTATTTAAACATATAGATTAGCTTGCAACTAGAGCCTGCTTTTCATATACGTAAATTGACCAAATAATATACTATATGTGTTTTAAAGCGTAAGCACACATTCCAACGTTTATTTTACCATTACTATATAAATGTTATTAGTATACTAACTATGCGGATTTTAAACTAATTTGCTTAATTATTGTTGTATTTTATCAGTTTTTTTTTTTATAATTGTGTGTGTTTTTTTTATAATTATGAGTGTGTTGTGTGTGTAAGTCTTTATTTACTTTTATTCATCACTATAAACAAACATATTTTTGATTTCTTTCCGAACGGATGGTAGATTTTTTGACACTCAATAACTAAGTGCAATGCTTCTATATTGAATAAAGATTTTTGACTTCTGATAAACCAATCATGCGAAATAAGCATGTAATTAATTGTGTCTGGAAATAAACTCGCTCACTCAATTCTCTTCAAACTAGACCTTATAATGATAATATATTATAATAACTTATGAGTGGGTTGTTCCTAGAAAGGCAAGTTTGTACACGTCTTAAAATTTCTTGCATCACAAACTATTATACAATAAATAATTATTAAGGATTCCTTGTTTAAATGATAAGCATGCTTTCTTAAAACTGTTTCAATTTCAATCTTTTTCCTTCTACTATCTAGTATGAACTTTTTTACTTTGTGTATCGTGCTTTTCTTAATTGTGTATTGTGCTTTTCTTAATTGTGTTTGTTCTTTTCTTAATTGTGTTTGTGTTTTTTTCGTGAACATTAGTGTTTAATAAACTGTTGAATTGTAAGTGACTTTTAATTTATTTACGCACCTCATTATGAACAATAAGTACTCAAGTAGGTCTGAAGTACTTAACTGCTTATACCAGCTTTTTCGAGAGATGTTTGTATTGTAAGGAGATTTTTTTTATAACTCTCATGATATTTCGACTCTTTAATCAATTCAATCTTGTATAATAATCATTGAAAAGTGTTGGTATATAACATTTTTTGTTAACCTAACTTTGCATCCAACCATCAACCTCATTGTCAAATCTAGAGCTACATAACCTCATCTATTACTGAATGTCATAAACAAATTATTTTGAATTAAAAACAATACACGTAACAGCTGATATTAAGATATATCACCACTTGTACACGCGCGTTCTATAGGGTTTTCCATTAAGGGCGCTTGCTCGTGCAGAACTTCCATCGTAGCGTGTGCTGTGTGGCACGTAGCGCCGTCCTGTTGAAACCACATGTTGTCCAGATCCATATTCTCGATTTCAGGCCAAAAGAAGTTGGTTATCATCGACCGGTATCGCTCACCATTGACGGTGACGGCCACACCATTATCGTTTTCGAAAAAATACGGACCAATCACGCCTCCGGCCCAAAATCCGCACCAAACAGTCACTTTCTGCGGGTGCATTGCCACTTGGTGAACCTCGTGTGGATTGGTCTCGTCCCAAATACGGCAATTTTGCTTGTTGACATAGCCATTCATCCAAAAATGCGCCTCGTCGCTGAAGATGATTTTTTTGCCAAAATCGGCGTCAACTTCCAACTGCTCTAATGCCCAGTCAGCGAACACACGGCGCTGTCTATGGTCATTAACCTTGAGCTCTTGGGTCAGCTGGATCTTGTACGGGTGCAGGCTCAAGTCACAACGCAAAATTCGCCAAGTTGTCGTCTGCGAAAGGCCGAGTTCCTGTGCGCGACGCGGAATTGACTGCCGCGGGTTTTCGAGGACACTGTCGCGCACAGCGGCGATATTCTCGGCAGATCTCGCGTTACGTTGACGCACGGGAACCGGCTGATTGTTAACTGACCCGGTTGACTCGAATTTGTCCACCAATCGACGGATAGTCGACTCGGCAGGACGATCATCGCGACCGTAACTGAAGACCCATTTTCATAAAACAATTTTATGATTTGCACGTGCTGCTCGACACTGTAACCTGCCATGGTGGTTTGGGAGGACGGAATGAATATAACACACTGCATTTGACAGCTGTCACTCAAACAACATGGCCGCAATCAGCTGTCAAAGTTCAAGCGTCCCTATTGGAAAACCCCTTATATCATCCTAATATAATAAAATTAAGCGAGTAATAGTAGCATTTATTATTAATATTGCACTGTAATAAATACGTGCTTTGATTATAAATTGTATTGCATATAAAAATACTTTTATTGTTCCTATTACAAAAGATGATAATTATTTTCAAAACTGCCCGAGGTTTTCAATAAAGCTTTTCATTCGTTCATTCAGCCGTTACCGCAGTAATAACTTTTTTTTTTTAATATTACCCATACCTAGTGTTGTTCTCTTGATCGATAATATACTTACACAGGTGAACTATATTTTTTTAACTATTATAATTCAAATGGACGGTAATCCGATACAATAGTGATATCATGTACATGTAGGTATTATCCTTACAAGTTAAGAAGTTCTTTTGATTTACATTTGTCACTACAAAATTATAATATAGATTATCATAAAGCATGAAACTAGTATTGGTTTATTTCCATTCAGGAGGTTTATATGTTTAATTACATATCGGCGTATCAGTAGAGACATAAGAAAAATGGACTACATGGGTAAATCCTTCTTATTTTATAAAGATTAATTCAAACGTAATTAAATTTAACGGCGATCCGTCGATGACGTCCAACTACGATATATGGCTGTCCGTTTGACGTTCCGCCAGAGAGACATAACAAAAAGTCTGATATCGCTCTCGTCTCAAATTCAATAGTCAAATAAATGACAGCACCACAGTCTCGCCGACATATAAGTAATATTTTATAAAGTATTTTGATCGGTAAAAAGGAGCATCAAGTTTCTTGCTCGTGATTGCTTCAGTTTAAACTTGCAAAATTACGTTTCAAAAGTACTTACTTTCACAAATTAAATTTAGTTTGTGATTTAAAGTCATAACGTCTGTCATCAAATTACTCTGTATATTTAGATAGCTGACGTAATCTTAGAAGTTTGCAGATTGCAGACGTCCTTATGGTAGAATCAAATTAGGGCAAGGAGTTAGATCTTTACCCTGATACGTGTATGTGCCTTATCTTTGTAAATCTTGCCCTAAACGTTTACTATTTCAATTTACATACGGATGTTCTCTTTGTTTGACTTTTCATTTAACTTTAATTTAAATTTATTTTTGTTTAGATTTTTTTACATTTAGTTTAATGTATTGGGAATATTGTGATAAGGTGTAATTGTTGTGGATTTTTTGAAGAATTTAACATGCTGACGTTGACATTCAAAAATTGACATAAATTAAATTTAAGGCCTGACATCATCCTGACATGTTATCTAAAAACTAAATTGAAATTATAAATACATGTTATGAAACGCTCCAAAGTTGTCGTTTAATTTGTGTTCGGTTCATATCGTTTTAAATCAAATCAAAAAGTACTTTATTCAAGTACGGCTCCTGCGAGCACTTTTAAAACGTAATTTTACAAGATTAAATTAAATTTAAAGCTACCACCGATTAGAAATTTAGATTTTATCGAGAAGATCCGGCAAGAAACTGAGTAATTCCTCTATTGCAACAGTCAAGTACTGCATTGAAATCACCGAATACTAACACTTTTTTATCATCTATATATTCCAATTCATTCTAATACATACATATTTGTATGATATACATATTTGTATGACATATTTTTTTGTTTGGTAGATTTGTAAAGTTGAGATCTATTAACCCTTAATTGGTCGCGTGGGGTGTCGTAAACCCCAAAGCAAGATTCAGGCTCATAACTTGGTCTGAATTGCGGGTAAGTGGATTTGACAAGTTCCTTCCTTTTACATTGATAAAAGGTATTATATAAGTTGAAATATAATACTCTAACACTGTTGAGGCTTTGTTTTGGTATTTTTGTTTTAGATTAGCAGTAAAATGCAAGGTAAGTTATAAGTCTTACTCTGACTTACACGAAGGAATATATAACATAAGCAAAGTTGTTTCTTACGAAGAGTTACTTACATTCTTTGGACTGCTTTGTATGTCGGGAGTATTTCAATCATTGCACTTGAACTATCAATATTTATTGGCCATCAGTAGCCAAGCCAAAGCACAGGAATCGATGTTTTCTCGATTAGTGAATTTCGATCGTGAAGTGGAAATCGATTTATGAAATTCAAGACCAAGAATCGGTTTATGAAGCTAGCCGGTTGCAGGCATACAAAAGGTGCCATATATGTCCAAGAACTAAGGACCGGAAAACTAAGACTGAATGCTCTAAGTGCGTAAAAATGTGTGCAATGATTAAATCAAGTAGTCTGCTGAAATAGTACCGAGTAAAACTAAGATTTGTAAAAGAAATTTATCATTTTTAAAACAATTGTTAATTATATTAAAGAGAAGTTTAAAAGTTGATTCATATGTAAGTTGAAATTTTCTCATTAATAAAAGTCTGATTTTGCATGTATTTCGTATTTTATTTTAATTTACTAATTGGGGGTGCTAAACACCCCACGCGATCACTGATGCAACTTTTTAGGCGCGCCCAATTAAGGGTTAATGTGATTTTATATGTACATTGTCACACTTTGTATAAAATCACTTTGGTTATACATTGGTAACAAAATATACAATGGTACAATATACAAGTAGGAACTTGTTACCAACTTAAATATTTTTATCCTATTTTAACAGAATACAGTCGCCAGCGGAGCATTTCTTATATCGATATTAAATATAAGGTCAGAAATTTGCTAAAGTGACTTTTTAAATTTGTTTATATATTCATTATTTTAATTTTGTCGAACTGTCTCTTTCTTAGTTTCTCCACCACTGATTTTCTATTAAGGATAATTCATTTTTTACTAGAAATATATAGTGTTCTTTCATGTAAGGATAAAAAAATATTATAATCTAATGCAAAATCTTATTTTGCCCGTCTTTATTTCACGCAGTTTTCCAACCTAAGAAAGTTGTCCGGGCACCTGGGTGGCGAGGGGTAGGCAAGTTAGGTGAAATTCTTAGCCACTATAATTACTGAGATTGCGAGCTGCCTTCGCTACCGAAGGATGCGTAATTGATTCCGACTAAACAATATAGTATAGTGAATATATGTATGTGAAAGCGGAGGGTCATCTCTATTTCCTCACTCTTAAAATACGATGTAACGACAATCCGACATGACTGGATCGGGTACAGGCGGTGGATTAACGTTTTACGTACTCTTTCAGTACTTTCAAAACCAAAGCATCGAGCTGGTAATATTTTTTTTTAATTTAAAAACACATACATTTTTCACTGTAAGATCCGAATATAGTTTTTAGGGACTTCGGAATGTGCAGTCTTGTACTGCACTAACGAGGTAGCTATTTATAGAATGTTATCAACCAAACACAATGTACTTAATTATGAGCTCAGAGGACCTAAGGGACGTCTATTTTTACTGAACAATAGAATACAGACAACACTGCAACAGCTATTCGAACTAGAAATTTATTCTGAACACTCGTATTAGAGAGAAATAAAGGAAAATGGAAAAAATCTTTGAATTAAAAAAAAAACATGAATAATAATCTAAAAATTTAACTTAATAAAAACACCTTTCGAACTACAAATTAATTTTATTTTACTGTAAAATATAACATTCTATTCTCAAAAAAATTACTGGGTTGTACTCTGTATCGTGTATATCACAAGAAGGGACTAACTACAATAATATTTTACCAAAAAAAAATACTTAAATTTAATTAATTGTGTTTAACGACACTGTTGGTGGTAAAAACGTGGACTACTGAGGTCATGACCTCGTGACTTAGCTACCCGATAGGTAAGAGCTATCGAGCTCTATTGCCCGCACCTGTGTCGTTACGAAACTTTCGTCATTTAATTAAAAAAAAAAAAAAACCGGTATAAACTTTTTGTTAAGTATTTTAAAAATTATTACATAAATAGAACCGACACACGATACCTAATAACCACTTCACGGGTCGGACACGAATTTTGTTACACGCTGTATAAGTCCTTCTCGAAACGAAATTTGTTCCGTCATACATCATACCTCATGTAATTGGGTGTAGAAGAAATTATAATAGACATGACTGAAGAGCTGTTAGTGTAGGACCATATAGTAGTGTATTTTTTGTAATTCCCTTACATAATACGAGAGAGAGAATAATACGAGAGCTGTGATAACTTAGCGGTTAGAACAGATGAATCTCAGCAGTCTTAATTTACTTATCTATATTAGTATGTATTTAATAGCAGTACTTGCTATTGTTGTGTTCCGGTTTGAAGGGTGAGTAAGCTAGTGTATTTTTTTTTTATAGCATAGATTGGCGGCGTTCATATGGGCCACCTGAAGGTAAGTGGTCAACAACGCCCATAGACATTGGCAGTGTAAGAAATGTTAACCATCGATTACATTGCCAATGCGCCACCAACCTTGGGAACTAAGATGTTATGTCCCTTGTGCCTGTAATTACACTGGCTCACTCAACCTTCAAACTGGAACACAACAGTACTAAGTACTGCTGTTTTGCGATGTAAAGGGTTAACATCTCTTACAATGCCAATGTCTATGGGCTTTGGTGATCACTTACCATCAGGTAGCCCATATGCTCGACCGCCTTACTATGCCATAAAAAAGAAAAGTATGTATTTACAAACGAAAAGTAGTATATGTAGTATATCAGTTGTCTGGTTTCCATAATACAAGCTCTGCTTAGTTTGGGATCAGATGGCCTTGTGTGAATAATGTCCCAGGATATTATTATTTATTATGTATGTCATAAGGTTATACGTTGATATAATTATTTAAATTAACGGAGACTTTATTATTTTACAATTTAAATGTTATTTTACAGATAATAAATAAGCCGAATAATTCTTGCGGTGACTTATTCATATCTGTTTTGTTTAATTAATACAATAGCTTAAAACATTAGTTAGAATATGATTAGTAGTACTAATGATAAATCTTTCCGTAAAGGCGAGCCAATAAATGTTTGAAGTAAGAAATAAGAGCTAACATCCTTATCTCTCCTGACAGTTCCATCGCTTTGACGTTATTACGTCATACTTGAATCCGACCATTAAATATATTTCAACTTTGTTTGATATGATTCGTATTCTCGAAGTACTATATAGTCTAGATTTTTAATACTTTTAAATTTAAATTTTTAAAAATATTTTTACGAATTTTACTGAAAAGGTAACCCTATTATTAACATTTACTTTAAACACAAGAAGTCTTTTGAAGTAATTTCTGTACTATTATATAGGCTTTTCAACTTTATTATATGGTAAATTTGTTTTTGTTTTTTCAACAACTTTTAGAAAAACATTATCTGTTGTGATTGTTCGATATTGCACTTTCACTCTACTACACTTTAGGGTTTCACAATTAAAAACTTATATTTCAACTAACGTCTTTATAATTATCAATTACACTGCTTCAATATAAATCACTATTTACATTATATCGTAAAAAGAAATGGTAACGATATTCTGTTTGAAATTAACACAGGACCATCTAGTAATACATTTATTAACTAAACATCTAGAAATAAGCAAATTGGACTGTAATATGTTTGAGTTACTTTTAATAAAATAAAGATTCCGTAATAATATTTCTCCTTATGTTAATAATAAATAAAAATCATATACTTATTAATAACAAAATGGTTTAGCTTTCGTTATAAAATAAAGACATCTAGATACGAAACTATTTTACGATGTTGACTTCCACGTTCTATCGAACATAGTAGAAAATATGAAATTCGAAATTCAAAATACGAAAGCCCGCAGTTCGTGCGCATGCAAACGAATTCTTGTATCGAATTACAATTATTTATGGCAATAATAGAATTCTAAACATGTATGAACAAATGCATGTTTATAAATGCCAAAATTTAACTGTTAGGTAGAGACTGTTTTTGTGTATAATATAGGTAGACGAACGGGCCGATGGGTCACCTGACGGCGAGGGTCATCACCGCCCATATTAGTGGCGTAAGAAATATTAAGCATTCCTTACATCGACAATGTCACCAAACTAAGATGTTATGTTATGCCTGTAGTTACACTGGCTCACTTACTCTTCTAACTCGAACACAACAGCACTACGAATTGCTGTTTAGCAGTAGAATGTGTGATGAGTGGTACGACATAGAAAAAGTGCTTTATATTCCAGAAACAATGATTAAATATGATTAATTAAAAAGCGTCCGAATTTATGTTTCGAAACGGAAATTATGTGATATTAAAACTTATAGGAGTGACTTTAATGACTCGTTACTATTGACTGCCTCGTTGGTCTAGTGGCTAGATATAAGGCCGCAGACCCGGTGGTCCTGGGTTCAATTCCCAGGTCGGGCCAATAAATAGTTATTGGGTTTTTCTGTCAGAAAATTCTCAGTAGCAGCCCGGAGTCTGGAAGTTGGAAGTGTGTACACTCCTGTGCCTCGGAAAGCACGTTAAGCCGTTGGTCCTGCGCCTGAACTCTTTCCGATCGTAACGGATTGCCGTCCCATCGGATTATGAGAGCTAAGGAAAAGAGAGTGCACCTGTGTTTGCACACACACTTGTGCACTATAATATCTCCTGCGCAGTTGGCTAATCTCTCTTGAGATTGGCCGCCGTGGCCGAAATCGGTCTGGAGGACTATTAATTAAAAAACGGTGGGTTACTGATGTTGATAAAAAATAACGATTATTTTAATATAGGAATCCTGCCGTAGACGTTGTATAATATAGGTCATGTTTTTGAAAAACTTCATTTATAATAATCGCCTTACTAGCAGAAGGCCGATCAAATGATACTTAAAACAAAAATAAGTTAATTGTACTCTTATAATCTCTTATTTTTTTAAATGGATTTAACGTTTTATTTGTATTTTTTTTCGTAACCTGGGGATTAAACCTAGGAATTCGGGATCTGCGGCCTTAAATCCAGTCATAAGCAAAACGAGGCAGGCAAAAAAAAAAATTGGTTGTACTGTCACTTGAAGTTACTGCGACGTTGTATGCCGAACGTATTCTATTTCTTTAAAAAGACAGAAACATACCCAAATCAGTTACAAATACGTCAAAAGACTTTTAACAGCGTTTCGATTTTTGTTTTTTATAAACCTTTACTTAGATCTTGATCTAGCTTAGTTCCACCGTAGTTTATATTGAAAGACTTTCAGATTTAAGTGAAAGTGACTACCACCGTCAATGGACATCTGCAACACCCTGACTTGCAGGTACGTTGCTGGCCTTTGAGGAAGAAGTACGCTCTCGTTGAAGGTTTTTAAGTCATATCGGTTCGGAAGAGTCCTGTTAACATAACCCGATATATTAAATTATTACTACAATTCAGCGTTGAGGCTTAATTAGTTTCTAGATCTAGCTTATTTTCACACAACACTTATTTAATAATTAATTAATTAATTTAATAATTAGATAATTATAACCTTGAATATTTAAACGAATTGCTATACCTTGGACGTTAAAAATACATAAAAAAGACACTTAAAAATAGACTTAAAACAATGGTATTTAAGTCTATTTTTGATTGTTCACGAGATATTCAAGTTTTACTGGATTTTTTTTATCTAAAATACTTTGAGAGACAAACATGGACAAGATCGAGATTATTCTCAAATATAAAATCTTATCAGATTATTAGAAATTATTAACATTTATAAAAATGTGCATTTAATTTGTATCAATATTATAATGGTTTAATTTTTAGACATATACAAACTAAATTTAAATATAGTCATCTTCATTGACAATACATACACACACATACATATATACAACACAATAGCTATATATGTAATTGTGTTGCCGCTTATAGGCGTTTATTTTTTCAGAAAATGATAAAATATAAATAGTATAAAACTATGAAATTATAGAAAAGTAGCAATCTAAATAACTTTTCGTATTAGAAAAAAAAATGTCACAATTATAAGACTATAAATGTACTTATAATCATAACGTAAGCTGCTAAATTTCGTAAGCAATTAGGTTATTTAGTTGGCGTTTTGGTTGTCAGGAATGTCAGTTGATGTTCTAGTTGTAACTATACATCGAGCAATCAATTCCATTACATGCTATTGTTGTTATTTCAACAACGGCTGTACATACTGTAAGCCATTGTTGATGTACTCCGATGAGTAATTAATGAGTATTTGATGTGGTATATAATCTTTTTATAATCATTCCAAGCTTATAAAAGTATCAGTCGTACGTATGGGTAAAAGCCTTCTTTCAAATTAGAAAGATTTGGAGCCTATTCCACCACGCTTCTGCTGGTACATATGCACATACATCATATGGTAAAAAAATTATCGAAACACACCGTTTACTTACTATAATTTCCTTTACCATTGAGAACGGGATTATAAACTAAACTTATGTACATGAAACTTAAGTAGACATTACTAAGATTTGATTCTGCGTTTTATTTAAATATTCTTGTGTTGTACACACTTTATCTTATAATTAATTGTGTAAGCCCCGTAATATTCGTCCCGTAGTATGGCAAGATACCTAATGGACTGAAACTGTTCGTTAGGAACGAGAACGGGAAGCTACATGTGATGCACACTGGCCCCATCATATCAGGGAAACAATGATAAAGGCCGGAGCCGGTACGGAAAAAGTTGAAGCGAAGAAATGGCACAAATAATCCTCTCTTATTCCAAATTATGTAGAAAGTTTCTTTAAAACTGTGATAGGAGGGCTGGTTCATTGTACGTCTAGAGGATCGGAATTGCGATTCAAAGGGGCAACGCTACTAGTCACTAGCATTCTTGCCACCATTATATATTTATTTAACATGTAAAAAAAAAAAATATATCTTATTTTCAGTAACATATCCGAAATTATTTTCGTGCTTCGTAAGCTGGTTCATATTTAATGATACGTTCGTTGAAACTCAATTTTGGTCTACAAACGAGAAGTATCCATTTCTCATTATAGCAACCCTTATTATATTAAGTATATAATACATATGTTCATAAGTGGATAGTATTAAATATTTCGTTCTAATTCAAAATTTATGATTCAAAAGGACATTGTCCAATATTGGACAAATATTACAACAATTAATTTATGATAAAACAAGTTTGGACCCAACTTATAATCCACTAGTTCCCGCGTACGCGTGTGAGTGTTTAGGACGGTAGTCTATGTCCTAAGTATGTAATATTTCATACAGTGTAATAAACTTACTTTCGCATTTGTAATAATAGTTAGGTTAGACAGACAAGGACGGAAAATAGATTAACTATTGATTTTTATATTTGGCTAAAGTTGGAGACAGATCTTCTTTTTACCTCTATAAAAAACTTTATAAATTATTGACTTAAAATATTCATATTAAATACTTAGTGAAAATTATTGGCGTCTTGCATACAATTTGTTGGCACCAACATTTCATATGAAAATATAAGTGGATAGTGTAGTTTAGGAAGTTGACTTATAGTCAACGTCTGACAACAATATTAGTTTTGCTGGCAGTCGAAATTGTAACTTGATTTAGATATTAAAATGTTTTTTCAATTTTAAAATGAAGTCTAAGGAATAATATATGATATATGTGATAAACTTGGCGTGAAAATACGTTTGTTTCGTTTTAACTGCATTTGCTGTTTAACGTTTATGTGCAAGCGATCCCGTGACACCAAGAAGAGACGGTGGCTAACACTGATTTTTATAGTGGTAGCCACACCGTCCGTAAATATTCCGTATATATTCCGGCGCAGTCGGTGCAGGTGAGTCCCATATATCATGTGATAAAAATCAGAAATAACACATACAATCGGATTTTTTAGGTGACCATCGTTTTAATATTCGCCTTTATCTACCTACCACTAATCATATGCCTCTTCTTTGGGACGCCATTTTAACAAATTTTGCTTTTCATAGTTTATTTTAGTTGATGAAGCTCGATACTTTGAGAAAAACACTAAACAATTTCGCTTTGTCGCTTCAGATTAACTTTTATATAGCTCCGTAATACGCCATTACTGAATAATGTAGGCATATAAAATATACATTAGCCGAACCCAAATTAAATGTTTTATTCATGCGAGTTAAATTTTTTAGCGCGACAATAAAAATCTATCTTGATTTATGGGAATAGGATTTTTACGGTATCGCCATACCCGGATTATGGTAATGCTTTTGACACTTAAATGTATACGGGTTTTATTATATCAGTAATACGTATAGTGACTTATATTTAATTTATAATTATATAGTTTAAGTATACAAATAATAAAATACGTTTCTTATTAGCAAAAGGAAGCTTTCCTTTGTTGTTAAGATTACGGTATTACGTATAAATGCTTAGGGGTGATAAACTAGTCTTCTTCTTTCGAATGTCAAATTATTTATGACAGAAAGAGAGAAATGAGATATGAAATCAGCGTTTAAAATGAAGTCTGTTGTGTCATCTACATAAAGACCTATATTACTTAAATAGTGGAGTAGCAATATAAGAAATACCGAGGTTAGGCAAACAGGCGTGCGTGGTGCAAAGTACAAATACAAAATTTCGTTATTTCCATACTATGTTCTCTATTGTAGCATATGAAGACTTATTTTAAGCATATAATACGTGTGTTAAGAGACTTTACTCTTCCAATTCATAGACTAGAGTATAAATATATAGGTGATCTTTAAGTTTTACTTATTCTAGTAAATATTTAATTTTAAGTAATTAATTAAGAAATTATCAGGTAATTATATTTTATTTAAGCAAATACTTACGTAAAAATTGACATTCTAGTTACACAGTAAGCAAGTAATAAATTTTATCGTTATTGATTAATTATTATAATGACAATATTTACGTTTATCATTTAGTTAAATTTATACTTTTTTCGATTCACCTAAAACTACCTTTGACCAATGCATATTATTTTTAAATAGTTTGTAAAATTCGTTGTATCGCACTATCGTGAGCTCTAGTGGAGTATATTATAAGCGTATAATGGCTGCCTTATCGCATAAAGCAATTTCTTCCAGGTAAGAAGGTAACATTTGTAACAAAAATTTAATTATAATAATTAAAATTTATATTTTATCTGAAATACTATCGGTTTAAATGTAAAACATAATAGTATCGGAGTTTTATAATAATGAACTAGTTCATACTCCGTATGTCATCGAATGTATGAGCCACAAAGTTAACGTGGTTGGTAGATGGTAGTACCTGCCTTTCGCGCCGCAGGTCGTGGGTTCGATTCCCACCCAGGATAGACATTAGTGTGCATGAACATGTAATTATCTATATACGTATGTATTTACAAAAGAAAAGTAGTATATGTAGTATATCAGTTGTCTGGTTTCCATAGTACAAGCTCTGCTTAGTTTGGGGTCAGATGGCCGCGTGTGAATAATGTCCCAGGATATTATAAATATTGTATATAAATTACTTACTCAAATGATCATACTTATATATAAGGTTGCCAACCGTAATATTATATATAATAATCTACTATATATATCGGGCTTATGTATCATATACTATTGAGAAATATATACAGTACGAAAAAATAATGTATATAGTATAAATTAGATGTCGATTTTGGATTTCGAATTACCTAAGAAGTGTTAAGTAAAGTTAGGTTTTAGTAAATAAATATCACAATTTTTTTTGTTATTGTGACATATCTATAGCCACGTAATATGTACTTACATAAAATCCACGTAAATCGATTCCAGAATAATGAATCTAAGAGCGATCCATAATTATATTCCGTAAAATTAGACTAGAATTTAACGAATGCAATCTCAATCATGTTGATTCGTGAAAAAAAAATAACCACATATAATTTCTGAATTTAAAAAAATAGAGAAAATGAAATCTATAAAAATATTTAATAACATAAAATAGAACTGTTCTAAGCATGACCATTAATTGACCAGTGAATCAACGTATGTATGAGTATTTTTGTTATTCCACTCACAAAAAACATATTACATGAATTAACCCATTATATTAATTAGAAATCATATCTTGAATGTGAACGAATGAATTTCTAATTATTTAATTCTAATCTCCCGTAAGGTAATTGGTATTATAATACTAATTTCCGCTCGCAAAAGTTTGTAGTTTCATATGAAATGCAGGTACACAGTGAGTTTGCGCTTCGTACTATGGAATTCAATTTTAGTTTTAGTGTAATTGGCTTATTTACCATCAAAGAACATATTTACTGTGCAATTATAATAATAGTAATGCTTTTTAATTTAAGGGAAGGTTGCAAATTTATATCAAACTAATATTATAAAGAGGTAAGTTTTTACTGAATTTTATTTTTGGTTTCATGTAAAGACTACTTACTAATTTAAATGAAATATTTATTTATTTATTTTGAACAATTTCTTAGACTCGGTGATTTTACTCGGTGGTAGAGCTTTGTGCAAGCTCGTCTGTACCACCCACCCACTCATCAGATATTCTACCGCAAAACAGTAGAACTTTTTATATTGTTGTGTTCCGGTTTGAAGGGTGAGTGAGCCAGTGTAATACAGGCATAAGGGACATAACATCTTAGTCCCCAATATTGGTGGCGCATTGGGGATGTAAGCGATGCTTAACATTTCTTACAATGCAAATGTCTATGGGCGTTGGTGACCACTTACCATCAGGTGGTCCGTGTAATCGTCCGCCAACATATGCAATAAAAAAATTGAATAAAAAAGACTGATGTATATGAATAATTATATACAGATTAAATATATCAAAATAACTACTATAAAAATTATTACCAAGAGGAGTGGTGACAAGAATGTTAGCAGCAGTTCCCCATTAAATGGCAATTGCGATCCTCTGGTCTTATTATGAAAATATGATATGAATAATGGCTTATTGGTTTGAATCTTTCATATGTTTTAAATATTTATGGAGAGCCAAATAATATATCAATAACGTGTTTCATTTGTTCAAATGTTTGAACATAATATTCTTTTGTTGTGCCTTATACTTGGTGGTAGAGCTTTGTACAAGCTCGTCTGGGTAGGTACCACCCACTCATCAGATATTCTACCGCAAAACAGCAGTACTTAGTATTGTTGTGTTCCGGATTGAAGGGTGAGTGAGCCAGTGAAATTACAGGCATAAGGGACATAACATCTTAGTTTCCAAGGTTGGTGGCGCATTGGCGATGTCAGCATTGTTTAACATCTCTTACAATGCCAATATCTATGGGCGTTGGTGACCACTTACCATCAAGTGGCCCATATGCTCGTCTGCAAACCTATGCAATAAAAAATAAATAAAAAATTTGACGTAAATTGTTATATGTTGTATGTTTGGTCTAAATAAATACATTATGATGACTACATCAACTTACTGATTTTTCTTGAGACATCTTTAAAAGCATAATATTAATAAAATAATGTGAATTTGAATTAAATTAATTTCCATGAAAACCCTCCTCAGATTACAATCTGAAGAGCATTTGAAAACATTACGTGTTATACCTGAAAGTAATCTCAAAGGTCAAAAAACCAATACCGACACAAAAAACAATAGCCAAGAGTCCGTCAAAATAATTTGCGGCTACATGAACTACATAAAAAAAAGAAAAAAAGAAAAGAACACTTTTATTTGGGACATTTTAACAAAATGACAATTAGGTACAAAATAAAAAGTAAAAAACAATAAAAAAAAAAAATTAACGATACAAAAAAAATATATATATAAAGAAAAAGAACAAGTACAATATAGGTATATGACGTGTCCCAAATAGGTATACCATTCAGCAATTCATAGGTGTGGACACCTAATGCTGGTTTTCAATGGTACCCTTTTTTGATACCTACTGACGGGCGGTGACCCAATTAAATTACAAATACTAAAATTTAAAATAAAAACAATAGACATTACATATATAATTTATTTATAAGATAAATTGCATACATTAAATAATTATTTATTAATTCGATAAACTACACGCAAATATATTTATATTTTGTATAAAGCAAAACCAGTTATGGAAAAATAGGATCACTGGGAAAGTTATTAGAGTGCCACGTGCGCCGCGCGCCGGTGGTCGCGTGACGCGTGCATGTTACTTGTTTACAGTGAATTCAGTGGACACAAAAAAAGAAAAGTACTTGGTGGACGTAAAGGTTTAAGGTAAGATATAAATATATTACATATAATAATAGTGTATGTGAGCTCATATTAAAAAAAATAAAATAAAATACTTTCTTTGATTTCTAGACTACCCAACGATAAAATCAAATAATAAAACCTCGTTATTAGCGGCAGTTTTCTCAGCGCAACTAACGTATAGTAGATGGAACAACACGATGCAAGCAGCGGAGCCATACCATTAAGGTAAGATGATATGTAATTAATATTTATATAAAATTAGATCTTAATGTATGTTATATTTTAGTACTATATTGAGATATAATCGAAGATCTATTTGGATATTAAAAAAAAAAAAAATAATAATACAAGTAAAAAATAAATAAAAAAAATAAATAAAAATTACAAGGTAATTAAGCCGATGTCACGCCATAGTTATGCAACTCGAGAACGAAGCCAAATTTTTTTTAAGATTATATATATGTAATACTTATATATACTTAATAAAAACATATATACATAAAAACACATACAACCATATATATAATTATATATATACATAGATACGAATATATATTTATTATTCCAATTCTAACTGTAGATTAAATAAATATTTTTTGTATTTAATATTAAATGTTTTTATGGTCTTTAGGATCCGAAGCGGAGGGGGGATGTTGTTCCAACACCTCGTTGCGGCGTACCGAAAACTGCCGCGGAATGCTGCTGTGCGGTGTGACGGCACATTCAGCATATAAGATGAAGCTCTCGTTTGGTAACTTCTATTACTTTCATTGGACCAACTCAGTTTATTGTATAAATATATAGGCGTTTTATTTTTAATTATACCAAACAACAAGGTCGCAAAGTGCAGTTGCCTACGGTATTCCATCCTCGCTATTCGGGCGTTATTGAGATAAGGGGAAACATGTGCGCGAGGCGGTATTTTGAAGCAGTACCTTATACATGCATTTTGTACCCGCTGTATAAGATTTTTTGTGCGTGTGAGTAATCTAGGCCCGATGACCGCATCAGCATAATTAAACTTCGAGAGCACTAAAGTGTCGCATAATTTTATACGCATATCTTTACTTAGCACGTCCCGGATCTGATATAAGACTTTTAGCCTGTAAAAGCAATTGCGAGCTGTATTTATAGTGTGCTTTTCGAATGTTAATTGCTCGTCGATCAACAAGCCTAAACTTCGTGCTTCCGTGACTCGGTCTATTCTTTCTCCTTTGATATGCAAGAATGGATTTAGGTCATTAATTAATTTCACATGTTTTCTTGTTCCTAAAATTATATATTTGGTTTTGCTCGGGTTTAAAATGAGATTATGACAATCTGACCATTCTGAAATACGTTTAAGATCATCATTTAAATTTCGTATAGCCATATTTGCTTCTGAATTTTTGAAAGATAAGTATATTTGTATATCATCAGCATAAATATGATAATTACAATGTTTTATGTTTTCGACTATATCCGCACAGTAAAGCGCAAAGATAATAGGCCCTAATATTGATCCTTGGGGGACGCCTCTGTGAACGGAACAACAATCAGAGAGAGCCCTTGACCCATCCTCATTTATTACCTCTACAATTTGCTTACGATTTCCTAAATAACTAGAAAACCATTTAATTGCGTCAGAGCTGAACCCGTAATATTTCAGTTTTGCTAAAAATAACGTCCTATTTATTGTTTCAAAGGCACGCGAGAAATCTAACAAAACAAGAATCGTACCCTCACCCCTATCCTGTGCACATAACACATTGTCAATAACATCCAATAACGCGGTAGTAGTGCTGTGATGTTTTCGAAACCCAGACTGTCTTGTGGGTAAGATATTGTGAGCCTCTAAGAATCCTGTTAACTGGTTACACACAGTTCTCTCCAATATCTTTGAAATACAAGGTAATATGCTTATTGGTCGAAGATCCTTAAATTCACTAACATTGTCTTTCTTGGGTATAGGTCTCACTAGAGCCGTCTGCCATAGGGTCGGAAATGTGTTGCTTGTAATAGATTTATTTATAACTGTAGTGATATGTGCCAGTGTAGTCGGTAAAGTTAGTAGGAGCATATCCAATGAGATACCGTCTATTCCCATAGCATTTGACTTTAAAGAGCGTACCGTTTTTAAGACCTCTAATTCATCGACAGTAACCAACGTGAAAATAGCTGAGCCATATTTATGCATCTCATAATAATCGATTGTCGACGGAGAAACGTAGTTGCTACCAGGAATGTTCAAAAAATGGTTATTTATCGTATTTGGATCATTAAGTTCTTCTACATACATAGTTGGTGTAATTATCAATTCATCTTCATTAGAGGATTGAACGATTGAGAGGACGTATCACTTAGCTATTCCTTACGGGGTCTTAACCGATCGACCGGAAAGAACACGCTCGCCTGATTCTATACTAATCCTATTTTCTACACGGCTGCGTTCAGTTAACAAGTTGCTCGTTTAACTTAATCGGAACGGATAATAAATAAAAAAAAATGGCCTTTACTTCGCGTATTACCTTTGTTCAAAGTTGAAGCTCAACTTTTATAAGGTTTCTTTTTATATCCACATTTTAACTTAGATATTTCGATTATATTTTTCACTAGTCTGCAATATATTTAATAATAATGATAATGTCCTCCAGACCGATTTCGGTCACGGTGGCCAATCTCAAGAGAGATTAGACAATTGCGCAGGAGATATTATAGTGCACAAGTGTGTGCGCAAACACAGGTCCACTCACTATTCCATATCTCTCATAATCCGATGGGACTGTAATCCGACACGACCGGACCGGACGAAAGTTTGAACTAAATGAAAAATTGAACCCAGGACCACCGGGTCTGCGGTCTTATATCTAGCCACTAGACCAACGAGGCAGTATATTTACCGGTAGTGTGACTAATGTTTACTAAAATGCAAAAGGCTGTTGGACCCGAAGTTACGGTTTTGAAGCCCAAGTCGATCATAATATAACTGATTGGGATTTTCAGTCAGATTTAAAAATTTAGCGGTATTACATACACGTATATTATATTCTAGAAAGGTAGTTTCACCAATGGGTTCTCTGATCAAATTTGCCTTTGACCAGGAAACACGTTGACGGTACTGCGAGAAGTCTAAACCGTTTTTTACACTCTGAACCATGAAATTTAGGATATTATATCCTTTGTGCACTGTCTCGCTCTTCAATAAGCAACCATTGGAAAACAGTAATAAATCTGGTACAATAATAAAATTGATAGACCGAAGGATCTTACCACCAGATATTTATTTGTTTATTTATTTAAGATATGTTTAAGCTTTAACCTTCCCACGGTTAGAATGAGAATCTACATAAAAGAAAAAATCGTACTTTTTGGCCAGAACCTTCACTGGCGTACGCAGAATATCTCACTTAAAGTTTTATTACAATATCGGATGAAAAGTTTTGGATTGCACGAAGAACAACCATATAGGGTTTTCCATTAAGGGCGCTTGATCTTTGAAATGCAAAAAAAAGTACATGTAGGAGGGATATTTGCGAATTTTTTTTTTATTTGGAAGGTCTATCGACCCCATTATGTATGGAATATGACATCATTCAAATGACCGCCACGGCTTCGGTTGGTGGCGCGCACACGAAAGGTCCAATTTTCAAAGGGCTGTATTTGATCGATGGCGTGGCGTATGTTGACTTTGAGGGCATCGGTGGTTTGCGGCTTGTTGGCATAGACCTGCGACTTAAGAAAACCCCACAAGAAAAAGTCCAGCGGGGTCAAATCGCACGATCTCGGTGGCCAGTTCACGTCGCCTCCGCGCGAGATGACCATGTCCAGAAATTGCTCGTGCAGAACTTCCATCGTAGCGTGTGCTGTGTGGCACGTAGCGCCGTCCTGTTGAAACTACATGTTGTCCAGATCCATATTCTCGATTTCAGGCCAAAAGAAGTTGGTTATCATCGACCGGTATCGCTCACCATTGACGGTGACGGCCACACCATTATCGTTTTCGAAAAAATACAGACCAATCACGCCTCCGGCCCAAAATCCGCACCAAACAGTCACTTTCTGCGGGTGCATTGCCACTTGGTGAACCTCGTGTGGATTGGTCTCGTCCCAAATACGGCAAATTTGCTTGTTGACATAGCCATTCATCCAAAAATGCGCCTCGTCGCTGAAGATGATTTTTTTGCCAAAATCGGCGTCAACTTCCAACTGCTCTAATGCCCAGTCAGCGAACACACGGCGCTGTCTATGGTCATTAACCTTGAGCTCTTGGGTCAGCTGGATCTTGTACGGGTGCAGGCTCAAGTCACAACGCAAAATTCGCCAAGTTGTCGTCTGCGAAAGGCCGAGTTCCTGTGCGCGACGCGGAATTGACTGCCGCGGGTTTTCGAGGACACTGTCGCGCACAGCGGCGATATTCTTGGCAGATCTCGCGTTACGTTGACGCACGGGAACCGGCTGATTGTTAACTGACCCGGTTGACTCGAATTTGTCCACCAATCGACGGATAGTCGACTCGGCAGGACGATCATCGCGACCGTAAAACGGGCGAAGTGCGCGGAACGTTGCTCGAACTGAAGACCCATTTTCATAAAACAATTTTATGATTTGCACGTGCTGCTCGACACTGTAACCTGCCATGGTGGTTTGGGAGGACGGAATGAATATAACACACTGCATTTGACAGCTGTCACTCAAACAACATGGCCGCAATCAGCTGTCAAAGTTTAAGCGTCCCTATTGGAAAACCCCATATAAACATTCATTTTAATTTACCAAATGATAAGATGGAGATACAAAATAAATTATAATACAAATAAATCGTAATAACAAATAATCATAATTAGTTACATTGACTACATTACGAGTGCACGGAAATAAATTCATCTATAAAACGCTAAAAAGAAATTGAACAAACTCAATTGAAATGTTTCGATCACTTCGATGAATAACTCGAACTTTATTTTTAATATTTTGTTTGGTTAGCAGTTATTGGTCCACACTTCGTTCAGTGTAAATATGAATAACACTCTATAAAGCACTGTTTGATTGACTTGTTGAATTTTTGTTCAAATAATTGCAGGCCCTCGTGAAAACGTAAAGTGCATTTTGAGTACAATCATTATTTCGAATGGATTCTGTTTTATCTTGTGTTTTAATTGTTTATTTCTATAATATTTTATTATGTAGTTTGACGTGAAGCATCTATTTGCGCGCCTTGGGGTTTTGATCGATTCGTATGCCGTGACGTCAAACGCCATGATACTATCTCATGCCGTTATGCCCCTCTCCGCTACTTCTCTCTACGCTTTTGTGTGTGCGTGGAGAATATACTATGTATTTCATTTATATTCATTTATTATAAATTAATTTAAATCTACCGCGTGTTCAGATCATATATGACAGATAAAGAACATATTGTCTGAACAATAAGTCGCCGTTAAGCAAAATTGTAATAAGACACTTAAATCCAACAATTATCTTAAAATTAAAATATACGATATTTTGAAATAACAAAACGATAATGCTTTATGCCATTTGATTTATTTATCTTGGGTACGTAAATTTATCTTGCTAACGTTAGGTATACATTTAAATTTATCGAAATAAGTCGATTGTCAGTTACTCCCTATAAGCGTCTTATAGCTGAACAAAGATTCATCTGGAAATAGACATTCAAAGATACAGATGAGCCAAAATTTGACTCGACACATGCTGGTTACCTCAACATGTCTTCTTTTATAGAAAGAAGATTATGAGATTATAATAGCAATGATAACTCAATGATATTTTCTCGGATTTGAAACGTCTTATCTCTGTCTCTCATAGTCTCATGTAGAGCAAACTTTCGACGTATGCTGGGTCCTTATGTATAGATACTCTAGACCCTGTGATAATGTGAATTTTGTGGTATTCTCGACGTAACATGCATGACGTAAGACTCTACCGTAAATACTTGATAATAATAATTATAACTACCTTAAAAGTTTTTCTCATATGGTTCATTTTTTTTTAAATAGTCAACATAAAATAATAATAATATTTATGTTGATTTTTATATTACTTTGCGTGTAAATATTTTTATTATTAATAAAAAATGGATATACTCGCAGTGCTTTTCTGTAAAAAAAAACACGTATCTTTCTTGAAACGTATGCTTACGATGATACGAATTTTAAGCGATTTTAATTATTAAAATCAATGTCGCAACAAGTTCGTATGTCGCATGCGTAATGTCGCAACAAGGTAAGATTTTAGTGTTCTTATACAATTGCTAGAATTGCAAAAAAATATACGAAGTTGCTTCATGATTTTCAGCATCAGTCAGTATTTGAGAGGCGCATTTTTCTCATCGTACGTGCGTAGAAAAGGCGCTGAATATCTTTTCGTTACACCGAACAGTTTTTTAAATCAAAATATAGGTATTTTATTTATAAAAATTTTTAATGTGAATTTTCAAGTTAATTAAACGTGGAGTTAGCAATGGTTCAGAATGTGAATTCTACCATGAACCAGAAAACGACTCGGCAATTATTATTTTTACTGAAGTAAAGTAAAATGCAGATAATGTTTCAGTGTTAAGCGTCTTATCTTAAAGGCTATTCCAATCTGAGAAGAAGTAAAGATAAACAAAGCTCAGAATTACGTATTTAATGCGATTTGCTAATAGCTCTACTGGAGCATGCATGATTCTTAATTATTATATCTTAATTTAAACAAAAGTAGATTTTTTTTTATTTTACTTCCAAAGTTCTGATAACAATTTGGCTGACATTCAAAACGTCATTTTTGTGCGAATCCACAATGAATAATCATTGTTTATTCAAGATATCGCGTCAATTCGATGTCGAAGTTCTCTATTAGTATTTATTCTTGTGGTTGGAATGGGCGATAAGCAAAATATTTCTAGCTCATTCCATCATGTTAGCAATCTGCAGGTGAGTGATTTTATATGTGGCAGAAATCCAACCGAAACATGTTGGTTTTACCACGATGTTGTAGTTCGCCGCCAGAATGTGATGAATAACAAACGCAATTTAAACTTTTAAGTATTGTATTCGTATAATATTAGTAATGTAATTAATACTTATAATAAAAATAAAATAGCGTTATATTTCCCAATCTTTGAAACTGCTTATAATATTAATTAAAAAGTATTATCTATTACATATATTTTTCACTAGTTAAATGCATCATTAAAATTCAATAAGACTTACAACAAAGTATATACAACTAATCTATCAAATCTTTCAAATCGAGGTGATGCCGTAAGAAACCAAGGTGTATTTTCATGCTTAACGCCATTAAGACCGTTGGCGGTCTTAATGGCGTTAACCCATATAGGCACTATTGGCGTTAAACCAACCTACCAGAAAAATAATTCCACGTTTGACGTAAGGATGCAGCCATCTATCATGCCTGTTTTTCTTTATTATATTTATAAGTCAAAATCTATTTCTGCAACGTTACAAGACACATTTCGCGGCCAACAAATAAGTGTGGCAACGTTTAATTTAAATTTATAATTTTACTGAACTGCGGTATTTTTATTATTTGAATATGCGGAACTCAACTTATATAACCTATAAATTTAAATAATAATAATTTAATATTTGAAAACTATTTACTGATTAAAAAAAAATTGTTTATTTACTAATTAACATATTCCTCCAACATTATATATGTATATATTACAGTTAATTTATAAATTATGTTTCTCGGTGTATAATATCGGTGTGATAGACGGCCAAATCAAAAAGCGAAGGCATTTTGCGCGTCTACATATAGTTCGCATTCTGATTGCGATTCTGACATGTATACTGTATGGCAATGTTCGAAACTCATGCCTTAGTACCTTGTTGAAATTCATGGGATATACAGAACGTCTAAATTGCTTGAACGATTTAGACTAAGAGTTCAATGAATTCAAGATGACATGGTTCTAACGATAATTTAAGCTGCTTATCAATAGCAAAAGTAACATCCTGTGACTGTCCCACTGCTGGGCTGAGGCCTCTTCTCCTCTTTTGAGAAGAAGGTTTTGGAGCTTATTCCACCACGCTGCTCCAATGCGGATTGGTGGAATACACATGTGATAGAATTTCAGTGAAATTTGACACGTGCATGTTTCCTCACGATGTTTTATCAATAGCAAAAATGATGTTTATTTATTGTTTTTCAAACTATAGGAATTTGCGCATGTAACTGAGATTTTTCGGTGGCTTGATCACGTGATTCTTAACCGAATATTGTGGGTACCCAGGCAGGCAACACTCAGTGTGCATGCTTTATTAGTGTGTATAATTCCTCAATGGGTGTCTAATGATCTCGTGCTTAAATGAAAGATAATAACGTGAGGTAACCTGCATGTATCGTAAAACAGGACTGATCAAGAACAATAATTACATACTCATCACATCGTAAATCTGGTTAATTTTATAAGAGCAACTATTGTTTCTTACTATTTTTTCTCGTTAGAGGCTGCTTTCCGAAACGGTTTGAATCCTCAATTTTAACTCTACCTTATAAGATCCATTAACACTTAATTCAAAAGTTTCTTTGTACAAATTTGATTTGATTTTTACATTTAATTAACTGTTATTTCTGAATGTTTTTTGTTAAAAAAACAGAGCTATTTTCCTTAAAATCGGAAATAACTTACTCGGTGATTTATAATATCATAATTCATCCATTTTTTTTATTAATCTGTTGCAGTTATTATTCCAAACTATATTTCCTGTTTATGTATTCAAATCGCAACAAATAACTTAAGACATAAGTGGATAAAGGTTTTATGTCGCAATTCTTAAGCTTTTTGTCACATTCATGAACATTCAAGTCCCTATATACACTAGGGAACCTGTAGGTCTCGTCAGCGTTTTAAAACTTTAAGAGATATAAACGTAATGGACGAACGGTCTTTGAACACGAATAAGTAATCAATTTAAAAAAATAAAACTGAAAGCTGCTTAAAATCATCTTTTTATTTCATAACACCTTCTTCAACTTGTGTATTCAATTAGAAAGAAAATTATTTTTTTGAAAATAGAATCTTGTCTTATTAAAGCAGTCGCGTATAAAATAACAATGACATAAACTTGCACTTGTCTTGAACTAATTAACTAAGTATATATATATTTTTTAAATAGAGCGTTATTATATTTAAGCAGTCATGTCGGTTGCGTATAAGATAATAACGCAAACTACGTCATTCTATGTCAAATTTCGATTACACGAACGCTTTTTTTTTTGCCGATTTTCTCGATACTTATTTTCTGCATGGTTTCCTTCGTTTGATTGATGTTTAAAAAAGGTTATGCACAAATCTTTTGACGAAAAATTATATATATATATATATATATATATATATATATAGATAACATTTTACTTTTAAGAACATATTATTTAATCAAGCGTGAAATAAAATTCACTAACAAATGATATCATGTTAAGTTACTTATAAATTCTCTTTGTTATGATTAACAACTTTATCGATGATCGTTAAATATAGCACAAGTATGGCATATGGCTTGTGATCACACTAATGACGTAAAGAGGTATTCAATAATAATTAATGCGATGGATATCGATCTGTGATGTAGTCATAGCTTACAGTATATATATTTCATAGTATGTAGCAAATTTGTATAAAATATCATTTTATTGATAGGATAATTTTTGATTATAATTTTTTTAATTTTAATACTCATTGACGGCACGCGGGTAAAATATGTTTTTTTCTGGTTTAGGCGCAATCTACTTTTTGTTTTTTTAGTGTATATGTAGGCGGACGACCATGTGGGCCACCTGATGGTAAGTGGTCACCAACGCCCATAGACAATGGCATTGTAATAAATGTTAACCATCGCTTACATCGCCAATGCGCCAACCAACCTTGGGAACTAAGATGTTATGTCCCTTGTGCCTGTAATTACACTGGCTCACTCACCCTTCAAACCGGAACACAACAATACCAAGTACTGCTGTTTTGCGGTAGAATATCTTATGAGTGGGTGGTACCTACCCAGACGAGCTTGCACAAAGCTCTACCACCGAGTGTACCACTTGTAAATAGATTCAAACACAGTAATTACTAACTAATCAAAATTTATTCAATTAATCCTATCAAAAAATGACATATAATTTTGCTATAGTTGCAATAATTCCTGATACATAAAATATAATATCATTCTCATTGCAACGAAACATTCTATCGTAAACCAAAAGCAATCGAACCAATGCGAAGTCCAAAAAGCGGCAGTTCAAATGTGTCTATTCGGCGATTCATTTTAATTATCCAGCTAGATTTATGTGCCGTTAAGTGTCAACGTCAATACAGGGGGTGACGGTGCGGAAAACTTGCAATTTATTCCTACTCACTAGCGGTATGGAGCGCTGGTATTAAAATAGCGTAATGATTGTAATTACTTTTTAAAGTGTACTTGTGTGGAGTTTAAATAAGAAATGTGGCGCGTTTTACTATAAAGACTGGGGCCAATTCTGCTAACAAATTTTCGCTTTATCGCAATCGAATCGGAGCGTTATCGTTACCGTTAACCATTTTCCTATTATTTAATTTAATTATATGCCGTTTATATAAAATGTTTAATGGTGTATAAAGGTTTACAATTAAGTTCGGTTTTGACATTGCGATATATGGTGACGTCATATCGGTTTGCTTCCGACCCGAATAGATATAGAATAGGCAAAGTTGAACTGGAATTGAGTCGGGAATGTATCGTAATTGTTATAGATTAGTAGAATTGGACCCAGCCTCGTATTCATTAGGGGCAAACAGCGTAAAGCTTATGCGTACATAACAAGTAATAAAAAAAAGATATTCACTTAATAATTAAGACGATGTTTTTTATTCTACTACATTTGTATTTATTGATTTTCTTTAATATATTTATTTTTGTTAATTAATGTTTGTGTGTCATATACCGGAAATTTAGTGACGGCTACATTTGTTTCAAGCTTTCTTTGTAGTTTGTGATAAAAAAAAGAGTTATAGGGTTAAATTATATCTAAATTTAATGATAATAATAATAATAATAATTTATTTGCTTTAAACATAATACACATGTTTAGTCATGTCACATCTATGACATGCAAATATTGCAACCTCAACCAATCATTAATTTAAATATTAAAATAATTAATTATTACATTTCATTAATTACATTACGTAGTGTAATCACAGAGGTACAAGTCATTATGACTATAAATAAAACTTGTGTATGAAATTGTAGACATATAAAATAAAATTTGATTAGGATTAACAATAATTATTTGAGCTAAATATATTAAATGATTTACTAATACTTAACTAAATAACATAATATGCACAATATTACTACTTGTTGTTGATTAAAATTCTAAATGTCAAATTCATTTTCAAAAAAAAAAAACTGTCTGGGAAATAATTATTCATTCATTTAATACATTCTTACATTTTAAATATTCATTTATAGAGTAATTTTTTTTATCTTTACACAAAAGTGTGAAGTATAGATGAAAATCGACAAAGTATTGGTAAAAATAGTCATTTTTTTGTTTGTATGTGTATTCAAATCAATTTTGTAATGCAAATAAAAAATCTTTACAAAGTGAAAATATTTGGTTTTATTTCATTTACGATTCAACATTAATAATAAATTGAAAGTTACTTCAATTTGTACTTGTATTGTGTAAAATCTTGAAACTTTGTTCCAAAAACTTAAAAAACGTAGATATTACCAAATCATTTGAAATACATTTAAAAAATTAATATTATATGCCTTACCTTATTTAAAACTACTTACATATTTAAAACCTCAACCTTTTTGATCACAATGACGTTTAAACAAAAAAAAAAAATAACAACACGAGACTAAAGTAGTTCTTGTATACAGATTAAAAGTTGGTCACTCGAGGTACTTTATAGAGTATAGTTCGGTTTAAATAAAATAGCCCTACTTAATTTTGCACTATAAAGCACCCAGTTGAAATCCCCGCTCCGACACTGGATCAAAGTTTGAGTAATTCCCAACTACAGTTTAAGCTGCGCTTAAACGGTTGATTAACGAGGGGAAGCTCGCTAATACGGAATCACTGAGGGGCGTTCAGAACTACTTTTTCAATTTTCTTCACTAAGTTGAGATAAATAGCAGTTTAACGATTCGTTTTCATAGTCCAGAGAATTTTGTGCGATTAACGCTTGCAGTATTAAAGGATTAGTCTTATATCTGATGGTGGGCAGCTCATTAGCAATACTAAACTATTTTTAATTTATTCATTATTGTTATACATTATTATACTTACACATCGATAGTCAAACTAAAAACTACCACCGGTTCGGAAAAGAAACACCCAACCCTGAGAAGAACCGGCGAAAGAAACTCAGTGTTTTTTTATACTGATGCTGTTCCGGGACTGAGTTTTACTTTAAGTAACCGAATCAAGGTAGAGACCTTAACTTCCTGCTCCAAACTCGGGCAAGCAGCCCAAGCACATGAAAACAAATAAATAAATAATAAAAACCAACTCAGTTTTAATATCAAGTCAATTTGTGATTATACACATCTCACCTCGCGTTTAGCGGTTAACAATTTTATGACAAATAAATATGCACGTTTCGGATGAAGTTCTATCACATGTGTGCCACCAACTACCATTGAAGCAGCGCGAATAAGCTCCGAGCCTTCTCTCCATGAGGATAAGATGTTTTTGCTTATCTGTGAAATACAGGCTATAACTGTTCAATATTATTTTTAAAATATCACGCAATGACTTGAATGATTTTTAACGAAGTACTGTAATAAATATTCCAGTCTTCCATTCCATTTAAGCGTAAAACTTGCTTTAAAATTGGGGACGAGAATGGCCCAAGGGCTCGGGATCAAACCTACGACTTTTTTCGTTACACTGCTCGTATACTGTTTTGCAGTTGAGACTATGTATAATAAAAATTACGAGCTATTTATTATGTTCATGTGTCCAGAGTCGAGACGGCAAATTGTTACAGTTAGGATATACGATATGTTGGTAAAGTATCGGTATAGGTAATTTGTTACCGTCGATTTACTTGCGCGCTTGAGATTATATAGATTTGTACCTTGTCACGCCAAAGTAGATGCGCTGGGGTTTCAAACAGGACTAATATATTATTTTTAACTGATGTTTTTCTACGTAACTTACAGTGGATAAATCATAGGTGAAGTCAAAAAAAGGTTTTTGGTTATATGATAGTAATTTTTTTTTAACAGTCTGGAGTCTGGTATTTTTGTAAATAGAAAGCGCGTAAAGTTCGCGTTTGTTCTCTTACGTCATCTACGTTTCACATCGAACTATACGAGTGAGTTAAAAATGTGCATCTGTGTTTGTCTATTGCAGAGATTGCTCAGTGCTTAGAATGCATGAATGTTAACTGATAATATCTAGATTCAAAGGCAAGCACCAATCAAATTTCGTGTGCTTAATTTGTGTTTATATTATTTCACTAAAAATCTTGCATATGGGTGCCAACCCTTATTGGAGTAGCGTGATAGGCTCCAACCCTTCTCAAAAGAAGAAAGGCCTAAGTACAGCAATGAGACATATACAGGCTGTTACTTACTAACGTATGTTTGCAAACCCACTTATGCACTATCGTATCTCTTGTTTAGATATCCAGTATCCACTACCGTGGTCAATATGTAATATATTGATCACTATAGTCGAACTTCGGAGATCACACAAACATACATATAATAAAAAAAAATTGAAAACAAAATGCACGCTAGATAATTTCGCCTTAATAGTGCCTGTATCGTGCATACGTTCGGGCAACTTATACATTTTGATAAAGTAGTACAAATTCTAAATCTTTATCTAAAATAGAATCATTACACTTAGTTTGTTGTTTGTCAAATATTGACCATCGACTCGGAAAGAAATACCTCAGATCAAAGACAAAACGACAAAGGAAACTCGACGGGATTATATTTTTTTCCCACAATTGATACTTTCAATAAAATTAAGAACATCGTGTATTTTATTTGGAGCATCTTGAAGGCAATGGTTTTATTCCCAGGGTGTGCTGTCATCTAAAAAGTGTACGCAATTTTATTATATAGTTGTATATTTACTGTTATATGGAAATCTACATAGAGTGTTGGTTGTAGCTTTTCATCCAGACTATTTCCTGTCTACGTAGTTAAATATACAATCACTAAGAAACCGTTGTAGTAAACAGGGAACGTAAGTAGATAATTTATCTATAATGAAATCCATACTGGATTCCAGTGAATTTATGTGTTAGTATGTTAATGTTTATAAATCACTATTGTGTGTCTGGGGGGAAGGATAGTTTAGGAACTAACGTACAAAAAAGTTTCCCTGCTTCTTTCTTGGGGTGAAATCTTTCTTCATGCCAATCAAAATCGGTTCAGTGGCTTAGCCATCACGGAAAGTTACTTTCGCATTTTTAATATGAGTATAGATTAACAGGAAAGTAACATTATTTAGTAAAAAATATACTTTAATTCGCGATGAACGTTGTACATATTAAATGGTTATTTTGTTATTAATTAATATAATGATTTATTACATTATCTGTAGCAGCTTGAAGTAAGCTTAACAGTATTTACAATAACATGTCAAGGAAAACACATTAGTAAAAGTTAGTCCTGCGCTTGAACTAGGATTAGAAGAGTGAGGGAATAGAGAGTGCATCCGTATTTGAGAACACATATATAGCATCTCATATAGTCTCATATATTTGGCTAGTCTTCGTCTAGATTGTCCGATTAATGACATTATAATAATGATGATGTAATCAAATAAATTAGTTATTTTAATAAATATTTAAGATAAATAATAATTGATTTAATAAATAATAAATTACTTACTTGATTTCATAAAACCTAGCAAGATGATACGTAATAAGTTACATGGTTACTAATAAGCGTATTACATTCCGCTATATAATTAATGGCCAGGAAGGCGAAGACCGAAGTTGAGAAACTCAGATATTTTCAGACCCAGATATTAATTTCAAAGTTTTATTAATATTTAATCAAAGGATTGGGCTCTTTAGCGATTTAATAATTTCTAAACGTGCGTTCAATATAATGTTAATGTATATAGAATTGTATAAAGTAAATTGATTGTTATATATTTGTAATTTGTTGAAATACATCAAGGTACTGGGTACCACTCATCACATATTCTACTGCCAAATAACTGTGTACTTACTTAGTACCTAATAATTGTTGTATAGGTAGGGCGAGTGAGTGTATATTGACATGAATGTAAGTGAACACTAATTATTTTAATAGGATCCACGACAATTATCAGTATGAGCAAGTAAACGTAAGATTATTACTGCAAAGAACAATGGCAGATCTATGGTATCCTTAGATTTCATTTATAGCAAAAAAAAAAAAGTATTTTTTTAATTTTTTTTAAATATATCCTCACTTTTGTTAGAGCCGAAGCTATTTATGTTTATCAATAGTATATCAACTGATGTACGAATTGCCAATAAAATGTCAACGAAACAAATAGGGATGTCGAGTACAAGTATTAGTATAAGTAGTAATCTGTATTGATTCAAGTAAACGAAAGATCGATATGGACTGATTTCTTGTTTTGATTGAAAAGCGCTGTTTTTTTATCTTTAATGAAACTTTTGATCAAATGTTGATATCTTTAAAGCGAAGCTACCTAGCTAGCTAGTGTCAAATTCGTTATTGATTAAAATAACCAATAATCATTACGATATTGTATCGATATTAAACAAAATCGGATCGGTCGTGTTAGCACACTGTCAGCTCTACATTGGACTATGAATTGACAATTGACGTTTTATACGAGCCTGTTGACGTGGTTGGTAAGATACTTGCTTTTCACGCCGCAGGTCGTGGGTTCGATTCCCACCCAGGACAGACCAATTGTGTGCATGAACATGTCTGTTTGTCCTGAGTCTAGGTGTAATTATCTATATAAGTATGTATTTACAAAAGAAAAGTAGTATATGTAAGTATATCAGTTGTCTGGTTTCCATAGTACAAGCTCTGCTTAATTTGGGATCAGATGGCTTTGTGTGAATCATGTCCCAGGATATTATTATTATTATTATTATATTTCTCTATATATTATTTATCCGTTTCCATTTGATTTTATGTGGATGAAGTTTAAGTGATCCCTATAATGGGTTTTTTTCAAATACGCAGTTCATAACCTCAAAAAAATTAAACACCAATATCTTTTTCCGACTGTCCCAAATAAAAATAGTTCCATTTATAGACTGAAACTAACGCCGAATTTTTTAACATTTTTTTTCACAACGGGATGCTGTGATTCGATCTCGGACATTTTTTTAGTATGGAGACCTGCGATTGTTATTTCCGTTTTTTACAAAGTAGGTAGGCGAATGGGCAACATCACCATCGCCCATAGACATTGGAAACGTAAGAAATATTAACCATTTCTTAGATCGTCAATGCCCCACCAGCATTGAGAACATAGCTTGTGCCTGTAGTTATCCTGGCTCACGTTACATATTGCAGTTTGACGTATATGTGATGAGTGAGTGGTACAATACATTTTACATTCAATTTAATTCTTCTACTTAACGATTCATAAATGCTTGATAAGAAACTTGATTTATTCAAATAAAGAATATAGTTTTTTATTTTTTTATTTCTATATTGAAAAAAACAACAAAGAAAACAATTGTTCAATTATCAAATAGAAATTTATCTTCTATCGGAGTAAGTAATATATTTCTTGTGACGTATAAACCAAAAGGACGTCGCAACGTAAGGACACCAGCGCGCTAAATGGAACGTAAAATTGCTCTAAGTCTTCCGCATTTTCGTTTACCCCCAGAGGTCGTAGTCTTTAACATACGAACGATAAATCGCAAAAGGAGCCGATAACAGTCGTACATTACTATCCTAGTTCAATAGCGTAAACGGCCAGGAACTTTAAATTTCAAGCAATTATCAACCTTATATTCGATAGCGTAAAGTTTTTTCGATGATTTCATCGTAATATCAAAATATAATGTAATAGGAAATAGACCTATAACATTTGTCTTGCACGTTTTTTTCTTACTTAAAACGATCGAGCAGTATCTGAGGGCCATTCGTTCGATGAAGAGAATTCGAAACTTTATTATAGATTTTGGAAGAGGAAAGATTTCTTTGTTGGTATAAACTCTAAAGCCATTGAACCAATTTTGATAATTTTCTAGAGGTAATATAATAATACTACTAATAATACTTTAAGGTTTAAGAAGTTTATTTCTCGTCGAGATCAAAAGTTCACTTAGACGAAAAACTAATTACATAATTTTCTTATATTCATATTATAATTGTCGATATTTTCATACAAAACAAAAAGGATTACATTTTTATTTTCTCAAATCAAGCTTTTACAGTGTTTTCTTAGTACTGAACTATAAATTAAATTATTAAATTTTACAAAATATCTTCATTAATTAGTTCTTTTCGTAAGCTATTGTGAATTAGTGCCCCATTAGACAACACAGTTCTTGAGCCGTAACTTTTTGTTTTGGCTTTTGGTAAATATAATTTATTTTTATTCGTTTCGTATTTATGTGATCTTGTTTTATTGCAGTAATAAGAAGTTTTCAGTATATAAGTTCTCGTGTACTCTTATAGTCACATATTAATTAAATGCGGGCGAAACCGTGAGCACAGTTAGTAACAGTTAAAATAAAATTAGTTTATATAAGGCACAATTATAAATATACTGAATTTCACTACCAAGATCGTAAACAGCTTATTCAATTAAGACAAAAAGGATATAGTTAGAAGCTAAGTTTTACAAGTTTTAAACACAATAGAGTAAGACTGCTTCTCGACAAAAGGAAGTTTGCCAACTATTGTATTGTCAACATGCAATGAAGACAAAAGTTTCTTATTTATATTTTGATATATATTTAATGTGAACTTAAGCTGTAAGCAATCATTTATATGAGCAATTGTTGGTGATAAAAATTGGCAAACATTCCAATGGAAACACATTATAACAAAATATGTAATAAGCTTGAACATCGGAAGTTCAAATAGCATTATTAAAATGGTAGAAATGGATGTTTCGATATAGAATAGATTGTCTGATTGCGTCGTAAGAAATTTGGATACCACAATTATGTAAGAAACATGATTATAGACTTATATACCCACATATAATTCTTTTTTTATTAAATGTGTCAAAACGTATCGAGTATCCAAAACTATTATTCAAGGTTATTGAACCCGGAAACAAACAAAGATTTGTCAACATCAGCTATTTTGATAGCCCGTATAATCTTGTCAAGAGCAATTATGTTTGTTCTGTTAAATATTTTAAATATGCATTTTATACATTAATGAGTTTTATATATTAATGAGAATATGCATAATTTAATTACGAAGCAAAATTAACGATTCTACAAAAATGTATTATACAATCGAAAACTTTGCCCAAGGAAGGATGAATTGACTTTGTGAAGTCGAAAACTTAGACATAATATAAAATCTTGCTTGGCTGTTTTCAATCTGCCGTTTTCACTTCATAGAATCCCGAAATACTGCCGGCTAAATATTGTTTTAAGGAACTTTAAGATATAAAGATCGTGGAAATTAAATGTAGCGATTAAAATTATATAATAAATTTTCTGTTTTTAATGTATTTAATAATAATGTTATTTCACTTCCTTCCTTCTTTTTAGTTCTCGTCGAGTGCTCTTATAACGCTGTAAATTTTCGAATTCTGAACTTATATTTTGAATCGGATTAGTGAAATGTTCTAAATATTTTGTAATTTTTCTCCAAATTTAACCTTATAGTAAATATTTATAATTTATAATTTCGTTTGTTATCTTTGCTATTATGAATGGTTGCACACCTTGGACTTATAATGTGTTTACGAGAATCCTTTACGACTGTGTTTCCTCTCGATACAGTGCGTAATATAGTATTTCGTTTAATTTTAACTACTGAATGCTTTTCTCATTATACCATAGAGTGCTGTGATATTAAATATTAGCCTTACAAGTTTAATATGTATCCCCAGAGGGCTATCTCGAAGCTAGTTTATCTCAGGCTTAACATATTTAACTTAATATTACGCTCGTTACTTTGCTTTACTACACGAACATTATAATCTTCTAATTATAGAATGTTAATATTGTTGTGATTCAATGAGAATGCTTGCCTTATTATGTTTATTTTTGTGTATGCGTACTTTCGGACTGGAGCCATACTTAGTTGCAAAGCTTTGTGCAAGCTTTTCTGGGTAGATACCATCCATTCATCAGATATTCTACCGCAAAACAGCAGTACTTGTTATTGTTGTATTCCGGTTTGAAGGGTGAGTGAGCCAGTGTAATTACAGGCACAAGGGACATAACATCTCAGTTAACATTTCTTACGCTGCTAATGTAACGATGTGCCATAAAAGATAATTCAATCAAGAAATTCTCATTTCTAGCTTTGAGTGAGATAAATGTTGATGATACATCCCCATGCTTCGGAAAACACAAAATGCTGTGGGGGCCTATGTCTGATCTTTTTCCAATCGTGTCATCCGTTCGTATTGTCTGCCCATTCGGGCTATGAGAGTTCACCTAAGTTTGTGTACACAGCTAGAAGCTTTATTGAACATATTTTATTAAATAAAATGTCTAGCAGATAATAATTAGTCAAATAACAAGTCCTACGACTGGATCTTAGCATCGGTTATACTTAATTAATTGGGAAATGTAATTAACCTTCGCATTAAATGTGTTTTTGAATAACACTAAAGCATCTAATTTATAATTATCCTACAAGATTAGAAAAATATGTCTTCTTATATCTTCAAGTTTCCTAGAATCTTCCTTTGTTTCTTCTTTAATTAGTGGGTTAATTCTCTTCATAATTCAAATCATTTAAATTACAAAAAAAGCTTATTACCTTCTACATATAAAATTGCAACTACAAAGTTAGGCAAAAAATGTCCTTTATCAAAGAATCGTGCCATAATGACATCATGCACTTTTCCTTATCGCGGTAAATGCTTGTTCCGAGCGAATTTCATTTCGAAATTGCATCAAGAGTGAACTCAGTGACGCCTTCGCCGGTATAATGCCTAGTTGCGGTCGTCAAGTGTTTTTAAAAGCCATATTTTGAATGGAAATTTTCCACGACATTATATTATTATTTGCATAATTAGTTGGCGTGTGAAAATTGTGACTTTAGTATGTTATAGTTTGATATTAAAAATTATGTAAAAGATTATTTGTTGAATTTTAATTTTATAGTATACCTACTAGCTGTTTTCTACGACCTCATTGGCTCTGTATAATTCTTAATGATGTTACTGAAATTGTACAGACTCAAATTTATATACAATGCATTATAACATTATGGAATCGTCAATTTAAATTTCGAGCGTTTCATTTTTGAGTTTTAATTTTTTTTAATGTTTTTCAAAAAATGAATATCTTGTAAATATACTTATGGTCTAAGGCTCTTGAAGAGAAGTTTTGGGGTTTATTCCTCCCCGCTGCTCCAATGTGGTTTGATGAACAAATGCAGGTCGCAAGATGTTTTCCTTAACCGTTGATTAATAGATGATTTACAATCTTCGATTAAGATCCCCATGTTGTAGCCACTGGGCCGTCAGTTATCAAAAAGTAACCAATATACATGTGTGTATAATAAAAAGCAATATTTATTGCTCTAGACGGAAAGGGAATGTTGATAAATTTCTAAGAACATTCGGTAAGATTTCAAATAGGTACATTTTATTTCTTAAAATAACATGAAATTCACGCTTGCCACGTCAATAGTCTAAATTTAGAGCGGGTGAAACTGCAAAGCATAGGTACTTGTATAATAACATTATGTACTAAAAAATTCACCGAAACGCACTACATATTTTGATATAGTGTTTTATGTATGTTGCTTTAATAGTTTCTTCAGTTAGGCATGACATTAAAAAAAACGTCTCCTCCTTTACTATCAAACATATTTGTGTATAAATAATTATGTAGAATATTATTATACACTACATCACTCATTATAGTAACAATTATTTCTATATAATTTTGTGTGGTAAATACATTTGATTTAATCGATATCATTTATATTCTTAGTTCAGTTTTAATTAAATAGAAATAAAATTCACTCAACGAAGTGGCTTAGTTTTCAGACTTGAACGAAATCGTACGGTTAACTGTTTTTATTCGTTTCGAGAAATTTAATCTACTACGTTATCACCCAATCAAGAGTCCTTTTAAAGACCCATGAATACGTTCTAAAATCGGTGCCATAAAACCAGAGTGATTCGAAGTAGAACGGTAGCAATTAACCCTTCTATCGCTTATAACAATTTGCAATGCCATTGTAAAGCGACCTTTGGGCTAGTCGGTCGATCTGTTCGGGAATTAGTTCAATTTAATGCTCAAACGCGTCATAATATGACTTCTGAACTGTTGTGACCATTAATTCGAATTTTGTAAAGTTCGAAATTTAAATAATATTGATAGTCAGTTCTACTTTTAATGTTGTTCCTCTCTTGGCTTAAATTATTTACGTAGCTATATCTCTTTATTTGACATGTCATCGTCACCTAAATTTTACCCGGAAATAACTCAAATTTTTGAAAATATTTGTTATTTGTATGGAAATTAACGCAAAAACCGTGCAATGGAGTGGATCAAGCGTGGATGGTCAACGTGAATATATTTGCTGTATAATTTAAATACCGAAAAATGTATAAAAAGATATAAAGTAAGATTTAAGTTATTTGTTACCATATATAATCTGTCATCTGTCGTCTGTGACAAAAAACTTTTTTCTCTCTTTCTGTCATTATTCATTTGACATTCGAAAGAAGAAGACACAATAACTAATCGTTTGTAATTATTATGGTCGAATATCGATAATCGAATATACCTACGTAGCAAGTAAGGTTCGGTTAAATAATTCTTCACTTCAATACTAAATAAACCATTCCGATGTTAGCTACTTCGCATTTTGCATAAGCGTTTCATTTAGTTGGGCTGTTATAGAGCTTAGAGTAAATTGGACCGGAGGAAAAGGTCGGGAGTAGTTCGGGTGATATGACTTAGGAAAGAAACCACAAGAGACGTTTGAATAAGATTACTATTATGTAACGTAATAGTTGATTGGATTACAGTTATTTATTTAAAAAAAAAAAACAAGTAATAATTGTTAAGTAAATCTGAAAAAAAGCTCATTTAAAAAAAAACCTGTACGGCCTAGTCATATTCGACTTTAATAGTTAGTAAATTATAAAATAGTATATAGTAAATCATTTCTCATAATTCGAAAAAAGGCAATCTGAAAAGACCGGACCTAGTTTGCACAGGGCCAATAGTTTTATGTGCTGTCCGAAGCAAGGGAATGATCACACTGCCAACTTCCAAACTTCGGGCTGCAGTAGAGAATTTGTTGACGGAGAACAACACTAACAATTTATTGACCCGACCCGGGGTTTGAACTTATGAGCTAGCAATACAAGAACGCGGCAGTCAAAGTTAAAGGCCCATGTAATATTTTTCTGACATGATAATCTACTATCTATTTATCTAGCTAGCAAAAGCTGTATAATTATGTATCTTGAAACTAAACACAAACTTAATATTACAAGATTATCATATTATACACATACAAACTTAATTTTGTACCTCTCTTTAGATAACTAATGTTATTGTTTTGTCAACAGTACAGATATTGCGTGTAAAATCACCTTACAAGATTTGACACATAAACACTAACAAATTCAGTTAAATAAATGCTTGTTAAAATATTTAAAGTTGCAAATCAAATAAATTAACAAAAACATTTATTTTAATTAAAACGATTATAATTAAGATAACGAGTTTAAGTGGATAATATTAAAACTATTAGGGGCCGTTTGTTTAATTGCTAGTTAAATTTAATCAGAATAAAAGTTAAGTTTTAAAAACAAATATTTATGTAAACAAATATTTTTTTTGTCACGAGACGTTTCGTAATCGAAATTGATGGTTATTGAAATAATTTATAAGTAAAGGAAACCAATAAATAAGTATTGAGTAAAATGAATAAAAACATAGTGTTTCATTAAAAAAAATATTTATTTTTATTATTACGGAGTCGAGAGCGGTTGAATGGAAGCGTAAGAGATCGTCTTACCGTGTACCGTCGCGTCATACAAGTCGGATCCCCAAAGTCAACAGATGTTTCACTTAAAGAGTTTATAAAAATTTCACCAGTACAGTACAAAACAGTAACAGCCTGTGAATGTCCCGGTGCTGGGCTAAGGCTTACTCTTCCTTTTTGAGGAGAAGGTTTGGAGCTTATTCCACCACGCTCCAATGCGGGTTGGTGGAATACGCATGTGACAGAATTTCAAATGAAATTTCAATTGAAATTAGACACATGCAGGTTTCCTTACGATGTTTTCCTTCACCGTCAAGCACGAGATGAACTATAAACACTAATTAAACACATGAAAATTCAGTGGTGCCTGCCCGGGGTTGAACCCACGATCATCAGTTAAGTTTCACGCGTTTTAACTACTAGGCCATCTCGGCTTATATTAAAAAAAGTCATAATTTTAATAATTGAACTATTAAGGCATTGATTTGTTCATATCATTTACATTTATTAATTTTTTCATTAAATGGATTGTCTCAAAGTTTCCTCGAATATGGTGCTCTTAATAATTTCATACTTGAAATACTATGCACAGAATCTCACCATCGTAAAGTTTAGAATCGTGGTACAACTTGGACCGTAAAATTATTATGACGGAGTAACTGGTGATATGGCTATGCGCATTAATAAGTACCTCATCTTGTTCGGATAGAAATATTTCGAAGTTTTATGGATAACGTATAACATAGAACTAATATTATAAATTTTAAATGTTCTAATGTTGGCCAGACTGTTTTCTGGAACGATTCTATTGCATTAGAACATGAAAGGCGATATTCCTTTTAGATTTTAACTCTTAACATTTGACAGATTTATTTATGCAATTATATAGTATTTATGCAATTATGTAGTTTTTTTGTTACAACTAGTATTGTTGTTTATGAAGTAGGTAGTAAGCAGAGATCGTCTTTATGGTAAATGGGGGTTGGCATGTAAAAAATACTAACCATTTCGTACATCACCAATGCACCAAACTTTAGCAATTAGGATGTTATGTCCTTTGTTTGCACAGCATCTAAACCGGAACACAACAACGAAATATTGTTGTTTGATAGTAGAATATCTAATAAGCATAAAAGATTGTTTTGAAACTTACAGGTTGTGTACACAAAATGTTCTCAGCTTAAACGTTAAGCTTGATTCTAAGAATAAAATATATAAGAAAACTCTTGTATTGGATCTCTGGTTAAAGTTCGTGTAATCTAAACATAATGCCATCTCGACTCGTATAACTTGTGTTATATTAAACAAAGTTGTTAGCCTCGTGCGTGTTGTGTTGTGTTCTGGAGCGTTACTTATTTTGTGGTTCCGGTTAATCTCAACATTGATCGCTGTGCTGGTGACTCCACACGTCTGTATTTTAGATAGCGTTTTTTTGAAATTACTCCGTGAATAATGTATAAATGTAAATAATTTTATATATAACAGTTTTTAATGAATTAGAATTATTGACAAAAGGAAGATATAGAATTGTTTATTAAACTTTCTTAAATAGATTTTTTTTTATTTTGCAAGACAAAAAATTACGAACATTTGAAGGACTTTGTCCTGTTCTCGTTTTCTGAAATGTATTATAATAATAAAAAATTATAAATTTTTATTTACACCCAAAAAAAATCATGTACACAATTTGTTGGCAGTGTTATTTAAATCTGGGGTTTTTACATTAGCAACACTGGTGGACCACTGATCCCGAAACTAATATAAATTTTAATATCAGAGCCAAAAATCATTTATGAAAAGATTTGATAATTTTTACATTAAAATTTTAATCAAAACTTTATATATAAGGTTTCTATAAAATAGAACAACAGCAATTCATCAGGAAAAGAAAATATTTTTGTAAATGAATTTCATTTACAAAAATATTTTCATTTCATATCGCGTCAACAATAAACACGTTCGCGAGATAATGTAGGTTGATCCTAAATAAACAGGCAGGTGTTGCTTTGATTTAATATGTCGTGTATATGTTTCGGCTTTAAGTCCAATTGCGGTTACATTCAAGAATAATAGAAGACTTCCTTGTTTATCCTTATTATGGTATAAGCTTAGTTTTTGATGTTAATATTTTTGGTAAATGATGAGCGTACAATATCGATATATCATATCGGATTATTAAACCGATATCACGTTAAAGTACGTCACACAAATTTTTGAATTCGAACCGATACGATCGATCATTCGATTTTTAATTTAATCGTACATTTAATGTGTGGTCCTTTTTGTGTATGTGTTTAATTCCCTACATTAGTTTTGATTGATTTGTTTAATTCATTTATGAGAACTATGTAAGGTAAAAGATAAATATAGGTAAGTAAGGTAAAAGATAATTTATAATGATTTGCTACATACAAAAATGTTAAAATCGAGTCTCATTTGACAACAAGCAACTCACAAACACACACAAACATGCATACACGCACACCCTTTTTTTGTATACTTTACAATATAATTTTATTTAAAAACAACGTTAAACATTTTTGTAATCTATAACAATAGAATTCAACCGTTTATAGAATTTTGAATTCTAAAATGTATTATGTTTGTCGGTTGATTCGTATTATAAGACCTTTCTAAATTCTTAATACTCGATCCCAAAAACAAAAAAAAATTCAAGATAGTACAAACATCGAGAACAGTTGAAGAATCTTAATTTCAATGGTATAAGGTCTGAAATAGAATGATAAATTTACGGCTCAAAGTAAATACGAAAGAAAACTGTAAAGAAAATACCGCAACGCGATCAACTGTGAAATAAACAAGAGGTCAATCGTAAAGCCAAAACAAGGTATTCAGAAGGAAAAGGGGAAAAGGTATAAATAAACAGTCTTGATTTGGGTACGATAGCCCTGACTGAATTCAAATTAAATGGTTCTCTTAATACGGACTGCGATGTGAGAATTCTATACATATAAGAAGAAAATTATTGTAAAGCCTGTCAATGTTAATCCTGGGCAATGGCTTGAAGCCCATTTGCTCTCCAATGCAAGTTGAAACCACATGTGACGGAATTTCAAACGAAACGTGATTCCACCGCGATTTTTGACTTTTCCGCTGAGTAAGATGTATTAGAAACACGAATTAAGCACATGAATGAAGTGGTGTTTGCCCGGGCTTGATTTATGAACCTTCGAGTAATATTCACGTTTTTTAATTTTGACGCACTCTCAGTGTACGGTTTTGGGCAAGACTATCTCGGTAGGTACCACCCACTCATGACATATCTACCGACATACCGACAAACAGCAATACTTACAATTGTGTTCTAATTTGAAGAGTGTGAAAACCAGTGGAACTACAAGCACATAACATATTAGTTCCCAAGGTTGGTGGCGCATCGGCGATCTGATGAATGATTTATATTTCTTTTAGTGCCAATGTCTATGACCGGTGGTAGCCAATTGCCATCAGGTTTATTTTACTTACCGGTCTGGATACTTAAGTATAATACCCTCGCACTTAAAATATCTAATATAATAAAAACATAAAACAAAAGTTAAAAACTTACTTTATAAATGATATTAATGAAACACAATATTAAAATGTACCCGCGTAGTTTCTTCTTAATATTATTAGCTTAATTTTATTGTTGTTATAACCTGTCAATAATTTATAGTATAATAGGTAGAAGTAAATATTGATGCTGGCATTAATGACATGCAAGACAAACCTCGGTGGCTTTTTGTAATGCTATAATGATTGATAAATTGAAATTTGTTCTTTTTTGTGATTGCGAAAGAAAAACAAAACAAAAACATTAAAAAAAATGAACACCCTTTTATACAAGGAACAGCGCTGATGTATGTTAACAATATTTTTTAGATTTTTTTTTATTGCATATGTAGACGGACGCGCATATAGGCCACCTGATGGTAAATGGTCACCAACGCTCATAGACATTGGCATTGTAACAGATGTTAACCATAGCTTACATCGCCAATGCGCCACCAACCTTGGGAACTAAGATGTTATGTCCCTTGTGCCTGTAATTACACTGGCTCACTCACCCTTCAAACCGGAACACAACAAAAGCAAGTACTGCTGTTTTGCGGTAGAATATCTGATTAGTGGGTGGTACCTAACCAGACGAGCTTGCACAAAGCTCTACCACCAAGTAATTAGATAATTCATTATAACAATATGTTGATAAAGCAAGAAAATTAAGATATTAATAAACTTTTTCTATGTTAGTTTATTTGGTTGGCTTGACCAAAAAAATATTAAAAATCAGTGAATATTATTTTTAAAAGCACGCGGAGCTAATGTTATATATATAAGTGACCCCGTAAATTTATATTTTATTTACGATACATACATTTTAAACTTTAAAATCTATACACCATCCAATAGTGTTCTGGATAGCTTATAATGTTCATGTAGACTAGTAGAATGTTTGTTTTGTACTCTCGGGCTAAGCAATAATGCGGTGTGTACGTCTAGAACTGAGAGATTGAATCATTACAATCAGACTATGTACAGAGTTAATGATCGTTCTCATAATACATTGCTATCGATTACTCATTGTTTAGGAATTGAATATATGCGTACCCAATCAAAGCGATACGAAACAAATACGATTAGATCTATCTAATTAAGGTCATGGTGACAAAGATGATCACGACTTAATACAAGTATGTATCTACCTTTAGTGTGAGCGGGTCGCAAAACTGTTTCAAGTGCTAGCTCACTTAAGATGACACCATCATTGAAGGACCACCATCCAGACTTCCCTTGGAATCCAGAATCCCACTAAGATCAATTTACAACAACAAGGAAGAGAACTAGCACACAACAAGAAAAAATGCAATTTTTTTTTTATTGTGATGCTGGCTGGAGTTAATAACATGCAGGCATATCGAACCACAAAACTCTAAATGTGATTTTAAAGTACTTTTTATGTTAATGTGTTATCTGTAAAGCACATACATACAAAATACTAACTTGCCAAAATATTTATGAAATCTTTTTTGGAGAAAAGTCAATTAGGTACCAATTTTTTTTGTTCTTAAAATGTTAATATTGTTTTAATAACCACCATCTTAAAATATAAATAAAATAAAAATATAGTGTGTTTCAGTATTTGATGGTTGTAAAGCATTATGTGGGATATCCGTTCTTTGTCGGTCCTTCTTCTCACTGGACTTTCTATTTTGAACTCTCTGCCATGACTGGTAACTAACAATATATTGCTTTTCTATTGTTATTAAGTAATTATAATAAAATAATTAGAGTGAATTCAGGATTCATCATTCACTAAGATTACACTTAATTATTATATTTTATAATTATATAGAACATGTATAGAACATAATATAAACGTTCAAATATATGGATCGAATGCTTATTCAATAATAAACAATAATAATAAAGTACCAAATAAAATAATGGTCAAATTTTTATTAAATTTTATGCAATTTGCATATTAAAAAAAATCATTGTTCAAATGACGGCAATATTATGTTATATAATTCCACTGTGAAATGTTAGGAATAATTTAATAGTATTTACACATTGTGTGTGTTGTGTTAATATTTAGTTATAAGTAAATCGTGTATCCAATTATTATTTTATCGAAAATTTTAAATCGTTTCAACGAGAGATTACAATTAAAAATCATTTTAATACGTGATAACAATCCATATTATAAATTGCGTTTATTTCAAAGCTAATGATATTAATTTATAAATAGTGAGTACAAGCGAAAAGTCTTTCGCAAGCAATAACTCATTATCGCGTGCGAAACATTCTGCTAACCGCTTCGAATCAGTAATATCTGCTATTAAACGTTAATTTTGCACGAACGTTGTAAAGCACTTTTCTCTTTGCCGTGTTGCGTTTTTAAATTTTTTCTTATATCGACGCTAGCTCGAAGTTTAGGTATTAAAATGTATTACAACATTTTTTCAGTAAGAATAATTTTCTTCAGTTTAAATATACGCTCTGATTAAAAGTGAAGATTAAAATAACTAGTCAAGTTATTTTATAAAATTAAATGAAGTAAAGTCTATAAATATCATACTGCTAGGCTAAGGCCTCTTCTCAATCTTGAGCAAATTGTTTGGTGCTCAATCTACCCATATTGCTCTAATGCGGGGTGGCTGTTTCAAATGTGGATGAAAACCCTCGCGATGTTTTCCTTTACCGCCGAGTAAATGAATTATAAACACAAGCACATCAAATTTCAATAGTGCTTGCTTAGACTTAAACCCACAATCACGATTCACGTATTCTAACTACTAGGCCATCTCTTTAGTTATTTAATTGATTGCTAGATAGAGTAGCCTTGTTTGTGTAGACGACACTCATTATTTATTCTATCATCAAAGAGCAACGTTATATTAGTGTATTGTCATGTTAAGTGTGAGTAAGCCGGTCTAACGATAAGTACAAGGGACAGAGATAGTTAATTATTAATGCTCAAGATTCACTCACGTAGCGCATTCACTTACAATTCAAGTATGATCATCGTTTATTCTGCTTTGCTATTCTGTTAATAACGTCGTATCTCCTTCGTGAATCGTATTGACTTACGACGGTACGTTTTTTTGATACGTGTATTGTTTAAATGTCATAATTATTACATTTAACGATCTGCTAAGGGTTTTGAGTCCACGCTGATTTTCTTCGGTTGTCTTCTTTCGTTTTTTATTTTGAATTTTGAATTTGAATTTCAACTGACCCCTTTGTAATGGATACTTAAATGATTTAAATGAATATATAAGAATCACATTCAAAATGGTTTACATCAATATATTTAGAATTCGAATACATTCGAATTTCAAAGTATTATTAAAAAATAAAATAAATATTAGTAGAACGATGTCTACAAATAATAAACATAATACGACTTTTTATTCAAGCTGGATAATCGTCGTGTGAAGTCAGACATTTGACATTGGTTATAGATAATACGTTTTATGTAAATAAAGTTACAAATTGAAAATTTTAAATTTAATTTCGAACAGTGACGCCGATTCGTTATCGCGTGCTACATCGGGTAGAAAAGCACGCAGGTTTCGAATATTCTAGTGTCTATTGAATATTCCATATAAATATGTACTTGCTTATTTACCTCTACATAAATATAGTATTTGGAAAATATAAAAAAAAATATCTTTATTGTTATACATAATATGTATTGACTTTTTGTTAAATGTTTACATTGGAGCAGTGTGGTGGACATAGTTCAGAAACTCTCTTCTTTATGAGAGCAGCAGTTTTATGTATAACAAATTAAAAAAAGACTAATATGTATAAGTGAAAAAATACGTGTATTTTATCATCACCTATGGGGTTAAATTTGTACAAGCATATTTACAAATAATTTCATCGTAGGTTTAAAACTTGTATGCAGTGAGTAAAAGTGCATAATTAGAAAAAAAAATGATGTCATATTTCTTTACAATATATATAATCTGTCTTCGTGAAACCAATGGTTATAAGGTCCTCCAGACTGATTTCGGTCACGGCGGCCAATCTCAAGAGAGATTAGCCATATGCGCAGGATATATTATAGTTCACAAGTGTGTGCGCAAACACAGGTGCACTCTCTTTTCCTTAGCTCTCATAATCCGATGCGACGGCAATCCGACACGACCGGAAAGAGTTCAGGCGCAGGACCAACGGCTTAATGTGCTTTCCGAGACACGGGAGTGTACATACTCCCAACCAATGGTACACGGACTACTAAGAAATTTGATAGACGTAAACAATTGCACTCCATTCACTTTTAAAATAAGCTTTGAGCCACGAAGGATAATAAGTGATCCACTGTAATAGACTTCGCAAATATTTAAAAAAAAATTACTTTGCCCAGCTTATAATTGGGACATATAAGAGTGTTACTTTAATAAATTACGTTCAGAAATTCGACCTTCTATTAATTAATTGAATAATTAATAACCATTATTCGGGTCGTAATTATATGTATAGACTTAATTAAAATACATCGAAGCTAACTAATACAATTTTGTATTAATTGAAAAATATTACCCAAAACGTTCATGAAATTGTGTTGATAAATAATCGATTCAATTATAATATGTCTTAGTTTAGTCTAAAATATTTGCCGCCTTAATAAAATATACATTGTAAAATGTATATGAATATATGTATTTAAACTGACAGGAAGCATCTTAATTATTATTTAACTCATAAATCCATAGTTTGTTAAAGTTTTCTAGAACAAAAGTACATTTTATTGAAATCAAGCTGATCTTCTTAAATTAATAATTATAGTTTTTATTATTGATTAGGTAGGCGGACGAGCATATGGGCCACCTGATGGTAAGTGGTCACCTACGCCCATAGACATTGATATTGTAAGAAATGTTAACCATCGCTTTCATCACAAATGCGCCACCAACCTTGGGAACTATGATGTTATGTCTTTTTTGCCTGCAATTAAACTGGCTCACTCACCCTTCAAACCGGAACACAACAATAACAAGTACTGCTGTTTTGCGGTAGAATATCTGATGAGTGGGTGGGTACCTACCCAGTTGAGCTTGCACAAAGTAAGTATAAATGCTTTGAATGCATTAAATTTATTATTTAATTCACCTCGTAAGTGTTTAAGTAAAATATCGTGGATATACCTAGTACTTACCCTGACATATTCTGCTACAATAATATATTCATCAAGCCGCAACAAAATTGTGGTGGGAAAAGCACTAAAAGATTTTATTCAAACTAAGAAATAAAATTGTAGGTACATTATTTAAAGAGGTTTTATTGTGAAACATATTTGAACTATATTTTATAGCATTAATATCAATGTAAAATCATATAATATATAATGTAAAATCGGGCTGCCCAAGATTGGTATGGTTGGCGTTCTTTCGGGGAGGCTTTCGTCCAGTGATGGCGATAAAATGGCGAGCAGAAAAAAAAAGAAAAAAATAAAATCATCACCAATAATTTGAGTAGTTCCTCTTTTCTATAAATAAAACAACCCACATCTATCAGAGCTTTGAGTATACCCTTATCAGTTATTCTACTGTGAAATATCAATCCTTCTCTTATGACTTGGGTTCCTTCAAACGAGGCGTGAAGTGGCATTTTGCGGGCCGGCAATGCGGGGGCGGCTAGTGCAGATCATTCTTCCCGACTGTATTAGCCGTCGTCGCGTTTGGACTCTACTAACACTTACCATCGGGTGGAGTAGAGTCATCTGCCCTCCCGGAAAATATATATATAAAAAGAAAAAATCTTCCTAATGCTTTCTTATTTTGGTTTCAAGGCTGCGGGAGTCAGTGTAATTAAAGACACCATTATGTTTCTTATATAACGTCCTAATCGAAGAAGGTTTAATTTATACATATTTTTGTAGAAATGTCTGATTTATTATAAATTTGGTTGTAAATAAAAGTAAGGAAATATTTGTTCAATATTATACCTAGTAGAACTTATTAATAAAATACTTATAATCCATTTAAAGTATGTTAATGTATTGGCGTTTATATTTGCATAATACCTAATCTACTCCTGCCTCGTTGAATAGATAAGGCAGCAGATTCCGCGACCCCCAACAAAAAGAAAACCGGTCTGGAAGTAGGAAGTGTGTACACTCGGAACCCGTGCCTCGGAAAGCACGCTAAGCTGATGGTCTTGCGCCTGAACTCTTTCTGGTCGTGTATGATTGCCGTCCTATCAGATTATGAGAGTTAAGGAATAGAGAGTACACCTGTGTTTATTTTGCACACACTTATGCACTATAATAAAATTATGTTCTGCGCAATTGGCTAATCTCTCTTAAGATCGATCACCGTACCCGAAATCGGTCAGGAGGACATCAATTTCTAATTATTTGTTAATAAATTTTTGATAAAATATTTGGTATTATATATTATTTACTTACTAGAAATAGAAAATTTAATTTTGTATGCGATGCCTTCTTGGCAAAACAAGTCATATAAACAAGTCCTATATTATATCGAAAGCTAAGTTGTTTCATTATTTGCCAATAATTATGGCAATTTAGCATGCGAAAACCTTACAAATTAAAACCATTCCAAAGTTAATAGACGATTAAATACAAAACTTATAGATGTATAAATTAGTATCGCGTTTATATAAAGTAGCTTACTAACGTAAGTAATAATTATTAATTTATATTTGGATTTCGCGGAGGAGTCCGCAAGTATCAATTTTAGGCCCTTTTCTATTTTTAATATACATAAAACATATTCTTAAGAATTAAAAGTATTTGTGATATTATATTGTTTTTTGACGATGCTTCAAAACTTTTTAAATTAGATAGAAAACAAGCGAACTATGTCACTGTAAGCAATAAATATAACTGGATCATGATACATACATACATACAGATACATTCCGAATCAGAAGTACTCTTAAATTGAATATACCTAGAAATATAATCTTGTTAAGTAACGATTCACAAGTGCCTTTAAGACCATTTAACTAAATATTTTTATGCACCTTTTAAAACATTTTTAATAGCAAAGGCAATTTTTTTTTTATAGTAAATATGCACCTTACAGATTTTTGAAATAAAAAGTAAATTTTTGAATAAAAAGTGTTATACTTAAATCGAAATACAATAAATAGTTAAAGCTGCAAAATATAGCCATAAGATTTATCTTTGGTCTGCGAAAGTTTGATCGTGTATCCCAGTATCGGTGTCAGTCGTTAAAGTGGTTGCCAATCAGACTTCGAAGAAATTTCCACGCCTTATCTCTTTTCTACTCTGTACATATGTACATCATCTTACTTTAAACATATGTACATCATCTTACTTTAAATTTCTTGGATGTGAATATTTGATGGATAATAAACTTGTAACTTCGGCTGTTGAAATCCGTGAGCATTTTAAATATCGTTCGAAAAGCTTTTATTTATCCATTTTATATAATTGAGATGAAAAAGTATTTGTAGTTTATTGTTTATTATACTTTAATATAATTATTCTTTCTCATATTTATATACACTTACGAAAATTCGTTTACTAAGAGAATGGTATAAGCGATAAGATTGCCTTTGCGTTTGATACAATTTGTTGTTTGATTAATTATTTTGTATGCTATGTAGCAAAAGACATAAGAGTTAACAGACTGTTTTCTGTCAGTTGTCAGACTGTCATCTGTTAGTTATATGCCTCGTTGGTCTAGTGGCTAGATATAAGGCCGCAGACTCGGTGGTCCTGGGTTCAATTCCCAGGTCGGGCTAATAAATTGTTATTGGGTTTTTCTGTCAGAAAATTCTCAGTAGCAGCGCGGATTCTGGAAGTTGGAAGTGTGTACACTCCCGTGCCCGTAAGCAACGTAAGGCAAAGTATGTAAAGCCGTTGGTCCTGCGCCTGAACTCTTTCCGGTCGTGACGGATGGCCGTCCCATCGGATTATGAGCTAAGGAAAAGAGAGTGCACCTGTGTTTGCGCGAGCACTATAATACCTCCTACTATACCACTTGTGCACTATAATATCTCCTGCGCAGTTGGCTAATCTCTCTTGAGATTGGATGCTGTGACCGAAATCGGTCAGGATATTATTTATTATTATTGTACAATACAATAAATAATTAGACTTATACGCATATAATATATAAATAGATAGGTTGAATGTAAAGTAATTGTTTTTTTTTTATGGAATTATTTATTCGTCATTTCAAAAAAAGAACATATTAGTTCCTTTGTAATATATTGTGAAACTCAAATACAAGAAAGAAACCTCACTCTTGTCGGAAAAAAATTAAAGTATTAAAAATATCTATTTAGTTCGTCGTTGGCGTTAAGTCTATTTGCAGCCACAACGAACTTTGAACAAAAGTCAACATCGATAAGCTATAAAGTATGCTTTGCAGAACACATTGCTATTCATAACGCTACAAATACAATTTTGGCACACGGCGCGAATGTGCGCTATCTGTGAATGCGATTCTAGCAACGTATTTGAACTGCCTATAAGATTGATATATGGCGAAGCCGGTAATTGGATTGATGGACAGACTTTGATACATCAATACATACTGCGTTGCGTTCCATAGACCTAATTGGGACTAATAATTAAATTAGACTATGCACAGAATTATATACGAACTATACAGTCTCTATGAAATATTTTGTGTATGACCTTGTCCACATTTGATCTACCAAATTACCAATGTAATTATCAGAGGTAGAACGATATTTATCAGTAATTTCGAATATGCGTTCATCTTAATTAATCATTTTGAACAAAATTGGTACTTTTTAAAGCAACCAGTTAGACTTAATCGGATCAAAAACTTAAATTTTCGTACAAATAATTATCTAATATATTCAGTATTTTTATTTCTGTAGAATATGTTTAAAACTGTTTTAAGTTCCAAAAAGGTCGTGGGTATCAAGTAATAGCTCTCGACTATTGAGAGTCCTCAAAGCCTAATGTTTCAATGAAGCTTTTTGCAGACTAGACGAGCAAAGCTTCTTATAACGATTAACCATTTAAAATATATATTGAACTATTTCCTAAATTTTTATCAGTTACATTAGTCTCTTCCGAAATTCGTCAATAAAAATTAATAAACCTTAATAAATTTAATATAATAGTTGATATGACTTATAAAGAAAAAATTTAAATATTTTAATTATAATAAGGAATATTTCCTTATTCGAAATATTTCGTTTCAGAATTTGTTATTTAAAATATAATATGTACTAAAAAATCTGAGTAAAAATTATTAATTCATTACCATAAATGTAAATATGTACAATTAATTAAATTGTTATCAAGCTATAAACTAATATGATGTGATATAATCGCAGTCTGTACCGAAAGCGGTTTCGAATCAGAACTATCATGAGTTTTAAAATTTATCGTATCCTTAAGTTCAATTAATAACCTTCTTTAATAGTATATATGATAACTAAGTTTAATTTTGTTTATATTATTCACAATTACAAATATGCTAATAACGGAATTCATTGAGTCATTAGACTTTAAAAGTTATTATTGCATTGTTTGTACTTTATATAATTAAATAAACAAAATACAATTTATTAAACTGTAAACTAATATCGTAGAGGCTTTGATAATAAAGCTAATTAATTGTTTAAATGACAGTCCAACGTCAAATTGTTTTGATCACTCTAAATCATTTAACTATTATATATTACGAATATCTGAAATGAATTGCAATTTATGTATATTTAGCATCCAGAATTGAAAACTGATTTTATAAGAACCTCGAATTGGTCTATTAATAAATAGAACAATTTTGACGCCTCGCCTCAGTTCTGTGGTAAAAAGGTGAAAGGGGAACCAAATTAAACAGTTCCTGAGCACACTATCCGAAATATATCCTACAGAATATCGACAGACAGGCAACCTTACGACGGTGTTCCAAGCTCTGGAGTTTTTTATTGATCAGTGTCAGGTTGCCAATGAGCCTTCTAGCACGACGATCCACTGAATCCAAAGCATCAAGCTGATACTTAGCAGAGCCGTCCCATAAATGGCTGCAGTACTCCATGCACGATCTAAATTGGGTTTTATATAAGGTCAGAAGCTGTTCCGGTGTGAAGTACTGTTTGACCTTATTGAGGATGCCAAGTTTTTTGCCAGCAGTTTTAGCTTTGGATTCAATGTATTGTCCAAAGTTGAGTTTGGATGATAAAGTAACGCCTAGAAGCTCAATATTGTCGGTGATGGGTACAGGTTCATTTCGGAAAGTCGGAGTCAGGGTGAATGGACTCCTCTTGGCGGTGAACAAACACGCTTGAGCCTTGGTAAGATTAAATTTGACTTGGTTATCGTCGCCCCGAGTTTAGCCAACTGCGCAGGAGATATTATAGTGCACAAGTGTGTGCACAAACACAGGTGCATTCTCTTTTCCTTAGCTCTCATAATCCGATGGGACGGCAATCCGATACGACCGGAGAGAGTTCAGACCAGGACCAACGGCTTAACTCCGAGGCACGGGAGTGTAAACACTTCCAACTTCCATACTCCGGGCTGCTACTGAGAATTTTCTGACAGAAAAACCCAATAAATATTTCTTGGCGCGACCAGGGGATTTAAATCAGGACCACCGGGTCTGTGGCCTTATATCTAGCCACTAGACCAACGAGGCAGTCAATATTTATATATAAGATGTACATAACATGCTGTCACGTGCAAGTTTTCCTATATCTGTCATTGTTTCGTTAGCGTTCGTGCACAAAGTGAACCGACAATATTCGCTCCAACAACGTAAATGACTAGGTTACGTTTAAAGGAAAATATGTTACATTTGAATATACCAAATAGGCTAGATCCGTTCCGAAGGCGTAAATACTTTGTTTATAATGTGATAGTTAACAATGAGATTAAAACAAAAAATATGAATCTGCATGTGATTTTAATTTCGAGTTGTTTTATTTCAATTTATTATATTTTATTATAATATTGTTTTATATTAAATATACGAACGTTTGAGTCCTTCAAGCGCTTGATAGATAGCGCCGCTTAGATAATAACTTTTCAATCACTCAAGTCAATTTACGTGGGACTATCCTCATAAAAGACTATGATATTTTAAAATAGATTAATTGTAATCGAAGTATCGAGTAATATATAATAATTTTTTCATATAATATAAATACTCTTAAATGGAAATGAAATATTAACTGGTTGGTAGATACTTGCCTTTCGTGCCGCAGGTCGTGGGTTCCTGACATTTGTATGCATGAACATGTCGGTTTATCCTGAGTCTGGGTATAAGTATCTATATAAGTATGTATTTACAAAAGAAAAGGTACAAGTTCCATAGTACAAGTTGTGCTTAGTTTGGGATCAGATGGCCGTGTCTCAGGATATTATGTCGCTTCTACTTGTAGTTACACTGGCTCACTCACTCTTTAAACTGGAATACAATGATGCTAAGTATGTATTACTGTTTGACGGTCGAATATGTGATGAGTGGGTGGTAACCTACCCAGAAAGGCGTGCAGAAAGTCCTAACACTAAGTGACGTCCATAAGTTATCTTATTTTACTTATATTATGTGAAAGTATTTTTTTAAATTACAGTTGAAATCACCCGTGAGGATACAATACAACCTATCAAATAAATATTAAATCGATTCACAATCGCTGACCCTATCGTAGGTATTACAAGGATAAAAATGCTAACCGTTTGTTTTTGAAAGCGGATAAAAAACATATAAATCTTAAATAATATCAATATGAAAGTACAATTAATAAGTTTTGTGTAAATAAACTATACATAATAATTTTAATAATACTCTTATATCGTGATATTTCTAAAGATGAAAGTTGCATCTTACGTACATTTACGTGGGAATTTGAACGCCTTAAAATCTTTTTATAATACCAGCACTTTGCCCGCGGTTATACCCACGTATTTCCCGTTCCCGTGGGAATACGAAAATGTTCCATATGTTACTCGTTGATAAGGTAGCATTCCATTGGTGAAAGTTTTTTTTTTAAATCGGCTTAGTGATTTATGCGTGAAAGCGTAACAAACAAATAAACTCACTTTCGCATTGATAATATTAGTTAGGTTAAGAAATAACCTTTTTTTATTTTCTATGTGTTCACGTTTAATTTAATATATTATGGCACCACGCGTTATGTAGTGCAGCACTGAGATTTTTTTTTAACTAAAATTTAGGATAAACTGAGGATTTGATGATATTATGATAAAATTTAACGAGCAAAGCGGTAACCATGGATCGATATAAGGTATTTCATTCACTTTATATATAGAATTCAAGAAATCAAATAATTATGAGTGAAACTGAGAAACTATAATTAAAATAATTTCAAAATGAAAGTTTAAAAAAATACCTTTGGTTTAATTAATATATTTATGGTTGAGTGAAAATTCATACTAAGTACATTAATTGTTACTAAGTATAATTTGCTTAGTGTGTAGAAGATCTTAAGTCCAAAACTTCAATTAGTGTCGACTATTTCAAAGAGCTGTCAAAAGCAGTTTCCTCAAGTAAACTTTACATTTCGGCTAATCTGAATGTCTGTTTGTTAGTATTAGTTTACAACTTAAGGAAGTTATGAAGTCCCACCAAATCCAAATTATTTTAACCCGTTTTCGTAAGATACAAGGGAATCTGATTTTTTTATAGCATAGTTTGGCGGACGAGTACGTGGGTCACCTGATGGTAAGTGGTCACTCATAGATATTGGCATTGTAAGAGATGTTAACCATCGCTTACATCGTCACTGCGCCACCAACCTTGGGAACTAAGATTTTATGACACAACCAGAATATAACATACCAAGAACTGCTGTTTTGCGGTAGAATATCTGATGAGTGGGTGGTACCTACCCAGACGAGCTTGCACAAAGCTCTAACATTAAGTAAATTGAACACCAGCCTCAAAAAAAACTGGATGATGCAGAAGAAATCCAGCGATTTCCAAACAGGGTTGATTTAATGCAAGTCCTGGACGAAGATATCTGCTAAATTATTTTTGAAGTTACATAAGATTTTTTTTTGGTAGAACAAAAATGACGTCAAAAAAATAAATTAAGAAGTTAGTTCCGAAAGGGAGTTAAATGTATATCGGTATGTCCACTCATCAAAGACTGATAGTATTCGTATTGAAGAAAATCAAAAGTATTTTACTTTATAGTCAACTGTCAAACTCGTACTAAGATGTACAACCTTCAAAGTGCGTACGTAAGAAGACTTTTTTCTTGCAATTTACTGACAAGCTAATAATAAGTTCAATCCTACTTTCAGGACAAATGTATCTTTTTAGCATATGTATATAAAGATCCGATCGTTACTGTTCGGTAATTTTCGGGACTATTTATATTCGAAAAATGTTGAGTAGAATTTTTATTAAGGTAGATAGCAAACAAATCACGTATTTGCCTATTGATGTGATAAGTTTTTTTTTTTAGAAAATATTGTACAATTGGACTGCTTAAATTGTTTTCCCAGATGATTCCGTAACATATTTTTACTTTGTGATATATGAATATCATAAAATATTTTACAATATTGGGATATAACTTGTTTATTGAACAGTACACTTGGTGGTAGAGCTTTGTGCAAGCTCGTCTGGGTAGGTACCACCCACTCATCAGATATTGTACCACAAAACAGCAGTACTTGGTATTGTTGTGTTCCGGTTTGAAGGGTGAGTGAGCCAGTGTAATTACAGGCACAATGGACATAACATCTTAGTTCCTAAGGTCGCTGGCGCATTGGCGATGTAAGCGATGGTTAACATCTCTTACAATGCCAATGTCTATGGGCCATCATCAGGTGGCCCATATGCTCTTCCACCTTCCTATGCAATAAAAGAAAAGAAAGAAAATACAGTAAGTTTTATTTATTATAATATAAGTTACTAATTATAATCGATTTGAACTCGAATTCCCACTAAAAAATAAATCTCAATATTATCTTATACGAAAAAACTTATTCTATAATTACTCTATATTACTTCAAATTAAATTGCTTTATTTAATTTTTGGACAATCACTAAAACAATGTCTATAATATATAACGCATTAGACTATTAATAGTAACTAACGCAACAATCAAACTTCTAACCAGATAACTCTTGAAACACGTCACGAACAATGCTTAGAAATACTAAGACATTCTCCCATATTAACCATTACTATCATAGCATTATAACCTTTATCGATTAAAAGATAAAAACTATTGTTCCGTAAATCGATTTGTTATACGAATGCGTTCCAAGCTGTACCATTTAGTTGGACCACAACACGGAAGTTAAATGATTGCCCGTGATAGCTTACACCTTTTCATTTACAAACTCGTTACCGATACAACCTTTTAACAAGCGCGAGTGATCCTAAACGTTTTGAAACACATATTGATTCCACGCATCAACACGATTCAGTATCGTAATTAAATTATTTCTGAACTTGTCTATATCTTAATAACTACGGGTCAGTCTCATGAATCCTTTAGCTTATTGATCGTAGACTTTGTCGACGTTAATTTTTTTCTATTGAAACATTAGTACGAGTATCTGTCATTTTCATACATATATTCTAATAGCGGTACCTTCTCAACTATGTCTCATATAAAAATCTATTCTTCTTTAGCGGGCTTTAGTAGCATAAAATAAAATTGATAGTCCATTATTTGATAAAGACTATATAACATCAAGCTATGAACCATAGGGATGGAGCAGTAACGCTTATCGTGGATGAAACCGCGCGACGCAGCTACTTCTCAATAAAATATCCCAATGATACTTTATTTAAGTAGACACATTCGTGCGTTGAAATATCTTGAGAATGGTAGCCGTGAACGAAAACATTCAGGTAGAGATATATAATACATTCAAAAAGCATAATATATCAATATTAATTACTTTGTATGAAATATTAATAAATTTTATTAAAAAAAGTGTAATACTTTATAATAAATATTATTACTATTAAGCTTACTGAACTATAGATTTTTGAGTTATCGACATTTATAGTCAAGTAAAAGTTGCTATACGAATAAGAATACAGTGGCTAAAAGCCGAGCTCATTTCTTCTTTTTTTTATCTTAACATCTGGCGTTATAAAGAGCCAGATACAATGAGCCATTTATTGATTAAGCCTGCGGCAAAAACTGTCCAAGTTTCAAAACTGTTGACACCTCGTTTGGTACAAACTTTTGTTTTTACTGACGTTGCCGAAGTACTGCAAAATTCCGGTAATAATGAACTTCAGTCAGGCAATAAGGAATTGATTTATTTCCGTAAAAATGAATTTGTCTTGCTTGAAATTATTTTTATATATTATGACATACATTTCTGGTACGCTGTCAGGGGATCACTGGAAATATTTCTTTATTATCTTCTTTTATTTAATCTCGTGAAAAGTATAATAAATATAAAGAACGATAAATAATTATAGAAAATTAAAAATTTGAAATTGGAAGAGAATAGACATCGTAGTATTTTTTGTAAAATTTAAAGGCTAAATATATAATTTAAGAACTATAGAACTATATTTTTTATATAATTATGTAGTAGTGTAATATGACAATACACAAGAAACATCACACACAGATACAGCTGATATCAGTTAATCAAATAAAACAATTTTCAATTATCGTATTAAATCTTGTTGCGTATAAATCTTAATAATAATTATACACATGATTAACTTCCTAATAGGGATCGCTTGCCTATTGCTAAATCAGCCCTTTTCAGTGAAGCGGAAAACCTTGGAGTACCCTTGATCCGAATGAAAGAACTTCGAGGTCAATAGCGAGAGAAAATATTAAAAAACTCGAAAAGAAACGATTTGTCGACCATTCAACATTTTTAAAGTATTTGTTAATGAACTTGACTGACTTTCATTTTCTAATCGACACAGCGGAATGAGGTTTTTGACATCACATTTTTTTTTTTAAACTTATGCACACTTCTAGCTTGAGTCACAAGCTTAAAATAAATGTATAGCACATTTAAATGTAACATTTATTTATTTAAAATGGCGTCTGGTAAGCTACCCATTTATATAGGGTTTTCCATTAAGGGCGCTTGATCGTGCAGAACTTCCATCGTAGCGTGTGCTGTGTGGCACGTAGCGCCGTCCTGTTGAAACCACATGTTGTCCAGATCCATATTCTCGATTTCAGGCCAAAAGAAGTTGGTTATCATCGACCGGTATCGCTCACCATTGACGGTGACGGCCACACCATTATCGTTTTCGAAAAAATACGGACCAATCACGCCTCCGGCCCAAAATCCGCACCAAACAGTCACTTTCTGCGGGTGCATTGCCACTTGGTGAACCTCGTGTGGATTGGTCTCGTCCCAAATACGGCAATTTTGCTTGTTGACATAGCCATTCATCCAAAAATGCGCCTCGTCGCTGAAGATGATTTTTTTGCCAAAATCGGCGTCAACTTCCAACTGCTCTAATGCCCAGTCAGCGAACACACGGCGCTGTCTATGGTCATTAACCGTGAGCTCTTGGGTCAGCTGGATCTTGTACGGGTGCAGGCTCAAGTCACAACGCAAAATTCGCCAAGTTGTCGTCTGCGAAAGGCCGAGTTCCTGTGCGCGACGCGGAATTGACTGCCGCGGGTTTTCGAGGACACTGTCGCGCACAGCGGCGATATTCTCGGCAGATCTCGCGTTACGTTGACGCACGGGAACCGGCTGATTATTAACTGACCCGGTTGACTCGAATTTGTCCACCAATCGACGGATAGTCGACTCGGCAGGACGATCATCGCGACCGTAAAACGGGCGAAGTGCGCGGAACGTTGCTCGAACTGAAGACCCATTTTCATAAAACAATTTTATGATTTGCACGTGCTGCTCGACACTGTAACCTGCCATGGTGGTTTGGGAGGACGGAATGAATATAACACACTGCATTTGACAGCTGTCACTCAAACAACATGGCCGCAATCAGCTGTCAAAGTTCAAGCGTCCCTATTGGAAAACTCTGTAGTAACAACGTAGTAAAAAATATTACAAGATTATTAAAAGAGCAACTAAATTTTATCTACCTTTTGTGAAGTTAAGTAGTGAAGACTACAAAAAATATTGTTTTTTAAACTTTGACCTAAAATTCTAATCATATTTGGCCTTATCTTTAGTCATAAGAAATAACTGTACAACCATTGTAAAAAAAAAAAAACGCTGTTGATTGCAAGTAAAAATAAATGAATAAATAAACACCGTCCATAGACATTGGCGATGTAAGAAATATTAACCATTCCTTATATCGCCAATGCGCCAACCTTGGGAAGGTAAATGTTATGTATCTTGTGCCAGAAGTTACACAAGCTCACTCACCCTTCAAATCGGAATGCAAAAATACTAAGCATTACTATTAACCGATGGAATATCAGATTAGTAGGTGGTACCTACCCATACGCATTTGAACAAAGTCCTACCACCTACCACCTACCACCTAGTAAGTCAAAAGTTAATGTACCAAATAATATCATATAAAAATGCTAATATTATGAATAGGCTGAGCTGAAACATCAACATCAAAATATCGGTGAAAAAGAAATTACCCCATCCGTATTCTAATATACTATATATAAAAATAAAGGTGCCGAATAATTTTTGCATCGCCTCCAAACATTTTGTATACGATAGAGAAACTCACGGGTAAGTTTTTTTTTTAACTAATACCTTTCTTTTTCTACGATCGACCTTCAAATTTGAGCTGTATTTGAATGGATCAAAGTTTAATGTTCTGTGTCAGTGCGTTGCAGGTTGAAGTTTCAAACAAGCTACCCTCGTTTAAAAGTTAGAAGCGTCAGTGCAATAAAACACTCTCGCTGGAATCGCAAAATCACTAACTAATTATAAGAGCTGTTCAAACGAAATTAACAACTAGATGGTTTCCTATCGACATGATCGAGACCAGTGGATGGGATAGCTGGTAAAGTAAAGGTTTATTGAAGAGCTCTTGTTTCTTCCTTCCGTTTTAACGGTTTTGTGAGTAATAAAAACGATCTTCATCTCATTCTTTTTGTGAATGTTTTTATATGCAGTCTAAGTATAAATAAAATATATGCAAAATGAGAAGTAGAAATTGTCATCGTAAGTTTTCGACCCACCAAAATCAACCTTCTTGACACAGGGACTCGTTTTATTTATAACTTTTTTTTTGTTTGCGTTCATTATTATTTTCTTATTATTTTCATTGTGCTTTTTATTCTTTTTTTCATAGTATAAGTAGTCGGACGAGCATATGGGCCATCTGATGGTAAGTGGTCACCAACGCTCATATACATTGTTATTATATGAGATGTTAAAAATCATTTACATCGCCAATGCGCCACCAACCTTGGGAACTAAGATGTCTCTTGTGCCTATAATAATTACACTGACTCACTCACCCTTTAAACCGGAATACGACAATACCAAGTACTGCTGATTTGCGGTAGAATATCTGATTAGTGGGTGGTACCTACCCAGACGAGTGACAGATTTCAGTTTATTTTTTTAATAGTTTTGTAAAATCTTACTTTTATTACTAGAAATTATACCTTTAATTTCTATAACTGATTTAAGGAATATTAGAAATTATTAATAAAAAATATATTATTAGAATTATTTTTAACTGACAATAATATCAAATAATCAAATTATCAAATATCAATAATCCTCAAATCCTTTAGACCAGTAATGTGATGTTTAGTGAATGTTACTTTACTTTACTTTAACTATCACATGAATAATAGCTGAAATTATTATTGTCAGTTACTGAAATGCTTTACGAGCAGTATATTCGGACCATATTATTATACATCACATACACCTAACAAGCAATTCAACAAAGCTTTACAATAGTGCTAATATATTACTAATAATTAATCTGTGAATTTCTCTGATATATTATATAGTAATATCGATATATCTATACATATAATAAATCTGTAACTGGTCGATGTCTGTACATGGAAGATAAATGAGTAAAACTTTTATCGGGGGTCATTATAAACACAATAGAACCCAAAACAATGATTAATAGAATTTTTGTCTGTTTGTCTGTTTGTCTGTGCGTTTGTGCACGCTAATCTTAAAAACGGCTTAACGGATTTGAGTGCGGTTTTCACTAATGTATTGTGGCTAACTTCACTTAACATTTAGTGTTTGTTTTATTTCAATCGGTTCATAAATAATAAAGTTATGTCAATTTAAAGATACACGTAGAACATTTATTAAAAAATGGTTATGGTCAAACTGAAAAGAGATTAAATATTACATGTAATTTACACTTTTGCTTATGATTTATCCTATATTTTGTCCTATAATTTTTAATCTCTTTATTTATTTATTAAGAGTTTAGTATCACTACTAAAATCAATAAATTATTATCTGTAGGAAAAGTACGCGCAATGTTAGTTGTCAAAATCAAAAAGTTTTGTTAACAATTTCGTATTTTCAGTAGCTTCGTGTGTTGTTTTTGCATAAAAACTAATATTGCATATATATTGTGTGTATCTTTATGATCTCATCTTATATCTTTCATAACAGTACGCTTTAAGACTGCGTGTGAGCAAGTCAGTTAACTCAGTGACAATAATTAATACGTAAATAGTATATAGGTGTATAAACAAAGCCTAAAAAACAACTATAACAATAATACATGGTTTTAGAAGTGCTTGCTTTAAACATAAACGTGGTACATCACTTCTTAAAACTTTAAATAGGTAAATTTTTTTCGTAAATTCGTGTTTCCTGTCAAAAGTTTTAAAACGGCAGATAAAAATTCAAACGTTTTACCTACCGAAGGTTTTTCTAAACAACGAAATAAATAACAATTTAACGCGGAAAAAATGGCAACCATATTTTGAACTATGTTTATTAGCCTCTGGATATATATAAGGAGTATTAGCCACTGGTTATGTATAAGAAGTGTAAATAGAGAAAAATAGCAATTTTGTTACACTCGATTGGTTGAAAAGGTGTCGAATGTTCAATTCATTCAACATTAAAATAACAGAAATTACTTTAGAAGACCTCATTAATAAATGTAACAAGTATTTCGAACCGAGGAAAAATTTAACTATGGCCTGACATGTATTTTTTATGAGAAAACAAAGCAAACACGATAATATAACCAACTTCATTACGAGTCTAGAAAATTTCAGTTTAAAATGCGATTTCGTTGAATTAATAGGCATTGGTCAGTGATAAATTTACAGTGAATATGTGTTAGAGTAGCTCGCCAAACATCAAAGATTATTACAACGGTCTGATCTGTCACTAAAGAAAGCTATAGAGATAGCTAAAATAGTAGTGATCGAACAACAAAATACGGAGCACATAAGTAAAAGCACTGAGACATTGTCATCACCGTCATCATCTAATGAATATCAAGTGATGAAGGGGGAGTAAAAGGGTTAAACAACACACAGTACAGAATAGAGAAGATGTGCATATTCCTACGAAGTCAGACGGGTAACTAATTAAGAAGAGAAGAAAATTGTGAAACGGGGTTATATTTGCCTCATCCCAATATAAACCGAATAAAAGTATTTTGTAATCTCTCAGCTTAATTCAATTGGTCTTTGGCTACATCAAGCTTGCGACAGCATAATCATGAATAGGAAGAAGTAGATCTGTGCGAACATATAATATATAATTAAGTGTACTCAGATATTGATATTATATATTTTAAAAAAAATCACTGCAAAAATAACATAAATAAGATAAAAATAATAATGTATTAAATGTATTAATTTATATAAAATGAATGTACCAACCCACCTTAATATTCAATATTTTAGTTTGTTATAAATTTTGTACTGTAGTCATATTCTTGCTTGCCTTTTAATTGTATTTGGTTAAAAAATATATAAATAATATATATATCATTTATTTACTGCATTTTATTGGCCTTACTCAATGTAATAATGCGTAAGCTATGTGATTTCATTTATATTTTGTTTTTGTTAAATTTGTGTTTTCATTAAGTAATTAATTATATTTGATTATAAAAAATATATATCTTACTACTGATTATGATGGTTTAGCTGTTTGATTTTATATATGTTTTGTTTATTTTAATGATTGTTGGTGGAAACTTAGCTAATGTATGTATATATTTATATATATATATATGCTATAAGTGTCATCTCATTTTTAACACTTAACCTACCAGAGCGGTCAAATAACTGCTTTTGAAACTTTAATTAAAATTGTTATATAGCTGCTTTTGTTTGTATATTATATACTTTTTGTACATAAAATGGCCGCTTAAGCAGCTTATTCAGATGTGTGTCAAGTTCAATGGACAACATTTGTTTTAATTCCCTTTTTTTTGTTTATTAAATTAGTAGCCTTGGTTAAGTCTGATTTTATTTAGTCTCTGACAGAAGAAACTTTTCCTTTACTTTATACTTTATATTGTACACATAAAATAACATAAATCTATAACAAAAACGAATTAATTAATAAATTATCCACACATCTCTTTACATATAAATAAAATTGAAGTTTCTGTCTGTTATTTCAAAATAACTGCCTGTTTTAAAGGTTATATGGCTATTTACGATTTACCAAAACCAAAGCAATCATTTTTTTAATTTTTTTACTGTCTGCATGTCTGTATGTCCAGTCTAATCTTTCAATCGTCTAAAAATTTTAATAACCGAATTATTATAAGAACTATTTCAAGATTCCGTTTAGCCTTTATTTCATCAAAATTAGTTGAGTCTATCAAAAGTAAAAAAAAATACGTATTTTTGTTGATATCTATACACATAATATTATTACTCTTCCTATCTGATTCATTAACGCAGAGCCTAAACTGCGGGGGTTAGAAACTTGAAATTTTGGCAGTTGATACATTTTATAACACCCACTAAGGTAGGATTTTTGGAAATTCTACCCCTAAAGAGTTGAACGATTGTTTAGAAACCCGTCATTTTTAAAGTTAGAAGCATGAAATTTAATGAACAAGCTAAAAATAAATAAAAATGTATTTCAGCGTTTTTGAAAATCTAAATCTAAGAGGGTAAAAAAGGGGTTGAAAGTTTGTATGGGGATTCCGTCACTTTTGGTGTAAGAAGAATGATATTTAGTATTAAAGTTATACATACGTATTTCGTCGTTTTTAGAAATTTAACTCCAAACGGGAGAAACGGGGTAAAAGCATTAGTATAAAAATTAAAAAAAATAGAAATATACTATTTGTGTTTTTTGATTGAATTAATAAACATGAACTTCAAAGTTTTTAGAAACTTTTATTTTTGTTTGGAAGAGTTGGGTGCAAATAATGAAATTCAAAATACGCAATATCTTATATCAATATCTCTTAGGGAGAAATATACGAACTTTACTATGTTAGTGATGTTTGGATAAAGAAAACATATTCCATTATTGCCATATGTACCACTTAATTGGTATTGCCTAAGCTTATATTATTGTAAAGTTTCTTTAAAATCCATTCAGTAGTTTATGCGTGAAAGAGTAACAAACGTCCATACATCCATACAAACTTTCGCGTTTATTATATTAGTAGGAAGTAGGATTATTATATGCCCTGTACTGAACACACATACACTATACTGGATGGGCGAATAAATCGATTGGTAAATGTTTATATCTTATTGATTAAAAAATGTACGAGATAAAATCCTTATTTTACCCGTACGAAGTCGGGACGGGCAGCTAATTACTCGCTGATAACGTATCTTTCTGTAGATAAAAAAGGTTTTTAAAAACAGTACAGCAGTATTTTAGTTTATTCGCTATAAACAAACATACAAAAAATCTATTTTACTTATTTATAATATTAGTATAGATAAAGACCACGCGCGAGCGAAGCTGCGGGCAACAGCTAGTTTATTAATAAAAATATTGATCAACTAATAATAATTATAGCTAAGTAAGTTATATTATCGTGTTTATAATAAATGTTATAAATTTTTAAAGGATAATAAGTTTTTAATTTAAAAGCCGATGGCCCAGTGGTTAGAACGCGTGAATCTTAACCGATGATCGTGAGTTCATACCCGGACAAGCACCATTAAATTTCATGTGCTTAATTTGTGATTTATAATTCATCTCGTGCTTGACGGTGAAGGCAAACATCGTGAGGAAACCTGCATGTGTCAAATTTCACAGCAACTCTGGCACATGTGTATTCCACCAACCCGCATTAGAGCAGCGTGGTAGTGGAATAAGTTCCAAAACATTCTCCTCAAAAGAGGAGAAGAAGCCTTAGCCCAGCAGTGGGTCATTCACAGGCTGCTACTATAAGGTTTTGACGGTTGGTGTGCTTGGTAGACACTTGCCTATCACGCCGCAGGTTCAATTCCGAACTAGGACAGATATTTGTGTGCATGAACATGTCCGTTTTTCCTGAGTCTGGATGTAATTATCTTTATAAGTATGTATTTACAAAATAAAAGTAGTATATACAGGATATCAGTTATCTGGTTTCCATAATACCAGCTCTGCTTAGTTTGGGAACAGATGGCCTTGTGTGAATAATGTCTTATGATATTATTATTATATGCGAGTAATATCTACAACTGGCTTTCTTTCACCTAGTGGCTAAAAGGCTGCAGATTCCGAGGTTTTATGTTGAAGCCCCGGGTCAGTACAATAAAAAGTTTTTCTTACGATAAATTATGAAGAGCAGCCCATATGAAGATTTTTAGAGTTATAATGAAGTTTAATTGATAAAATACAATCGTTCAATTAATAAATGATTTTAAGTATGTAGTTGCAGTAAATAGATATCTAGTTTTCATTTTTTATTAGTAATCCTCATAATATGTATATAAGATTAAAATTAACGTGAATATAAAAGTTTTTAATGTAGTAAATAGTAGTATATCTAACAAAGAAAAGTAATTCCAGTTATTTTTTTTTTAAATCACAATGAATATATTCTAGTGGGATCTTATATTTGTAAAATAATTTCTATCGAGGGTTGCGATTATAATTTCAAAACACCAATATACTGTCAAAAAATGTTATTTTAAAATTACTTCACACATCAATCACACTTTTAAATCACTTTATTAAATCACAATACACTTACAACACGGTTTTCTTTGACAATTAATAGTCTTTAATTATATCGCGGTTACACTTTACAAATTTCACGACTAAATTGCTTTCGGGCGAACTGTTCTCGAAATACGTTTGAGACCTTTTTTATACACTTTATTTTATACATAAAAATGTGGGTACATCGCATTTTCTTACATATTACAGCCATTTTTGTATTGTAATAGTTGTAAGATTAAAAATTAAATTTCTATTTTTTTTTTGTTTTTGGATCTCCAAAGTCGTGTTGTCCGTGCCTTTGATGTAACTTATCTTTAAATTATATTACTCGGTGGTAGAGCTTTGTGCAAGCTCGTCTGGGTAGGTACCACCCACTCATCAGATATTCTACCGCAAAACAACAGTATTTTGTATTGTTGTGTTCCGGTTTGAAAGGTGAGTGTGCCAGTGTAATTACAGGCACAAGGGACATAACATCTTAGTTCCCAAGGTTGGCGGCGCATTGGCGATGTAAGTGATGGTTAACATTTCTTACAATGTCATTGTCTATGGGCGTTGGTGACCACTTACCATCAGATGGCCCAAACGCACGTCCGTCTAACCCTACAATAAAAAAAAACAGTTCGTTTCAGGATTAAAAAATCGATCGTGATACACTACTCATTTCCATTAAAAATATAGGTTTGTATTATACATCGTTGATCCAAAATGTCATTTTCATCAACTCGGGACGTGTATTTAATGTATATAATATTAATAATGACAGACCAGTCATGATTACCTTTTATTTCTAAAGTGACTACAAAAAAAAAGTAATAATTTATTATGTTTTATATAAAAGTAACAACACCTGCCTATTATATTTTATTTTTAATTGGTATTTAATCATTCACGAACATCTCTGATATGAATGGCGTTAGAAAAATGTATGGAAATACGTGAATCGTAGCCATTGTGGAGTTTTTCAACGGAATTGCTTATGATAAATGTATTACGTTAACGGACAATGGACCCTCGCTTTGTGTTTGATTAATGACAGTTTAAAAATTGGACCGGCCTTAGGCAGGTTTCCTACCAATTGCTATACAATTGAAGACAGTATAAAGGCATGGGATAGCTCGAAAGCGTCTTGTGTGTGAAATTTGATTTATATTATTAGGAGATATTTAACTAATGTCAATCGTAATACACATACGCTATATTTGTTTGCATATTAGCATAATTTTAACGGATAGCCAATCGGCCTTCCTTTAAAGCTATCTATATATTGTAACATATTAAACAAATGCGCGCGCAATTTTATTGTTAGTTAATTTTCTGTTTGTAGTGCTATGTATAAACCGAGATGGCCCAGTGTCAAATTTCACTGAAATTCTGTCACATGTATATTCCACCAACCCACATTAAAGCAGCGTGGTGGAATAAGCTCCAAAACCTTCTCCTCAATTGGGGAAAAGAGGCCTTAGCCCAGCAGAAGGACATTCACAAGCTGTTGCTTTAATGCTATTTATATACAACAAGAACTTCACCGTAAGTCTCTTTGCAACATTTCACGTGTGACGTACGAAGTGACCAACTGAAAGTGAATAATTTGGTTTTAAGCTTTGGTTTTTAACTTACTAATATTATAAATGTGAAAAATGTTTATAAGAACAAGAACATTAAATTCACGCTTGTCACGTCAATAGTCTGAATTTAGAGAGCGTGAAACTGCGAGGCGCTGCTCATTACGTAATATTAGTTACTAAACACGTCTTCGAAATGCCTTGCATCTTCAGATGTAAGTTTGATATTATACAATACTTTTGGCTTTTTTTACAGTTATACGTTCGATATAGAAATTAATGGCCTTACTTATAAGCGTTGCTTAGTGGCTGATTAGTTAAACACTAATTTTGATTTGACATTTAAAAGAAGAAGACACAATATTGTTTACTTTATCACTCGCAAAATAACTTTTATCAGTTAAGCTGTAAATATTGAATCTACAAGTATAAATGCCAAAATTAAATTTACTATTTCATATGATCAAGTATTTAAGTATATTTTATTGCCTCAATAGTCTAGCGGTTTGCCAATAGATATATCATGAGTATTAGGTTCAAATATTGGGTGCGGCTAGTATAAAGTTAATTTTAACAAAGATTAACGAAACTGAATTTTCGATATTTTGTTTATATTAAATACGAAAAGGATTAAGCGATATAAATCATTCTAGAAGTCTATTTTATGTCGAACCAAAATTTTGCGTATGTTTATTATTGAGCCTTACTTTACAAATGTTTTCATAAAATCATTTATCTTGCACCATCTATTACTTCTTTATGAAAGGACGTAAATCACGACTGGAACGTATTGTTGCTTGGAATGTTACTGATGAAAATTCGTGCTACTGAGCTGTTAATAAATTTTATACGAGCTTATAAGTTTGTTACTCCAATTATGTTATAAAAAAATTATAAAGAAATTATTCTTGCATTTCTACATTGTACCAGTTGTGAAATTTGCACGAACTTAGTCAAGGGCACAATTACAGATAATTATACAGGATGACTGGTTAATTACTATCAATATTTAAGGAGAATACTCGGTACATGATTCTCATTCGAATTATGTAAAAAAAAATAGGTACTTAATTTTTGACCAAATTTCCGTATAAATAAATAAAGTGTGGACACGTTCCCAGCCTTGCCGGCGGCGCGTGCGGCGGCGTGCTGATACAACACCACGCCGCCGCACGCGTGTGTCGCTACTCCCAACCCCCGCCCCGTGGCGAATTAGTCGGGCGAGCGCCGCCGTAAGGTCTGTACGTCCGTCTTCCCGCGCGCGCGCCTAGCGATCGATCTTACGCGTATACCTAATCTGTCGTGTGTGCGTGTGACCCGTTATTACTTATTAGTAATTAAGTATGGCTTATCAATACACAAATGCAGAATACTTGGACATGGTTCGTGCGTATGCGCGTGCAAATGATAGCTTGCCGGGCGTACACAATGAACATTGGTGGAGTCATTCCAATCCATACGTTACGCGACAGGACGCTTATCAACACAGGTTTAGTGTTAACGTGTGGGCTGGTGTTTTAAATAACTGTTTGTTAGGGCCGTATTTCATCGAAGGAAGACTCAATGCTGTGTCATACTTAGACATTTTAAACAGTGCGGTGAATGACATGCTCGATGATGTACCACTGAGCAATCTCCAAAACTTATTTTATCAACACGACGGAGCACCCGCGCACTATCAGACGCAGGTACGTGAGTACTTAAACAATACGTTTGGAGATCGCTGGATAGGGCGCGGAGGGCCTGTGCCATGGCCAGCTCGCTCTCCAGATCTCACTCCACTGGACTTCTATTTATGGGGGGAGGTACAACGTCTTGTGTATGCTACAGAGTATGTCAACAGAGAGGAGTTGAAATTAAAAATCACTAGTGCTTTCGAAACTATTAAAAGTGACCCATTCGTATTAAATCGTGTGAAAGACAATATGCGTAAACGTGCCGAACTGTGTATCACACGAGAAGGAGCTCACTTTGAACATTTGTTAAGGTTAGTGTAGTTATGTAGGTAAATAGGTAGTTTAATGATTGACAATTGTTGTAAATAAGTATGATTCCATTTTTAAATACGCCGGAAATACCAAGATAGGTAAACAGTTCATATTATTTTTTGTGTCAAGTTCACACCATTTACCTAGTCAATAAATTGGTTGCTTAAACGAATGAAATATCTTGGTATTTTTGCCTGTCCTAAGCCAGGATTAAAGTATGAAGGGAATTGGATCATTTTTGTTTATCTAAGGTAGCCTGCTACCCTGTTAACACGCGGCGGCGCGCGGCGTTTGGATGTAGGTAAACTACCGCGCGATAACTAAATGTACCTACCTACATAACTGTTTTGTGTCGATAACGCAGCTAGGGTGTTCACACGATGCGTAATTAATTACATAACTTTTGGTTAACTTTACTTAGAAGTTTATTAATATTTATGTTATATTAATTTTTATTTTGTCATATATGATCGTCAAATATCACGTCCTCAAGTATCGATAGTAATTCACCAGTCACCCTGTATAAGTACTTTGATAGCCCTTTAGCTGGAATCAAATGTTATGTATTTTAATAAGCTACGGTAATACTCAACGTGATAGGATGACATTAATATACGACCGAAGAGAGATCATAGATAGACTCCAACTTCACGTCCTTTCCGAGGCACGGTAGAAGAAGAGCACCTAACGGAAGTTTTTATTAGCCTAACCCGTGCTTGAGGACACGTAGACTAACGAAGCATCAATGTATCGATATAAATATTCCTCGAGAATTTGCGACAGAAAATCGCAGCAATATGTTAATAGCCCGACCTAGGATTTGAACCCAAGAACACCGGGTCTGCGGCCTTACATGTACTACACCAACGAGGCAGTCAATGTAATGAGATAAATATAAAATGTATTGATATATAGATAGCCTCGCACAATGACTTACCATTACCGTGTATAAAGGTTACAAATACACACAAGTAAACATACCCTCGCACAGACATGCCTGACGCTTTTTATAGATACTTTTAAAACACCATATTAATACCGCACTGTTGGTCAAAGGCGTCTACTAATAAAACTTAACTCAAGCATCACAACGCTACACAGATTGAGGAAAAAAACTCAGAAAAATTCGCATTAGACGTTTACATCCAACATCATATAAGAAATAGCTATTTATTTAGAAGCATAAAATTCTATTTTACATGCTAAGTATTATTTTATGACGAAATTTTTCTTTTTAAACGTACTTAGTGAATTTCATCTCAATTAGAAATACGATTCATTCGGGAATTCATGCATTTTTCTTGGCTTCATTGCTGGTTTTAATGAAAAAGTCGCAAAATTTACGTTTGTTTTATTCTCATCTTTATTTAAAGACAAATTAATTCATTAATAAATAACACAAATGTTGTTTTTAATGCAGATTTGTAACTAATATAGATTATAATACAATACATTAACATCTTAGAAGAAACATATGAGCTTAAAGCTTGTGTTACATCATGTCTAATATTAAAATACCTAACCGTAAGCTTGACCTTACCACTAGTCTTTCCACTAGTTTTCAATTACTAATATGATATAAAATAACTATTTTAATGGAACATTCTTTTAATTGTGAAATGTTTAGCGATAATCGAGTAAGGAAATTAAAATTTTAAAACACGAACATAAACACTCAACCCAATGCTCAATCAAGTTGGTTAAAGATAAAAAGAGTGCTAACAAATTTTACGAAATAAAATTATAAGAGTTACGCATAATTCAAATTAATTTAAGAGTTCGCTTAATGGCTCTCATTGCAATATCAAGGACGTGAAACCACAAGAAAAATACTCCGAACTTTTCCTGTATACAAAACATCATAAAACAGAGGTCGAGGGAATTCAAAGAAAATAAAAACTTTCTTAAAAACATAATACGACTCTCTGGAATTTCGAGCACCTCAATATCGTACGGGCGAGACGCCAGCAGAATTTACTATAATGCTCAAGCAAATTAGGAACTTGCAAACTGATTACTAAGCCGGGGAAATTTTTAATAGAATTCGCTTTAATTATGCTATTAAAGTAAATAGTAGTTATAAAAGTTAAAAAATGGGCTATTAGGGGAAACGTTTTAAATTTGTCACGATAAAGTCCACTATGCGAAGTTACGGAGTGAATTACTTACAAGTTTGACATTTTTACGGGTGCTACATGAGTTAGATACCACGTAACATAAAAAGGTTTAGAAGTTTCCGTCAGTCTACTTTAATAATGGATATAGTGTAGGAGCTGCCCTCCAAAACATGACGTAATCTTTCTATTCACGTTGTTCGAATAACAGTCATTTAAATTATATATGCAACAAAAATTTTTTTTTAATTATAAGGAACGAATGTCTAATACGAACCTTTTGTAATTGTTTTAATTTTTTTTTAAAACATATAATAGATAGCATGGACGAACGAGATCCACATGTATTTTGTAAGATTAAATATAAGCTAATATTATCGACAGCCACTATACTGTATATTAATACCATATTATACAGACTGGCTAAATTACTTCTATTTCTCAGTCAATTCGAGGTCTCTGGCGCCATTTTGAAGTGCAAAGGTCTCAAGGCGTAACAAATACCTGGTTACCAAAGACTCTACACTACTTAACTTATTATTCGACTTTGAAATAAACCAAAACCAAAATTATCAACTTAATTATTATATAATAATTAAATGCAACAAAATAAAATAGTGAATGAGTTACAGACTTAGTGGTGGGAAAGTCGCTGGTTCCGCTGTGATATCTTGGTTTAATATCATCAGCACTAAGACGAGCTTATATGCTTTACTAATAAGTAGCAATATTGGTAATAACCTGCAAAAAGTATTCCCTATTATTATTTAATTATATTATATATGTATGTATAATAATACTTAAAATGATGATGCAAATATTTTAAATCACCTAATAAAAATATATATACGGAGTACGGACCAAGCTCTTAGTCTACAAGCCACACATTCGATGCACATCAATCATTCTAGAATGGTACAATTTTTACACATCAGTATTTTGTTGTTAAATAAGTGCTCTGGAAATTACAATGTTTATTATCGTATCAATCAAAAAAGCCGAGATGACCCAGTGGTAACAACGCGTGAATCTTAACCGATGATCGTGGGTTCAAGCCCGGGCAAGCACCACTGATTGAGTCAGTCTAATAGGCACAAAGGGCATAACATCAAATATCAGATGGTTGGTGGTGCATTAAGGATGTAAAGGCTAGTTCAAATTGTCAAAACGGTGGTAACCACTTAACATCAGCTGGCTCATTTGCGAGTCTATCTAAATATAAAAATTTTTTTTTTTTCAATGGTCATTGCTCGGTTACCTATTACTGGCCCTTTGATGGTTATCTAATTCAAACAGATTTTTTTAAATAATAAACGAAGCTTAATAATAAATTATGAGATACATATTTTTATTAATAATAATTTTATTACTCCAACTTTTTTCAAATACTTTTTGTAAATCATATTTGATGTAAAATTGAATGAATCCAACTTGTTTGCAATTACGAGCATTAAGTAACACGCTTAGAAGTGAAATTAGAAAATGCATAAAGGCAATATTAGAAGTTGAGGTGAGATATTGATCATGGTTAAATTTTTCCCTAAATATGAACCGGCGATGTTTAATTTATATCCACATGTCCATTTCACTAAGCAATTATAGTTACCAAAAACATCACTTATAAATTATGTCAAAAAAATTGTAATGGTATCGTGCGAAGTTATGATGGCTTAATTAGTTATTAAGGTGTGGGGCTTACGTGTTCTACAAGAATTGTGCGTCTATTGCTCAATAATTAACCAGACCATATCACTTCATTGATGTGATAATGAAGGATTAAATCATAAAAGTAAAAGATTATTCAATATAACCTTTGCTTTTATTACTCAATTCTTTGAGTGATTTCAAAATAATACGAATATAAATGAAAACACTTACGCACTTTTCTAATATGTAGCATTTTACTTGGTAGGGCTTTGTGCAAGCCATTATATAAAGTTCCATTTACACATCAGATGGTAATAATATTTAAAAAAAAATTATGTTACATTTACAGTTTAAAATATTATGCTATCAATTTGAAAATTACTATTTTAACTATGACTTTTCGATTTATTCGTATTATTCATTTCATCATAAATCGTTAGAGCAAAAGGATTTATGAAAGGATGTGGGCGCGTACAGATCATTGGGCCATTCTTACATAAGCGCTTAAATTGTTACATTTCCATTGACCGTTCAGTGACCCAGTGGACAAAAGAGAACAAAGGTATTGAAATAACATACTTTTAAAACAATCTGTCTTCTCGACAACGTTGATACGTAAACAAGTATCCCAGGCGGGTACATTGTAAGGGTGAAAATGAGTGATTTAGACAGTGAGTCAGCGCCGCCGTGACATGTTTCAACGGCGGAAACTATTCATTATAACTTGCTATGTCACCGACAACGAAAACGCAATGCACAGTAAATTATATTTATATAAATCTTACTTTTTATCTTATATAAATCTTACTTTATTTATCTTTACTTGGTGGTAGAGCTTTGTGCAAGCTCGTCTGGGTAGGTACCACCCACTCATCAGATATTCTACCGCAAAACAGCAGTACTTTGTATTGCTGTATTCCGGTTTGAAGGGTGAGTGAGCCAGTGTAATTACAGGCACAAGGGACATAACATCTTAGTTCCCAAAGTTAGTGGCGCATTGGCGATATAAGCGATGGCTAACTTCTTTTACATTGCCAATGTCTATGGGCGTTGGTGACCACTTACCATCAGGTGGCCCATATGCTCATCTGCCTACCTATGCAAACAAAAAAAAAAAATCTTAATTTATATTACAATTTTGTAGACAATTTAAGCTTTATTTTATTAACCTTTTTAGACATGTAATTTCTATAATTATTGATTAATTTTATTACAGCAAAATATAAAGAATAGAAGCATTGCAAACCAAAACAAAAATCTGTTTTATTGAACTAACTATTAAAGAATTATATTATATACCCGTGACAGAAGCGTAATCTTGTAATGTTATAAAAAACGTTAACACCCAAAGAAAATCTTTCGAATTAAATGGGATCAATTAAATATTAACTTAATAAAAAATAAATTAAAGTGACGCTCACTGTACGTTGTTAATAGCGTTATCCGAACTACCTACGTTCAATTTTTAGGTCAAAATTTTACGACATAGATTGAAAGTATTGTTATTAAAATTAGCTCAAATTACTTACAAGGAAATTCTTTTGATTTACATAAACTTAATAAATAATAACATTGTATTGTTTTGAATAATAATTAACGATAATTTGTTTTTTCATATAAATTTACCGGACATTTTCTTTTTGTATTCCTTTTATATTTCTTTTACACGCTAAATAATTAGGTCAATTACGTCTACACGTATATGCCCTTTGATTCGATGATAAAAGAAAATCCTTGGTATGGTATCTTTGACAGTGATATTCTTTTGTTTCGTATTAGGATTACGATATTGTATGAATATAGTATATATTAATTAATATTGATATGAAATATATATAAATAATTAAAAATGGATATAATTAATATAATTTGAAATTACCACCACCTAGATGATGATATTTAGCTTTCCCAGATAACCTGCAGAGAATCCTACAATTCCTATAAGTAGATTATTTTTTAAATATAATAAATTATTTTGTATAATAGAGTAATATATTTAAATGATCCCATAAGCCAACCTTTCAGAGGGTTCGCCTTCAAAAGCCAAAACGTTCATTAAAAGTATATAAGTGTTGTAGCGCCCCTGAATACTAAGTTTATATGATAGGTAACGGGCAATTTCCTCGAGGGTAATTTACGATTTTATATCCTTATAAAAACGTACGGCGTTTTCACATAGAAGAGTAATATCTTTCAACGAATAATGTATGATGAAATTAGGTGAATCTCGTTGATAAATTGCTATTGAATTTATAAAATTTTCTTAAGTTTTTTAAAGTTAAAACTCTGCGTGTCTACATATATACTGGCATATCGAAGCACCATCCAAACTGGTGGGGTTAGCATCATGAAAATTTGCATACGGGTTCCTTTTGCACAGTAGCTTAATACTAAAGAAAGTTTTTTTTTTTGGATGAAGTTCTTTTTCGCGGCTTACAGTAGAGTGAAATGGCAGTGACCCAAGGTCACGTGAGTAACGAAATAGCGTTCATACTGTGCCTACCAAATGCTACAAAATGCGATGCGTTCGAATTTAACAGGTCGATATAAAGGAGGTTGAGGTGCTTTTCGGTGTGACAAAAAAAAGGGATATTATCAAATAAAATGTATATTTTAAAAGACGGCTTAAGTCGAAAAAATATCGCACATAACTTCGTTCTTGACGGGGGCCCACGACCGCACATTTAAGAGAGTGATAACAAGGATGAAAGTTTCTTTGAAAATTATTAATTTTGAAGAATGAGCTATGGAAATTGGTATTTAGCCATTCTGAATTATGACGCGAGCAAAGCCGGAGAAAATCGAAGGTAAAATAACATATTGTGTCAAATTGCGAACAGATAACGTAAAACAAACTTGTAGTTGATTCTCTCATTGTTTATCGGATCTTGATTAAAAATCTTTAAAAGAATCCCGGCGCACGGACAGCCCAACAATAAAGTATTACTAGTTTGACTTATACGAACATGGGAGTTCAAACTTCGAATGTACATGTTCCTTGAAGGCTGGCAACGCATCATTTCTCCTTATGTTGCAGGTGACCCATAAGCGGCCATTAGGTGTATCGACTGCTTCTGCGTTTATCAAAAATACAATTAATTTCTATACACGCAAGTGCCTAAATTAATTGACAATAAAATAATTATAATCATCGAGCTGTTCTGATCAAAAGGCAGCCAATGAAAATTACACTAACGGTTACATTACAATTCTATTTGATCCGACGTGTTAATTACATTGGTATATTAATAGGCAAGCTTTCACCTTTGTTGTTAATGATGCTTACCTTGAAAATCTTTATAATACAACGTCTACATAATGTATTCCGTAGTCAGTCCCTCAGACTGTGGTCACTACGTATAAACGCTAGCAACAAACTTCAGTACTGCGTTTGACACCTAATATCCTTTGAAAAGCCATAAATCGGATTCGTAACTTTCCATTACGATGGCAACAAGAAAACGTCGTGTTAATATAAATGTTCGTCGGTTGTGAATAAATAAAAACGTGTAGTAGAATTTAATATGTGAAAATAAAGCTGAAGAAAGTCTAAAAAAAAATAGGCTACGAATTTATTTTGATTAGAGTAAGTAATTGTAACGATTCCTTATTAAATTATTTAATAAAACAAATTAGTTTTTTTTTGTATTTGATCAAGAACTAACCAATCAGTTTGACAATGCTTATTTAATTCCATTCAATAGAGACACGCGGACATAATATTATGTTATTTTGTATAATAATCCCCTCACCGAGCATATGATGAATGAAGAACAAGAAAAATTAAATACACGAACATTCATATGATGCTTGCCGGGTTTGGACCAATCTTCGGTTAAGATTTATTTGTTCTAACTATTAAGACATATCAGCTGCTATACAGCTGTTTTTACTGGTGGCAGGGCTTTGTGCAAGCTCGTCTGGGTAGGTATCACCCACTCAACAGATATTATACCGCAAAACAGCAGTACTTGGTATTGTTGTGTTCCGGTTTGAAGGGTGAGTGAGACACAAGGGACATAACATCTTAGTTCCCAAAGTTAGTGGCGCATTGGCGATATAAGCGATGGCTAACTTCTTTTACATTGCCAATGTCTATGGGCGTTGGTGACCACTTAACATCAGGTGGCCCATATGCTCGTCCGCCTACCTATTCTATAATAAAATAATAATAATAATAATAAAGTTAAATTAATTTAAAGGCCGGCAACGCACCTGGCACCTGCAAGTCCTCGGATGTTGCAGGTGTCCATAGGCGGTGGTAGTCACTTTCCATCAGGTGAGCTTCCTGAACATTTGTCCCCTCTAACATAAAAAAATGTAACATTTTTTCACAAGCCTTCTATTAAAAATGTTCAAGTGCTTATTACCGTCCTACGTAAGCTACATTAACTGTTAGACATCTTGACTAGGTTTGAAATTTATGATGACTTAATTGAAATTCAAAGGTTTTTAAATTTAGGGAACATGTCTGAAAAATGTGACCGTGTCAGCGGCAGAGAAGATGCATGACTGTATATGAGAGCGTCATTCCGTTTGCCGTCACGGCTTACGTGTCAGTCTTACCCCAAAGCGTACCAGTAGATGCTTGACATCAAAAATGGACAGATCGTGAACAAAATTTACAAGCCAAAAGTTGTATTTTCAATAATTTATTAATACGATTATTATAATAATAAATAAAAATTCTGTAATGACCAAAACTGCTCTAAACATTTTCTAATGAGAAAACTTTGTACATTTAATAAGTTTACTAATTTTAATGGACGTGAGTAATTGAGTGCACGTTCGCAATAAATATTAATCACAATATAGTCTCTATTTTCTGAGTGCTAAGGACAACAGGCGCATACATGAACTAACAGGATTTCTTAAACGAAACGAACCGAAATTGTGTTCTCTGTCCACAAGATTACAACGACCGAAAACAAATAAGTCAATATCGACTCTAGCTAAAGTTCTTAGAGTCTAAATTCAGTTAATAATCACATTTAGTTTCTGAAGAAATTTTCGTATCGAAGCCCTAGTTTGAATCTACATAGATACTTTACGGATAGCTCGAACGTAACGAAGTGTTAAATTGTTTCACGCTAATTTGACATTTCAGTCAAAGTAATAGGAACTGTTATAGAATGCATAGTTTTCATAACAAGCTTGATAAGCGTGGTGAACTGTGAAACGTATAGTGATATAAATCTTGCATGCACTTTGATGAATTTTGGTAACGATATATTCTATTCGTGACGTTATAATTTTCCGAGCTCTTCTATAATATCTCAATCGTAAAAAATTGGTTAATTATCTGCACATTTAATTAAATTAATTGTGACTATTTCCTTTTTTTTTTTTTAAATACAGACATAATATATATATTTCAAATAAACAATCTATTATTATAGAACTTTTGATCTGTCACATTCTAAATGAAACAAAAGGCTACCGCCGACTTAGAATAAACCTACCGGCGCCAAGAGAAGCCGCTACCAAAACTCAATACACATTTTTATTAAATTAAATAACATAAGCAAACATAACAAATTAGGTATAAATTAATAATTTACTATAAACTCAACACGTTTACCATGAATTAACAACAATGGAAACTTACAATTAGTAAGAAAAGTTATGCTTACAAGAGTATAATATAATTGTTTGCTATGTTTGTAGCTTTAGGACATCAATAATATATTTAATTTAAATAATATTATTATTAAAATTACTATCTCATACAGGAAGTGCATCAAATTGTATGTTACCTATGATATGGTATATATGAGAATGACGACACGATAGCAATTTAGAATATGGGAAACGCACGTGTATCAAAAACTATTTTTTTTCTTTTACATAACCTGGTGTCTGGTCTTATCAAAGTGTATCGACAAAACGGTGCAATTTTGTTTCTAAAATCAATTCTTTTAACACATTTTGTTGACATTTATTTTATTTATTTATAAAGTATGATAAGAATATCTAAAAAATGATTGTACAATAATATTGTTTATTTACCACCTTTATTTATAATAAATAATACTACCATTTCTCTATGACGAGCCGGGTAGCGTGGTTTGTAAGACTCTTGGCCTTTCACGCCGAAGGTCGTGGGTTCGATTTCCACCCAGGACAGACATTTGTGTGCATGAACATGTCTGTTTGTCCTGAGTCTGGGTGTAATTATCTATATAAGTATGTATTTACAAAAGAAAAGTAGTATATGTAAGTATATCAGTTGTTTGGTTTCCATAGTACAAGCTCTGCTTAGTTTGGGATCAGATGGCCTTGTGTGAATAATTTCCCAGGATATATTTATTTTACTTATGTTTTGATATCAATCATTCATCGAGTTAAGATAATCAAAAGCTTATGGTTAACACAGTGTGCAATACTTTTGACAGGAGAATGATAAAAGTAAACAACGCGTTTGTCTCAATTGTGTTTAACATTACATATTAACACAATTCACTAAATTATTGCATTATATTAATGCCGCAGTGGATAATAAAACAAGCGAGTATTCCTTGCTTAACTAATAACTATGGTAGAAGGAAGGATATAAAGTCGCTTCAATTTAAAACGGTAAGTCGACACCACTGTCCACAGATGTTGACGATGGAAGAAATATTAACTCTCCCGTATAACGCCAATACGCCACCGATCTAGCGAAGATATTATGTACATTGTCCCTGTAGTTTCACTGGCTCACTCAAACTGGAACGCAGCTGTACTGATGAGTGGGTGCTAACTACCCAAGCGGGCTTGCACAAAACCCTACCACCTAGAGACTACACCTAACGTCCAAATGAAATGTAGTGTATTGATTAAAACAACAACAAAAACTTTATAATTATTAACTGCGACGCGACTTTTTCGAACGATAAAATAATTATAAGATATCGATTTATTAGAAAACTGTTCAAGATATCAGTAGTTTGATTAAAATGTGGCTTAAAACTTGCTCAGTGAGAGAAGTTGGGTGTTTGAACGAAACTTTGCGGACTATGTTGCGAGCTAATTAGGGCTGTAACATTTAACTTTAAGTAATTTTATATATTAATATTGCTAAAGTTAATACACTTAAGATATAAGGAAGTGTTTCTTTAAGATGGATTAAGGTTAATAAGCTTATAATAAATCTTAACCGATGATCGTGGGTTCAAACCCGGGTAAGCACCACTGAATTTCATGTGCTTAATTTGTGATTATAATTCATCTCGTGCTTGACGGTGAAGGAAAACATCGTGAGGAAACCTGCATGTGTCAAGTTTATCTGATATTCTGTCACATGTGTATTCCACCAACACGCGTTGGAGCAGCGTGGTGGAATAAGCTCCAAAACCTTCTCCTCAAAAGAGGAGAAGAGGCCTAAGCCCAGCAGTGAGACATTCACAGTTGTTACTGTAAGTTTATAATATTTTACAAAACAAATCAGTTCAATAATTTACGTTATCATTTTATGACATTTATTTTAATTCTATCACATCTAAATAATATAATTGATTACATTAATGGTTTTAAAATTATCGGAGACTTTTCGAATGTTGAGAATATATAAAAAAAAAGTTACATTAATTTTTCAAGCCTGTGTACATATCCAATTGCTGGGCTAAATCCTTATTCTATAAAGAAAAAGGTTTAGAGCTCATTCCACCACGCTGATAAAATGGGCGTTAATTGATACACATGTGGCAAAATCTTAACGAGGACGGATTGAATTATAAACACAAATTGAGCACATTAAATATATTAAATGCGGCTCTAACCACATATCATATTTTGGCTCGGCGGAAGTATATTAATAGACGAAACAAAGTTTCTACCATATATTTAACTTTAATAATTATATTTGATTAGCTTTTCGACTATTGTTCTGGAATATATGGTACTGTACTTGGTGGTAGAGCTTTGTGCAAGCTCCAGTTTGAAGGGTGAGTGAGCCAGTATAATTACAGGCACAAGGGACATAACATCTTAGTTTCCAAGGTTGGTGGCGCATTGGCGATGTAACCGACGGTTAACATATCTTTCAATGCCAATGTCTATGGGCGTTGGTGACCACTTACCATCAGGTGGCCCATATGCTCGTCCACCTACCTATACTATAACCTATATATATATATAAATTTACATATTGTTTTCATTTCTTCGTATTTTTTTTTATTTTTTTATGTTTCCCGGTAGGGCAAATGACTCTACTCCACCTAATGGTAAGTGGTAGTAAAGTCCAAATGCGACGACAGCTAGTGCAGTCAGGAAGAATGACTTGCCCTAGCCGCCCCCGCCTTGCCGGCAGTCAAGATCCGGCCTCTCGTTTGAAGGAACCCAGGTCATAAGAGGAGGAGAACACGTGTGCTGTTAAGGAATTCCATGTTTTAGAGGTGCGACAAAGAAAAGAATTGCCAAATTTCTTCGTGCACGATGGAATTGATGTCACAGTTAGGCGGTGACATCGAGAGCCAGCACGCGTAGATTTGTGAAGGAAAGGGGAAGCAGGAATGAGGGTGAATAACTCCTCTGAGCACTCGCCGTGATACAGACGATAGAAAGCGCTCAGTGCCGCTATCTCTCGACGCAATTGTAAAGGCTCGAGGTTGTTGGTGACCTTTACGTCGCCAATAATGCGAACCGCACGTCACTGCAACCGATCCAAGGCCTCCAGTAAGTACTTAGCGGAGCCATCCCAATGAACAACAGGCAGTCTTTTAACGCCACAACAACAGGCAGTTGTTGTGGCGTTAAAAGACGCCGCACCTTGTTCAGGACTCCGAGTTTTCGTGAGGCTGTTTTGCCTTAGTCAGACGTCAGAAGCTACGGGAGCCCCTAGGATGCGAAACAAGGTCATGACCAATCTGTACAATGCGCTGTGCAACCGCTCTCGTGTATGCCTTCCTACAGGACTTGGAGCTTTTGTTATAGGTTGCTTTCAGTGAGTCAATGTTAGATGCCCCACTAACGCAGCCATTGATCCATGCGCGATATGCCGCCTGCTTAGATGACACAGCATCGGCACATTCGCGAGTGAACCAACGGTTACGCGTACCCTTACTGATGATGTCTGAGTTAGGAATGTAGTATTCCATCCCCAACAAGATCTCATCAGCAATAGCAGCGGCGCTAGCTGTCAGGTCATTCTCACTGAAGCAACGTTCCTTCCAAGGGACTGACGCATAGTAATCGCGCAATCCGTCCCAATCTGCCGACTTATAGTGCCAAACGCGACGTTTGCATACCGCTGGTGACGGTAGCTTGGCCTGTGGGACCTTGGTAGATATCAGGCAGTGATCCGAAGAACCAAGAGGAGCCTGAACCTCAACCTGATATTCCACCGAGTGAGTAGTCAGCAGAAGGTCCAGTAGAGAAGGCGCTGGCCTATCAATATCTGGGATCCTGGTGAGCTGATCAACCAGTTGGGTCAAGTTATGCGTGAGAGCGAAAGCAAGAGCAGTCCTTCCAGCATGGTCAGTTTTGGGGGAATTCAACCATGACTTGTGGTGAGCATTAAAGTCCCCCAAAAACACCAGTTCCGCGTTAGGAAACTGCTCTTGTGCAGCATCTGCCACGCGACTAAGATGGTCAATTAGTCGGCTTGTCTCCAAGTCACCATTGTGGGATCTGTAGAGGCACACGTAGACTCGACTCTGACGAATCAGGTCCACACGTACCACCAACATGGAGAAGGAAGGGTCCTCCAAGCAGCGCAGACGGCGACAACAAATATCCGTCCTGACGAACAAGCATACTCCGGCTTTCGCTTTAAAGGATTCTTCAAGCATAGCAAGTAGCCGGGATAATTAAGATAGCTGGTATCGACAGGACGGAGTATTTGAGTCTCCGTAAGAAACAACATTGCTGGCCGTGCTGTCTCGAGATGGTGGTGGACAGCATTGAGGTTAGCATGGAGTCCACGGATGTTAGAGAACTCGACCTCAAACAGCGAAGGCATGGTGGGGGTGTGCACCGCTGATCGACCGTTATTTCTTATTTTATGCGCTATCATTTGGGAAAGGAAAGGACGAGACGTGAAGTGAGCGACGCATTGCCACGATAGAGATGGTCAAAGTGTGGGGCTGTTTCCCCAAGAAGCTGTCAAAATAAACTGACCCGCCGGACGGAAGGGCCCCCGAACCCTCCCGATAGTGGCCGCCGGGACCCCACCGTCCGGTAACCAACCGGCACGACGGTCCACACCGAGATTATGCGTGGCCTGGTGGGGCAGCCTCGCGAGCTGGTTAAGAACGCTTGGGCCCCTGTACTCTGCCACGGGTGGCCAGCGGAACAACCGTTTCTACGGGTCTCCCTGTCCGGCAGGTCAATATAATTTTCCCCGGCATTGGTTCAACAGCAACTTCCACCGGACCACCACATATCACGGCAATGCGCGCTCGTGCACTGGCTGTACGCTGGCTGATCTCGAAATGCGACTCCAAACAGCCACTTCACGAGTTTTCACCATGCGTACGGTGGTAACAAGCCAGGCGGATGAGAGTCATCCTACCACCAGATGAGCAGATGGTCGCTCAGATATCCCTTAGTCGCCTCTTACGACACCCATGGGAGTGAGAGGAGCAGTGAATTGTATTCTTACTCCGTCACTGCACGGACAAAAATTATACAATACTATAATTTTAATAATTTTATTTTATTAGTATTGTATAATTTGACATATAATAATAGCCAGTACTGAATATTTAGCTTACGCAATGCCAGAATGTAATATATCAAAACAACGCCGTCGATAAATAATTAATAATAATAAATAAAAAATATCCCGAGACATTATTCACACAAGACCATCTGATTCCAAACTAAGCAGAGCTGCTACTATGGAAACCAGATAACTGATTTACTACATATTATGCTACTTTTCTTCTGTAAACACATACTTATAGGGATAAAATAATTTTAAATAAATTTAATTACTTTAAATAATTTAAAAGCGTGTATGCTTTGCTTATGTTTCATGATGATCGGTTGAGTAGTTAAGACGTGAAAGCGTAACAAACAAGCAAACTTACATGAACCATACTCAAACAGAACAATGTGAACTTTTCATTTTATTGTATTAGCAGCCCTGAAAATTTTAAATTAAGCAAAATATTTTCTCATATAAACGTGATAATTTAGTTAAGGTAGTTTCACACAAGACGAGTCGTTCCGCATCTAAAACTATCGTGCACGTCTATGTACATATTATGTGTCACAGTTCGTGACGCATTAGGAGGCATCACAACGGACACGTCAAAATATTGCACCTGAATTTATACAAATAATGTAGCTTCAATAATAAGCTTCTGATGTACCAAGTAATGAGTCTAGTGTGAATATGCCACTACTCATAAAAAAAAATCTTTTAAATTTTGTGTCAATTAAAAGATATAAAGTTTTTATAGGCGCTTTAATATTATTAAATAGGATCGCTTTTAATTTGTTACAAATGAATAAGAATTATAAAGTTCGTGGATACGAGAATGTGGACTTTAACAACATAATGAATTGAATTCAGAAATCATTTTAAGTCGTGCTCAGCTTGTTGTTACTTTTTTAATATTGAATATTTCTATCAATCGAGAGAGAAATATAAAGTTTATTGTTATTTTTGAAGTGAAAACTTCTTTTGGCGCACATTTTTTTAATTAAGTTTTGTAATTAACACTTATTTTTTCATTTGCTCGCATTATTATGTAATGTGTACTTTTTTGGGAAACTGTTTTGGTAAATTTTATCTTTGTATTTTTTTGTATAAATGTGTCGCTTTGTACTGTTTGTTTCCTGAGCAAAATAAAATAAATAAATAAAGTGACTCAGTATTTCGTTTGTTGTAATTTGTTTGCCTATAGCAAAAACGTATTTGACAAATTGATTAATAAATCATTAACATTAACAATACAAATTACGAGGATGTTAAGCAAAAACATTTAAACTTAGATAAAAAAAATACATCTTAAAATAAATAATATCGTTAATTCTTATTATAAAAATAAATACACAGGAAAAAAATATTATAAAAATCAAGTTAGATAAACGGTAGTTAATTAGCAATGACATTATTTTCATATAATAAATAGTTATTTCACGGTAGCGCTCTGTTTCATATATAACTCGTAATTAAAAATTTTAAACTTAGAACTGTTACGTTAGCTTAGTAGCTTATAAAGCTTCAGAGCCTAGGTCTGCCAACAAGAAGTAATTAAGCGTTTCTGATTTTTTATTTCTTGTTTATATAAAATGTTAAATACAATATTGCATATTTAAATATCCAAAGCCACGCTATTGCTTATTTCACATGTGTGTGTACGTTTCATCTTATATGACGGATGAGGTCGTCGATGTGAGCGGATGTTCTCACCATTAGACATTATGTTTGGGCGAAATGTAGGGTACGGGTAATAAATAACAAATCCAGAATCACTCAAACGATTTACTATTACACAATAATACTTTATTATACAATACCACTTTATACACAATTATAGACGACGAGTTGTAAGACATTTTCTAGACGTGTTGCCTGTACGGCGGGTGGCACTGAAGTGTAGTGTCGCCGACTCGCACCGACCCATCTAGACTCTGTCGAAGCGTTATCTAACACTGACAACGCTTGCGGCTCGTTGTCAAAACAAGTCCCGTATTGTTGACATCTCCGATATATATATATATATATATATATAAATATCGGCACGTCTTGCTTTAACTACGGCAAATCTTACTCAAGAAATGTGCTTGGTATATGATTAAAGAGGAGTGCAAAGTTTTCACTCCACGCATTAATATAGAGATTATGGTTAGGTACTATGTATTATCTCCTATTGCGTAGTAAAATGGGATAAAATATCAAGAACAATACAACTATGAAAGACGATTGTTAAGTACACTTAGTTAGATTTACAAGTCCCTTCCGCTATATGAAATTAATATTAATAACAATGGGCATGTCCAAAACTAACAACGAGAAGGGTACATTTAATTTTCCTATTCAGAATCGGTTATGTCTCCAAGAAGCACAGCGCACACTGAAGAATTATATATCTGAGTCCATACTAAAAATATTTATAGTGTTATTTGTGAACGAGCTGTTGAAGATAAATCGTCAATGTGCGTTAACTGAATATTTTCCGAACAATAGTCCTCGAGTCTTTTCAAGAGTGATAAATGTTTTAAGCCTACGTAATCCAATTAGTGAAAATCGTGAACATACTATGTTATTATATGTTGTAAATTGTCTTTACTTTACTTATACTGTTTAAATGTAGCTCGCAACTGTATGTTTACTTACGGCCTTATTTATAAACGTTGCTTAGTTACTGTTTAGCTAAACACTGATTTGTCTCTTTCTGTCATTATTGATTTGACATACGAAAGAAGAAGACAAAATATTGTTTAACTAATCACCAGTAAAATAAAGTTTATGAACAACGCGGTTAGAGTTTAAACCTATTATTATGCAAAATTTCATTTTATTATATTTAGTAGCTCGTGTACTTTAACAAAGATAGACAATATTTTCAAAAATAATGACTTCGAATTTTTTCATACTGTAACGTAACTCAATTTATTACGTTCACGTTAGAAGAATGTTACAAGATGTATATCAGTAACAGCCTGTGAATGTCCCACAGCTGGGCTAAGGCCTCTCCTTTTTTGAGGAGAAGGTTTGTAGCTTATTCCACCACGCTGCTCCAATTGGTGGAATACACATGTGACAGAATTTCAGTGAAATTAGACACATGCGGGTTCCCTCACGATGTTTTCCTTCAACGTCAAGCACGAAATTATAAACACAAATTAAGCACATGAGAATTTAGTGGTGCTTGACCGGGTTTGAACCCACGATCATCGGTTAAGATTCACGCGTTCCAACCACTAGGCCAACTCGGCTAATAACTTAAGATGTGTATAAAATAACATAATATATTCATACAGTTTTCTTACTGAAATGCAAAATTATATGTTCTGTTTTTAATATTGACATATTTGATCAATATGTATGGAACAAGACAGTGACGTTAAAAATGTTAACATCATTTTGTAAAGAAAACTGCCGTGGGTCAAAGTGGTTTTCTTCGAACATTACAATGTTGATAACATTTTTCATATGTAATAACGAAATATTATTTTAAAAATGTTTCTTTTATATTGTTTTAAATAATTTATAAATGTAATAAATAGAAGAATTAATCTATTCTACAGATACAGGTAATAAAACCCTCTGAGTTTGTTGTTTCGCCGGTTTATCTCAGGTCTGAAGTGTTTATTTCCGAATCGGTGGTAGATTTATCACAATCAATAAGTAAGTATAACGCTTCTATATTGAATACATTTTTATTGAGTTTTGAATGATGAAAATGTCGCTTGCACGCACATTTACGATAATTTTACGTGGTCAAGATCACTCACAGTGATGGTATTGTTAATTTTGATTTTAATTAATTTATAATTAACGTATATAGTATAAATTAGGCAAAAGATTATACAAGTAAGTTATCTATATATATACTTAATTTGATGAGTTTTCTAAAGTAACTTGAAATCAGATATTCTACCGCAAAACAGCAGTAGTTGGTATTGTTGTTGTGTTCCAGTTTGAAGGGAGAGTGGGCCAGTGTAATTACAGGTTCAAGGGACATAACATCTTAGTTCCCAAGATTGGTGGCGCATTGGCGACGTAAGCCATATTTAACATCTCTTATAATGCCAATGTCTATGGCCATTATTAATTTTACAAGATTAAAATATGTAGTAGTGGCTTGTAAATGTCAAACAAAATTTGATTAATCGTTAGAGCCGATTCCAATACACAAAATATGTATAAAAATATTGAAAAATTGCTCATTTAATATAATTAGATACTAATATACTTATATACAGGATGTAATAAAATTCGTGTCCGAGCCGTGAAGTGGTTATTAGGAATCGTGTGACGGTTCTACTTATGTAATAATTTTTAAAATACTAAGCAAAAAAAATACTTTAAAAAATATATTAATAGTGTTTAACGACCCTGTTGGTGGTAAAAACGTGGACTACTGAGGTCATGACCTCGTGTCTTAGCTACCCGATAGGTAAGAGCTATCGAGCGGTATTGCCCGCACCTGTGTTACCATGTAATTTTCGTCATTTATTTAAAAAAATTGTCCGGGATAAATTTGTTATACGCTGTATACTTCGCACGTTCGTTTTGACCGCCGTCAAAATTTATAACCGATATGTAAGACAGTTATTCGGGACGTATGTATGTACGTACTATATATTTACGCGTCAGAAAATACGTCCAGCGTATTTGAACCGATAACAATTTAACCACTGACGAAATCTTGTTTGTGATAGTTGTGTAAGAAACATATTGTATATTCTGTATAATTTGATTTATATCGTATTTCTCGACTGTCCTCGGACTAGTGGCTCGCTTATAATTTAGAGGTCCTGAGTGAAAATTTCGGTTGTAATTGTATGGCATGATAAAACGAATTCATCAAATTTTCCAAAATTTTGCCAAAACATTTCATACGGAAAAGATTTAACTTGTTTTTTTTTTTATAGAATAATTCATCGCTTTTGCTGTGTGACTTCATATAACAAGATTTTAAAGTCATCATTCACTTACCACTGGAGAAAACTAAAGCACTACAAAACTTTGCTTCTTAAAAGTTTATCTAACAAAATGGAGATCAGGAAATCTCCGGATCCCAACGACTCTATTAGGCTTGCAACACCGAAAACAGGCTAAGTTCGGATGCAACGCTGTTGTGAAAGAAAAGTTTTGAGAGCTCAAAAGAGAGCAGTGAACAACTTTAGTTCTATTTGCAGAACAAATGGCGACGTGTTTAGGGTGAGTTTTCTTATAAAATGGTTGAGAATGTACCACGTTGTAGGCAAACTTTTTTTTTACTAAATTTGACAATGATTCTTTATATTCAGTCAATTTTTTATTTAAATTCAAAATTTTAGTTATTCTTCTTGATTCTTTATTAAATTAAATTTTGTGTAGTTTTTTATTAAACTAAGGTTTTTATTTATATAATAAAAGTTGAAGCAGAAACTTTGAGGCAATAATGAGACGAAGCAAAGCTAAGCACTTGCTGAATTTTAAGATTAAATATGTGCCTATTTTTATATTAATGATAACATTGTATATTATATGTAGGTGAAAAAAAAATGTACAGACAGAGCCAATAGATTTATATAGTAGTATAGATTAATAAATTATTATTGGATCTATTTATTTAATAATCCGTTAGGCTTTAATCGAATTTGATTTAATATTTATTACTATTATATAAACTTGTCTGTTTAAAAAAAAGAATGATCTGATGTAACTGAAAAATAAATCGGTTGGGGATTTATTACCGGGTTTGAATCGAGAAAATAAATTTTTTTGGAAAATCAACTAAAGATCTGTCTAGTTTAATTTATCATCTTGACGTGCCATAAATATGTATAGGATATGCGTTCCGGTGTGAAGGGTAACTACAGGGACAACGGATATAACATCTCAGCTCCCAAGGTTGGTGGCGCATTGGCGATGTAAGGAATGGTTATATTTTTTACCTCGCCTATGTTGATGACCACTTACTATCAGGTAGCCCATTTGCTCTACCGCCTACCTAAATCATATAAAAAAATAACGACCTGTAAATAACTCACCGCTTACTAAAATTCTGAAATGAAAGATTTTATAAGGATCCATAACTTCATCGATCTCATTATTTCTGTTCTGATGTCTATACTGGAATTAAGTGAAATTTTGTATGGTTTTTATTGTATTTTTGTACAATATTATTTTCTTTCGTTCAAATAACAAAAAGAAATAACCTGATTTTAATATACTGTCTTATTTATGTTCTCGATAAAGTGCAGTGGTTTTAAGAGATTCTGCAGATATCACGGCGTTCTACTTACGAATAGTTGGTTGTAACTTGAATTATACTGTTTACAGTTTAAGATATTTTTTGTTATATTTGAAGTGTTAATTTAGCTAGCTAGTATAGCTAAAATGGCAACTCTACCGTCGGATAAAATTAGAATGTATCGTTGGCCACACCAATGTAGGTGTAGAGTAACTTACTATTATTGGGCTTGCGTACCCCATTGGTGGGCAAATACTCTACTCTCTTTCCCAAATCCCAGTTTTTTTGCAATGCAGAGAAATACTTCCGAAAGAATCTGAGGTTCCGCTCATCTTATAACCTTTTAAAATTTCCTACGATGTCATTGACACAAACTTTTTTTATCTCTACTTAATACGAGTATGATCACTTAATTTCGTATATTATTTGTTGGTATCTTTAACAATTTATATATACTATGTAAAAAATCTTTGTTGTGTTGTTGAAACAGTTAAAAATAAAATGCCGGCGTTTATATATTTGTAAAATTTTGACACCTATCCTTAAATTAAGGCGTATATAAAGCCAGTATAATGTGAGAGCTATAAACGTAAGCCTATAAATGGACCACGGCTAGGCTAAGGCATTCTAGAATTAAAAATTTTGAAGCTTAATCCACCACGCTGCTTCAATGATGTTTGGTGGATAAATTAGCTGCTAGTTTCTACCCACAAAATTTGCAGATTTCCTCACGATTTTTCCACCAGCACGAGATGAATTATAAACACAAATTAAGAACATGAAAAAAAAAAAAATCTGTGGTGCTTGCCAGTAATTTAATCTGTAATCTTCAGTTAAGATTCTTGTCTAACCACAGGACTATCTCCGGTAGGGTCGGCATTATTCCAAAAATATTTCATTTTTATACTAAAACTCGCTAATTCAGTATTTTCTCCTAACCAGACTTTACATAGAGGAATAGTGTGCGAACAATAGTGTGACATGTGAACATTTGACGTGTTATTTATATATTTTATTAGTAAATACGCCGTGTTTTTATTTGACGGCTGCCTCGTGTCGTTTGCACAAAATGTTTAGTCATTAACAGAGTTATCTTTAATTTCATCTAGTTCGTTTAGTCAGTAACTGCATCAATGCTATAAAAACATCGTGTATTTATGATCGAAAAATACATACACAAAGTCGTTCTCTTATCATCAATTTACACGCAGATTGCATTAGAGTTCTTCTGTCTTGTAAAATAAAATAATATTAATATATAATAAAATTAAACTTATTTTTCAATATACTCCAAGCTTGACTTTGTACAGGTCGATCGTAAGGGTTAGTAAGAAAACGATCCGGTTCCTTTCAAACTGCTTTAAATATTTATCACAGGAGAATGAGACCTTCGAGCTGCAACTTAATTTAAAAAAATATCTGATGTCTTTGTGTCCGGTATACAACGATATCATATCAGCAGGATTGAACCAGTGTAACTACAGGTACAAGTACAACTGACGCAGGCATATAACTTATTAAGAATATCTATTAAGCATGGGAGCAGTCACAGCGCGCCTTAGGGTTTTTTTATGACTTATCCAAAGCCTTTGATTGTGTTCAACATGAAACTCTGGTCAGGAAATTAAATCACTATGGAATCAGAGGTGCGCTCCAGCTTTTGAATTCTTATCTTAAGAATAGAATTCAGAAGGTCGACGTTAATGGGAAAAGATCTCCTGGGGTACAGTTGGTATCAAGGATCAATTCTCGGTCCTTTCCAATTCTTTATTTACATAAACGACCTGCCCTTTCTTACATGACATAACATTATAGTTCCCAAGGTTGGTGGTGCATTGGCGATGTAAGCGACGATTAACATTTTTTACAATGCCATTGTCTATGGACGTTGGTGCCCATATGCTCATCTGGATGAGCATATTTTATATAAATACATTATAAGCGTTTAAGTAATTGGATATTTTGAACCGTTACATCTAAATAAGATAAATCATGTAAGATAAAAACATAGTGTTAACAACGGTTATGGTTAATTTTGTACGGAATCCACGTGTTGCGATTGTAAACGTCGACGCTATAGATATTTACCGTTTATTGCTTACCATAAATTTATATTTACGGCGCCTAATGCTACTGGTCACTGATGCGGACTTATATGAACCAATATGAAACATTTCGATGTCGATAATAAACATCGTAAGTGTTGTATTTTTGAACTATAAAAGTAGTTAAAATTATAGAGTTACTTTATGTATAGATCTATAAAAAAAAAATAAACAACTAAAGATGATCTTTAAAACATTAAACAAATATTAGTTTTTTATCTGATAACAGAAAATATTGCAAAATATATATCGCAATATTGCAATTAACTTAGTTTTTCAGCGAGTATAAATCGATTGTTGTTCTTGAGTTTTAATTTGTTTATTTCGTGATAGGTCTCAGTCAACTGTCAACAATCTAATTTCATTACACACAAATACACTAGTAAAAATACGCTACGCGAATGTCCACATTGAATTCAAATTCAGTTAGTGCCATTTTAACGAACATAATTTGAATTATGTGTATAATATATTTAAATTAGGTAGCAGTGGTAGTCTGAAATATAAAAAATGGTTATTTTTGCTGTGGTATAAGTCGTAAATAGTCGTAGCTTGTAAATACTTGTCAATATTAATTTGAAAATAACTGCATTTCGAAATCACAGACATACTATTCAATTTTATTTATTGATATAAAAGTAAAGTAAAAGTGAATGTCCCACTGCTGGGCTAAGGCCTCTTCTCCTCTTTTGAGAAAAAGGTTTTGGAGCTTGTTCCACCACGCTACTCCAAAGCGGATTGGTGGAATACACATGTGACAGAATTTCAGTGAAATTTGACACATGCAGATTTCCTCACGATATTTTCCTTCACCGTCAAGCACGAGATGAATTATAATCACAAATTAGGCACATGAAATTCAGTGGTGCTTGCCCGGGTTTTAAACTACGATCATCGGTTAAGATTCACGCGTTCTTACCACTGGGCCATATCGGCTATTTATTAATATAATGCATACGTTTTATGACAGTAAAATCATAAAAGATCGTTTATTTCGGTTTGAACGGTGATTTTTATAATAGCTTGCGGTAAACCAATCAAATTTCTGTAATAGTTTAAGTGAATATAAAATTATTATAACTTAAAACATAAGCAACACTATGTTGATTATTTGTTTGTATGTCTTATTATTAATAATGAGATGTCTGTAAAGCATATAAGGGTAAACTCACAACTCCGGCGCAGAACGCGTGAAATATTAAAATGCGACGCGCGACATTGTTACTAATATTTATTTACTTGTTCCTTTCGCTTTCACGTCTAATGTTTTAACTACTCGATCATTATTAAATTTTGCATACATGTTCTCAGAGGTACAAAAAAGGAAATGGGTATCTAGGGTAACTAACACTTCCTCCTCATGCGTCAGTAAAGCCGCGAGTGAGAAATAGTCGGATACAATATTTTTCTAACATAAAAGAATTACCGACTTACTGAGTTACGCTATTATGATGCGTGTATCAAAATAGGATTTCGCCGTAAATCGGCTTTATAAATTTCACGAGTGTGATACGAAGTGACTTCTTATAATAGCACTGCTGTTAAGCATTGGTGTTAAGTACTTCTGTTTTTAAATATATACACAAAAAAGAAGTATTCATTTTTAAAATTATTGATCAAAAAATAATTTTAAAAGACAAATGTATATATTTTTTATTACATAATATTCCATCAAAACTCATGATAATTAAAAAAATATAAATATCACTTATAGTAATATATGTATATAAGTCCTCATTTTATAAGAACCAAGTATCATAGCATCGTCTGAAACTCAATTCAGAGCGGAATTGCGTTTGAGATCGGCTCGAATGAAAGCTATTTCGTTTTCCAACTGAGAAATTGTTTGTTTTTACTTATACTCCTTCAGGGGGTACGGTACAAAGTCAATTTGTGTGAATACACTGTGTCAATTTTAATGATGGTGTAATTATGGTTTTATAAATTTTATATTTGATTATTATTTGTATTTCATTTCTGAGATGTAAAAGATATTTCCTTTAAACAAAAATCTTTTATATTAAATATATTACGGTGTATGTTCGGACTCGTGGCTTTTTAAATAATTAATCTTTACCGCAAGTGTCATAAAAGTTAAAAGCTATTTTAATATGATCAGTATATACAGGAAACCTAAATACCTAAAATCAGCAAAAGCACGTATCACGTAGACGGCCTAATGTAAGAGTCTCCCAAATTTTCTTGCGGTACTATAAAGTGCCCCGCGCTGAAGATAAATAATGGGCAAGCGACTTATGTTATGTTAATAACATTTTTAATATACTATATATATACACAATAGCTTTACATAACATAAATATTTACCGAACCGTTTTTGAAAAAAAAAATATTTTGAATTTGTTCCCCTTTACAATCTTTTTTAATATTAACAATACCAATCAAAGTTTTTAAAAATCGAACATCTGTATATGAACGAATCGCTGTTTTGACCATGCTTATTAAATATTGTTTCATAATAGCTTTTATGCTATTCGTAATAAGGTCCAAATTATGTTCAAACAATCTTTTGGAATAAAATTATTGTCGAAGTTTTAGTGCAGCAGGATTTGTGAACGCATTCACACCGAACAATTGGGAATGGAAACGAGTTCGGGTTTAATTTTGAACGGGTTATTTATTTTAACGTACATTTCTACATTTGAGAGCAAATGGTTTGTTATTTTAGTATACGTTGTACTGGATTGTTATCTGAAAGCAGTACGGTGCGGTTTCGAATATAGCTTTGCCTTAAATCTTCACAAATTGTGCAAGCATACTTATAGTTTTATGCTGATAAATAGTTGTGCGTTAAGATTTTATTGTTTTTGAATATTTATGATTAAAATCAAAGCTTAATTATTTAAATAAACTTGTATTGAGAACTTTTGAATCATTATTTTCCCTTAAATAACAGTGCATACATATATCATTTATAACAATTTATTACACAGTGAATAATGCTCTAAGCAATTATTTAATATGATTGACAATACAGGAATAATAATATAACTACAAAATGTTTGATAAAATTTAACTATAACAAAAATATATATAATTTTTATTTAAAAATTTAAATTAATAATTGTTTTTGGTATAATTTGAATTCATTTAAAAATTTTAAAACTATTCGATACATAAATATTTTTTTAATTATAAATAATAGTTTTATGCACAATGAAAGTATAAATCAAGCTCACCTCGTCGACCTCATTTCGAAGAGACTATGCTAATTGAAAAAATTAATTTCTCCGGACTTCATAACTCGAACTAAGTTTCAGAAAATAATTTTCCAGTTCTGACAAGTGCGGGGGCTTTGTTTCTCGAGGTTTATTCCTTCTTTTTTCGCTTTAAGACCTTCGTTCTACTGTCTACGTTATGCTACGTAGCATTATGTAGCATTTCGTAGCTTGAAACTTACAATACAACTTTTAACAATTTAAGCTTCTACTTGACCTGTTTTATATAAATAAGCATTTATTAAGAATATAATATGAACGTCTACGTTTATTAAAAATATAATTTAACATAACACACAAACACAAAATTTTATTTTTAAGTATTTTTTAAAATATGTTCAGTGTTTTTTCTAATTATGAAATAATACAATTTCAAAAAGTTACCTGTACTTCTTATGATACTACTTTTTGCACATATTAATAGTTTCGATACAATAATAATAATTGTTTCTGGTCGTGGTTACGACAATTGCCTTCTTTTTCTATTGTATGGCCTCGCAGTTTACTATAAATAATCATATCTTACTCCTCGATAATGATCATGCATTGATCTAATGATATTAGTTCATTATCACTGACAGCTGCATTACTGTCATTAAAACTGACACAGCCATGCAATCTGTTACGGTTGATAGTCACGAGTCACACGCGGCGTCATCGGCGACTAACGGTGATTGGTCGGCCGATTCTGCTCTCCACCGCCAACACAGTAAAAACACATGTATACAGAAACATCTCATTGGAGATGGTTTTGCGTTTATAGTAGTATAATACAAAAAGTGGCTAAAGTCGGAATGCAATTTTGTTTAATATTCTGTTCTTACTAAGTAGTTAATATAAAATATTTGGGGGTATTAACAATATACGTTTCAAAAAGTCACAATCCATATTTATGCTATATTGAGATAAACTCATAATGCCATAATTGTATAGGAATGTAGAAAAGTTTGTCTACAGCATGTAGATTGCAGAGAAAAAGAAAATGACGTCTAGTACGTACTATGTTATTAAGTATCTAAATAAAAAAGTATTTATTTATCTGCTGATAGTGCACTACTACAAATGCAAAAACGTTTTTAAGTTAATTTGACTGTACCTTATTATGCCCGTGCACTGGTGCTAGACTTAAATATAATACACACATTTTTTAATTGTATTCATTACTGCTTAAGCTCTCGTACCGAGAAGACCTTTATGTACGTTTTAATAAACGTGAACATATTTCGAAAAAGATATAATGATACATTAAATAATTTAAGGTTTGTTTATTAAAATCCCCTTAAAGAACCATTATTGTAGATATCTTTGTTTCACGTGATGATAATCTTGTTAATGCTACATAAGAAAAATTAAGCAATTTGTCACATTTTGCTTTTAGCTTAATGTTATTCAATTTTTTTTTTTTTCTATTGACGTTTCAGTAACTAAGCGTTAACACGCGTATAAATAGGTAAGGCTTAGGCATAGGCTAAACAGTTTGTAATTTGGGTAAATATCTGATTTAATTATATTTTTGTGAATATTATTTTATATATTTAAAACTGTAAAAAATAAACCGATTATTGAATCGATTTAAGCCAATTTAACTGTCATTTGTTAATTCGAAATTTGCGGTTCGGGGTTATTTGCTGAAGTATATATTTAATTTTACAAAATAAACCACTATTTATTAAAATTAAATATAATTGTGTACAGATTAAATTTTAAATTCAGACTAATTAATACTACATTTCAACCTATTGATAATAAATCATTCATAATTGATTGATAGCTTCAATTATATAATTTGTTTTCTGAATATTTATAAAAAAAAAGCTAACCAGACTGTATCTTTGAAACGCGACTTAATCGAAATGAAATAATCCCCATGCAGTAAGAATATTATATTGGATATATATTTGACTCAATATGTAATAGTTTTGTTAGGTTTCATTTGCTTTTCAAACGCAGGTAATTGTATCCCTTTATCAATATACACTGTAAGAACTACGACCATAAGTATATTTTGACATTGTAAATACTCCGCTAACCAAAACATTATTACACCTATATATTTTCCTTATAGTTGTCATAATTTATCATACTGACTCAACCACCTTTAAATCAGAAATAGAAAGTATTACCATTTAGCATGAAAGATTATTATTATTATTTTGTGTTGGCGTCAAAATGAATAGCAAGTGTTATTTTCGAATAGCAATGAATTTGATGGACACTAAGCCTTATTCTCTTCATTGATGCTTTAGCTTAAACCTTTGCTGGAAAACTTTCGCTAGCCGAGATAAAATTCTTCGTTTTAAAGAAAAATCACGGATTAATATTTTTTTTACATGTTAGAAAATGGTTTGGAGTTGAATTTTTATAATTATCCTTCGGTGTTGTGTGATTTATTTAAGAGATACTATTTATCTTACGATTTTTTTATCATGAAACATTATGAAGATACAGAGTTTCAGTTTACGAATTTTTTCGTTATATTAATGGCCGCCTGATAGTTAATAGTCACCGTCACCTATAGATATTGACACTACAAGAAATATTGACCGTCACCTAAATCGTCAATGCACCACCAATCTTGGAAACTAAAATGTTGTTTTACCATCAGATCTCCCATTTTCACTTCCACCTAACTAACCTATTTAATGTCCAAAAAAATATGAACTTATTATTCAGTTTACAAAATAAATCGTATATAACTAGTCTAATATTTAAGGTTAGGTTACTTTGTATATAATTAAACACAAACGTATATATTTCTAAGAAAGTTAACAATATGTCTAGATTTATTATAAACGAACTGTTCCAATTATCTGGAAACATGAACATAAGCTAGTAATGAATTAATACAAGCCCATGGCTCTTTTCATATAAAGCTACGTAATATTTTGGGGGAAATCGTAGGACATGCGTAATGTGTTTTAAGCGATGTCGCGTTTCGTGATGGCAATTATAGTAAATTTTAAATTCCACCACATACAAAATGTAATGCTTTCTCCGAAACAAGGGCTTTTATTAACCAGATGGTAAATAAAATATAATATTTTCCTCGGCTCGTGAAAAATTGGAAATGACGTCTGCTATAAACATACAAGGATACCATAAACGGACGCAAACGCTAGTGATTAAATATATTATTGCGGACTTTCAAAACCAAACACATATATATTATAAATCATTTAAATTAAAAAATATAAAATATTAATGAACATATGAACTATATTTATTTATAAAAAATAGATTTATATATTGGGTTTAATGAAATAATTATGTAACGAAGAAATATAATACACTTCAAATATTAATTTCATTTGTATAAAAGAATTTATAAATTTAGTTTAACTAAACCTTTTAGTTTATATTTTTTGTTATGTACCAATTTATTTATTCTTTTTACTATATCTCCCTTCGATCCTCCAGCGTTTTCCAAAGTTCTGTATCTTTGAACTTATTGTGTGACTAGTCACTTTGGTCCAGTCGTAATCTTTTAGTCGTAAATTGCCCAGAATATCTTTCAGTCGATGTTTATACGTCATTCGATTTTCTCCTCCGCATTTTTACCTCTGTTATCTGCACACCGAATTATTTTTATTATTTCAATTTCTATGCTCAGTGAATTTATCATTTCCTCCAGTTGTTTGCAAATGTTGGTGAAAAGAATTTCGCCAAGACAAGCGAGCAACAACATCGTCGGCGTGGCTTTGATAACTTAAGTGAGGTCCAGCAACGTTTATTATTTTTCTCGTATTCCGAAACACTTTGTAGTACTTCTTTAAAAAGTTGGAATGACAATGGTATACATTTTATGCAAAGTACTTTAATACAAATATAAAAAAATCAATAGTATAAAAGTTATCATCAAAAATGAAATATTCAATGATGATGATTATAAGAATGTACAAGCCTGCCTGAGTAAGCACCACCTATTTATCAGATATTCAACCACCAAATAACAACACTTGGTATTATTGTGTTCAAGTTATAGTATCTTAGTTCCCAAGTTTGGTGGCGCATTGGTGATGGAAGGAATGGTTAATATTTCTTACAGCGAAAACGTCTATGGTTGTTGGTGATTACTCAAAATTCAAAAATCTTTATTGAATGTAGAAGTGTTACACTTGCTTATTGATTGTCATAAATCTACCACCGGTCCGGCAATAAACACCTCAGACCTGAGAAGAGCCGGCGAAATAAACTCAGCGGGTTTTTTTAATTTTTTATTTCATTTTTTTCAATTATAGTTGATTTAAACCATAACATAATAATATTGTTATTTATTTCAACCTAACGTAACCTTTTTTTTTTTTTTTTTTTTTTTTTCACGCAGTGGAAACCTTCAAGAAGGTACCCAACTCTCTTGGGGAAGAGACTGGGTTATGTGGGATTCTTACCCACTAAAACCACTGCGATGGCCGTCCTCGGCACGGATCGGAGAGGCTGCGGGATCGTGTTGATATAACGCATCCGCGGCCCCTCCCGTGCTGTGCTCCGCTCGTGGCTCGGCGGAGCTCTCCTCAGGGGGCGAAAGTAATCCCGCCCCCCCGCACTCCTCGCTAGTGCGTACGGCAGCGCGAGGCCATTCGGGCTGCCGTCCTCCTCAGGGCCGTTTGAAATTGGACACGTGAGGCCCCCACCTCACGCATCCACGGCCCCAGGGTTACGCCCTATATTTAAAGCCCCGGACGTTGGGGAACCTAACGTAACCTAACCTCAAGGAGATCATTTGCCGGTCCACCGACATATTTAATTTTAAAAAATACTTCTCCTAATCAAATAAGGTGAAATTTTGCTCACACTTGTAACGCTGCAGGCAATTTATTATTCATTAAATTTAATTATATTATTTATATGGATTGTATAAAATAATTATGAATGTGAACAATGCACGCTCATATCACTTCATTAATATTTTCTGTTCTTAGTAAGGTCTTAACACGCAAATAATATCAGGCCAAATTTATGTTTTTATTTTGTGAGTTATTCTATATAAAAACTAGAACCGGTGAACACGTCCAGCATTTTATTGTTCGAATCACGCACATTAAGTTCGTGTATTGTTTTATATTTAACATCGTGTTTTTTTAATAAGCTCGTTCGTTTTAACAGGAATAATCTATACAATAATTATAATAATACTGTAACGGGAACGCGTTTGTGCATTAATTATATTTCGAATAGAATTTGGGGTGACTTTATTAACTTTCCATGTTGTGGGTCCAATTTTTTGGAAGTAGCTGGACAAATCTTTAGATTTTGAGGATATGCGAACTGCCACAATGTATTTTATTTTCAATGAAATTAATTTATTTCTTATTACAGCCATGGTAGCGCATCGGCTTGATAACATAAAAATTCGCCAAACGTTGCTGATTCTATCTATTGCAATCACTAAGGAATTTTTATAAGCTTAATTTGTGTTTACGAAATAGAAAAAAAAATACTGCGTGCGTTGGTACAGTCCAAGTTGCAAACATCGAATGAAGAGGAAAGCCTTTGTTTTACCAACGAAACATTAACTGGCGTTATTTGACTGTCATGTATAAAGTCAAAATAATCTTTTTTGTTTAGTAACAGTGCCTCGTATAGTACCATCATGATGGTATATAAGGACAATACGTGATGGACGAGTTTTAATGAATTTTATTTATTAGAAAAACTTTGAAATGGCTCTGGCAATAACTAGTTAAATATATAAAACTAACAACATCACCTGTTAATGAAATTTTTCATTAGCAAATTTAGAAAATTTGCAATTCATAATAAATTTATTAGAAAATCTACAGAATTAATTTATTTGCAATATGGCTAATAATTGAAAATTCCAGACTAGAAATAGGCTCTATATATCACATTTAATTAAAGGTACATAATTCCAATATCTCAAAATATATTGCATATTGGAGATTTTAACGTTAAATACCTTTATTATATTGGCATGAATAGCAATTCGCATAGTTCATTTATTACATATTTATCATTTCAAAGTGGAGCGAGGACCTTTATATATTTTTATTTGGATTCCAATATTGATCGATATCATTTGATTTAAAATTATTTATCAATTCAATCGTATTCGATATTGAAGCTGATGATTAAATTGTGTACAAAAACCAGCTCTATTAATGTGCCAAGCGAGTTTCAAATTAAAAATGCTAAGAAGCTAAACTTCGTTTCAAATTTTACAAGAAATCACTGTTCTATCAGGCACTTCGCAGTACAAACCACGGGCTGCTTACAAGGGTAAAGGTTGATTGTAGCTAGTAAGAGAGTTTCAAGGTTTCAGGTTATCGATGGTATAACCAAGCAATCCCCTACATGATTTTATGACGTTGAAGATTTTCGCTGGATTTTAGTGGGTAACAGTGTGCATATTCCAAAATAGGCATTATAGTTTTCATGGAGGACACGTTTTCCTTTAAAACGATAAAGATAAAATTTCATCTTTTTTAAAATTAAATAATTTAATACATACTTGTATTTTACATAGCAAGGCTTTTTGTATACCAGATGGTATAGATTTTTTTTATATTCCAATAGAACTACAATATCAAGTTCGAAGGTGAATGGCAGATTTCATACCGCATACTTTTTTTATTGTTTTGTCATAAAATTTGTACCACTTTTTAAGGCAACTAAGTCATTTATTTTCATATAAGTGTAGTATTTTTAAAACTTTGGAATAATTAATAATATCAATAAGATGATTTAATTAAATAAGTGTAATAAAAACATAAACTAAACGCAGTTTTGTTTTTAGAAGTAGCCGTATGTAAAATAATACAAATATCGAAATGATAATTAATTGTTTATAAATAAAAATAACATAAAATATAATTAAATATTGTTCGATTAAAGAAAAATTCAATTAAATTAATTGAGTTCGATTGCTTACACTATACACCCTTGATTGAAATACTGAAATATATTTTGAAATTTTTATTTGTCGACGATATACTGTAGAAAATACACTGATTAAAGTTGACAGACAAATGGCCATATTGTAGTCCTATAACGGTTTAGTTTTTACATCGGACGACCAAAAACCCTAAAAAGCTATAATTTATGTTCTATATCAGATATAACATTTTGTTCGTGTTTAAATGCCTATTCATAGAAGATAATATTTTATGAAATTCTTTATATTACAGACAAAACAAATGTTGTATATCCTTACTTTTTGGGAACATGTAATAAATCAGAATGAATATTGGTCATGCGAGGCCAAAATTCGCCGCAGTTGTATAATCAAACTCATACATTACTTGAAATAACTTATGACTCCTCTTTATATGGACTTAATATTATAGTAGCACAATATTTGTTAAAAATAAATAAATAAATAAAATATGCATTTGTGAAAACTGAAATGTAAATTGGATCCTATTCATCATTAAAACCACGCAGGATAGATTCATTATAATAGTTATTCTGATAAGCTACAAATAATTTAAGAATATACCTCAGGGTGTAATCTAGCATGTACACATTTTTTTTTTTTTTTTTTTATTGTATAGGTTGGCGGACGAGCGTTTGGGCCACCTGATGGTAAGTGGTCACCAACGCCCATAGACAATGGCATTGTAAGAAACGTTAACCATCACCTACATTGCCAATGCGCCACCAACCTTGGGAACTAAGATGTCCCTTGTGCCTGTAATTACACTGGCTCACTCACCCTTCAAACCGGAACACAACAATACAAAGTACTGCTGTTTTGCGGTAGAATATCTGATGAGTGGGTGGTACCTACCCAGACGAGCTTGCACAAAGCTCTACCACCGAGTAAAAAAAAGTATAGATGTTATAGCTGAGTCTCAGAAGCTGTAAACGCCAATATAACTAACAGCAATATTTACACATACATACATATACTATCAATATTTCTATACTCTAAAAGAGTTCTATGAACAACTTTGATAGTAGAAAACTCATAGAACTCATTTGGAGCTATCACTCCTGATGAATATAAGTTTTCTTATGCATAAACAGAGATTATACAAGACTTAGCAAGCGCCCCCTTTGTAGACATTATTAGACTCTTCACACTTACAAGCCTTCCGCTGGCAGAAACAAGGACAGCGCTAGTGATATCCCGTCGACGGCTTAAGACGGCTTAAGCACTGGCAAACTAAGTAGTTGTAACTGAGTAATTCATAATATTGTAGTTATGTTAAAAAAAACAATATCTACATATAATTTATGCTTTATTTTCATGTGACTAAAACAATCATTTAAAGCCAATATGTATAATACATATCCATACATATTTCAAGCTAAGTAGAATATTATTATACCAATATTAATTCTTGTTTCTCTTGTGATCGTGTAAGGGTTTTCGCCTTGCGGTAAACATGAGAACGAAGCACATACATTTTCTACATGGACAAAGCTTTAAGAAAAATTTAATTCATTTAATAAATAAATTTATTCCTTCGATGTCAAAAGAATATCTCGAGGCAGAAAATATAATTTTGTTTAAAGATAATTACTGGTCCTTCAGAGGGTCTGCTAAATTTTTGTTTAATAAACGACACAAACGAAAATGTTGGTTTTAGAGAGGAAATGACACGAAGTACCTTTTATAAATAAACTACAAAACTCAATCTTAGATAATGCGTGTATTGTTTGATCTTCCTTTAAAACAACTGCGGTTCGAATATTAAGATTTTCCTTAGATTTATTTTAAGAATTTCCTTAGATGTAATTTTTTAATTAATCGTTTTGGGTTTCTTTACCAAATCGTAACTATCTGAAGCCTTACACTTTTTTTTCGGATATGTAGTATGTTGGTATGACCTGTTAGCTAGCTGTGGCAGTTATTTTATGTGGAAATCTCAGACGTTTTTTGCAAGCTTGATCTATTTTGATGTAGGTACAGCGCCAAAAACACACTTGAGCATTTTAGTGAGTTTTTATAATAATATCGAAGAAAAATACACCGAGTTATAGTTGCTCTTACACGGAATTCTTCAAATACAAAAAATAATAATAGCCATCCTAAGTTTATAAACGATAAGTCGAGGTTTATAATTAACAAAAGCATAATATAATTATATTTATATAAAAGAAGAATAAATAGAAATATCAATAGAAACCCAAACTTTTTTCAGATTAACTGTTAAGCCCCTTGTCAAATTATGTGGTAAGAATTTTGATATTTCTGTTGTATTATAAATTAAACAAAAACTTGAAATAATTATTTGCTTGTTAAACTTTTATAATTACAATTAAATAATACAAAGTTGTATTACGTCTTATCAATAACGAATATAAACATTTGAAATAAATTTGAATCCATTTATGACGTTTATCTTAATAACTTATTTTTTTATATATATAATATTTAATGTTTTCCGTCCGCGGCTTCGTCAGCATTTAAGGGGAGAGGGGGCGTGGTAGGTATTCTATGTATTTTTCTGTACCTCTGACAACGTGTATACAAACTTTTATGATGATCGGTTGAGTAGTTAATCTTTTTTTTAATAATATAGGTAGGCGGACGAGCATTTTGGCCACCTGATAATAAGTGGTCATCCACGCCCACACAGAGGAATTGTACATTTCTTTAAAAAAAAAACATCGGCAATGCTCCACCAACCTTGGGAACTAAGATGTTATATCTGTTGTGTATGTAGTTACACTGGTTCACTCGCCTTTCAAACCGGAACACAACAATACCAAGTACTGCTGTTTTACGGTAGAATATCTGATGAGTGGGTGGTTCCTACCCAGACAAGCTTGCACAAAGCTCTACCACCAAAAGACCCGAAAGCATAACAAACAAACTTACTTTCGCATTCACAATTAATTATTAACTAAGATTTTTTTTTAAATTCGTCGAGACTCTTTTACTATCTTTTATCAATAGCTATTACAGTATGCAAAATAAAATATACTAGAATTAATGAAAATAGTTGAATAAAATTAATGAAGCGCACTATTTGTTTTATAAATATTTATATGGATTTACACAGATGCACAATTTCGAAGTACATTAATTATAAAAGTCAAGAAAATAACGAACGCGCAGATGTCGCGTGGCTCCGATCGCTGTGGGGACTTTCAAATTAGATTTCGTTCTGAACTTCGGGTAATTAAAATCGAGTTACTAATTTAAATCACTTTTAATTACCGCAGAACATTTTTTTTAATAACAGTTTTATTAAAAGAAAAAGATGTTTGCTTTGCTTATAAATTCTATTGAAGTGTAGATTCAGTTAATAAATTGTCTATTTGTAAAAATATAAATACTTTTGTACCTATCATATATTTTTTTATTATAATACTTAATTTAATAATCGAGTTAGATATTTTTTTATCCAGTAGTGTAATGGGTTTTATGAGCTTGTTTTTATAATGAAAAGAAGTTACCTTAGCTTATTATACATGGTCAGCAGAGGCACTCTCCTCATGATTCCGTCCCGCAGCCTCCTTCTGAAACAAATAAATAAAACTTCTAATTGTAGTTATAAGACGAACTATTTTTATTACGTATACTTGCGCGATTCACAGCTTGAATTCATTTCTTTTTTAATAGTAAAATAATTATTGTTGGCCTCGTTAGACTTAACAGCGTCAGTTCATGGCGAGTAAGACTTCGCTTTGAAATTGTGTGAATTCAGCAAGAAAAACATGTCCGACGAAAAACATGGATGATGCATAAAAAAACGCAAAATGCATCCATACATGCGTTCTCGTTGTTTCACTAGTGTGGCTAGATTGCGATGCATATGTTACACACCATGCTCGAAAGTAATTGATCAACCACCTTTAATAATATTTAAGTGAACTTAATTGGACACATACCAAGGCAAACACATTATCTTTCATAATACTATATCGCCCTAATTCTTTATTATGTTGAGCCTCATTTAGTCTGAGAGTGACATGTATAATGTTCATGTCGTAACACATAAAGCTAATTTAATCAACACATAAATTATAATTTGGTATATTAATTATTCCCAACAAATAATTTAAAATATTTTACACATGTTTTACACATTTTATAAGAAATAATAACAACATAATATAACACGGAATACTTATATACTAAATATACATATATTTCTATGTATACATATATAAATATCCTCTGTTTGTCAATTTTTTTTTTATGGAGAACTTCACATATTTAGTTACGTTTTACTTAAATTTTCAATTAATAATTATTATCATTGAGTTTAAACCATTGGGTGAAAACTGGTCACATTAAATGTTTTTAAGCGGCTTTTACTTAACATTACCTGTTAGAGTGTGATTGTAATATACGAATAATGTTTGTAACTAATGGAGTAGATATTTTGGACACACTTGGGACTGGAGGCAATATAATAATTTGCTGGATCTTGACTGTTTCACAGGAGGCGAGGTTTCGACCGACGGGACATGCCTCGAGCGTATCTCGCGTACTCGCAACATTGGTGTCATATCGTCGTCGCTTTGAGTTTGATCTTACACAGCCAATAAGCTGGCTACTAGACCTACGAGGCATTATAAATATTTTATTTATGTTATGTGTTTAAACTCTTAGTCTATGCAAATACATCTAGTTACATGATATTATTATAGACTCTTTAGCGCGCAATTAAGACGTAAGAAATGATTCACATCACCTTATTCACTTTTTTATCCGACTATCTGTAAACATAAAAAAAAACATACTTATATATATTATTATTATAACAAATTATATCAACATGCAAAAACAATGCAAAAAATATGATATCCTATTGAAAGTATAAGTTGTGAATTATTTGACTGTGATGATATAAAAATCGATAACAGAATAATAATTAATAGTACTTATATCTCAAGAGAGATTAGCCAACTGCGCAGGAGATATTATAATGCACAAGTGTGTGCTCTCTTCCCTAGCTCTCATAATCCGATGTGACGGCATTCTGACACGACCGGATAGAGTTCAGGCGCAGGAACAGTGGTTTAACGTGTTTTCCGAGGCACGGGAGTGTACACACTTCCAACTTCCAGACTCCGGGCTGCTACTGAGTATTTTCTGACAGTAAAACCCAATAACTATTTATTTGCCTGACCTGATAATTGAACCCAAGACCACCTTATATATAACCACTAGACCAACGAGGCAGTTTAACAACAACGAGGCAGGCTAACAGAATACTTATCTAACAAAAATATAATTTTAAAGTAATTATCCTCCGAGAGAATATTACTGAGCAATTACGTGAGAATGTAACATTTGGGTTAGAATTAAAGCTTCAGAGTGCCCTGTCGCCGGTCAGACAACATTTCATCTACATTGTTTTCCTTTAACCATTCCAAGCTTTAAATTTTAATTATGCCGCGCCTTTGTTATGTTAAGGAATTTTTAAAGTCGACATAACTTGTTCGACTTTTAAATACAAACGAATTATCCTCACATCCTTAGTGTTTGTGCTGTTCATGTTTTTATTAAATATTGACGTAGGTGTATATATTACTGGCTTAAATAAAAATGACTGTATACATTTAAATCTTACAATACAAATCAATATCGTAATAAAAATAAGTATTATAAAAGTCAATTTAAACTTATGACAGCTGATAGCCTACATTCTAAATATGAATATTATTAGCTCTCATTTAACGCAATATTCTGAATTCAAATTCACATTTGAGCTAGTTGAGACTTGACTGGCAATCGGCTTTTGCTTCCATTCTATGACGTCCTCTAAACACGAATACATAGCGAGTAATATCGGATCCGATTGAGGGTATCGATCCTCTTAATGTAAATCGTAAAGTAAAAACCTATAAACTTCGTACTGCTTCTCTAAGGAAGAGAAGGATTGGAGCCTATTTCATTACGCTACTCTAAGAATGGCAAATACATACGAGAATAATAGAATACGTGGATATTAACAGATTGTGAGATTAAATCAATGCAATGACCGCCGAGTTTTCATGAGCTAAATTCATTTTATGGAGTGGTAAAATTGTAAGGAAAGCTACGAGCAACCTGCTTGTATGGCAATTCTGGTACATTCCTGAATAAACTATAAATCATATCCTTGTGAGGAGAGGAGGCCCAGCAGTTAACATTTTATGTACGAGCTGTACTTTAATATAATTAAGGAGCTCGATTTACATGTACTAAATTGTGTGCTCGTGCAAACAATTTTACACATACGAGTATAGCGCACGTTTCTTGTTACTTAGGTATGTGTGAATACAGTTGTTAAGGCTGTTCTACGTAAAGCAAATGTTTTGCAGATTATATCATTAGACCCTCGCTTGTAGAGAGCTTATTTGGAGTAATAAAATACAATCTTAGAGCTATAAGATTACGTAGTAGCAAAGATTTGCAGTTAGTGTATTATTACAAGACGCGTCAAAATAATTTATGTAAGCAACTTCTTTTACTTGTACTAAAAATGCAGTAAGAGTAAATGTTTTTTTTAAAAATGTGATATCGATACGAAGTATTCCAAATCGTAAATTATAAATGTTAATTTTATTTGCAGTAAATGTGTAAAAATAATATGTTATTAATTTCGATAAGGATTAATATTCATTGGGAAATAATTTGACCTATAATTGTGATGCGAACGTCAGTAATTGAGCGTTATTGTAAGCTACATTAATATGGTTATGTAACTATGAAGTTATTTTTCATTGAAAGCGGTGGTCAAATTAACAGATGAAACTCGTAAATCGATGTCAATCACTTTCGTCCGATTTTCTAATAAACGTTACATTGCACGTCAGAAAAATATACATTAAGATTACACTATGAATATTAAGACTACTCTTTCTACTTACAATTAATTTTAAAATCATTCAAATTGATTACAAATATAACAATATTAACTGGTACTATATTATGCATGAATAATTGTTCATGATGTTTCAAGATAAAGTGTTGTCTGCAAGCACTCAATGTGATTGGCTCATTTTTTTACTATATAACATAATAAGTTTATATTGACCCAAGTCGGAAATTAATAAAAATCTTGTGCGACTAGTAATTTGAAAACTTACAATGTCGTTAAAAGCGAGGCACTTACTGTAAAAAATGTTAGTATTTTTATCAAAACACCTCTAGAAATTGAAGTTCTTGAATGTAACACTGACAGTTATGTGGGGCATAACTATGTTTTCGGTGTAAACATGTACCTGCATCGCTTAGATAGCTTCAATGTGTACACAACACGAACTAATCTTTTGATTGTATCGTTTTGCTTAAAGTCCAGCAAGTATTATATTATCATATGATTTAAATATGAATAAAATATATTCTAATTATTATTAAATATATTACAGAGCCGATGTAATCAGAGTAACAATAGTCCTTATTTACTAAAATTCATATTTCTTATAGCGATAACGTTTATTAGTGAGCACTCACTGAGGGGACAAATGTGTCGGTGGTACTTATTGCAAATGACTCTACTCCACCTGATGGTAAGTCGTAGTAAAGTCCAAAGGCGACGACGGCTAGTGCAGTAAGAAAGAATGATTTGCACTAGCCGCCGAGTTTCAGTGAGGCTGTTTTTATAACAGCCTCGATGTGATCCCTTGGATTGAGGTCGCACCGAACGTCAATTCCCAGTATGGCGACTTTGCTTTGTATCTCCAGCGTAGTATCACAGAGGGAGGGAGGAGGGGAAAATGGTGACTTTTTCGCTGTGAGAGCGCATACCTGTGTTTTCTTGGCGTTAAACTCAACAACATTATCAGAACCCCATTTGGCAATGAGTCCTAACGTCAACAACAAGATCCCTCCGTCTCTCCTCAGTTTCCGCACGCCCAGCTACTGCGCGTCCGTGGTATCCTCCGTGCACTGTACTGTTATCTGCACAGCAATGTATGTTCCCGAGAGAGAGCGTATCATTAATATGCAAAAGAAAGAGTGTGGGGGATAGTACAGACCCCTGGGGGACCCCAGCATTCACTACATAGAGTTGTGAAGCGCAACCATCAACTAAAACGCGAAGGCTACGCTTGTGTAGGAAGCTGGCAATCCAGGTGCAGAGCTGAGCTGGCAGACCGTATGCTGGCAGCTTGGAGAGAAGACTTCTGTGCCAGACCCTGTCGAAAGCCTTGGAGATATCGAGGCTGACAGCCAACGATTCCCCACGCTTGTCGATAGCTTCACCCCAGAGGTGTGTTACGTACGCTAGAAGATCACCTGTGGACCGTTTTGGTCGAAACCCGTACTGACGATCATTAATTAGACAGTGATCTTCTAGGTAATGGATCAGTTGATTGTTTAAGATCTGTTCCATCACCTTACAAAGTACTGAGGTGATAGCTATTGGCCGATAATTTGCCGGGTCAGACCGATCCCCTTTTTTGGATCCGCTTACACATTAGCTTCTCTCCAAGAATCTGGCACACTTCCTGTAGAGAGAGACAGCTGAAACAGGCGCGTCAACACAGGAGACAGCTCCGCTGCACACTTCTTCAGCACTATGGCTGGTATTCCATCGGGACCACTAGCTTTCCGTACATCGAGTAATTGCAGCTCTGCAAGCACATCACGCTGCCTGATTTTGATGTCAGGCATCGTGTGGCCACATGAAGGTATTGAAGGTGGTAGCGCACTGCATCGATCTGCATCATCTATCACAAAGTTATCCGCAAAGAGTTTTGCCAGAACATCGGCTTTCTCCTGCGGACTGTGAGCTAGTGATCCGTCCGGATTCCTGAGCGGTGGCAGCGAAGGTTGGCAAAAATTGTTTTGCACAGACTTGGTCAGACGCCAGAAGCTACGGGAGCCCCTAGGATGCAAAATAAGGTAATGACCAATCTGTGCGATGCGCTGTGCATCCGCTCTCTCATATGTCTTACAGGACTTGGAGTTTTTGTTATAGGTTGCTTTCAGTGAGTCAATGTTAGATGCCCCGCTAACGCAGCCATTGATCCACGCGCGATATGCCGCCTGCTTGTATGAAACAGCATCGGCACACTCGCGAGTGAACCAACGGTTACGCATGCCCTTACTGATGAGATCCGAGTTAGGAATGTAGTATTCCATCCCCAACAGGATCCCATCAACAATAGCAGCGGCGCTAGCTGTCGGGTCATTCTCACTGAAGCAACGTTCCTTCCAAGGGACTGACGCATAGTAATCGCGAAAACCGTCCCAATCTGCTGACTTATAGTGCCAAACGCGACGTTTGCATACCGCTAGTGGCGGCAACTTGGCCTGTGGCACTTTGGTAGATATCAGGCAGTGATCCGAAGAACCAAGAGGAGCCTGAACCTCAACCTGATATTCCACCGGTCGAGTAGTCAGCAGAAGGTCCAGTAGGGAAGGCGCTTGCCCGTCAATGTCTGATCTGGGCTGATCAACCAGTTGGGTCAAGTCATGCGTGAGAGCGAAAGCATGAGCAGTCTTTCCAGCATGGTCAGTTTTGGAAGAGTTCAACCATGATTCATGGTGAGCCAGTTCTGCGTTAGGAAACTGCTCTTGCACAGCATCTGCCACCCGACTAAGATGGTCAAATAGTCGGCTTGTCTCCAAGTCACCATTGTGGGATCTATAGAGGCACACATGGACTCGACTCTGACGAATCAGGTCTACACGTACCACCAATATGGAGAGGGAAGGGTCCTCCAAGCAGTGCAGACGGTGACAACAAACATCCGTCCTGACGAACAAGCATACTCCGGCTTTCGCTTTGAAGGATTCTTCAAGCATGTAGCCGGGATAATTAAGGTAGCTGGTATCGACAGGACGGAGTATTTGAGTCTCCGTAAGAAACAACATTGCTGGCCGTGCTGTCTCGAGATGGTGGTGGACAGCGTTGAGGTTAGCGTGGAATCCACGGATGTTAGCGAACTCAACCTCAAGCAGCGAAGGTATGATGGGGGTGTACACCGCTGATCGACCGTTATTTCTTTTTTGCGCTGTCATTTGGGAAATGAAGGAAGAGACGTGAAGTGAGCGACGCATTACCACGATAGGGATGGTCAAGGTGTGGAGCTGTGTTTCCCCAAGAAGCCGGACGGAAGGGACCCCGAACCCTCCTGGTAGTAGCCGCCGGGATCCCACCGTCCGGTCACCAACCGGCATGACGGTCCATACCGAGATTATGCGTGGCCTGGTGGGGCAGCCTCGCGAGCTGGTTAGGAACGCTTGGGCCTCTGTACTCTGCCACGGGCGGCCAGCGAAACAACCGTTTCTACGGGTCTCCCTGTCCGGCAGGTCAATATAATTTCCTCCGGTATTGGTTCAACAGCAACTTCCACCGGACCACCACATATCACGGCAATGCGCGCTCGGGCACTAGCTGTACGCTGGCTGATCTCGAAACGCGGCTGCAAGCAGCCACTTCACGAGTTTTTCACCATGCGTACGGTGGTAACAAGCCAGGCGGATGATTGACATCCTACCACCAGATGGGCAGATGGTCGCTCAGATATCCCTTACGACATCCATGGGAGAGAGAGGGGCAGTGAATTGTATTCTTACTCCGTCACTACACAGAGAAACTTTTGTAAAGAACATAAAATGAAGATGAGTGAATTGAGCGGTAATTATGTTGTTCGTTTTACGTTTGTGTGCGCCGCATCGTAGTGTAAAGACAACTTAATGCATTGTGAATTAGTCTGAGTTAGGCCTTGGCTTAAAGAGATTTTCAGTAAGTAATGTTATGCAGCTTAAATAGCCCAATTCAGAGCTCACGGAAGTGTGCGAAATAATCAAAGACCAGATATGTTAATTGCAAAATCGTAATAATTTGCGATGTGATAAAATCAAAATTAAGATGTGAAGGTAGACAATGAAACCTTTATTGTATTTTTTTTTATAACTTCTATAACATATATATCATCGATGAATTGAAAAAATAAATAAGTAACTTACGAAACAACAGTCCGAACTTTATATAAAATCATTTGTTTCAATATCATATTTTATAAGTTTATATATCTCAAATATATAAAAATCTCGTGTCACAGTTTTAGTATTTATTCTCATCCGAAACGGCTTGACCGATTTTGATAAAATTTTACATATATATATTCTGTAGGTCTGAGAATAGGTTTATAGCTAATTTGAATACCACTAAGTGATAAGGGAGGTTCAAACCAAAAAATAAATTTATTATGTGGCATTAAAAAATACACACAACCCTAAATTTTCACCCTTCTACCATCAACCCCTATTTTTAATAGTGATATTAGTAATTCAATCATTTTCAACCTCGGTCGATAACTGGATCAATTAACACTTCATCAGTCCGTCCCCGTCTATTGGTGTCACTTCTCAGCATGTAAGCAGCACCATGTATAGGCATGTATAGGCAGGCGGTCGAGCTTCTGGGCCAGCTGATGGTAAGTTGTCACCAACGCCCGTAGACAATGGCATTGTAAGAAATATTAACCATCGCTTACATCCCGAATGCGCCACCAACCTTGGGAACTAAGGTGTTATGTCCCGTGTGCCTGTAATTACACTGGCTCATTCACCCTTCAAACCGGAACACAACAATACCATGTACTGTTGTTTTGCGGTAGAATATCTGATAAGTGGGTGGTACCTACCGTTCTCCTGTCTCTCTTGCAATAAGCTGTATCTCATTTCTTACACAGTTTTCGGAAAAATTTCAGCCATTATTATTGATTGTACATCGATCACAGTAGTGACGTTTACAATTATCATTTTATCATTTCCGTGTAATTCTCAACTCAATTTATTATAAATTTGCAGTGCTGTAATTATTATTATTAATATTAAGAGTATTTCTACTGTATTATTCTGAAGGAAAATTATTGTGAAAGGTAAGTTAAATAACAAAAATGTGTGTGTCCTTATGTAGGTACATGCTTTAGACCTATTATAATAAAAAAAAACAAATAAAGGGCGAACTTTTTCAAAAAGGTATATATCATAGTGTGGGACCATTGTACGATGAGCATGAGCACATTGAAACCCTAGACAGAACCTAAAAATATAATAAAAAATGTGCGAACGGGGGGGGGGGACCTAACGAAGTTCTTTGCGATATTTTTTTTAACTTAAAACGTGTTTTATAATGTAGATTTTTAATGATTATATTTCAGTATATTTCTCACACTCCCACGCCACGAAAGGCACATAAAGCCGTTGGTCCTGCCTCTTACCCGAACTTTAATCGTTCGCGTCGGTTTACCGTCCTACCGGATTATGAGAGTGCACCTGTGCTTACGCACACACTTTTGCAGTATAATACGTCCTGCGTAGTTGGCAAATCTTTCTTGAGATTGGCCATCGCGGTCGAAATCGGTCAGGAGGAAATTATTCTTCGGAGTGTGCTGCGTGAGGCCTCAAAGGCATACCCCGGCGGCGATAGACGGTGGAGATCTCGCACTGCCGAGCGTGATTAACGCCATGCTGCAACTAGCACGAAATGGTCTCCTTCTGCGAGAGTGTCATGTCGGAAAAGGAGGCCGCGGAGTGGCAGCGCGAGGTAAATACCTCCGCTGATTCGATATAAAATAGCGAATTATAAGTTAAAAAAAGAGTTCAAATTATATTTTCATTTGTATAAAATTGAGGTTATTTTATTAGCCGCACACAATCGTTATTGTCAAATCTGAAAATTTGCACACTTACACATACATACACATACAACCGCTAGAATAAAAAGAATCAGTAAGAATGAAAGAGGGGAAAGGTCGCTTGGAGGACAACGCTTTTTTGTTACATGACAATTTCTGCCAGGTCACTCTACTTTGCATTAGTAAAAGTACTTTGTGTATGTGTGTTAGTACCGAACACACATACACAAAGTACTTTTACTACACACTGTACTGTATGGGCGAATGTTTATATCTTATTGATTAAAAATGCGACTAACAAAAATTTTATTTTTGTTTGTCGATCCTTCAATCCTTTCTACGATTTCATACTGTCCTATTCTTTCAAATGGAAAATTACTATAGACTAAAAGAGAAAAAATCGTCATATTAAATAATCCATCCGTTATGCAACATATATTATAATAAAGTAGCAAGTGTATTTCCATGCCAGTATTTTATAAAACAAACAAGTCTGAAAATGTTAAAAGCGTTACGTTGTAAACGGTAGTATTGAACGTGATGTCTTTATAGAAACCTTAATGTTTGTAAGAAAAGGAAATTAATAATGTTTTTGGAGTAATGTGAAGCTTATATACATGTTGGATATATTGGAGAAAAGAAAACGTCTTTGATAATGTTGTTTTATGAAAGAACCTTATATTTGTTTATATAAAGTCGTTATGAGGAAAGAATCAAAACGTCTGGTCCTCGGCACGGATCGGAGAGCTGTGCTCCTCTCGTAGCTCGGCGGACGTCTCCTCAGGAGGCGAAGATAATATCGCCAAAACCCCCGTACTCCTCGCTAGTGCGTACGGCAAAGCGAGGCCATCCCGGATGCCGTCCTCCTCAGGGCCGTTTAAATAGGACACATGAGACCCCCACCTCACGCATCCACGGCCCCGGGTTACGCCCTATATTTTAAGCCCCGGGCATTCGGGCCGTGGGAGAGCTGAGACGACGCCGACGTAATCTCTGGCGAGCAGGATTCTGGACCATGACAGTCTCACAGAAGGAGGCTACGGCCCTCCACGTCGATTCTCTGCGGAGCATCGCCGACACGATTGCTCGCAGGGAGAGGTAATGTCCGACTTCGCGGACCAGGACCTGCCTCTCCGCGTTCGACGTGGGACCTCCCAGTAAGCTAAGCCAACGACGCCATGAAGAAATAAATGATGTCCACTGTAAGTAATAATTATCATCGCATATTGATGGTAGTCACCATGTAATTACGGCCTTGAAGTGGTCGTTTCGCTAACCTTCATGATGTTACAAATCTAAATAAGTCTATCTAATCTAAAAAAAATCCTTTCCCAGCAATGGTATATTAGCTAGCTGTTAGATTTCTATGTTATTTTGTTTTCATAATTCTATGCGAATCATTTCCACATAATTTTATACAGTTCTTATCCCTAAACATCCGTAATTTGAATCATAAATATATGAGATTAAACGTAAAAAGTCATACACGTTGGGTCGAATTAGCAGACACACAAGGTCGAAGGGATTTTGTCGAGTAAAGCCTACAAGGGTCAACCCTACCCAATTAATTCTTCAGGCACCTACAGATGCCCCCGGACAAGTTTTTCGAAACGTTTGCGAACATGTTGAGCGAAATTTAATCTTCTGATGGCATAAGGGACCAACAATGTCTTTCAATTAAAGTTGGTCACATGAATTATAATTATTCAATAGTTATTTAGTAGGAACTCTAATAATATAATTCCTGTACATTATATTTAAAAAAAAATAAAAACAAATGTTAGTGTTATGGCTTAAGTGTCAATGAATTGTTTAGAAATTTGTATGTTTAGGATTCAGTCTGCACACATTACTAGTTTTCCAACCAGATATTACATACATATTATAATAACACACATACATACAAAAACACTACGTACACACATTCAGTTATTCGTCCTCTAAAAAAATTATGAATTACACTCTAAAAACCTTGAAAAAAGTTTGTTGAAATTAAATTATTCAAATGACGAACCAATCAGTTGATCATAAATAATTATGACAACAAAACTCAACTATTACATTAAATCTTACGTATCACAAAAACACCCTCAAACAATAACTTTCTGCAAAGTTCATAAATAGTTCACGTGTAGTAGCAATTACATCGATTTAATTTACGATCTTTGAAATATAGTCTTTGAAATACACGTATTATTAAGGTTTGACGTTAACGAGTTGCGTAAAATTGAAAACGAGGCAAGGATCGCTGCGGGACGCTTTGAAGAACAAATTGAGGATCAAATTTATTGGGGAAATATTTTGGAAACTAGTCAATTGAATTATCTACTAATAAAGAACAAATAAATCACTCGCTTCTGGAGATAAATTACGTGATTAGGAACAGAGCAACATATTTGTTTTCTCTTTGGTCCATTTTTAGAGATATCGTAAGCAACGTGGTAGTAAAAAATATATTTTGGCGTGAAGTAAGTTCCTCTATTCAGAGATAGTTATATACTTAATTTTTATTTTTGGATATTATATTACAAAGTGAGCTTTGTTTGTTTCATTTCTTCTGGTTTCACGCAAACAATACTAATTCAATTGTAACCAAATTTGTTTAGAAAAGCTAGTGACAGCATATTGTACATCCTTAATTTTTGAGTTTAGTTCAATTAAGTCCTCGTTAAAATAAATAGATAAATATTTTAAGGTGGTTAAGTATAAATACTTTATAATTTAAATATTTGAATATATTTAAATAAACAAGACATTATTTATTGTTATTTTCTAAATAAACAAGGCGATTTTCTGACGTTTCGTTTCGAAGAATCGATGGCCGTTATAGAAAATGTATGATAGAGTGGAGAACGTGGGTCGATAAATCGGATCTATTTATAAAAAAGACTAATCAACCTAATATTTAATTTACATTCAAACAAAATTGTTCGAAGTTTTTTAAGTGAACTGACCAGAAGTTACGGTATATATATATATATATATACGAATACGAACGAGCAAATGGGCCACCTGATTCATCAAGTGGACAGAAATCATTTAAGATAAATCAATTTATGATTTAAAGTATAATATAATAACAAATTATTTATTCTTTTTATATTATAAAAGAAGATAATATTAAAGATTGATTTTTTTATTCCATACACATTCCTTAAAGGCCGGCAACGCACCTGCAAGCCCTCGGATGTTGCAAATGTACATGGGCGGTGGTAGTCACGTTCCATCAGGTGCTCGTTTGCCCACTCTTACATTAAAAAAAAAAACATTTTATATTTATTCTGGGAAAATGTTGAATTTTGTTACGATTATTTCATAACGTTAAGCGGTGTATTAATGTACAATAGTTTATCTCTGTCGTAAATGCATGATGATTAAATGAGAACGAAAGAGACGAAAAATGGATAAGTCTCAAATACCTTTAGAAACAATTAAACGTTTGTTATGGATTTTCTACATTAATTAATACTATTTTTTATTAATAATAGCATTACATTAGTAGAAGTAGACAGTTTCTTTTCTTCAAGACTTATAAAAACTATGAAAACTAGTCTTCAGATTATAATTTTTCTGTTAAATTTATACTGTTATGTATATCGATTATTATTTAATGTTTTATAAATATTCTAGTTTATATATACTAACTTTTTAGGAGTATTATTCAAATTACCTTTGCGAATGATTTGAAATAAGTGAGAAGCGCTTATATTGAATTTTAATCTTAAATATCCCCGTATTTAGAGAATGTAAGGAAATCTATCAGTATTTACATAAAAGTATCTAAATAACAAATAAAAAAAAATGAAACATAGATAAAAACTTTAGACAATTTTCGCCGATAAAGTTAGTCAATAAAATTGCATGCAAAGGCGGCCGTGTCACAAGTCAAGTGAGACTTTACTCACAGTGAAGGGTACATACTCCTAAGTAATAATAATAATAATATTAATGTATAAATAATCTTATTATATATAACTGATTATTTGTGTGTTTCCTCCTCTATTCATCCAATTATATTGGAAATTTAAAAAAAAATGGTGAGGTGCTCTAGGAAAGCCAGTGAGAGCTCTAGCTCGAAAAAAAAAAACAAGAAGTCTTCTTTTGACCTTCAATATTAACGTTATATGTAGACCGTTGTTCTACCTGTACGAAGCCGGGCCGGGCCGGGTTGCTAGTTCATATTGTAATATAAATTTATATCCTTGACAGTGAAAGACTGAAAGCTGTAGAATTTAATATCGATAATAAAAAACATGAATTGATTGTCATCATGGGAACGGAGATGAACATTGATCTAAGAACCAAGATCCTATATTTAAGATATATTTAACAACATTAATTAGGCATTTTTACTACTGTCTAAGCTTTAAAATGCAGTAACTCACAAACAATGTTTACAAATAAACGCTCAGTTTTACATAATGTTGTTAGCAAGTTTTGTGCGAGCTGTTGAGACTTGTTACACTAATCTGTTTTATATTACACTAACCCCATTGCGTGCATCCTATTCATGCAAATAAACAACGCATGCCCTGCAACAAGAACTAATTAATATGAAGTAACTTCAGCTTGTGTTTTTGCTTACTCTCATAATACCGCCAACTACCAGTTGTTGATTGTTCATTTGCTTCTTGATTAAATTTATACAACATTATTCTTTTCCAATTACAAGCACTTAAAATTGTTATTATTTCATGTCATCCATCTAAGCGCGTCGGTATGATTGGTTTCTAAATAAGAAATCATTGAATTGAAATGTAATCAAAATCTGAACTTCGAGAATATAAGTTTCATATTGATTCGTCTCAGCAATCTTGCAAGAAGTATTTTGCTATAGACCCTGATATCAGCACAATCGAGTTGTAAAAAGTGCGAGAGAATAGATGAAGAAAAAATTGACACATTTATGTGAAATATTTTGAACTACTTCTGTTACTTACAAAGTAACAGAATGTTAATGCACCTCAGGGCTAAGACCTCCTCTCCCTTTGAGAAGAAGCGAGAAGAAAGGAGCTTATGCAACCCCGCTGCTTCAACGGGGATACTCATGTGTCAGATTTCCAACACCGCAGATTGGTTGTTCAAACCACCATTGATTTTTCATGTGCTTAATTTGTGTTTATAATTCATCTCGTGCTCACAGTTGAAAGAAAACATCTTGAGTAAATCTACATTTTGTGTCGGTAGAAAAAAAAATTACAACGTTAGTACTAAACCTTTTCTTCGAGGGCCTTCCCTTAGCCCAAAAGTAGAATTATTAGATACTCATACTTTTTTGCTTGTAAGTACTAAATTTTATAATTTTTAAACACTTAATTTCACTATAATAAGTACCCAGATTGTACACGGGTATGTATTTGATTCTAAACCTCCAATGATGGAGTCTGATGGATTTTTGATTTGAGGCGTAACCACACTGCCGTTTCAATTATCGTTTCTGTAATAGACTGATGGGGCCACTGAAATACACCTTTATAACCCACCGTCAAGCGTGAATACCAGTCACAATATTATTATTATATTTTTTTTAATATAATTATAATACATTATATATAACTTTGCCAGATTGAAGGGGTGTTGGTGTTAGGTATAAAAGTAGCCTATGTGCCTTTCAGTGACAGTGTCTAGATACAAAAAATTGTACTGAAATTGTTGAAACAAAGCAAAAATGCAACTTTGTTTAATATTAGAAAATAATTTAATATTTGTATCGAAATGATCAGAGAATACATTTAACTATGCAAGAGTTATTTAGAAATATTGTAAATCTAGTCTAATATAGATTTGTGATTTAGCTGTAAAAGCGTAATAGACAGCTAGACGGACAGACAGAGTTACTTTCGCATTCATTACACTAGCATAGATTATAGGGTTATTTTTATCAAAATATTAAGTAAGTCTCAGTAACCGTAGTGTCAGTGTGTGAGATCTTGGGTAGGAGCCGTTGACTGTGCCCTGATCTCACAGCCATAACGGATTGCGGTCTTGTCAGATCATATTCGTAAGAGAATATTTTGGGTTCCTAAACTGTTATATTGTAATACCTAAATATTTTTTTACAAAAGCTTAATTATTATGGAGCAGTGAAAGATAAGTAAATTTTTTATTATATTTGGAAATGTTTAGAGGCAATAGATGTACTATCATATTTTATTATATTTTAATAAAAAAGAATAATAAAATATAGCAAACGATTATTGGTAAATCAATTTATGTAATATAAGCTATGATTTATGAAGTAATATAGAGATCGAAGACCACGTAATATAATCTTTATTAATTATATAAATGCGAAAGTGAGTTTGTTTATTTAAGTATTTGTTTGTTAACTTATTTAATGTTCGTCTGGAGAACAGAAGAGAACATGGGGTATCAAACAGCTACCCCCCCCCCGGCTCTCAAATGCGTATAAAATAAAAATATATTATAGAATATTTTTGAGTTATCTTACAATTTACATGTATTCGATTTTCAAAAATAATACCAAAGCTGTACTTTAAAACAATTCGCATGGAAGGTCCTAAAATGACTTATAAGTCAAATCTGGCAGGAAATTGAAAAGGGCGTGCCGTTCAGCGAATATTCGGCGGCGTACAGCCTCCAAAGATGTACCGGATGTTATGTACTAACTGTTGCTTTTCAGTCTGATCACATTTAGTCACATTTACGATATATAACAAATTATTGCGATATTTTTTTTAAATTTTTTTACACAAATTACTTATTAGACATAGTAAATAATGTTACGTCATTTTTTTGTATCGTCGATCCCACAGTCGCTTAAGACCAGGGTCTTCGATCAGTGCGTCTAACCTGTAATGACTTACGGTGCCGAAACGTGGACACACACAAATTTAAGGGGACTGGTCCACAAATTTAAGGTCGCTCAGCGAGCAATGGAACGCGCGATGCTTGGGGTTTCTCTGGCAGATAAAATCCGTAATGAGGATATTCGCCAGATAACTACAATTAGCTCGCTGAAGTGGAAGTGGGCTGGTCATGTCTCCAGGCACCTTGATGGCCGATGGAGCTGACATGTGTTAGAGTGGAGACTACGCTTAGGCAAACGTATTGTAAACGTTTTGTGGCGAGGTGGACCGACGATTTAAAAAAGGTGACAGGTAAGCGATGGGTTCGGGCTGCCCAGGATCGGGATGATTGGCGTTTTATGGGGGAGGCTTTCGTCCAGCAGTGGTTGGCAAAAGGCTGAAATGGTTATTTATTAGACATATAACCTTATCAGCAATTAATATATGTATATATATTTAAGGTTATATGTATCAGCAATATACATATATACGCATATCATACACCCTGGTTCTTTTTTAATTAGCAAAGAGTCATGCGAGCGACTGTATAGTCTAGTCTTCCGTTAATAAGTAGCAGGCAATGTCATAGTTTCCTTCTCCAGGTGAAACTATCACAGCCTGAAAGTAGATGGCAGGTAAGGATTGGTACAGAGCTGAACTTCGCTGATATTGTTTTTAACTCGTCCTTCCAAATACAAACCCTTAAGCTGAGGTGTAAAAGAGACCTGTCACATCCTTTTGAACAGCCACAGTCTAATTTGTGGACAGCGACACTTAACTAGAAAAAGCCTATAAAATAGCATACTTTTGAAAAACGAATAGTCTTACATAAGGATGTAATTGCATCATTTTACTAAAAAGAAGAAATAGGAAATTTTTACATGTGAAATTCGTTACCCGTATGTTGTCACTTGTATCGTATAGTTCACATTGCAAAAAAGCCCTTATTTTTCTTCCATTTACGAGGCGAATTTAATGGAGTGACAAGAGTATTCTCTTTGAATAATTAACGAATTTATTTCGAGAGCTCAATTAGTACATCTTTTTTTTAAACGAAAGAAACAAAGAAAATTAAATGCGTTTTCGTTCAGAATAGAAAGTATTCGAAAATTAGAAGCGTCAGGGGTTTTCTTCAAGACATCTCTTGCATAATTTATATCGAAGAGTAAGGAAAATTGTTTTGTTGTGTCAATATTTAAGTAATAGTCCGTGTAAGTCCGTGTATTTAAGTAATTTGTGTTCATATTTTTATTTAAGAAGAAAAATTATCGGCCGGATCTGCTCTAATGTGGGTCGGTATACACATGAGGCAGATTTTTATCAAACGGATGCAGGTTTCCTCACGATATTTTCTTTCAATGCGGAGTAAGAGATGAATTATAAAAATAAACCCATGATTAGCCCTTGAAAACACAGTGGTGCCCGAGTGTGACCCTTAATCTTCTAAAATTCTTATATTCTTACCAATTAATTACTATAATCTCATTAATTAAATAAATGTACTGTAATGAGAAAAGTACATGAGTGTGGAGATAAAAATAAGTAAATGAACAAATAATATAATAAATTCCTCGCACATTATTCACACAACACCATCTGATCCCAAACTAAGCAGAGCTCGTAATATGGAAACCAGACAACGATATACTTACATATACTACTTTTCTTTTGTAAATACATACTTATATAGATAATTACACCCAGACTCAGGACAAACAGACATGTTCATGCCCACAAATGTCTATCCTGGATGGTAATCGAACCCACGACCTGCGGCGTGAAATCTTACCAACCACGTCAACCGGCTAGTCAATATTTGTTTTTAAATCGATGCAAGTCGAATTCATTTAAATTAAGCTGTTATCGAAAACTAAATACCGAATGAAATAGCACTGTTAGGTCGTAAATATTTTTTTTCTTTCCAAAGCCTAAGCAAAATAGTAATGAATGGATTTTAAAAACAAAAAATAAATGACCCAGTTAACGAAATTCGGCTCACGTTCTTTTCGGGTTGTTTAATTTCGTAAATAATTAATCTTACACTCGCGCAGAAAGTGTGACGGTGTTAAATTTTAACACAAGCTGCGAATATACGGCACTGTGAAGACATATAGAAGACTGTATTTTTGTTAATTATTACGCAAATGGAATGGTTAAAAAAATACTACACTATTCATTAAATAAATTGCAATAAGTTTTCTTCAAAATTTATTAAATACAGAGGCTAGATATTCATTTCTATATTAATAGTCCACCGATATTTTTAACTTTGACGATTCATTAATTTAAATCTTATGTTTAACTATTAAATAACATAATAAAGTACAAGATTATTTAATTGTTATTTTGTTGATAAAATTGAATTAATTAACATAACTATGTAATTTGATCGGTTATAATTGTATATAAATAATATTCCAATAATTGTATAAATAATATATACAATTTTATAAGTAAGTAAGATATTTTACATAAATGAATAATTTTATTACGATTTTGATTTTCATTCTGTATTAACCACCTGCATGCTTTGCTAGACGCTAATTGAAAGATATTTTGTTTAAAAATGTATGAAAAAAAACACAAAAACAATTTTTATTTTTTTATTTTGTAGACCATATTCTATCCACACATAAAGTTTAATTTCTTTAAATTTTGTTATGATTGTGTATAAGCATCCAAACACATACACAAAGTTTTATATTCATAAGATTATTATAATGTGTAGAAAGGCTTTTATGAAGAACCTACAACGGGTAGTTAATGTATTCTCACCGGATATTCTACCGCTGAAGAATGTGCATGCTTAAAGTGAGATTGACATATTTGAGATTGAGGCCAAACTAAATATAGTATGGCCAGTCCAGGGCAAAGGACGGGTATAGTAGGTTGGTAAACAATTACCGTCAATGTTCTTGTGGAAAAAATGTACACAGTAAACTACGAATAAAGTCATTTTTGATTAGTATGATACCTGTATATATGGATACTAACAACTTGATTTGTGGTCAATTACTCCAAAATAATTTACATACGACATTCATTTGTCAAAAAATACCTTATGTACCGTTGTATATATACAAATTAATAAGAAAGTATATAGGAGAAAATAACAATACTTTATAATCATCTACTTTACTTACATATTCGTAAAAAACAAAGAACAAAACTTATTTATTTAGAATTATCAATACATTACTTTCGTGACAATTCGTGTCGTATTGTGCCTCATGGGACAGTTCCATCGAGTATACTGTCCATCACACCTTATATAAACAACAAAACAATTTAGAACCTAAACGTAATGGTAATAAAGTTTATATTACCGTGATTAAATTAAAGTAAAGAGAGTCGACTGACCGTAAATGACAGTAAATGTGTTAGTTTTTTGACAGCTAAAAACCTAAGGGACATAAGCCGTGGCGTTGTTATTACAAAGTTTTGATATTAATAGCACTTTTATGTAAAGTTCTATGACTGTCCATTCTTAATAATTCATTTTGTTGTTTATTCACACTAACTTAAAGCTTGATACATTTTTAAAAGGACTATAAATTGTAACCGATAATTGACATGATATGTCATCTTGCACGAAGTACGACGTATATACGTTTATCGTTAAAAGTCTTATAAGAATTATAATAAAATTAAATAAAAAAAACTATAAATTATCTGTCATAGATCTCATCTTTGAGCGTAATGTATTTGGGATCAGAAGGTTGCGCGTGTTCAAATCACGTCGGGGTCACTAGGTTGGAGTTGACCATTGAAAAGAGAGGATCCTCCGACCAGACGGGTGTTTGTCTGGTGGGCTACTGCCCGACGGTTGTTGTCGGGTTCTTGTATATATGTTCAATCGCTCAGATAACTTTAATATCGCGATGTAGGGTACGTCAGTTTTTAGTTTTCGTATGTGGCGAGATAGATGTCGCTACAATGTAACTTTTAACAACAAAACAATTACTTCAAATCGTAACGTTTTTAGTTCTTTAAAAGTGACAGTCTAATTTCGACAACTAAGTCACTTATTTTCTTAACCATTACTAAACCATTACTTAAAAACAATGTTAAACACTAGATTTGCTTTGAATAATAAAAATGTTAAATATAATATTCTACGATTACATCATTAGATACTGAAAATGTGTCGATAAAATTCTTATGATTCTAGTTTTAATTGATTTCTAAAATTATAGTACTATACTAACTACTACAACAATACCAATTATGTACTGCTGTTATGCGGTAGCATATCTGATGAGTGGGTGGTACCTACCCAGGCGAGCTTTCGCAAAGCCCTACCACCAAGTATCTGAAGAGTGGGTGGTACCTACTAAAGATTTAGATACCTAATGAATATGCTATGGAAAACAAATAAATTTAAAGGAATTGATACCGAATATCACTCCGGTAGTATTTGCCATCCCATCGGGTTATAAGAGTTAGGGAATAGAGAGTGCACCTGTGTTTGCGCGCACACTTGTGCACTGTAATATCTCTTGCGCAATTGGCTAATCTCTCTTGAGATTGGCCGCCGTAGCCGAAATCGGTATTATTATTATTATATGCAGTATTTTTAATATAAAATATTGTGATATACCATATAAAACTAATAGTACCAGTATAAACTGCTTTCGTGAATTTACGCTTGACGTTGACAAAATCGGTCTGGAGAACTATTATAAGTATTGCGGTATTATTTTAATACTTAAAATAATACCGCAATAATTTACTATTATATGTAGGTAAGAAAGAATAATAGAGTTTTATATATACCTAAAATATTAAAAATGGCTACTAGAGCTAAAAGTCGGTAATAGTATTCAGATACACATGTTTTTATGCATGTTTATGAATAAAATCATTTATATATAACCATTACAATATTTTCATTGAGAGAATATTGAAATTCTATTTGTATTTTCCATAGAAAACCTCCGTTTGGTGGCATCATTACTAGAGGATATGTGGAAATTATTGTAGCGTGAATTTCACATTAAAATAACACTTTAGATAAATTGAAAACGCAATATAATGTATTTTAATATGCATTTATTTTTAATCGTAATTTAATCAATAGTTAAAGTTTTGCTTAATATTCATTTAAACATATTGGTTAACTATGCATTATTAAATAATAGTCGAATAATCTCTATCTTGTTACAAGTTCAGTGATAGATAGCATTAAATAAATTTTTTTTTATGGAATCGTGAGAAAATCTGTTCGGTTTCCCTGAAAGATTAATTCGTCTTCCGTTCCAAACAAAAATAAGACTTTTGAGGTTATATTACGGCGCTGCTTCACGATTTCCTCACCCTTCAGTCCACTTTTAGTAGTAAGGTCCTCCAGACCGATTTCGGCCACGGCGGCCAATCTCAAGAGAGATAGCCAACTGCGCAGGAGATATTATAGTGCACAAGTGTGTGCGCAAACACAGGTGCACTCTCTTTTCCTTAACTCTCATAATCCGATGGGACGGCAATCCGACACGACCGGAAAGAGTTCAGGCGCAGGACCAACGGCTTAACGTGCTTTCCGAGGCACGGGAGTGTACACACTTCCAACTTCCAGACTCCGGGCTGCTACTGAGAATTTTCTGACAGAAAAACCCAATAACTATATTGGCCCGACCTGGGAATTGAACCCAGGACCACCGGGTCTGCGGCCTTATATCTAGCCACTAGACCAACGAGGCAGTCACTTTTATAATTTCTATAATAAACAATGATTCCGCCAAATATGTTTTAGATCCTGTAGCTAGTAGCGCATTCACAGTATGAATTATTTAAAACAATAATCACTTAGTTACAGCGTATATGATTATGATCGACTTTTTACCATTATTTAAATCGTTTACTCTTCTGCGTCTTTGCGAATAAATTAAAATATACAAAAGGCCATTGCTTTCATACATTAATAGCGTCTTTTAAAATTTAATATTAGTTAACACGAATTCTATTAAGTTGATATATTATGATTGATGAGGTCCTAATAGGTAGATTAGGTAGATGCATAAGCAGTAAATGTCGACGTTATTGTAGCAAACCAAAGCAAATCCATTAATTATAATGCCATAATTGGAGGAATTAATTTCGCAATCAATACAAAATTACCTTCACTAATCATATTCTGACATTGACCGTTGAACGTTTAATGTCGTTAAGATATGTTTATTTGAATCATTTATCAAATTGAGGAGGCTTGGAGCTTAATTCACTACGCTACTTCACTGTGGGTTGGTGGATTTCATCCGACACAGGCCGGTTTCATCAATATTTTTCCTTTATTCATATAAGATTAATTGATGAGATTTGCCTGGATTTAAACCCGTTCTATTCACTGGGCGACCTCGGACTCTAAGGACATCAAAATAAACTATTTGAATCCAATTTCCAAAATTCCATTAAATTATTTAAATTAAATGAAAATCAAATTACATAAATTAAAATTCAGAATGAGCTATTATTACGTGTCCATGAGCCTGATGAAATAAGGTCCTCCAGACCGATTTCGGCCACGGCGGCCAATCTCAAGAGAGATAGCCAACTGCGCAGGACATATTATAGTGCACAAGTGTGTGCGCAAACACAGGTGCACTCTCTTTTCCTTAGCTCTCATAATCCGATGGGACGGCAATCCGACACGACCGGAAAGAGTTCAGGCGCAGGACCAACGGCTTAACGTGCTTTCCGAGGCACGGGAGTGTACACACTTCCAACTTCCAGACTCCGGGCTGCTACTGAGAATTTTCTGACAGAAAAACCCAATAACTATATTGGCCCGACCTGGGAATTGAACCCAGGACCACCGGGTCTGCGGCCTTATATCTAGCCACTAGACCAACGAGGCAATCCAAATAAATATCTGATGAAATAATATGTCCAATAAATTACCTGGTCATCAGTTCCCGGAGCGCGTGTAAACATAACAAATGAGTGCTCCAACCTAGTCAGTAATTGAATTACCAACAAAATTTGCATTGTTTAAATAATAAATATTTAGATTACATGTTAATTAATAAATTTAAAATACTGATTGCACTTTTAATTATAATTGTTTTTTATTTCTATTTAAACTAAGATATTCACAGGCAGTTTCCACATGGCTTTACACACCAGGGTAGGGTTTTTTAAAACCTCGTAGGAACCAATCACCTGCAATACCCAATGTTACTGCATATTTTTTTGACAGAATCATCTGAATCATCATCATGAAGGTTCTCTTATTTGCTTCGTATTATAAAAAAAAATATAGAAATAAATAATGACCTCCAGAAAAAATCGACGTATCAAAATAATAAAACAATTTCACAGACGTCAAATTAAGTTGTGGCGAGATAGATGTCGCTACATCACTCCCCTCCGAGACCGCAGGTCGATAGCAGGTTGAGTCGTCCATATATCTTGTGATGTTTGCCGGGCCAGTGGAATGTTCCAGTGAGTCGGAACCAGATGCCGCATAGTTCACGGTGAGTCGGAACTGTCTGCGGTGATGCCCCAGTGAGTCGGGGTGATGCTGCAAATGCTCCAGTGAGTCGGAGTGGTGCAGTGCTGCGTAGTGGCTAGCTGCTGCGTCGACCAGGAGAGAAGTGCGTCTCTGCTTGCTGACCGGCCGAAGTGCAGTGTGCTGTGCCAAGGTCGCTGAGAAGACTGTGGGTGATGACCAGGAATGCGCGTCCACTGCATGCTGGTGGTCAGGATACCCGTAGTAGTCGTGGATGCTGGCTGGCTGTATGACTCGCTGCTCGAAAGCTTGAGGAAGTAATGATGACGTCATGATGACGTAGTTTTTTGCGAAAGCTGCGCTGACGTTCATGCTCGGGGTCACCAGTTTGGTGTTGAGCGTTGAAAAGGAAGGATCCTCCGACCAGACGGGTGTTCGTCTGGTGGGCTACTGCCCGACGGTTGTTTTGTCTGGTGGGCTACTGCCCCAAAGTAAAGAAACATTTAATCATCACACAAACTTTCCGAAAAGATAAAGTAAAAAGTAAAAATGCAAAAAGAAAATACGGTTACATTGTAACGGGCCCATTTAATAAGCAATTCCTGAGGGTTTTGCAAAGTTTTAGTATAGAAAATAAAATTTTGTTTAATGTTGCCGCGAACCCGCGAGCGGAATAGCCCATTTGATCTCCGAATAATGGTCCCAGAGCAACAAACGCCACGTCAATGTGGTATAAAGATGCCGCAAGGAGATGTCAGAAACTATTCGGAGACGGAATTATTAAAATATATTTCAATTATTTTTTTATGCTTACTAATCATAAAATTGCGTCTGATGTCTCTCCAGTCATGTCTGATTATCGCCGCATCTTACTATGACTGGGAAAGAGAGTTGGTATGAAAAACAGTTCATGTGAACGAACACACCTTTTCGACATAATAATATTTTCTGCATCATAGTTATCGTTGCAAATGGCCGTTACTTTATTAATATTAGTACAAATATATCATTCATATCTGAACTAGTAATTTATGGAAATTCAATCATTGTAAAGTTGCTGTCAAAGATTCAATGAAATTTTTAATTTATTAGAATGGCATTTAAAATAAACTGTTAAATCTATATAAATGTAATCATAATTTAATGAAAATTACGATTATATATATTGCCAGTCGAGTCCACTTTTGATATTGACTAAAAATCTGTCAATATGCACTCGAAAATTGACACAAGCATTCCCGATGTTAACGTTTTAAAAAAAGTTGTATTTTTCTTCTTTTTTTTACCGTATTCAATTATAAAATATTTCCAACATCTATGTCACGTAGCATGGATACCATTTCGCGAGACTTTATTGCATGATATACGAACCTAAATAACGTATTATATTTGAAATTTTCATTTCATTTTTACACTTATCATGTGTAATGAAAATTATCTGATATTACGTACACTAGTACCAGTCAAACAACTAGTATTTCAACCAATATTTTCTTGAGTGATTTTTGTAAACAGTTTTTATACTACTGAACAGATTTGAATGAAATTTGCCATTGAGATAGCTTATACCATACTTATGTACGTGGGTATAACCACGAGAGTGACACAGATACACACTCACTCACACACACACACACACACACACACACACACTAAAGCCGAGTCAAAATCATTATTAAAACTAAAAGAAGAAGAGTTTTTAACACAGCAGCTTAAATTACAATTGGTTTGTACAAATTTATTTTAATCAAGTGGGTGTAGTACTGTACTCCTCGCTAGGTTATAAAATAATCTGTATTAAGGAGTTAATTTATTAACGAATAAAGTGCCAACATCCATCAACTATCGAGTATCTTTTTTTATATTATAGCCGCCTGATGGTAAGTGGTCACCAACGCCCATAGACATTGGCATTTTAAGAGATGTTAACCATCGCTTACATCGCCAATACGCCACCAACCTTGGAAACTAAGATGTTATGTCCCTTGTGCCTGTAATTAAACTGGCTCACTCACACTTCAAACCGGAACACAACAATACCAAGTACTGTTTTGCGATAGAATATTTGATGAGTTTGTGATACCTACCCAGACGAGCTTGCACAAAGCTCTACCACCAAGTACTTGAATGAACTATTATAAACAGCTTTATGACTTTAACAATTGGCATCGGTCTTAGTTAATAAATTATAAATTAGTATTATAAAGGGACTTATTATATAACAAAGAATAATAAAAAATTCGATAACCATGTTAACTAAATTCACTTGATATAAAGTATCAAGGATAAGCAATGGTGTACAAAGGGTACGCGTGGTCAGAGCCAAGACTGCCAAACTGCTTTTTTTCTGTTATATATTGCTGTTAGTCTACGGGCTTTTACAGGGTCACCAGGGAGGTTGGTTCTAGTGTGGTCCTTGATTTGAACCATTTCGGGCTCCGAATGACTTGCATCGCTGCTCAGAGGCGTGAAACTCTAATTAACCTTGCATTGAATTAACCCAGGATTCGAAAGCTAAATCAAAATATACTTTATTCAAGAAGGCCTTTACAAGTAGATGTTAATCGTTATTTAACGATGTTAAATTTAATGTATAACTACCGACGTTTCAGTATGTTAATTCTACCGAATACTCTACATTATTTTATAACAAGTTTATATATTTATAAGTTGTACTTGATTTTTAAATTCAATTACTAAAAAGTGTAAAAAAAGTTTCAACGTTACCCAAAAGTAATATATTATAATATATAAGACCCGATAGTATGATAATAACCAAAATACAGAGGCTCGTCCGCCTACCTATACTATAAAAAAAAATACTAATGGATCAGGATCGATGTCAGTATCTAACAATCTACCTTATGCTCAGCAGACAGCCCCTTATGCTCAGAAGTTAGCCGCAAGACAGACAAGGAGTAGGCTTTATATTTAGTATTCTGTATTTAGAGGTAACTTCAAAAGGATAAAGTGTGTCCAATGTCACGTAGAATTTAGCACATACGTAGATAATTAATACCAAGGTATTTTAACTAATATGACCTTATGTACCTTGGTATTAATTGTCTACGTTTATGCTAATTTCTACGTGATGTTGAAAATAATTTACAATGAACTGAAATAAACCTAAATAATATATTTAATTACATATATTTGCACGAAACGGAATGACTGTTAGTATTACGAAGCGTATGGTACATGTTAAATAGACTTTTTTTTTAGTTTAAAAATCATTGAATATTTTTTTATTTATATAGTTTAGAATAAGAACAGTGAAAGAATTCTTATTTGAAATTGTCGATATACATTAATACACATTGACATCAGCCAACTGGTTCATAAAAGCTCGTTACATTCCCAGTGGTTCATAAAAAGGCTTTTAACATCAAGTTGGAAGTTTAACGTAAAAAGAATATACTTCCTTGATCGGTACTCTTGTAAATTATTTTCCTTCATAACTCCGAAGAGGTTTTTAATGAAATTATATTCTGATCGTTCCCATGTTACCTTTTACAATTCAATTCTGATATAGTTAATTTATTTATACATTTAGAACATGTTTGAAATTCAATAACTTTTCATAGTCAGTTATGTGATTTAATAGAATAAGATAAGAATGATGATAATTTTGACACCCAAAAAATGTCGCATTAATTTTACATTGAATAATAATTTGGTATTGCATCTCGGTGGTAGAGCGTTGTGCAAGCTCGTCTGGGTAGATACCACCCACTGATCAGATATTCTACCGCAAAACAGCAGTACTTTGTATTGTTGTGTTCCAGTTTGAAGGGTGAGTGAGCCAGTGTAATTATAGGCACAAGGGACAAAACATCTTAATTCCCAAGGTTGGTGGCGCATTGGCGATGTAAGCGATGGTTAACATTTCTTACAATGCCAATATCTGTGGGCGTTGGTGACCACTTACAATCAGGTGGCCCATATGCTCGTCCGCCTACCTATGCAATAAAAAAAATATAAAAAAAATCTCCTATAAAGATAACAAGTTCTATTCTCGAAACTCAAAGTTTCTTTTAACTAATATAATCTTCAAATACATTTAAACTACAACCGTAATGAGAATAATATTACGCTTTATTGGATATCGAGACAAAACGGTTATCATGAAAGATGAACAAAATAATGTATGGTATAAAAGACGGCTGTATCGCTAAAGAGCCATCTTTATCAGGCCTCATGGGACAGAGAGAAAAGGTCTAATGGCGATATAGGGCAAAAGTAATTAGATATAATAAAAATGACTCAATTGATGTTTCTGCTCCTATTGAGGTCTCCGGAGTCAGTCGTGATGACGGCTAAAGACCTGATGGATTGACTCTGGTTTGCTTCAGCATTTACACAGTCGGCCTGCCCGTTTGTTAAATGCTGAAACAAACAAACGGTGAAAATATTCGGGTCTACTGCCAAATTATACATTTGTGTCGTTTCAGTTGGACCTTGGAGTAATAATCGCCTCCACTGGTAACAAAAGGCTGGTTTATTTTTCGTCCAAACAATCAGAATTGCGATTCAACGGGGAAATGCTGCTAGCATTCTTGCCACCATTCCGCACGGTCACGATTTGTACAGTAGCTATTTATGATATAAATAAAAAAAGACTTGTGTATAAGCTACAAGCCTATTAAATTACTAAAACATTACAAACAGTTGATATGCTTAGACAAAAACATCAATCAAATCACATTCTTATTAGTAACCAGTACCAATAAGCAAAACGTTATCTCAATTTAAATTGATGATTTATTTAAGCACAAAATCGATTACTACGCTGATTAACTAATGGTACAATTTACGAATGGTTGGTCCATATCTATTTGGAAATTATCTATGGATTCGTGACCGTCCGATATTCGTCTGATATATCCATAACATAGAAACTGGTCTGTTTAGGCATATCTTAACCTGTATGAGGGCTTAATATATACTCTATTTTAAAATATTTATATTTAGTCAGTACGCTTAAAATCTTCAAGTCTTGTAAGGAAATAAAAATACAACTTAAGAAACATTTTTTTTTATTTATGATCTATACGGATATGTTATATAGCCACTGGATAGACACTGAATTTATTAGTAGTAAACTTTTTTTATTTTTTTATAGCAAAAGTAGGAGGACGAGCCCATATACATGGGCATTGTAAGCGATGTTAACCATCGCTTACATCGCCAATGCGTCACCAATCTTATGAACTAAGATATTATGTCCCTTGTGCCTGTAATTACACTGGCTCACTCACCCTTCAAACCGGAACACAACAATACCAAGTACTGCTGTTTTGCGGTAGAATATCTGGTGAGTGGAAGGTACCTACCCAGACGAGCTTGCACAAAGCTGTTTAATCAAAATGCTATTCATCTTTTCGGCTACTTAGTTCAATGTTCATATCTTAATACCAATCACATTCCAATTCGTATATCTTGATTGATTATGCTATCAGAAATAGGTTGACCGACGCCGATCTGTCGCCATGACAACTCTGCAGTTTGAATCCACTTTACAAAGGCCTCAGTCTTGTTTGAGACACTTCAACGATTTTTGCTTACACAGTTCATCTTAATTTGGACATATCGTTAAAACTAGCAATCTACATAGGTCTTGTTACACTAGGAATAAGGGTGAAATTACCGATGGTAAATGTGTAAGGGCATCACGTGTGTTGATTGGCTCCGTTGACAGTTAAGAAGATAAACGATCACCGTCATTTGTCATTCGTGTCCCTCGAGCGTTGACTAGAACTCGAAGGAACATTTATGCATATCACTCTTCAATACTGAGCAAACAGTTTTAGCATTTAAGTGATTTGCTTTTAGGGGTATTTTGGAGTGAACGTAAATAAATGTCTAACCGTTAGTTCTGGGGTTGCCGGCGCCCTATTTAATAGAGCTAATGAGAATTTTCGTCGATTGATTGATGTTTTATTAGATTTTCTATTGTTAATTCCGGTCTTGTGGAGTCAAATGTATTAGCTATTTCATTATTTTGTAAATATATTTTTTTATAATTCAATTTATCTAACTACATATTTTATTATATTTTTATCAATGAGTATTGTTATTTAATAGAGAAAATAGCGGTATTATTTATGACATAATTTCACAAGTTATTTAAAATTTTGATCTTTATATATTAAGTTAAAAATTGTATATAATAATTCTATAAAATAAATGCTAAAAATATTTATAGCTTCTAAAGGGTCCTCGTCTTTCACACGTGCACTTCTTGCACTTCTGACACATGCATGTTTGCTGATAATGTAGCTGTCAATGGTTGAAGAATGATAATAAAACAATTTAGAAATTTAAAAAAAGCAGTTTTAATTATTAGTAGTTAGTTCAATGTAACCGACGAAACGAAATAGTTAAGTAATTCGTTTTCCAAATGACGTGGTTAACAAAACTAACATAGTTTTTGTATAATATTGGAATTACAAACATGTGTAAGTATGTTTAAGTAAAGAATAAATTTATTTAGGTTTGAAAACTTCAGTACGATAAGAAGGTTAGACATTTAGAGGTCAAAATGAATAGTGTATCTGACGCAAAGACGATTCATTTAATTATGTCACTCGTAAAGTTGCACATGTTTAATTATTAGGTATTATTATTTTTTACTATTTAAGAATGTTTTATTGTTTAATCACACACGATGCGCCTTGTGATTGGTAGAAAATAAAAATCATGATTCACTCAACTAATTTCGAACAATTTTATAAATCATTTATAATATGAATAATAAATACACTAATAGCAACAAGACATTCCATTAAATATAAAAATATAAACATCGTATCTATATTATTGAAATATAAACAATATATTTTACAATCAGACTTGTGAAAAAAGTAAGTAATTTATTAAGAGTTCCAAGAACATAATATTATACTTAATAAATGTAAATGAATAAAATTTATTACAACTTTTATCGCTTAGAAAAGTTTTTTCTTAAGATTTAGGTAACTTATACGCACGATATCGAAAACTATCAATCACTTAGAATGGTGAAAGAACTACGAAACGGGTAACCAGATAACATTGACACGTTCCCAATCTAACATCGGTTTCAAGAAAACTTGAATTCTTTTTACATTGTAAGAGAAATATTTAAATAACATGCTTTTATATACATTCACTCGCTTTGATTTCATTTCTAAGAAGTTTTATTAATGGTTTTATTATTGCAAGAATCGTTTTTTATGTTATATTTTTCGGGAAAATATAATACAATATTACACGAACTTAATAGTGGATTTATAGATTATATCATTTTTCTTAATAATTATTTGTTTTTTTTTTGCTATTGGCACCTGATGGTGAGTGGTCACCACCGCTCATAGACACTGGTGATGTAAGAAATAATAACCGTTCCTTACAAAACCAATGCGCGACCAACGTTTTGAACAAGTATAATATGTCCTTTCTGCCTGTAGTTACACTGACTCACTCACCTTCCAAACTGGAAAGCAACAATACTAAGTATTTTCGTTTAGCGATAGAATATTTTATGATGGGATGATTTAAGTAAGACAATAAAAATTAAAACTAATAATTATGGTGGATTCTTAACAAGCGAGTATTACATAAAACACGACTGAAGAAAATCTGTGACAATGTCTTCTTCTTCCTTGCGCATTCCCACTTTATGTGGGGTCGGCTCTCCTAATTTTATGGCGCCAGGACAATCTATCCTAGGTTGTCGGGTCGGGCAATTCTTCCTCTGATAAGAGTTTCGTCATGGTGGTCCACCACGTAGCAGGGGGTCGTCCTCTACCTCTCTTTTGTTCGGGCAGTTGCAATGCTTTTCTCACTACGTGATCCTCGTCTCTTCGCATGATGTGACCATACCATCGGAGGCGGCTTTCTGTTAATTTCTCTGATATAGGTGCGACTTTGAAACTACCTCAAATATGCTCGTTTCTTATTTTGTCTAGCCTCGTCACACCTTCAGACCACCTCAGCATCTTCATCTCTGCAGTGTGAAGCTTTTGTACGTGCGTCTTTTTCACTGGCCAACATTCGGCTCCATACATCATAGCCGGCCTCACTGCCGTCTTGTAGATCTTGCCTTTGATTCTAATAGGCATACGAGCATCACACAAAACACCGGATAGAGATCTCCATTTTTGCCATGCCACGTTTCTCTATGAGCCACGTCTGCATCAACGTCTCCCTGGTCTGTTATAACTGATCCTAAGTACTTTAAGCTATTTATTTTCGGCACAGGGGTACTATCTGGGTAGTATATTGTGGCTGGGCTACTGTTCTCACTCAACCGGCATTGTAGATGTTCAGTCTTTGCTCTACTCACTTTAAGACCTGCGGACTAAAGGACTGTTACCCATGCGGTCAAGGTGGTTTGGAGCTTGGCTGTTGATCTATCAATTAGGACAATGTCATCTGCGTACAAGAGGTTCCAGGGCAATGGAGATTGAATGGGCTTCGTAGTGAAGTCCATCACTAGGTTGAAAAGCAACGAGCTTAGGCCAGAGCCTTGATGAACCCCTACTCCCACTTCGAATTCCTCTGTTAATCATGCAGGACTTTTGACTCTCGTGCGAACGTTAGTGTATATATCTTGGACTAATTGTACGTAGACATCTGGTACATGTTAGGCTCTCAGTGCCTGCCATACTAGTCTGCGAGGTACCCTCTCAAAAGCCTTCTCCAGGTCTATAAATATTAGGTGCAGATCTTCTTTGTTGACTCTATTTTTTTCTAACACAATTCTAACGGCCTGTATGGCATCTGTTGTTGATTTTGAAGGGGTAAAGCCAAATTGATTTAGGCTTAAGCAGGTGGTATATTTGATTATGTGTTACTCTTTCCCAAATATTCAGAGTGTGTGATGTCAGCTTGATACCCCTGTAGTTTCCACATTCTGTTACATCGCCTTTGTTTTTGTAAAAAGGCACGAGATGACAAAGTCGCCATGCATTTGGGATCTTTTTACTGTCAAGAATAAGGTTAAAGAGTCTCGTAAGCCATTGTAATCCTATTTGCTGCAGCAAGTTCCATACTTCAGCTGGAATTTCGTCCGGGCCTTGCCGTTCTTCCTTCTCTTCACTGCATTATCTACCTCATCTCGGCTTATGGCTTGTACTGGACCTTCTACAGGTGCCAGGGGTTCCAGGACTTGACTAAGAAATTCTTTATTCATTAGATCTTTGTAGTATTCATACCATCTTTTATTTATATCTTTATTGTTTGTAAGTAACTTTTTGTCTGTATCTTTAATATATTTACTTGCCTTAATATCTTCCGTAGATTTATTTCTTGACTTAGCTACTTTAAAAATTTCAGATTCTGATTTAGCATTTTCTTTTTTATTGTAAAACCCTTCTCTTACCTTGGCCCTAGTTTGTGCGACGCATTTCTTTGCGATAGATTTTGCCTCCTTGTATTTATCTTGATCTTCTTTGAAACCCGAAGATTGCCAACTTTTGAACAAAATCTTTTTGTTCAGGATTTTTGCTTTGACATCGTCATTCCACCAAGAAGGATCCTTTCAGTTTCAGTTTCTCAGTCCTCCCTTCGATATGCCTAATATGGTGCTGGCGCTACTTTTACATTTATCTTCAAAGTTAGACCACATAATTTCGAGGTTGTCGTAGGTATTTTCCATATCCTTGGTTTGATAACATGTAGGTCCTTAAATAGAGACTGGCCTTTTGGACCAGAGAGATATTTCCATTTTATTCGAGATGTTCTATCTATATTAGGTTTGATTGGTTTAGGCAGCTTGTACACTCCCACCAATAGCCTATGTTGAGAGGTAAGTGGCTCTCCTGGTATGACTTTACAGTCTTTGAAGTTCTTCTTAAGTTGGTCATCGGCCAAAATAAATTCTATCTGGGATGTCTTTCCTCCGCTTTTGTATGTTATGAGATGTTCAGGTTTTTTCTGATAGGTGGTATTAATAATGACCATATTATGTCTAACTGCAAACGATATTATGTTCACCATAACTTCATCCAAGTCTTCCCAAAACTCATCCTTCTCTTGTTCTCGGCATTCACTTTGGGGTGCGTAAGCACAGATAATATTCATAATGTTCTGACTATCCATTGCCAGCTTTACTGCCATGATGCGGTCTGACTTTCGTTCGACGTTTACTATTCTATCTTTCAGTTTCTTATCAAATATGACGCCTACTCCATTTTGTTTATTACTCGTCCCGTGGTAAACGAGCTGGTATCCTAGTCCTAACTCCCTTGATTTAGACCCTTTCCATCTCAATTCCTGTATACAGCATATGTGTACGTTCCTCCTTTTCAGGGTTTCTGCTAGTTCTTGGCTGCGTCCAGTAAGGGAGCCTAGGTTCCATGTCGCCATTCTAATTTTGTAGTTTATTTGCGAACGCTTGTTTTTGTCAAAGTCATCGCTTTGGGGGAACGCCCTAGTATTAATCGCATTATGACCCATTATTATTTTGCCTTTGTACTGTATCGTCCTAGCATTATGACCCATTATTATTTTGCCTTTGTACTTCATAATTAAGAGATATTTGTTTTGGCTATGTAGTTTTACGGCCGGCTGCCGCCTGACGCCAAGGTTGTGACCCTCTTTGAGAGCCCGGGTGCCGCCGTTGACCATTGGTTCCTCCGCCGCCATTCCTACTGGGTTTTCCAACCTAAAAATCCAGTACACCGGTGGCCTTTACTCCAGATATGCCAGAGCAGCCCACTAGCGAGGTTTTTTTACGAAGTGTCCTTCTTCGGCCTTGTGTCCGCGGGAGGTATTTCATTTCCCTCCTACCCTTTGGTTTGCCACTCCTCAATGTGAAGTTTGCCAAACCTCTGGGTTTTCCCCTATCCGCCACCTGGGGACGCGTTCTCTAGGGAATGAGGCTACCCCGAGAATCTGCGACAATGTACAATAATATAATAATCACGATGCATACAAAACTTACCTGAAGGTAGAAATAAAAATTGTGATATATTTATGAGTACAAGTTTAATATTACAAGGGTACTATGAAGATAAAGATAGTGTGAACAATAAAAAAAATATATAAAGATAAATCCATAATATGTATTACTATAACTATACTATAAACATCAAACGTTCAAATCGATAATGAGCCTGCAAATGGCCGGTCAACCTGGTAAATAATCATACGTGTTGAACATAATACGTCGTTTACCATTATGTCAATAACGCAATGGGTAACGTGCCTAACGAAGTAAAATTCGTACGTTCGATTCTGACTAATGACTTGGGATATTGACATCCTCATCTAACACAAGCTGGACACTTAAGGAGTGGTATGAATATTAGTCATTCCTAAAAATGAGCATTGCTGGTATAATTTAAAATAAAAACAAGACTTTTTTAAGTTCATTGGAGAATTCTCATGAAAACTAATATGGCATAAACTGGCATTACTCGGAAATGATCCCACGATCTGTATTTGAGGTAAATGTACACTACATGCTGTCCATCTTGGATCTGCTTCATTTAACATTGAACTTGAATATTTTTAGGGACATTTATAGCTAAAAAAAGGAAGTGTTAATACCCATTTCCATGTTTCTAACATAACAAATATCGAACTTCCATACAAAATTTCAGTCCCAACTTTCAGTCTCCCCTTAGGAGATTAATTTTGAAAAAATATTTCTTTGTGGCCACCTTCGTTCCGCAAGGAATTACTGTGGAAAGTTTTTTCTTATTAGATCCAGTGTAAGCTACATTTAGTATACATTTCAAAGATACTATATATTTACACTCCAATATATGCAAAAATATAAATTGTATAAATATACCAATAAGGTTATATTCAGACCAAACCGTAATGTCAGATTCATTCTAAATATGCAAAAAGGTAAGCATGTTGTATAGACTGGGTTGATCGAATCCACTTTTGTTTCTGTTTATGTTATAAATATTTATGAACCCTTACGTTTATTATGTACTAGCATAGTAATAAAGTAACGTAACAGCGAGTGAATCCCACAGCTGGACTGAGGCAAAGAGACCCCAAGGATTCTAATTCGATGAATGACAGATGTAATCGATGAGCAGCCTCACTTTATCAAATTATTTAATTTATGGTAATTTCGTAACACGTATTTTATGATTAAAGTGTCGCTAATTTGTCAACTCGATATTTCTAAAAAAAAACTTCTAATTTTCTGCTTTATTATTCTCATTCCCTTGACGATAGGTCGGAGTACATAGACTTCATTGTAAACACTGCTTATTACATGGACAGTACCGCCGACGGTCCGTGAAATTATGCTTTAGGCATCGTGCTAAGCCCACCGTGTAGCAACGTTTATATCATAAGCGAGAGCGGTTTGTTTTTTATAATCTATACTTATACTATATAAATCTATTGGTTCTGTCTGTACATTTCTTTTTTTTCACCTAATTTTGAGATAAATTATCGTTTTATAATGCAGCGATTCACATTATACCTTTTTTTTATTTTTGTTTGTCTGTCTGTCTGTCTGTCTGTATGTATGTCTTCTTATAATTTAAGAACGGCTTGACCAATCTTGATGAAATTGGTACAAACAAAGAACATGTGATGGCGCAAATGTTAGGCCATATAGATTGGTAAACCCTACGGTATCTTATGAAAATAAATTTCAAATCATTAATTACGTATTTATTTACCAGTAGATAGTGTGTGTGTTATTATCGTAATAAAATAATTTATTATATTTTTATTAATTATACGCGGGTGAAGCCGCGGGGCACAGCTAGTAAGCAAATAATATTTCAAACTATCTATAATTGTCTATTACTGTATTGTTTATTGGTATATGATCCTAGTTAGTCGAAATAAATAATTTATTATTATTATAAATATATTTAATCTGTAAGTGTATGTGATATCGTTTTGATAAAAAAATATACCTCCAACTTTATTATTGTTAGGATATTCCTTGATCCCTAATACAGCCGCCATTTTGTTGTTGTTGTTGGTGGATAGAAAGGTAAGTAATTAATTAATTATTGTCACGACGTGTGATTTGTTAAATGTGTGAATGAAAATGAAATTAATTGCGTTATTAGGATTTTTAAGAGTAAATTATGTGTTATTTTTTATTAATATTTATATATTTAAATATATAATAAAGTGATTTATAAAAAAAAAATTAGATTAAACAAATAGTTTCATTTTTGGATTCCAAAATAATATTTCATTCACAATATTATAAATCACGTATTCGTCTAAAAATTGGTAACGTTTTTCTCACACGTGTTAATATTACTTAGTATTTTAATTTTGGTAGTAAAATTTTCATGAAAAAAATAAATAAAAGTAAATATTTTTATTCTCTTTTCTCTTATAAATTGTACCCAAAATAGGCCATTGCGGCGTCCATGGGGTAGATCTTTACGTAATACCTGGTGTTTAGTTTATGTTAAGGGGTGTTTAGGGCGAATGTACGAGGGAAAAGAATTTCGTTACGTATTTTATGGTCACCGCCCCTCAATTAGTGGTGAAATTTAAACGATTTTTTTCTAACCTGAAAATGTTATTATGATTTAATACATACAAAATTACAGACATTTTATGTTCTATTAATATAGTAAGATAATAATTTAAAAGAGCAATCCACTTTGGTGTGAAGCTTTAACAGTATTGCAACTACTAATTAATTTAATATTTTTAAACAAAATAAAGCTAAGAATACACGTGAAGCATATACTTAGATTTTATTTCAACATTTCGCACGAAAGTTACAATGCAATTTCGTAATAGCTTTTTTATGTAATTAATAAGTAATCTATGTAAATATATATCCTCGCATTCCACGCGGTCACGATTTGTACAGTAACTATTTTTAATTTTTATTTGTATTTATTTAATACATACGTAAATATATGTGTGATATATTTCTAGCCACGATAATACAGATTTAATGGAGTTGAAAAAAAAGGTACAACAATTAAAAACACAGAAAATCTCTCATCACACCGTCTGTTAGAAAGATCGTAATAATCTAATATTAACAGCACTTAAAATGTAAAACATATTTTTCATTCATATATAATGGTTTATATTTAAAGTAAACTTTTATCAAGATTACAATTATGATTAACTAATTGCTTCTTATTTTAAAAACCATCGCTATGCCAGGCTCGCAATAGCTTTTAAAAATATTTAAAATTAAAATCTGGCAAGGAAATACAAATTTACATTTAATTAAAATTTCGTCATGACTTTTGCTTATAAATGTAATCTTTTAGATATAATTTAATTTAAATTCGATATTTATCTAATGCACCCCTAAATCAAACACTTTTTGTATACAGACACCCCTTAAAATGCACCCCAGCGCATATGATATGGTAGAACGGATCGGACCCTCAACAATGAGCAATCAATGGGTAAATTAAACAACCGCCTTACTTTTACATTGATATAGAGAGAATAGAAACGAATTTTTTTTAAAGGAATTACTACCGATTTTTCTTACATAATGACTTTAGTCATCTGATTAAGGTCATTACTTAAGATGTGAAAATGTTAATCTTAACATTTATCATATTAACATATATTATTTTATGGATAAATCCTCAACACTCATTGGTCGGCTCTTTTATCATCGGCATCATCAATCATATTTTAGACTTCACGTCGATTAATTAAGATCAGTTTGATGAACGTTTCAGATATGGTATTGAGTCGAACTTGAAACTTGAACTATTTTTCATATAGAAAAAAGATTTTATCTGCCTTTTTTTTCAAATGTCTACCTAAAAAAGATGCAGATTCCGAGTCGACCCTTTAAAAATTGATTGTCTTGTTAGATTGTTATATCTCGGAAAACTTGTAAGACCGTTGGTCCTGTACCTAAACTATTTCCAGATTTCGCCTAATGGGCGCCATTAGGTGATGGAACAGGAAGTCAGGAGGGAATAGTGAGTACTAACATATAAAATTAATATATAATACATATGTAGTATCTCCTTAAGAATAGACTTTGCGATTGAAAGTGGAGCAAGACATTATCATCATCTCCAACGTCATTACTATTTGGTGGTAACATTAATATACTTACTCAAAGAGGCTTGTACAAGGTGTACAGTAAAAGTCTAGAGTACTTCCAATATAATTAAGTACCACATCTATACAAACGTACGTCATTGTACTTCTCCCCCTGTTTGCATAGGCTGAAGATGCTCTAGTGAGTGATCGGCTTATTTCGGCGTAGATAATTAAGTAACGTACAAAGAGAATGCGTTTTCAACCACACCTATAGCTATGAGGTTATTACCTAATGTGAAACACTCTAAAGCCTTCTGTAAGCCGTGTTTGTCACTGTCTATCGTGACTGACAAAATAAATCAAATTAAAATATATTTTATTCAAATAGATCTTGGGCGACATCAAGCACGTCTGGGTGTTGGGTGCACATTAGTCATACATCAATAAGTATTGTTGTGTTCCGGTTTGAAAGATGTATGAGCCAGTGTAATAACAAGATCAGTCACATACTATCTTAGTTACCAAAATTTCTTGCACATTGGAAATGTAAGGAATGTCAAAGTTAATGGGTTGTGGTGAACACTTATCATCAGGTGGCAAATTTATCCGTGGACCTACCCATGCTAAGACGAAATTCCACCATATTTATCAATTCTTATGCAGTGGAAATTATAAACAAACCACCGCTCTTTAATAGAATGACGCCTTTGGATAACATTGAGTAATTGAAAGCTTATCCCGCTATTCCTCTTTAGTTGTTGCGTGCTTTTCTAGTTCTTTACTAAAGAAAAAACATTTTATGAGTAGTATTAAAGAGCCGTGGCGACAGGCAGGTGGCCGCGCCAATAGGTCTGCGAAATCCTTCCCATGCAATTTAAACACTGCGTCGACCCCAAATAAATGGGAAAAGGTCACGCGAATTATATAGATAAAAATGCTTGTTATACAATAAAAGTTTTACTAGTAAGTAACAGCTTGTGAATGTCCCACTGCTGGGCCTCTTTCCCTCTTTTGAGAAGAAGGTTTTGGAGCTTAAACCACCACGTTGCTCTAATGCGTGTAGTTGGAATACACGTGTGACAGAATATCTGTGAAATTTGACAAATGCAGATTTCCTCACGATATTTTCCTTCACCGTCAAGCACGAGATGAATTATTATAATCACAAATTAAGCACATGAAAATTCAGTGGTGCTTGCCTGGGTTGGAACTCACGATCTTCGGTTAAAATTCACGAGTTCATATCACTAGGCCATCTCGGCTTTTTGTACTGATGGATAATTATTTACATTGGGGACTGAAATAAGTATAAACAACAAAATTGCTGTACAAATCATGACCGCGTGGGTAGCATAATGCTAGTAGCATTTTCTTCTTGAACATGGTGCTATGTTTTAGAAAAGTATTTGCACTATTACTCAAAGGTTGATTTCGATTGAAAAAGGCAAAGATATATAATTTGGAATGAGTATAAATTGAAAATACTTTTACTAATTGTATGTTCTATTTTCTTTTCAAAGGTGATAGAGATAGAAAAGAGCTCCTTTCAAAGAACAAAGTCGACATGACCTTTGGTAAACATTTTACGTCTTTCTTGGTATATTATATATTGATCTAAATGTACTAAAGTAATTGCATAAATTGATATTCCTGGAAAACCACCTAGCCCGCTTACTTTCATCTCCGATAACGGGGTCGATTTCCGCTCGATTTCCACATAAAAATGCTATTTAAGAATAGCTATATAATTAGCATTTACTGACAGAGTATTACATATAACATTCTATCTGATCCCCCATACATCCACAGGTGAGCCTTCAGTTGGTTTGCCCCCACTACATTAAAAAAAAAACATGTGTTGAAATGTTTCTTTAGTTTGTAAACTGATTTTCGATATTTTTAAATTCGTTTAAACCAAGCAGAGAGTCCGATAAAGCTAACTAGCGTTTATTATATATCAGTGTGAATACACGAAAAATGAATACACTACTACTATATACATACTAAATACATAATTAAGTTGAAAAATCGAATTGAATTTTATTTAAATGACGTTTTATTGTGTAATGTCGTCCAACTAAAAATAAACCAGTTTGTGCAAACTCGAAAACTCCATTAACGATCTAATTTTGCGATCTATTTTAACACTCTATAATATGAGTTGACTGGGTCGTCTAGTACAAATTCCAGGTCGAGTCTGTAAAAGTGATTTAGTTTTTTTTGTTAAGAAATACTTTAGTAGGCTGGATTTGAAACTTTGCAGTTAAAGTTTGCGGGATTGCATGTAGGGTATACATGCAAACTTTAACTGCAAAGGTCCAGCACGTGGTCTTTGCGGTCCTGGTGGATATTTCATTCCATCGGAGTAAGCGCACACATTTGCATTATAATAAAGATACGGTCAGGAAAATTTACATACATAGATAACATCATAACAAAAGTATATACGATGATGTCATAACAGTACAACAAAGCATGATTGTATAACATGAACATATCCTATGGTATACATCGTATATGCCAAGGAAACAGTAATCCGGGTACTGAGGTCTTGCCACGAAACTTTTATTACGAAACAAAAAGAAACTAAAATATTAAATTCACATGAAATGTTTGCTTTCAACTAGTTTGAACATGTTAATTATGTTCCAAAGTTTAAGGAGTTGAATGTTACGAAGTTAGCACTTAGTAAACAATTTATATATCAAACTACTTTAGTAGAAAGCTTATCATTGTTTGTTTGGACTAATCTGAAAAAATAATAGAAATGTTTACAGAATTTCCGTTGTGGTTGTGAAGAAATGAGAGAACAATATTGTTAGGTCTAGTCCACCTTATTTGTTATATTAGTGCCTGTTTAAGTAACAGATATATGTATAATGATCAACCTCTCTATATAAAACAATTGAAATCTTTATTTACTTTTAATATTATATAAGTCAATTAAGTTTGAAACAAAATTTTGAAGGATAGACCTGTGAATAAAAAAGTATTTTGATTTGATTTGTTCAAAATTGCCACTAAATTATTATTAATGTTCTTTAAAATTACAAAAGGCTTATTTAATATTAAATTTATATAACATATTTATTATTATAGTCTAAAACTAAACTAAATTAAAAAATAAAATACCCATTCAAATTTTAAAGAAAAACACGCCGTCTAAAAGTTTGTGCTGTGGCATTGTACCCAAGACGCTGGCACTATTGCCTCTCTGCACCGCTAGACTCAGCCTTTGGGCTAAATAAGCGCCAGCTTTTGGGTCACCAGAAGTCTGGACCAGTTTCTTGGAGAGGTCTTTCATATTTTTTTAGTATCAGAAATTAAAATTTAAATTATTTTAAAATTTAAATTACTTCAGAGAATGTTTAATAAATTAAGATGTAGGATAATACGGAACTATTTATAAAAACACTTGATATGACTTAAAGAGAATGTCGACAGTTCACAAATATATTTGCAATGTATGTTTGTGAACTAGGGACGTGTAACTAATCACATTAATAACGTTAAAGCGGAAGGCATCAATAAAATTTGGATAATTATTTGAGCAACTATCGCTACCATTTGCACGTTTACGTTTGAAAATTTATCATTAACGTATTATTAGCGTAAAGTTTCATTTGGTTCATTACGTTTTAATGTGAGTTAATTACTTTATTATTACACTTAAATACACATTTAATTGAATTGTGATGTCCTCTACGCAAAGTTGTGTGGATATGATTGTGGTTTTAGCAATAATACCTTCTTTTGTAACATTTTTAGGGTTCCGTACCTCAAAAGGAAAAAACTGAACCCTTATATCATCATCACTTTGTTGTCCGTCCGTCGGTCTAGTCTGTCTGTCTTTCTGTCAAGACTCTTTATCTCGGGAACGCATGGAGGTATCGAGTTAAAATTAAAACGATATACTCAGGTCTATAGTCTCTTGAAGCTGTGAAAAAAATCAAACTTCTAAGTTAACGTAAAAAAAAGAAGAGGGAATCAAAATTTATGGGGTATCATATGAAAGGGCTTCATTGACAGAAGCTTAAACAGATTTTTTATTATTTTTATGATGTATAGTTTTCGATTTATGACGAAGAATGAAAAAAAATCCTTTTCCCTTTTTTATAAGTATGAAATGAAATGAAAAGTACCTAATAATTTTGGTGTATATAGTACCTAACAGTTTGCACTGTTATACATACCTGCTTATTTAATTTAAATTTTTGTATTTTAACATAACGCTAAATATGTACCTACAAATTTATACGGAACCCTCAGTGGGCGAGTCCGACTCGCACTTGTCCAGTTTATTGTCTGTGTTCCTTGTTGACCTCTCTCGTGTCAAATTTAAAAGGTATAAGTATTGTATTGCATATATTTGAACGGCATAATATTCTGCCTAATAAGTAATATTTTTTTACTGAATTAGAAAAAAGAAAGTCGTTCTAAATTTGATTGTAATTTTGTTTATTATTATTTTATTAACTCTTCATCATTTATAAACCGATTTGGAAATTTCACTGCGCTCTGTCAGTGCATGTCTTCGCCACTAAGCATGAAATTATATATAAACACAGGTTACAACAATAGCATAAAGATTGAACACGCAATATTTCAGATACCAAATACTCAAAATTCTACCAACCGAGCCGTCATATTACTTCGCGTATACATAAATGATAAGCAAGCAAATATACACGATATTCTTACAAGCCATCTAAAATATCTTAAAAGCATATAAATATTCATTCCATATACAATTTCAATTTAAATGGTGACTGAAATAGGTCATCAGATAGCAGTCGCTGGCAACATCAACGACATCCAGTCGAGAAATATAGTCCAGCTGAGTTTTCTAGATAGCAGTATATATTAATTGATCGAACCTTTTTTGATATGTGCCAAAACATTTCTGAAATTATCACTGTTCCATGATTCATATATCGAGTACACATTTTAAAAGAAGATTCAAGCAGCAATACTTAGTATTCCTGTGTTCCGGTTTGAAGGATGAGTGAGCCAGTAATTACAGGCACCAGGGACATAACATCTTAGTTCCGAAGGATCGCATTGGCGATGTTTTTTTTTATAGGATACGTAGGCGGACGAGTTTTTGGGCCACCTGATGGTGGGACGCCCTTAGACATTGGCAATGAGAGAAATGCTAACCATCGCTTACATCGCCAATGCACCACCAACCTTGGAAACTAACATGATATGTTTCTTGTGCCTGTAATAACACTGGCTCACTCACCCTTTAAACCAGAATACAACAATAACAGCTGCTGTTTTGCGGTAGAATATCTGATGAGTGGGTGGTACCTACCCAGACGAGCTTGCACAAAGCTCTACCACCAAGTATGTAAGAAATGGTCAATATTTCTTACAGCTTTTGTTGATTGGTATCAAGGCGAGTTACATATTATTACGAGTATGTAAATTCCTTTTGAAGAGAGCATCGAAATTTACAGTACAACACAGATACACTTTTTCCCAGAATATTATATCTTGTGACTGGAACATTTTACTAAATTTTAATATCATTTCGAAGATGTCGTCGTCCTGATCTTCAGCTATTCACAAGACTAGCCAACCGCTTGGTACGTATCAAACACAAGTGCACTCTCATAACCCGATGGGACGGAAAGCGTTCAGGTGAAGGACCAACGGCTTTACGTGGAATTGGAGTCACGGGAGTGTTAACACTGCCAACTTTCACTCCAGGCTGCTACTGAAAAATTGGGACATGAAAATTTGGTTTAAGGGCTAAACCTGGAGCTTGAACCCAGAACCTCAAGATCTACAACCTTATAAGCTAGCCACTGAACCAACGAGACACATATGATTTTACATATGTATATCAAACTTACAAACGTCTATAATAGCTTTATTTTACTTAAAAATGTCTCTTTGGTGGATCGAAGGGATACATTTTTAAAAGCAGAGACAATAGGTCACAAAGTAGCCGTTGAGAACACAAAGGAAGCCTGAACACAAGATACATCCGATGTCGAAATATTCGACAGTAAATTCTTTGGACTTTACAATGTACTTTTATAGCGCACACTCGTAAACCAAATCCTCAAAGGGAAGCAACACAGTCGAATAAAGTTTGAACGTATACGACGTGAACTTCGAGTCGTTCGTGTGTATGATCTCGTGAAATATCTACCGATTACTGATTTTATTCACGAAATACGAATAAAGAGGAAACCGGGGCAAAGGCACGTGTTTATATTGTATATTATAAATGCATATATGTGTCAACGGTGACAAAGTTTTGCGTAAGTGTAAACTGTAAAAGACATAAAAAATGAGTCGTACGGTATCCGGCGGAACATACTCACCATGATTACTTTTTTAAGTTTTTTTATTTACTACATGAATGAAAATAAATATACACGTACATGTATATAAGGCAACTGCCTTTCTACTTTAATGAATGTACAGCTGAACTAAAATATATGATTTTTAAAATCCGAAATTAAGAAACTCACTAAGAAAAGTTTTTGTGGGATCGCTATTTTAAATAGGATCCCCTTATATTGTATTATGTGTGTTAAATAGATATATATATGTCAACAAAATAAGGGCCAAAAAAATTATTGGTATGACAAAAGGGTTTTATATTGAATAACATATAAAATAACGAAATCGAATCACATAAATGTAAAGATTTTACGATTTTTTTCTATCCTTAAATTATTTCATTTTATTAATTTATGTTTTTGAAATGCGACCCTTGATATAATGTAGTTATACATTTTATTTTAACATTGAACTGAAGCAATTTTGCTTAATTCCGCCTCTTAAGTATAGAGCTTATAATACAGTTGAAAAATTGATTAATCTACTGAGCACCCAGACACAAGGCTATGCAATAAATAATATGCGCGTTTATAAATATGTACATATTTCGGTATGTACGTGGATTGGGGTATGTACGTGGATTGGGCTCCATGTTCTCCACGTGTCTATTGCTCCCAGGAGCTTAGTTCTCCCTACAATTAAGGACCGCGCGAAGGACAATTGTCATTCACTTTTAGGTCAAACTATATAATGAAATAAACATACAAAGTTTAATTAACTTTTATTATAATACACTATTATTTCGATATTTAAATTAATGATTATTTTTTAAATAGTTTACGATTGTTGTATAAAATCATCTTTAATAACAATAATTGATAATAATAATAATAATAATATTTTTTTATTTACACCCACAAAAAAAAAAACATGTACATAATTTGTTTGCAGTATTATCTTAATCGTATCTATACTAATACATAAAGCAGAAGAGTTTGTTTGATCCGGCTTATCTCAGGAAGTACTGGTTCGAATTTAAGAATTATTTTTGTGTTGGATAGTCCTTTTATCGAGGAATGCTCTAGGCTTATTTTTATTTATTATATTTTTATTTATTATACGCGGGTGAAACCACGGATCACAGCTAGTCTTTGATAAAAAGATGACTCAAATCTATTTATATTTCTCACAAAACTCGGTACGAACTTGATAAACAGCTTAAATCCGAGACCTACGTTTACTTACGTTTTAAACCAAATATTTGCAACATTTATTTTGTTAAATCAAACAATACAACATACTTAATGAATATATTACGTTACTGAGTTGAAAAAGGAACATCTTTTCTTTTTGTAATCTATCTTCTTTGTGAGAAAGGAGAATAAATTTTCAGTCTAATTCGAAATTTAGACATTATTTCCAATAATTTCACAATATACGTACATATCAAAAGTTAATATTACATATAAGCTATCGAAAATCATTACTATACTTAAATTTCTTGTTGTGCGTACTTTAGTCTTTCCGACAATAAGCTGCGACAACATAAGTCCTGGGGAAGCTTCTTAGTGTACAGTCGGAAACCAATTTACAAAAAATATTTCTACAAATTACTTTCAAAGCCGTGACAAGCTCACATTTATTTATTTGGTGACAATATTCAAATTTAATATCTTTATTATTTTTTTATAATATAGGTGATTATAATACATATAAGTACCAGATGGTACTTTGTTTTCACCACCCATAGACATTGGCGCCGTAAGCAATATTAACCATTCTTCACAGTAATCTAGGATGCTATATCCCTTGTGACTTCAGTTACACTGGCTCACTCACCCTTACGACTGATACACAACAATACTACTGACAGTAGAACATATAATGAGTAGGTTATACAAGCCCAGACGGGCTTGCCCAAAGTCCTACCGCCAAAGTATTTCGTTACTTATTCAAGTCACTATAAATTATGAACTCTAGTTACGTAAGTACTTAAGTTATTTCTATTTTTTAAATAAGATTTATTTGAAACTAAATGTTCCAATATATATATTACTATGTGCAAGTCAACCTTTATATGTTTTGCCTGTAATATTTACATTAAACAAGAATTATTTTAGCTAATTAAGCCGATTTAAAAATTGAATATAATGTACTAAAAAGTTTACAGTTGAAAAGTTAAAAATTTTATTTTGCTGTCAGTACCAAACGCACAGAATATACTATTATGTTGGACTTAGCAATAGAAATATTTTCGTTTAATATAATGGGTAGTATTCTTTAACATATATAAACTATGTCATTGAATAATATAATAATAATAAAAATTTGAAAAATAGCAGAGATGACCCAGTGGTAAGAACGCGTGAATCTTAACCGATGATCGTGGGTTCAAACCCGGGCAAGCACCACTGAATTTCATGTGCTTAATTTGTGATTATAATTCATCTCGTGCTTGAGGGTGAAGGAAAACATCGTGAGGAAACCTGCATGTGTCAAATTTCACTGAAATTCTGTCACATGTGTATTCCACCAACCCGCATTGGAGCAGCGTGGTGGAATAAGCACCAGAACCTTCTCCTTAAAAGAGGAGAAGAGGCCTTAGCCCAGCAGTGGGACATTCACAGGCTGTTATTGAATAATAACGATAATAGAGCCGAAGATTGCAGGTTCACCTCTGAATTTTGTATGTGCTTAATTTGTTTATAATTCATATCAGTAATCGGTATAGGAGGATAGCAAAAGCAGAAAATTGTTTAAATATTCAATAATCTCTTTTTACATGCAAATGAAGAGATTAAAACCGCTTCCAGCTTTTCGTGAATTAATCATCCTACATTCGTTTTATTGGCCTTTAACATAAATGTAATTTAAAGTGAATATTGCTTACATGCGTTATTCAATAGTCTGCCAACATTATCAACTCTCATTTGACGCTTTCAAATACTTTACTGACGTCACGCAATAATGTAACAGCAACAAGTCCCACTGTTAAGAAAGACCTATTTTCTCTCTTCCCACAACTTTCTTCTCTCCGTTCATTAACAAGACAAATCTATCTGGAATGAGTCTTAACGCATCACCTTCGATGAGACATTTTTTTTTTACATATGGAATTCAAATCTTTCAATAATGAGGGAGATATGCCGAAGAAATGCCAGAATTCGAGCGCTCTATAACATTGCCCAATTTATCTATATGGACGAACCGATTTTAAAAGTAACAGTAGCTTTTAGTACCATCAATTACTTTATTTTGTTTTATTACAATCATTTTGTCTGAGTTTGCAATAAATTGTAATATTATTAATGTTGTAATTTGTTTTGTTTGTTGTTTTAGTGGTTATTATAATTAGAGAAGCGATGACAGGTCATGAAATATATTTGTACAGCTCGTATTATGCCATTATTTTATGTTTGTTTGTTTTGTCTCAGTGGAAAGTTTGAAATATGTGCTTTATAAACATATTCTCTTAATTTTATATAAACGATTTAATTCAATAGACATTTATTAGTATTTACTTTATAAGCAACTGTAAAAACAAATGCAACATCACAATTATTAACACGTAAATGTTGCTATTCCATTCCAAATAAAATATTTCTATTAAAATATATCGCTGGAAATAAAGTATCACTTTTTTTTTCATACATAAGAGCAAGAACGAACAAATCACGAACAAAAGAGATTTTATACAAACATCACAAACACTAAGTGATTTTGTTTATCACAAATTATGTTATGTGTTACCTATGCTTTATTTGATTGAAGATTTGTGTATTATATAGGAAAGATATAATATCTACAAGCAATGATACATGATTGTACATTGGTACAATTGCTCGTCGAACAATTACAAGCTTAGCAGTAGTAAATTCTATTTATATCTTCATAAGGAAACATTTATCACATTTCGGTATCAGTATATTCAGCTGTGAATTATTATCTCGTTGCGCTAACTAAATGTTCGCGCTTCTCCTTTATGTCAGTCACTCACGCACACATTTTGCAATGACTACGAACACTTAGAACTGGCAATTAATTAATATTTTTAATATTAATAATTATAATAATATTTATAATTAATTATATTTTTTTACATTATAACAAATTATGTATTAATAATATATGTTTTTACATTATAACGAATTAAAAAAATATATAATACGAATTTCGCAATTTGAAAAAAAAACAGTAATAACTCACGTCGAATGACTGCGGAGGTATACAAAATAGAAAAACGGTGAATATAGACTTTCTTAAAGATCATATTATGTGAATATATGTATATTACAATTACGCAATTATTAACAACAAAATAAATTTTAATATACATAACATAATCATTTTTTATATATCAAATAAAAATAGGCTAATGGACCATCTGTAAATGGTCTCCGTCGTCCATTAGTCGACATAGTAATGATTATAGAATGACATTAAGAAGTAATGTCCCGTGTGCCTCACTGGCTCACTCGCACATACCGAAACACAACAATGTTAAATATTGCCACTTGGCGGTAGAATACCTATCTACCTTACCTCCCATACTTGATGGTAAGTAAAATTATTCCCATTTCACCCGCACGAAATAGAGATGCAAGCGATTAAAATTTTGTTAGTTGCATTTAATGTATTTTATATTCTACTATTATTGCTATTATTTAGTTGAATGTGGTACTTATTCGTACGTTTTATATTATTAAATGCAATGTCTAAATACGTCTAGTGGTGTAAATGCCTGTTGTGCTATATCTCATTGCACTAGATTACTATTGTTCTAGCTTTATTGTTTATTTTGTGAATACGTCGATGATATTAGCAATAACAATAAATAAAATAACTATCAGATGGCTCATTAATTGTTTATGTTTATTATATTTCGAATACTAATTCGGATTCAATTAATTTATTACAAGTATCTACACAAAGGCAAAACATCTAACAAATTTTACGTAATCTTATCTAACCCAACTATTATGTTGGTGTTTCTTTTCCGGTATTAGTTTCTAGTTAGTTCCTATTTGTTTTCTATCAATAAGCAAGTGTAATTCTTCAATATTGAATAAAATATTTTGATTTTATGAATATTTTGGCGAATGTTTCGATACAGCTATCTTTGTGCCAAGCTGACTTCGAGCAGAGTACGGTAACAAAATGTATGATTCCGGTTGAAACATGAGCGATATATAAATATGTATAATTTTACGGCTTGGAGTGTACAGTTTTGGTAAGAGCTCTACACTCGATCAGTTGAAACAGAATTAGACGAGTCGATTTTAGTCGATCGACTGCTAAATTGGAAGCGATTTGAACCATCTGAATAGACTTCAAAACAGAAATTCTGAATTGAACTAAGAAACACTGATTTAACAAAAGTTTCGTTGTCGACTGAGCGATACATTAAATGTTCAAAGTATTTTTTTACCTTTCATTTTATTTATTTATGAAATATGATTTATATAAAAATATAAAACATCCACTCAGCGAAGAAATATAATTTCTAAAACCAATGTCTACTCGGATACTGATTAATCAGATTACGATACTGGTTCATTTAATTTTTTATATTTAAATCCTCAAAGGACGAGGTTGAATAGAAATGGATTATGTTTTGTAGGTCTTAGCTTAATCCTCCTTTGAAAAACATTTTCTTGTAAAATAGCCAAGCATTTACAAGAATTATTATTTTATTTAAAATAATATTAAATTATGTGAATAAAATATCTGAAAAAATTTTAGTATTCAGTCGGCCGTAATTGTATTTTCACGTTTTAGTGTATCCAGACTTCGTTTTTGTGATTTTTTGGGTGATTATGAGTAAACGTATGTTCGTAAGTGTTCTATTTTTAACTTTACTGATGCAAAACAAAGGTGTTATAGCTTTAAAGTATGTATCTGTGTGTCTGTCTGTAGCATCTTAGCGTCTGAGCGAATGATCTCAATTTGATTTAGTTTTTTTACGATTGAAAAGTGACTTAATCGAGAGGGTTCCAAGCTTTGATTAAAGAAAATCTAATCAGTTATTTATAGATACAATTTTTTTAGAGAAAGACACATACATAATATATTATGTGTACATAAAATGTTCAGAAAACCTTACCTAAAGAGTGAGCTTAAGTTTTGTTTGTCGTTTGTTTTTGATTTTGAAAAAACTGCTTTCTAAATACTCTTGTGTTCGGCCTTTCCAGTTACGATGAAACGAATAGTGAGCATTCTTTTTATACCCCTGCCGTATTTCGATTTGGTATCTGGAACTGCGAAATGCAAATAAAGTATGAATTATTGCAAATACTTTCAAATATTCAACAAAATATAGCTTTAATATGATTGAACATGGAAACACAATTTTCTGAGAATCCCTTGGCAATCGAAAGACCTATCTCCTGTATCGATTCAGTGGTTTCCTCACTAGAAAATATTTTAAAGACAGCATTTTAGCCTATATATTGAAACTAATATTATATCTTTCTGAACTTAAAAAAGTGCTCGCATACTTGGTCTTACAATGTCACATATACAAATATATTGTGGTCTTACAATCGACGTCATTAACGCGCGCGTCACACGCGTTGGTAAACGTTATTTTTAAAGACAAAGAAAATATAAAAAATCCTTGCGTTTTAAAAAGTTATAACATATAATTAAGCAAATTTGAAAGATACTTAGTACGTAGCAAGTACAATAAAGACTTTGATTCTATTGATTATTTTAATGGTTCAATTCAAAATGTTATTAATAAAATAAATGAAATATTATAATGCCATATTATAATTTTTGTTATTCTATATACATTTTTGTGTATATTTTTGTGGTTTTGTGTACATATTTTTATATTTCTTTGTTTATTTGTTTGTAATAATTTAATATTTATTCATTGAATTCTAGTCGCTGTTGATATTGTAATTAAACTGTCACTCATTTTGTTAATTTTTGATTTAGAATATTTATACTTCTTTTTTCTTTTGCTCGCGTTATTATGTACTGTTTACTTTTTGAAACTGTATTGCAATGTTTTATCTTTGTATTTTATTTAAATGTGTTTATTTGTACTGTTTGTTTCCTTAACGAAATAAAATAAAATAAAAATAATAAAATATAAAAGGCATAGGTATTTATGCAAAGATGTAAATTAAAGATATATAGATATATTTGTCATATTTTCATTATTATTTTTTATATTAGGAACAAAATTGACAAACAAAATGGCGGTATTTTCAATTGTATCAGGTTAAATACAAACACAGTTAAAATGGTTATATTATGAAATGTTTATCTGACTAGATTTAATTTCAAAATATATTTATTGATGTACGCTCATTTAGAAAATAATTTCCTAGAGCTGATTCTTTTTGCGCAATCTTCTTTTGTGACTGTTACCTTTAAATCGGCTTTCACTGCGTCGCTCTTATACTTGAACATAGGGTTGACAAATGTCTAAAATAAAAAAATAATAAAAAAGTATCATAAGTGTATATAAGTGGCTTCGTAATAAAACAAAATTACAAAAACTTTGGAATTGTTCAAGTGGTATTATTAATGTTATATAACATGATTTAGGAACAAAATATTATATAACGAAATATATGATTGCATCGTATCGTTTGATAGCAAAGACCGAAAAACAAAATCGACTAATAAATTTACTTGCGACAACCCTATTTGTAGTGCTGTACCCAGGTTACAATCTAGGAGTTATTGGGTCGATACATTTGTGAGACTGTTCCTGGCTCTCTAGTAGAAAATGTTTCGTTACTTTAAAAAGATCTTTTGAAAATAAATACGATTTTCCAAGAAAGTAACTTTAACATGAATGATTTTATATAATTATGAATGTAAAGAATGTTTTACATTCTTTAGATGTTAATGATAAAATCTTAATAAATATATAATTTAAAAGACAATAAGAATCATAATTACGTGCACCTTCATAGTACCAGAGAAACGAAAAAAGAAGACATTCTCGTATTTACTGCACACAATTTTTTTTTTATGCAAGTATACTTAATCATATTTTAGAGATTGGATATACCAGCAATCTCTGCAAATAACAACAATCTCTTCATACAAGGTATCAAGAGATAAATTCACCAACGCCCATTGGCATTGTAAGAAATGTTAAACATCGCTTTCATCGCCAATGCACCACCAACCTTGGAAACTAAGATGTTATGTCCCTTGTGGTTCACTCACCCTTCAAACCGGAACACAACAATACAAAGTACTGCTGTTTTGCGGTAGAATATCTGATGTTTGGGTGGTACCTACCCAGACGAGCTTGCACTAAGCCCGACCACCATTAAATAATAGTAGTAGCTTAGCATTATGTAATGCACTTTTAAAAGGGTATCTTTAAGTACATTCTGCTTGCGTATAATGCATTTTTTTATAGCATAGGTAGGCGGACGAGAATTTGGGCTACCTGATGGTTAGTGGTCACCAACGCCCATAGACAATGGCATTGTAAGAGATATTAACCATCCCTTACATCGCCAATGCGCCACCAACCTTGGAAACAAAGCGTTATGTACCTTGTGCCTGTGTACATTGGCTTTCTCACCCTTCAAACTGGAACACAACAATACAAAGTACTGCTGTTTTGCGGTAGAACATCTGATTAGTGGGTAGTACCTACCCAGACAAGCTTGCACAAATCTCTACCACCAAATCATGACAAATGTCGTAAATTTATAATTTTCTAAATATTAGTTAGGTTCCTATTGGATCTTTTAAACTGCTATCTATACATATAACAAATCTGTAACTGGTCGATGTCTGTACATGGAAGATAAATGAGTAAAACTTTTATCGGGGGTCTTTATAAACACAATAGAACCCAAAACAATGATTAATAGAATTTTTGTCTGTTTGTCCGTTTGTCCGTTTGTCCGTCTTTCCGTCTGTCCGTCTGTCCGTCTGTCCGTCTGTCCATCTGTCCGTTTGTCCGTTTGTCCGTTTGTCCGTTTGTTCGTTTGTCCTTTTGTCCGTTTGTCCGTTTGTCCGTTTGTCCGTTTGTACGTTTGTCCGTTTGTCCGTTTGTCCGTTTGTCCGTTTGTCCGTTTGTCCGTTTGTCCGTTTGTCCGTTTGTCCGTTTGTCCGTTTGTCCGTTTGTCCGTTTGTCCGTTTGTCCGTTTGTCCGTTTGTCCGTTTGTCCGTTTGTCCGTTTGTCCGTTTGTCCGTTTGTCCGTTTGTCCGTTTGTCCGTTTGTCCGTTTGTCCGTTTGTCCGTTAGTCCGTTTGTCCGTTTGTCTGTGCGTTTGTGCACGCTAATCTTAGAAACGGCTTAACGGATTTGAGTGTGGTTTTCACTAATGTATTGTGGCTAACTTCACTTATCATTTAGTATTTGTTTTATTTCAATCGGTTTATAAATAATAAAGTTATGTCGATTTAAAGATACACGTAGAACATTTATTAAAGAGGGTAATGGTTGTGGTCAAACTGAAAAGAGATTAAATATTACATGTAATATACTCCTTTTTTATGATTTATCCTATAATTTTTAATCTCTTTATTTATTCATTAAAAGTTTAGTACTACTAAAAATCAATAAATTATTATCTGTAGGAAAAGTACGCGCACTGTTAGTTGTCAAAATCAAAAAGTTTTGTTAACAATTTCGTGTTTTCTGTAGCTTCGTGTGTTATTTTTGCATAAAAACTAATATTGCATATATATTGTGTGTATCTTTATGATCTCATCTTATATCTTTCATAACAATACGCTTCAAGTCTGCGTGTGAGCAAGTCAGTTAACTCAGTGACAATACGTGAATAGTATATAGGTGTATAAAGGGGTATATAGGCCTAAAAAGACAACTATAACAATAATACATGGTTTTAAAAGTGCGTGTTGTGAACATTGACGTCACTTCAAAAAACTTTAAATAGGTATAATTGTGTTGTAAGTTTGTGTCACGGGCTCCCGTCAAAAGTTTTAAAACGGCAGATTAAAATTCAAACGTTTTACCTAGGTACCGAATGTTTTTCTAAACAACGAAATAAAAAACAATTTAACTTCGAAATGTTCAATTCATTCAACATTAAAATAAAAGTAATTACTTTAGAAGACCTCATTAATAAATTTTACAAGTACATATTTCGAATCGAGGAAAAATTTAACTATGGCCTGACATGCATTTTTTATAAGAAAACAAAGCAAACATGAAAATATATAAAAATAAGTGGTCATCGTGCAACAAAATACAGGTCACATAAATAAAAGCACTGAGATGTCGTCATCATCGTCATCATCTAATGAATATCAAGTGATGAAGGGGGAGTAAAAGGGTTAAACAACACACAGTACAGAATAGAGAAGATGTGCATATTCCTTTGAAGTCAGACGGGCAACTAATTAAGAAGAGAACCAAAATGGTGAAACATGGTTATATTTGCCTCATCCCAATATAAACCGAATAAAAGTATTTTGTAATCTCTCAGCTTAATTCAATTGGTCTTTGGCTACATCAAGCTTGCGACAGCATAATCATGAATAGGAAGAAGTAGATCTGTGCGAGCATATAATATATAATTAAGTGTACTCAGATATTGATATTATATATTTTAAAAAAAATCACTGCAAAAATAACATAAATAAGATAAAAATAATAATGTATTAATTTATATAAAATGAATGTACCAACCCATCTTAATATTCAATATCTTAGTTTGTTATAAATTTTGTACTGTAGTCATATTCTTGCTTGCCTTTTAATTGTATTTGGTTAAAAAATATATAAATAATATATATATCATTTATTTACTGCATTTTATTGGCCTTCCTCAATGTAATAATGCTTAAGCTATGTGATTTCATTTATATATAGTTTTTGTTAAATTTGTGTTTTCATTAAGTAATTATATATATTTGATTATAAAAATATATATATCTTACTACACCTTTACTGATTATGATGGTTTAGCTGTTTGATTTTATATATGTTTTGTTTATTTTAATGATTGTGTAATTATTGTTGGTGAAAACTTAGCTAATGTATGTATATATTTATATATATATGCTATAAGTGTCATCTCATTTTTAACACTTAACCTACCAGAGCGGTCAAATAACTGCTTTTGAAACTTTAATTAAAATTGTTATATAGCTGCTTTTATTTGTATATTATATACTTTATCTACATAAAATGGCCGCTTAAGCAGCTTATTCAGATGTGTGTCAAGTTCAATGGACAACATTTGTTTTAAATCCCTTTTTTTTGTTTAATTAAATTAGTAGCCTTGGTTAAGTCTGATTTTATTTAGTCTCTGACAGAAGAAACTTTTCCTTTACTTTATACTTTATATTGTACCCATAAAATAACATAAATCTATAACAAAAACGAATTAATACATAAATTATCCACACATCTCTTTACATATAAATAAAATTGAAGTTTCTGTCTGTTATTTCAAAATAACTGCCTGTTTTAAAGGCTATTTACGATTTACCCAAACCAAAGCAATCATTTTTTTATTTTTTTTACTGTCTGCATGTCTGTATGTCCAGTCTAATCTTTCAATCGACTAAAAATTGAAATAACCGAATTATTATAAGAACTATTTCAAGATTCCGTTTAGCCTTTATTTCATCAAAATTAGTTGAGTCTATCAAAAGTTATAAAAAATACGTATTTTTGTTGATATCTATACACATAATATTATTACTCTTCCTAACTGATTCATTAACGCAGAGCCTAAACTGCGGGGGTTAGAAACTTGAAATTTTGGCAGTTGATACATTTTATAACACCCACTAAGGTAGCGTTTTTGGAAATTCTACCCCTAAAGAGTTGAACGATTGTTTAGAAACCAGTCATTTTTAAAGTTAGAAGCATGAAATTTAATGAACAAGCTAAAAATAAATAAAAATGTATTTCAGCGTTTTTGAAAATCTAAATCTAAGAGGGTAAAAAAGGGGTTGAAAGTTTGTATGTGGATTCCGTCACTTTTGGTGTAAGAAGAATGATATTTAGTATTAAAGCTATGCATACGTATTTCGTCGTTTTTAGAAATTTAACTCCAAACGGGAGAAACGGGGTAAAAGCATTAGTATAAAATATTAAAAAAAATAGAAATATACTATTTGTGTTTTTTGATTAAATTAATAAACATGAATTTCAAAGTTTTTAGAAACTTTTATTTTTGTTTGGAAGAGTTGGGTGCAAATAATGAAATTCAAAATACGCAATATCTTATATCAATATCTCTTAGGGAGAAATATACGAACTTCACTATGTTAGTGATGTTTGGATAAAGAAAACATATTCCATTATTGCCATATGTACCACTTAATTGGTATTCCCTAAGCTTATATTATTGTAAAGTTTCATTAAAATCCATTCAGTAGTTTATGCGTGAAAGAGTAACAAATGTCCATACATCCATACAAACTTTCGCGTTTATTATATTAGTAGGAAGTAGGATTATTATATGCCCTGTACTGAACACACATACACTCTACTGAATGGGCGAATAAATCGATTGGTAAATGTTTATATCTTATTGATTAAAAAATGTACGAGATAAAATCCTTATTTTACCCGTACGAAGTGGGGACGGGCAGCTAATTAATCGCTAATAACGTATCTTTCTGTAGGTAAAAAAGGTTTTTAAAAACAGTGCAGCAGTTTTTTAGTTTATTCGCTACAAACAAACATACAAAAAATCTATTTTTACTTATTTATAATATTAGTATAGATATAGACCACGCGCGAGCGAAGCTGCGGGCAACAGCTAGTACATAATATAATTTAAATTATATTAGTTGCATAAACAAGTAAAATAAAAATAAATTTATAATACCAAGCTTCCAACTCCGAAAGACAATAAATCCTGGAGCAAGGAATCCATTTTTATAATAATTTTCCGCATATAATTTTACTTTGCCCCTAAGTAAATTGAAATCTGATATTAGATCAGGTTAATATTTGTTGATTGTCAGAGTATATTAAATTGAATTGTAATTTATGAAAGATAACTGCTACGTTTATTGTTAGTTCTGTGTAGTTCTGCATACCAAGCCGGTGGTAGCTTTACATTAAATATATTTCTGTAGTGATACAATTCCAACGTGTTTGTACTTACTTGAATTACTTATACTTTGATTGACTTTTCGCATTCTGATTCAAAACAATATTTTCCAAACCTTCAATAACATTAAAATATGGAATTAATTTCTATTATTGAATATTTATATAATATATTTTCGGTCTGTTTATTTAATCGTTAAAATAATTAATTGTAACATACGAATGTTATAAAATTTATCACAGGCATTAGGTATCATTAATATAGGTACTTGGCATTCATCATATCTTCTGAGGTCTTCGGCATCTAGGCTAATAAACCTTTTTATGAGCTCAAGTTTTCTTCTTTTTTTCCTAATTATGTACACACCGGTTGGGAGGCTAAATACTGAGCCGAGAAATAGGTGTGCCATTGGTGTGACATCGGTGTGACATCTCAGTTCGCACGTCTTAAGGGTATATTGTGCGAAAACACACCTCAGCTTAGGATGTCGGAATGCGGAGGCGCTTTGTGACGCGGTCATCCCATCCGACCGAACCTAAGGACCTTGTATCTGCCAGTGGAAACAGTGTGTATATGTATCGCTCTCGTCCCCGGAGTAGTAATGGAGCGTTTACTACTTCGATCCTATCGTCTTTGTCATGCACGACATGTTTAGATCGAATAAGTCTATCGATTATGTCTCCTCTCCCTTTATATGTCATACAGATGGCACAAACCAGGTGGATTGGATCACATTAAAGCTTTCTCAAAGAAATGTTGAAAGTTACTTCAACTTAAATACCATATATTCTTCAAAAATGAAATTTACTACTCAAAAAATTAAAACGAAAATTACGCAATAAAATCGGTGTCACTTAAGACTTTACAATTTCGGCATTGGTTACAAATCAGTTTCAATCAAAAATCACAGGTGCTTGTTATTGTAATTCATTTTTAAAGAAACGTAAAAAAGAAAGAAAAACTTTATTACAAACATTGTTACAAGTAAAAGTTTTCTCCTGCTTGCATTCCCTGAGCAATTCGAATTGCTCTCGTCGAATTCTCACTTCTAGGGATTGTCTTTAATTTGTTTTTCGGTGGACTGATTTCATACGAAAAACATTTCAGACATTTCATTATTTGACTTAAAAATCGATTGAGGTAGTGGTTTTTGTCATTTATAAATTCAACTAATAAATAGGTGAAATTTATTTTCTTCTCAAACGGTAATTTAAATAAACAGTTGTTTCTGACCATTCAAAAATATTTTAAACAGTCTAGTTTATTTATTTAAGTAGGACAACCAACAGTAGACACAATAACACAAATGATAAAACATTAATTTAAAATTATCATGATAAATGACTACTAATTACAGGTAGTTGAGCTTCGAACGCGAAATCTTTGACGTAATATATTTACATAATACTTTTTACTAGTTTGTACTAGCAAACGGTATTGCGTTTTCGCAATTAGTCAAAAACGCGGGCATTGACTCGCGGTTCCCTTTGTAGGGGCTTATACATTTAAGTAGGGGTTTATATATTTAGGTAGTGCTAATAATAGAACATTTAAATCATTCGGATATATTGCCTTTCAGTTATTTCAGTAAAGAACTGTCTGATAAATATTATCGAAGTCAGACTGTGGTTCTGATGAATTGATCTCGATTTTTTGTTTTCTTTTTTTGAAGACATTCTGACGGAAATAAGACATATTGTATATGTATTTAAAAATATAAAATTTGTAACTAACTTCATGCAATTATTCGAAATGAAATTACCGAAGATAAAATTGACAAAAAATATCTATTTTCTTTGCATGCACTTCCTAGAAGTTTGAAAAACACTGTTTAAAGAACCAAAACTGTAAGATGACTCACAGTACAGCAGCAGTAATCACGAACCTTTTGAAGGACGGTTTTTCCAAAAATATGTACACGCCAAGTAAATGCAGCGATGCGGGATGACGTCATCGATGACTCATTTACTCGTATTGCATGAAACCATAGTCTCGTTTCGTTGTCCGCAAGAAATACTAATTATTCGAAAACTGATGAGAAGAATGATTTCTTCTCAATTGATGGTAACTTCTCCGTGTAGACATGGGACAGTCCTTGTGTGTATCCGTACTTCATATTTAACATATTTAAATTGAAACCGTCACCTGTTTTATTAGGATGGCACTCGATATGTACGTCGAAAAAAATCTCTTTTTTTTAATTTAAGCTTTATTTTATTTAATTTTTATTTTTATTTATTTTTTATTAAAAGTAAGATAGAACTGGATTATTCATTTGATATAATGAAATCATTGTTACTGATTAATATTTTTTTATTGACTTCTGCTAGACGCTATGTTACGTTCGCGGCCTCGTTATTATTATTTTTTAAATAATTCAACATATTTATAAACATAAGTATTTTAAACGATGATATCCTGAAGAGTTTTATTGCGGTTTTATAGATAAGTATACATATTATAACGGCTTTGCTTAATGTCTTTCTGTTAATTGGCTATCGAAAGAAATATACTTCTTTTTTTTATTGTATAGGTAGGCGGACGAGCATTTGGACCACCTGATGGTAGGTGGTCACCAACGCCCATAGACAATGACATTGTAAGAAATGTTAACCATCACTTACATCGCCAATGCGCCGCCAACCTTGGGAACTAAGATGTTATGTCTCTTGTGCCTGTAATTACACTGGCTCACTCACCCTTAAAACCGGAACACAACAATACAAAGTACTGTTGTTTTGCGGTAGAATATCTGATGAGTGGGTGGTACCTACCCAGACGAGCTTGCACAAAGCTCTACCACCGAGTAAACATACACAGCATTTTTAACAAATTACTCCATTAACAAGACGTAAAACCGATTAAATTGAAAAAACTAAATAAATTAACTAAATCTTCGTTGAAGTATTAGTGCAAAAACATTACGCCCCGTCTTATTACCTCTACTGGTGACAGGAGGGCTGGTTCATTTTTCGCCCAGATAATCGGAATTGCGATTCAAAGGGGAAATGCTGTAGGGATGTAGCATTCTTGCCACCATTCCACGCGGTCACGATTTGTACAGTAATGATTTTAAATTTTTATTTGTATTGATTTAAGGTTTTAATATAAATAAATTACTTTAGTATTAATCCTTTAATATAATAATAAAGTCCTACAGACCCATTTATTGTTATAGTACAAAAGTGTGTTAAACACAGGTGCACTCTATTCCCTCGCTCTCATAATCGATGGGACGGCCATTCGACACGCATGAAAATAGTTCAGATTCCGGACAAACGGCTTTACATGCTTTCCGAGGAATATACACACGTCCAACTTTCAGACTGCCGGCTGCAACTGAGATTCTTCGACAGAAAAACTCAATATTTTTTATTAGCCCTACTTGGGCCTCTTACACTCTTATACAAACGAGACAGTCATTAAATATACTTATATAGTATACAATGTATGTCAAATAATTATGTCTAAAGTTATAGGGATGTGGGCGAAAGTCAGTAAGTCACCTTTGATGTAAGCTATTTTATACTATAAAATAATTAATAATCTATTGAACATAGTTAAAATAATCTAAATCAGTCATTAAATTGTTGGTATTGACAAGTAAAACAAAAGTGAAAAGCATAGATTAATAAAAGTTTAATTTAAATTAACCAAAAGTTTGGTCTACATCCGTATTTTAATTTGTTTTAAAAAAATGCGTGGACCTTATTAATTTGACAGAAGTAATATATTTTTTAATCTCTTTTCAAAATCTTTTCGACATTTAATTAAATCTTTTTACCGTGCCAAGGATATTTTTTTAATTAATTTTAACACCATAATCACTGTAGTTCTATATTAATTTTACTCATTATCAATAACTAGCATTTCGCACGCGACTTCGTCCGCAAAAATAAAAATGTTATTTAACGTAAATACGTAAATTAGTATTTGTTAATAGACTAAACATAGGACGGTTACAGTTTGTTCAAGCCGTGACATTTTTCTTACTTAGAATTTTTATACCCTAACTCTTTCGATCAACAATAAAATTATATATTGTACAACAATATTGTTGATCGAAGCCTAACTCATAACTTCTAAACCAAAAGTTCGATTCGAATAATTTAAAGTGGAATTTACACATACATAATCAACATTAAATGGATAAGGATTAATATCATGATACCAATATCACCACTATTCGATTCCACCAGTATTTGAACTCAATAATTTAGGCAAAAACTATTTTTGTGGCTTAACTTTAATATGCATATACCATCACTTATTTATCATCTAGAATAACCGAATACCTAGATAATAAAGAGAAATGTCTAGGGATTTTCCTGGATCTACAGAAGGCGTTTGATACAATATCCATTCCGATCCTACTAACTCGTCTTGAGAATATCGGAATACGCGGTAATGTACTTCAGTGGTTTCAGGAATATCTAACCGATCGCAGGCAGTGTGTGAGAGTCGATAAATATATAAGTAACTTTAATAAAATCACCTACGGTGTTCCCCAAGGAAGTACACTAGGCCCAACGCTATTTTTATCTATATCAACGATCTATGCAATACCAAATTAAAGGGTGCTGATATACAGATGTTTGCCGACGATACAGTCATTCTATTTCACGGGCCTACGTGGGTTGATGTGCACCACCTGGCAGAAAATGGACTTTCCACTATTACTTCTTGGCTGGAGGACAACCTATTAACACTAAATACCAGTAAGACGAAGTATATCTGTTTCAGTAAGACTAAGGCATCAGTACCAAAAGACTCTAAGTTGTACACTCATACATATCCATGTAATAGAATCGACAACGTATCACGCTCGCGTTGTACATGTACAAGTTTATCTAGAGTGTCAGATATCAAATACTTGGGAATAATTATAGATGAAACACTTAGTTGGTTAAAACACATAGCATCAGTTTCCAAAAGATTACGAAAATTAATATACATTTTTAAAAACCTAAGGCATATTGCGGATTTGCCTCTCTTAATAAGAACGAATAAAGCTCTAGCAGAATGTATAATTACCTATTGTATTTGTTCATGGGGTGCTGCTGCCAAAACCCATATGTTAATGGCTGAGCGTGCCCAGCGAGCACTGCTTAAAGTAATTATGAATTTACCATACAGATATTCAACAAAAAAAGTTTACAAGAAGGCGGGTGTTTTATCTGTAAGAAAACTTTTTATACACCTATGTATACAAAAATACCATAAAACAGTTGTCCCACTCTTACCCAGAACTAATTTCAGTAGGAGAGATCGTTTCCATATAATAAAGTTAAAAGTAAATTTGCACAGCAAAAATATTAGTCTTGTACCTAGATTTTATAAAAAATTAAATCATTTATCAAGAATAATGGACATTAATAATTACCAATTAAAAGACAAAAGTAACGTCCTCCAGACCGATTTCGGTCACGGCGGCCAATCTCAAGAGAGATTAGCCAACTGCGCAGGAGATATTATAGTGCACAAGTGTGTGCGCAGACACAGGTGCACTCGCTATTCCCTAGCTCTCATAATCCGATGGGACGGCAATCCGACACGACCGGAAAGAGTTCAGGCGCAGGACCAACGGCTTTACGTGCTTTCCGAGGCACGGGAGTGTACACACTTCCAACTTCCAGACTCCGGGCTGCTATTGAGAATTTTCTGACAGAAAAATCCAATAACTACTTATTGGCCCAACCTGGGAATTGAACCCAGGACCACCGGGTCTGCGGCCTTATATCTAGCCACTAGACCAACGAGGCAGTCAAAAGACAAAAGTAAAACATGGTTAAAAAAACTTGATTATGAAGACGTTGAGAAGCTATTAACTACCTGAAAAGAAAATAATATGTACATCTAGAATATAGCAAACATGCGCGCACACACACACGCACGCACATACACGTAAACACAGGGTTTGGATTTACTTACAATAATTAGTAATAAGGCAATTTGTATTGTAATAATAGGTATGTAATAATTTAATGGGAAGGAACTGACTTCTGACACACGTGTAACACCAGTTCAGGAGTCAGGGCTATATTTTTTGTAGAATATGTATGTAATGGATAAAAATAAAGTATTATTATTATAATAATAATACTTTATTGTTATCCATTACATTATTATCACTGACGTTTTTGTGAGCAATCATGAGTACTATTAATATATATATATAGAACACTATCTTGTCAATAGTTTTCGCAGCGCACGCAAAATAATGACTTTTATATGCAGCAATTTGATACCTTGAGTTAATTTGTTCCTTTTAAGGTATGGATCTCCATTTTTTAAAATATAATATAGTCACCTATGTCACTCGGTAAAGCTGTAACTTTCTAATGGTGAAAGAATTTTTGAAATCGGTCAAGTAGTTTTTGAGTTAAATCGTAACAAACAAACAAAAAAATCGTATATTTCCTTTTCATAATGTTAGTATAGGTAGATATATTTTTGATTTTATTTTTATTTCATTCTATATTTGTATAAACTGTTGTGTTGCATTCTATAACATTATACGGCCTTCGAGACATGCAAGGTTATAAAATTGAATTTACCCTTGTGTGCAAAGGAAGTCATTCCTTTGACTCATAAATACTATATACATATTTTCAAATTTGTTATAATAAAAAGGGCTTTTCCAACTTAAATATTCCTGATCGCAATGGACGTTTGTTGGTCATGATGAGGATATAAGACCTGATAAATTTGCACTGGTTCCCTGGGAACCAAGTTTGACTACATTGTGGAATGCCTATATGTGTTGACACATTGGCCCCGTCTTATGTCACAAAGGAAACAATGTTAAGAGCCGATACCACAGCTGGAAGTACCTACTGAAGCGAACAAACGGCGCCAATATTCGTCCTTTGTATCATATTATATCTCTGTGACGTTTATATAGTTGAAATACTTGGCCTTAGCCTGGATAATCAAGGCAAGTTCTGCTGGACATATAATTCAAGCTAAATTCAATCTGTTAATTAAATTCTTTGTTGATTAATTTTTCTCTATCTATCTTTTCCACATTCTCATAATATATACAGTGAATGCATATTAATTTTTTAGAATTATTTAACCGGAAGAGTCGAGTATAATTATTTAATTAAAAAAAAAAAACTTTATATGAATTTCAAAGACAAAATACCGTATAAGTAGTTGTTCAATGAAAATCGATTGGAAAGTAATTTTATGACAAAGAAAATTCTCCCTTCCCTTTCTTTCCCTAAAATAAAAATTAAATATATTTAATCTCTTTTTTGTAATACATGGAGTTCAAATCAAAGTAGTTCCCAAAATTTAAAGATGGAAACACAGTAGGAATTCATAAAAAAAATGTTTTTTTTATAGTATAGATTAGTGGACGAGCATGAGGGCCACCTGATGGTAAGTGGTCACCAACGGCAATAGACAGTGGTTTGTATATTTCTTAAAAAAAAACAACATCACCACTGCACCACCAACCTTGGGAACTAAGATGTTATGTCCCTTGTGCCTGTTATTACACTGGCTCACTCACCCTTCAAACCGGAACAGAACAACACAAAGTACTGCTGTTTTGCGGTAGAATATCTGATGAGTGGGTGGTGCCTACCCAGACGAGCTTGCACAAAGCTCTACCACCGAGTTAATATTATATAATCGAGAACTTTATAATAAACGAACATATACATACAAGTATGCTAGTATATACTTTAAAATATTGTATTATATTTTTGACCAACTCGTAGCATATAAACAAAAGTTCACCCGACAAAATTAAAATAACATGGAATGTTGTTAGTTATTGTGAAATTAAAAACATTACAATACAGTATTATAATAATTATAGAATTCGAACCAAATCTTTGTATAGCCGTTTAAAAAACTTCGCGTTCCAAAATTGTAACAACAAATTATTACCGTCTCAGCGAATCTTAAAAGCGATCTAACAAAAATAACACAATTAATCCGGGGGAATTCCATTATTATTATAAGTTTAGAGTGGGGCGGTCATATGGGACTTTACAAAGGAATCTCTCCTTCCGAACGAATGACTCTTATTTAACGGATTTGGTTTAAAGTTGAGATCAGAGCGATTGAATTACAAAATGTCAAAATTTAATACAATAACTATGTTCTTTTCTTTTTGTATATTTATGTAAGTTAGATAAGACTAGCAGTTTATTTTTGTTATTTAAAATAGGAAGTCAATCGATCCACTTAAAAATTCAAAGTCAAAATCAAAATATACTTTATCCAATTAAGCTATCACGAGCACTTTTGAATGGTCATTTTACAATTTTAATTTTAACATTAAGCTGTTTCGGAATACCTACCGAGAAAAACCGACAAGAATCTCAATAGTTACTCTTTTAAACAAACAGAAAATTACACATAATAATCATATACGATTATATTTGTACAATTTGTATGAACACCAACGAATACCAACTCCAAGCTTTTATACCATTTACATAAGCCTTATTAACATATTTTTGTAAGTGTTTCTAAGAAATATACACTATTTCGTCAATGCGCCAACAATCATTGGAACTAAAATTGGTCTTTTGTCTAATAATTACAATGGCTCACTCACTGACCAAAACATCCCGATTCAAAAGAAACTGAACATTTAACTATTCCCAAACAAATTAATAATATTCAGTGTTGTTTTGTTCTTATATAATAATTTTAACATCTAGACAAACATATCTCATTTGGTAGTGTAATATCCACCATATAATATTATATATATATATATATATATATATATATATCAAGTTCCGTACGTAGCTACGCCCGCTTTTGTTAGGTACTGCCCTTTTCTATACTCCTGATAATGTATGTGCATATCGTGATAATCGGTTGAGAAGTGAAGATGTGAAAGCGTAACAAAAAAATAAACTCACTTTAGCATGAATAACATTAAGTAAGGATTTCGTAGCATTGATTAAGTACATATTTAACTATAAATTTAAAATGAAATATTATAAACAATCATATTAAGTAGAATTGAGAAATGTAATTTAAAACAATTTCAGGTGCTACATTTTACGTAACGAGCGAAACGGTTTTACTAAGAGTCGCTCGATAAATGATGCAGGTGTAGCACTTCATCATACGATGAGTGCTGAAACTAAATATAATTATTAAACTAAATAAACACACATTATTAATAATAGTAGGATTAAACGGTAGGTCTTCATGATAGGTGGTTACCACCACCTATAGACATTAACAATGTCGTATGCCGGATCGCAACAATACTAAGTATTTCCGTTTGACAGTAGAATGAATATATTATGATGTGTGGGTGGTAGCTTCCCAGGGTTATCATAAATTCTTCGTAATAATATATACAAATCATTTTAAAAAACGCTTCAGGTTTATAAATTGTATTCTATCAAATAAGGGCATTTAATAATGCATGCCTGTTTCGCACGTGAATAACTTTTTGGTATCGATTAAAATGAGTTATTTGTATGGAATGAGCATAATATGTTTTGTGTCCATTCGTTTTAAGGGTGCTTGTGACCCTGGTATGATCCATTCGAATGTAAATATCATATTAAAATTATATTTAAAATGACTTTAATCATATTATTAAATCTTTTGTAACATTCCGGTTTTCTTTTCTTTACATGTCATTGAATCTTTATTCCTGGGTGTTTAAAATTATCATGCCAAATTCGTATTTAATTTATATAATTTAAATTTACATAAGAAGTAATATAGCTGGCAGACGGTGAAATTTTGAGCTTTGTATAGGACTTTGCGAAACTTTAATTTGAATAGTGGGCACTGTACTGACAACTTCATACAGTCAGCTTCATAAGTAAAGTAACAGTCAACATTATCAAATACATAGAAACATCTAAAGTAATCAATAACACCTATACAACCAAAGTCGTCAAATTAATTGAACCATCCATGTTGTTCGAATATATCGGAACGCGAACATCGTCAAATATATGAGTACATTCAAATCGTCATTAACAATCAAAGCGCCAGTGGTTTCGAAGCATCCAAAGTGTTCAAAAATACGGAACACACTATAAAAACAAACCTTATGTCAATACATTTTAAGTACACTTCAAACGGTTGGGTATTTATGACATATTGTAATATTTCTGACACGAAAAAGTCAGTTGATTTGAAAAATTAGTGCAGTTAATGTTTAAGGTGTAGGTACCGTAATGTTCTCGATGTTGGGCACCAGATATCTTTCAATTTCAAAACTATAAATTCTATTACAAGTATTGTTCCTTAATTTGAATCCAATTTATTTCAAATTTATTTACAAAAATTAATTCCACTGCACTTTCGCAGCAAAAAACGTACGCTTACATACATGTTTCATAAGACAAATCAAATTTACTAATAGTTTTCTTATTAGAATGCAAGAATTATATACTATGGTGGTCGTATAATTAGAAACACTACCAACGGTCCTTGACATTATGTAAGATACTTCACCACAATCGTTTTTATTTTGAAATTAAACAATAGATAGGACAACAATATGTTCAACGATTTAACATTTATTAGAAAAACAATATAAATCCCATTACACAAGTGCAGTTTCAATATTACATTACGGACAAATATTTAGTTCATCAGTTTTAAGGTATGAATAATGGTCAACTAATTAGAAACAACAACAAAAAATATAAAAAACAATATTTTTTAAGTATTAGTAATTAGTATAGTTATTTACGATCCACAGCCTACTAATAGTTATAATTAATATTTAGTGGCGTATTCCTTATTTTCAATAACAGCACTGCAACGACGTGCCATTGATTCAATCAATTTCATACATTTTTCTATGGGGATTGAATTCCATGCTTCAACAAATGCTTCATATAGTTTGTTTTGACTGGTGTTACATTTGTTTGAGACTTTCTTTTTAACAATATACCAGAGATTTTCTATCGGGCTTAAATCCTTTAGCAATTTAGCTTCCACTAATCTTCGGCGTATCAGTCTTGACGAGATGTTTCTCGGGTCATCAGGCGAAAAAACTTTATTTTTAATCTGGTTAGAGCCTTTACTTGGAGGTCTTTTTTAGCAACACGAACGATTAGCGTATCTTCTCTGGGAGAGGATTTTCTTGGCCGAGCCTTTCTAAGAAAATTTTCAACAGTTTCATGTGTGTGTTTCATTTTTGCCCATTTTGAACAAAATAAAATTCAGATTAAATTTTTAATTGCCGCCAAAATAATAGAAAAAGAAATGTTATGTATATATGGATGTTTTTTTTAAATGTTTCTAATTAGGCGTCCAAGCGGCCAGTAACAAAAAATAAACTCCTACATGTGTAAGACTCATTTTGTAATTAAAAGTAAGATATGTTTTATATTTTATGCATTTAATGAGTTTTTTATTTGAGTGGCTATATTATTTGCATGATTATTAATTATGAATGTGTATATATTTTACGAACATTTTGTACGTTGAAGTTATACTTTCTTCATTCATAAGAAGTGTTTCTAATTATATGACCACCCCCTTGCTATTGTCGTAGGTTATACATATTAATAATTGTTTTTACTAGTCGAACATACTCAACAACATACTTATAAAAATAATATAAAATAAAAAACGGATAATTCCACCCTCAGAAACAATAACGTCGCTAAGCTAAGTCGCATGGATCGCTCTATAGTACTAGGCACAAAAACTGTCTTGTTGGTCTAATGACTAGATGTCACGCGGCAGACCCAGAGGTCCTGGGTTCAAATCCCAGGTCAAGCCAATAAAAAGTTATTGGGTTTCTGCCCAAAATTCTCAGTAACCACTTACCATCAAGTATCGTATGTGCTCGTCCACCTGCTTATCCTATAAACAAAATCACAGAACTGATAGTAATGAAATTTGACATAAGGTGAGCTAAATAAATATGTAGGCAAATAAATAACGGGGTTTATGGAAAAATAAGAAGCTACGGGTAAAATAAATTTGGCGCAGATTGCGTCGCTTGGTATATATAGCTTGTTATAAATAAATCAAACTTTAATACCTTTAATATAACGGATATTTTTTCATGAGTCAAAAGATATATTAACAAATATTTATTTAGAATATATACATATTATCAATGCATTCTGTCAGAGAGATTAATAACATTCCCGTTTAGTCCAAGGAATCAGGACCGGACCCTCGCCCTTCTTATCGCTAGGCAGCTCATACTGAACTGAACTGTTAAGGCAAGCCTTTACTGTTAAGGCTTGATGTTGAATTGAGATATTTGTCAATAATTTTTCATTAGCTGAGCTGAGCTGTGCTGAGCATTTCACTATACTATGCCTCGCTATACGCATACAACCATTGGTCCTGTACTCAATCTCTCTTCTTTAAGCTAGCCATCCTGCCCATTGGATTATGACTATACATTCCTCACTTCCCATTAGGGTCCCTTGAAGATATGAAAAAAATTACGTACAACCTCATTAAGTCATCATATTAAAATCAAATAATATTTCTAATGTTTGCGTCTCTTACCATATTGAAAAAAAAATTAACAAAGAATTCGTATTACCAACTTTACTCGATTCTTACGTCTTTATGTAGGTAAAGATTTTCCATCAATAACATGGACGTTATTCCATATAGTAAATGGACTATAAGGTTCAAGTAAAACCCGCTCACTCAAAGTAACAATAGTAATCTTTTAACATCTGCGCTATTCATCCCCATATCCGATCCTAAAGATCGATCACGAGTCAGATTACATTCGCGATACTATTGTCTGACGTCAACAGTACCACTCGGTGTGTGCTATGGTTTATTTTGTTGTTATAATTATAAATATATTTCGTTTTTATTGTTGCCAAACGACGATGAAAGTCAGGTATGCGTTATACATATAATGTGTTTAAGACCTTAGTCTTAAACGATACTTATATAGTTGCATATATTTTTATTATTATAGTAACAGCCTGTGAATGTCCCACTGCTGGGCTAAGGCCTCTTCTCCTCTTTTGAGGAGAAGGTTTTGCAGCTTATTCCACCACGCTGCTCCAATACGGATTGGTAGAATACACATAATGTTAGGTCTCTTTATAAATATATTTGTTTAACTGGCTCACGCGCTTCTACACTTGATCCTCCTGACCGATTTCGGCCACGGCGGCCAATCTCAAGAGAGATTAGCCAACTGCGCAGGACATGTTATAGTGCACAAGTGTGTGCGCAAACACAGGTGCACTCTCTATTCCCTACCTCTCATAATCCGAAGGGACGGCAATCCGACACGACCGGAAAGAGTTCAGGCGCAGGACCAACGGCTTTACGTGCTTTTCGAGGCACGGGAGTGTACACACTTCCAAATTCCAGACCCCGGGCTGCTACTGAGAAATTTCGATAGATAATCTCAATAACATTTTATTGGCCCGACCTGGGAATTGAACCCAGGACCACCGTGTCTGCGGCCTTACATGTAGCCACCAGACCAACGAGGCATTCGACGTTTCCACGTTTGACAGAATAACTAATAAGCTAGTTGTATCAATTACTTGCACTTGCGCAAAGCCTTACTACCGGTCAGTAAATACGATAAAAATATCGAATAAAAATCGTAGTCGGGTAAAACTCGTTACTCTCAATCAATACGATATAGTCAGCATCACTGCGCAATAAAAAACAGATAATAAATGATCATATTTATAACGACACAAAACATTAGAGTAAATATCGTAACCACTTTTAATAAAGAAACACATTGTTACGTTTATACAAAAAAATATAGCAAAGTGAACAGCGAAAAGTTCGAAATAGATTTTCTACCCCGTAGCTAGTTTTCGAGTCAAACTGCGTGTACATACAAAAGCGTGCTTGCTTTGAAGGCAACTCGAACTCGGAAAAAAAACCTCGTCGAGTTTGCATTCAGAGTAAACAGCTATCTCCCGTCCAACGCAGTTTTCAGCCTTAAAAGAACTTATTTTATAGGAAATATTTGTGTTTATATTTTTGATTCAAAAAAAGAATGTCAATAAAGAACAGCATTTTTTAATTTCGTTGCGTTTTTAAATTTAAATATTTAAAAAAGGCTGTACATTTTTTTAAATGTTGATATATTCATATTCACGACAGGACACGAAATACACATGTATTCTGAAACTATCGAAAAAATATTGCAACGAATCATCAAATAAATTAAGTAATTTATTTTAACAAATTATTTTTAAGCTATTATTTTTAGCTATTATTATAATTAGTTCATGACCGACACCACTAGAGATGCTAAAAACCGATTTATGTGATTTTGTCTTTTGTGACTTATGTCTTTTTAATGCGTGTACCCTTCATGTGCTATTATTATCACAGTCGATGTCGGATATCACTTTTTGACATTTCACGATCGTTTTTACGGCAGATTTAGTTTGTGCCTACAGAATAGCTCTTCATCGCATTTTACAATTGATGTGTTGCGGTTTTAAGAGCGAGTGAGTCAGTGTAATGAGAAACACAATGGATGTAACATCAGGGTCAGTAATCAGAAACACAATGGATATAACATCATATTATATCTCTTGGTTGGGGATCTTTTAGATGGCGAATGTGTATAGACAGTGTTGACCATTTAACAGCAGGTGTCCCGTTAACACAATACACCGTATTGGTAGAATTTTATATGTCGATCGAGCAATAGAAAAATGATTTTGAATTGTATATATTTTGAACATCCTACGCTAACAGGTCTAAACAGCAGACAGAATAGCGACATAATAACCTCACATTACACGGAAAGGATAAAGATATACCAATAATATAAAGATCATATTATTATTTCCTTTGTTATAAAATATAATTATTTAAATCCGTATTATCTGAAATGTCATACGATCTACAACCTCGATTTCTATCAGACTTAATGTTAGTTTTGGTTGTAATATAAGCCTTATGTGTATAATTATAAGAGCTATAAATATTAAGGGATAAATTATGGATTCTTGTTGGGAGTTTTCCATTATCTGATTTTATTTGTCTGTTCATATTAGTTCAGGCGACCATTATTAGGAGAGGGTTGTTTTTGATAGAGCATTCAGATTTTGTATTTCGGTTTGTAGTTAAATTTGTTTATAAGCTATAATAAAAATCAATCTAGAGTATTTAATTCGATAATTCTTTAAGAGATTAGGTAGGTATTTTAATACTGTAGAAATTTATTTATTATCATGTATTACACGTGATAATAATAAAGACATTGAGTAAAGTTTAATAAAACGCATTATATTAAAGTCTATTACAACGAACGACCGACAATGAGAACGTATTGTGGATTTTTTCTAATAATCTCTTTATGGTAAATGGAACCAAGCACCATGACCCCTATTCTCCTATTGCAATACATGATTTGAACAATTTTGTATCCTATACCATTGCATTAAGGACTATACAACTGTTCCCTTGTATTGCTACAATATGGCCGTATTACCATAATTTCATAACGAAGGGTGCAGGGATTGTAATATAACACGTATTTTGATTTTTTTATGGTCTTCAACAATGAGGATTCTCATTTCGCATCGAGTGGTTATAATGAACGCAGTATATATATTGAGATATTAAATTGAAAAATAAAACATGTTATGTTGACCCTACTTTTTCATTAAAAAGATACGGTCAGTGATCAAGAACTTTTTATTCCAACGTTGACTTATTATTAAAATAACATGAGCCATCCATCCGTCCAATAGCCTAAAGTGATATATTTACTTCATACTGTCTTAACTTTTAAGAAATCAATACCAATTTAGCTAATTTAATGTTAGATTCAGTTTATGACGTTATGTTTTAGAATAAGTTATTGTTAGAACGTTTAATCAATATTCACCTTGGTTTTTATTTGAAATGAATTTATTTTGAATGATTTATTTTAAATGAAAATCTTACTTTTTTATATATGGTCACTTTATACGATGTGGTCAGTTGCCAATTAATGCTTATCCTATCACTGCGCCGCAAGTCACAGGAACTAAATACCTATAATATCTATACTAATATATAATCATAATATATATAATTTGACTGCCTCGTTGGTCTAGTGGCTAGATATTAGGCCACAGACCCGGTGGTCCTGGGTTCAATTCCCAGGTCGGGCCAATAAATAGTTATTGGGTTTTTCTGTCAGAAAATTCTCAGTAGCAGCCCGTAGTCTGGAAGGTGGAAGTGTGTACACTCCCGTGCCTCGGAAAGCACGTTAAGCCGTTGGTCCTGCGCCTGAACTCTTTCCGGTCGTGTCGGATTGCCGTCCCATCGGATTATGAGAGCTAAGGAAAAGAGAGTGCACCTGTGTTTTCGCACACACTTGTGCACTATAATATCTCCTGTGCAGTTGGCTAATCTCTCTTGAGATTGGCCGCCGTGGCCGAAATCGGTCTGGAGGACCTTAATATATAAAGCTGAAGAGTTTGTTTGTTTGATCCGGCTAATCTCAGGAACTACTGGTTCGAATTTAAAAAATCTTTTTGTGTTGAATAGTCCTTTTATCGAGGAAGGTTCTAGGTTGATTTTTATTAATTATACGCGGGTGAAACCTCGGGCACAGCTAGTAGAAATATATGTTTGTAAATGTTTAACTAGAAAGAAGAAAACAGCAGTAAATCCAATCTGTTATTTTTTGTCTTTCTCGTTCAATATCTCAACAAAGATCAACGGATGATGAAAAGTTTATATGATCTAAATATGATAAAATAAAGGTCAAGACTGCTGGGCTAAGGCCTCTTCTCCTCTTAGTGAGGAGAAGGTTTGGAGCTTATTCCACCACGCTGGTCCAATGCGGGTATACATATATAATAATATCCCACAACATAAATCACACAAGGTCATCTGATTCCAAATTAAGCGGAGCTTGTACTATGGAAACTGATTTTTATAGATGATTATACTCAGACTCAGTACAAACAGACATTTTTTATTTTTTTTTCACTGGAGAAACGCCTTGACGCGTTTCCCCCACATGAAGTGGGGGGGTATGTGGGGCTCACAGGCACTAAGCGTCGGAATACCCACTAAAAAAATCAGCGGTATCCTCTCCGTCTGGTCGGGGGGCGCCACGGGATCGCTTGCGCATGCTACCGTGACGCCCCGACGGTTGGCCCGCCTACGTGGGCCTCCATTTCTAAGGGGGTTCCCGGATACAGGGAGCCCCCTTAGCCCCGGTGGCTATTAAGGCGGGGGGAGAAGGTGCGCAGAGCGCCTACGCCTCCTCCCCGGTAGTACAAACAGACATGTTCATGCACACAAATGTCAGTCCTGGGTGGGAATCGAACCCACGACCTGCGGCGTGAAAAGCTAGTATCTTACCAACTACGCCAACCGGTTCGTCCGATCGTCCATGACAGAATTTCAATGAAATTTGTCACATGCAGGTTTCCTCATAATGTTTTCCCTCAGCGTCAAGATGAATTATAATCACAAATTAAGCACATGAAATTCAGTGGTTTGAACCCACGACCATCGGTTAAGATTCACGCGTTCTTACCACTGGGCCGTCTCGGCGTGTGTATAAGCTAAACATTAGCAACAAAAAAGAAAAGAGAAAATCCGCTGAGAAACTTCCGAAACGAAGCTACTGAACTGTTTTTACTTTGCCTATTTACATATAGATACCTCAATATATATAACTATTACATTATGTCAATCTTGAGACTATTAATCTATAATAATTAATCGATATACGATTATGGTGCAAATGTACGGAACATCAAGTTAAGGTTTTAAGGCTTAAGACCTTTATTTCCTAAAATAAGAACAAAGTCCACTTACACTTAGGAAATACCATTAAATAAATATCAGTACTATACCGTAACTTACAAGTCTACATTTTATGCCAGTCAATATTTTTTTACTATTTTTTCGAATATATTGATTGAATTTGCGTTTATAACGTCTTTTGTTATAAAGTTTGAAAAAATGAACTAACCGAATTTATCTCTTTATGATATTAATACTGTTACCAATTAATTTCGCTCGGCATTCATTAAAATTTAATAGTAATTTATTTTTATGAATAATAAAAAAACTATGAAAACCTACCCTGTTTCATTCCACGATAAAAAAAAATAACAATAATTGCAATATCATCATAAATACAATTCTAATAAAATAATAATAATGCCAATAATAAATTGCAAATTCAACTAAAGTATTTTTTTGAGAAATCACATCATAACAAAAAAGAAAAATTTTAGTTTAAAATATCTGTAAGATTACATAGACTGTTGTATGAGAGATATAATTATTAAATTCTTAAACTAACGTAAAACTTAACAAAAGTATCATAAAATATTTTACCTGAGTACTTGTTAAATTCAACAATGGCGTTAAAGTTTTGTTTTTCGGCTTTTGTCTTATGCATTTATGGCTTTTTATTACTCAGTTGAAAGAAAGTTGAGTGTGTACCCGTGTTTTATTGTGTGCTCCAAATTATTGTGTAGCACTTCTCAAGTGCATATTTCAAGACTACACTTTGCATTGTTGTCTCTGTGTATTTTCTTTTATACTTTAAAAGTAAGTCCATTAAATCTCTCTCGAATTTATCATGCTTGATATTATACGTGACATTACTAAGTAATTGTTTTAAATTAATTTTGTCCATTAGTTAAGACCTTAATAATATGAAGGTAAGAAAATATAATGTAGTGTTGTAGGAATATGTTTATAGATTTCAGTCGCATCCATTATCATAATAGACGAGCTAGGAACAACGACTTTACTTTTTGCTGCTTTTCGAAGCACGTGAGTGTAACTGTTTTCAATACCACGGTCAGCCTTATTAACTAACTAATAACTAGCTTTACTCGTAATTACGTAATATTAAAACTAACAATGTTCAAATAAATTATTTGAAATCATAATACTGTATTATGATTACATATAAGTAACAAGATAAAAGATCTTATCATAAGCCGTATTCCGTAAAAAATAATTGTCTTTTAACTTTATAATTTGAGACCAAAAAACGGCCCGGGGCAAACCGTAAGGAGTATTTGAATACGCTGGCTTAGTTACGTCACTAGGTATAGGTATATATGTAAATACTAAATTCAAGTTAAAGTAAACCGTGTAAAGTCGGTTAAATAAAATAGTATTGTGTAACAGAACTATTAAGTCATGTTTAAATAAACAAAATATATTTATTTTCTAATCCATTTCTATGTAATGCGTTGATAATAAAATAAAACCATCTTGCGTGAAGTTTGTTTTCGATAACATAAAATAAACATGATTATCATCAAACGAAGCCGACGTACCAATATTTTTGAAATCAAAATATTATTTCTTAATATCAAAATAGACAGGTGACTTCATACCAAGATTATCAATACAATATTACATAAAACAATAAACATTGAACCTTCGGGGAATCTTATCTGATCTATTATATTCCAAAATAATACCCTTATTTAACCCTAATGTAAATTAAAAATAAATAATGGAAAATTGTTTGCAGCTGGCTTCAAGTATAGCTATGATAAATAAATTAGGTTTGATTCGTTTCAAAGATAATTAATTAATATTTTATAAATGTTTTCTGATCGTAAACAAATATTTGTTTCATTGATTTATTATCTGTATAAATTAAATGTTTATAAATTATATTTACATTTTAGAATTGATAACTTTTATGATAAAAGAAATTAAATATATCATTCTTTGAAATTGTAAATTTATTAATGATTTAAACAAAAAAAAATGTATGATAATTTTTTGAAATTATATATTCTTTAACCTAATTTATTGTACATTTATTCCGGTCTAATATTTCACAGTTAACACTCACTGTTATATAAAAAAATCGCTATCGTTAATATTAAAAATCGTTGACAAGGTAATAATTATGTATAAAAAATCACCCAATAGTGTAAGAAAAAATTGTATAACAAAAAATGACCATTTCCGTTAAGCTGTGACTCATCCCGTCCATATTACCTTCATTCTGTAAATAAAAAAAGGTTGATAAAGGAATATCGTAGACGCCAAAAAGACACCGTAAAAACTAGTTTAAGCTATCAATTTTGGAGCCACCCTATTGTCCACTCCCTCGTTCCTTCGCCCCATCGCTCAGTAAGTCAGTAGTAAACTCGTTCGCGAAACGGGACGAACGTCTGCCGAAAACGCGGAACCTACGAACGGGAAACGTTCGAATTTCCATTGGAACTTTTTCGCGGACTTGCTATACGCTAATTGTGATTATACAGTGCGTGCTTAAAGGAGTTTGCAACTTTTAATGTTTTGGTAAGTCTATTATTTCGGCTCTTCTTAAGGTTGTTAGGAAGTTCAGCGATTTCGTGTATTCAGTGTTTTTGTACTTTGTGTTATCAAAACTTTGCTTCCATGTATGGATGTTTTCGGATAATTTTTGGTTTATAATAACATAATGTACGAGAAGTTTCAAACACTTGTAAATTTGACTCATACTTTGGTTCAAATGAAATTAATATTATTTTAAAATTATGCAGTATTTAAAATATTATTAAATTAATATTCAATAATTCGATTACTTTAATAAAAAATAATAATAATGATATAAGCAATTAAAAGTATTAAAAATAATCTTTCATGTATTCGTTATAATTGTTTTTGTTATATTACATTGACGTAAAACAGTTTCAAAAAATTAAACATTTTACATTCTATTTTAATTAACCAAACATGTCTAAAAGCACTCATGTCATCGTGTATCATCATAGTCTCGTACGAATTTGAAATAATATGTCATGTTATAATAATATATTGAATATATAATTTTGATTTAAATATTGAAATAAAATCTTTATCTTTATTCAAGAAGGTTCTTACTGGCAGTTTCGTATCATTATTCTACAAGATTAATTAAACGTAAAGATGCTACCAGTTTGAATGTAAAAATAATCTTTTACCTAAATATCAACATTTTCAGGCGGGGTATTATGTATAGCTTATGATGTATGAACACTGATTATTTCCTCGCATAGTCTTTTGTACCAAAATTATTATATTTGATTTATTTAGAATTTAATTTGTATATTTTGCATGGATATCAACGAATATAATTTCGTAGCTGTTATTCTTATGAATAATGGAATATTTCAAAAAAAATTTAAACTATTGGAAATAAAAAATAAAAGATGGCTAAATTATTTCTTCCAAATATAACCGAAGTTTTATATAATTATTTAGGATATTATATATGAAGTTCAATAGATATTTTATTGTTTAGTTTATATATTTATAAGATTTAATTTTATATAAGCCGATTAATCTCTTATAATTTTATACATAAAATATTTATTATTTCAATCATTATTTACTATCGGATAATTTACCTCTAACAATATTCATAAAGCAAAAGTAAGTACAGAGCGATTGACGTTTTCATTGCGGGAACCCTTCAGAAATGTATCAAAGAATCAGATTTAGATATATTGAAACATGAGAGAAACCAATAAATTTACATAACAAACTTTAAATATGAAAAACGTCAAATATTATACAATTTTTGACGTTTCCTCATACCACATCCGTAATAAATTGCTTCATTCATTCAACATTTACTATATGAATTCATTTTCACATACTGAATATATAAGATATGTTCCACATTACATTTTACTCGAACATTCTTTCGAAGATTATATCCAAATTATATCTAAGCCCTTATACTATACTGCCAATGACGAAACCTATTTAGTCGATTTCTAAACAAAATATAATTCGGCCTTATTTGTAAACCTAACTTATATGATGTTTAGTTAAACACTGACTCTTTCTGTCATTATTGATTTGACATGATCATTGATATAAGTAAGGCCGTTAAGGTTTCCTATTTCTGAACTATGTGTCGATTACTTTAATCGGCTTACAAAAAGCAGAAAATAAGTAATGAAAAAATATATTCATGTAATAAGGACTTGAAATACAAAGTATAGTATCAAAATCTTTGTCATTTTTTAATGTTTAATACATTCTATTTAAATATAATTTATTAAACATTGTTTACTTGGTGGTAGAGCTTTGTGCAAGATCGTCTGGGTAGGTACCACCCACTCATCAGATATTCTACCGTAAAACAGCAGTACTTGGTATTGTTGTGTTCCGGTTTGAAGGGTGAGTCAGCCAGTTTAATTACAGGCACTAGAGACATAACTTCTTAGTTCCCAAGGTTGCTGGCGCATCGGCGATGTAAGCGATGGTTAACATCTCTTACAATGCCATGTCTATGGGGATTGGTGACCCATAAGCTCGTCCGCCTACCTATATTATAAATATATATATATATATTTATATACTTACTAAAACTTACTAACAGGTTGGAAATAGATGAATAGATGGACAGGATGGATTCATATGAAACAGGTCGTGCTCCTGTAATTGATATGTTACTTTTATAAAATAATCAATTAACAACCGTTTTTACCATTTCTTTGAAAACATTTAAATTCAAGGAATTAAAATTTAAACTGAATATTATGCTGAGTTTCATTTAAGCCCATTTAGTATTTTCGACAGAAAATAAGTTGTTCAGTGATTCAGGCATTAAAGTACAATAGACAGACAGACAGAGTTACTTTCGCTTTTATAATATTAGTATATACTTACTACTACGGTACTAAGACAAGCTTGCCTGGTTAGGTACTTACACTCGTCAACTAATCCACCGCAAAATTGATTTGTGTTTGTGTGCTTTGTCTGTTTAGGAGAGCAAATGAGCCAATCTAATAAAACAAGGAACACAGCATTTTATATAAATTATATAGTGACGTAATGACTGTGAAACAAATGGATTATGGTTCTTATACTATGAGTAGTTAAAGGCGATAGTGACATCCATCAATCACCTTTGTCCCTTTTGAATTAAGAACTAAAGCATCAAATAAATAAAAATAATAGCATAAATAATAAATAAATTATTTCAAACATAGATAAATGTAGTAAATGTATGTGTTATAAATTTATAATTATCAATCAACTAATATCGTAAAACGAGTACAATATGTACTCATATGAACATATAAAACTTATATGCGAATAATGAAAACTATATAAAAATATATATGTCGTAAATCCTTTATTCAATCGCTTTTCCAATGAAGCCTGTGTTTATTATTTCAACAAATACAAACTGTGAACAGAATATTGAACAATTAAAATATTTCGGTAAAGTTTTGTTCATTCTGATTGTTTATTATTTTTATTGAAAATACCATGCGGTTACAATAGCTTGAAAAATATTTTATGTATTATATGATACTATCCGTCCTGACTGCGTCCGGCTTTAGGTAAACCTACCTTTTTTAGGGTTCCGTACCCACCCAAAGGGTAAAACGGCCCTATCAGTAAGACTCCGCTGTCCGTCCGTCCGTCTGTCCGTCTGTCACCAGGCTGTTTCTCATGAACCGTGATAGTTAGAGAGTTTAAATTTTCACAGATGATATATTTCTGTTGCCGCTATAATAACAAAAAACAGAATAAAATAAATATTTAAGTAAGGCTCGTTTTTATAGACAATGGTACGGAACACTTCGTGCGCGAATAAGACTCGCACTTGGCCGGTTTTTATAATATAAGTCAAATTGCCTCGTTGATATATTGCTAGCGTATAAAGCTGTAGATATCGAGAGTTCAACCCCCAGTTTTTCGGTCAAAATAGTCTCGAATCAAATCAAATATTTTTTTAATCAAGGCGGCTATTAATGTCACTTAATCGTCACATTGATTTCTTACTTAAGTAGGCTTACTTTTGAATATTGAATATTGGAGTATTGAATTAAATGTAAAGCAACCACCGGTTTGGAATGTAGAGTTTACTGGGAAGAATCGGCAAGAAACTCAATAGCTTCTGACCCAAGATGGCCGAGTTAACCGAAGATTGCAGATTCAAATCCGGGCGAGTATAATATATTATTAGATATTACTCAAAAGAAAATTCCATCCTCACCACCTCGATGTCTGGAAATTCACAACAGCGCGTTTCCTAAGGCATTTCCTGCCTCGCACAATCACTCTGTGGAACCAGCTTTCGCCGGCGTCTTTTCCGATCCGATATGACATTGCAACCTTCAAGAAGAGAGCGTACTCTTTCGCTCGAAGGCCGACAACGCACCTGCAAGTCCTCGGATGTTGCAGATGTCCATGGGCGGTGGAAGTCACTTTCCATCAGGTGAGCCACAAGCTCGTTTGCATCCTAATACATTAAAAAAAAAAAAACTTGTGCGGAATTTGTGTCGATCTTTCTTGCTCGACGGCAAATGAATATATCGTAAGGAAAGCTACATGTTTCGCTTGAAAATTTACTACACGTGTATCCAACAGAGCATTCCAAAATCTTGAAAAGACGGTCTTAGCTAGACAGGCTGAGAGTTCGTAATAATTGACTTTCAACTCTTTAAAAAATTACGAAATCCATAATACTATTATTTATATCTAGCTGTTGTTGGTTTGTACTTCTTTCCATAAAATTGGACAATAGATCGACGTCACGTACTTGCAAAGAGAAAGTTTTTACATTCCCTTTATTCCGATAAAACATACGGAAGTGAAATCGCAGGGCAAAACTAGTATGAATAAGTACTAACCATAATTTATAAAATGTATAAATAAAAATAAAAGCCGTCTAAAATATGAAACATTTTTTGGCTTTTTTGCTGTAGATTAGAATATAACCGTCTCAAAAGAAAAAAAAAGTTCCATTGCTTTTTCATTCATTACGAAGTCTCTGGTTGAGAATCATAAGACACGTCTTAGAATTTCTAAGACGCATATTCAACGGATAATCTATGGCGGGATTTTGAAAAGCCTGCCTCGCTGGGCCTGGTGTCTTCTTGGTAATATTTTTAGTCTTGAAAAAAATTGTGTACTTTAACCAAATTTTGTATTATCTAAAAATCACTTTTTTGATTTTGAATATAAAGTAATACGCTTAGTTGTGCTGAGTACATAATACATAATACTGAATGATGTGTGACAGACGTGCCTAGTTTTATTAAAAGTACGTACATTCAAAAAAACTTTTTTATTTTATTTCGCTGGAAATACGCTTTTACACGTTTTCCCCACATAGAGTGGGGGGAGGGTACGTGGAGCTCGCCGGTGTTGAAGGTGCCATACCCACTAAAAACCCAGCGTAGCTTCATCATCTTTGGGAGAGCGGCACGGGATCGCTTATGCATACCTCCGCGAAAGATATTGCGCTCAAATCTGACCTTGAAAATTTATTGCATAAATCATTTCAAATTGTTTTAAGCCTCTAGATCAATAATATTGAAAGCCTTTAAAAAGGTATATCATATACCAACGAACATGACCTCGTCCCAATTTTATTAAACGTATAGATTTTATCTCTTTCTTACGACTTCGACAGTATTCAAGTCACTGTGCTACACAAGTTTTATGGTACAGAATATTTACCTTTCTACGAATTTATAATTCGAACAGTAATTAATTTCAATCTATAAAAGTAATCCTCTTTTGTATTGAAATATTTATAAACTGAACAATATAGCAGTGCTTTTATAAAAAAAAAAACAATTTTAAACATCAGACAGCTGATAATATTTTTAAAAAACTAAACAAATATTTAGATTTTTTTAGGATTGAAAACTGGTTAGCATACCGGCAACTGGTCAATAACGCTAAGAGATAACGCCAATGGGCCACAAACCTTATAAAGAGTGAGGACTTACCCAGATGGGCATTCCGAAAGTTGTTTTACCAATGAAATAAAAAGAAAACAAATTCGATTGCATATAAAAAATAACGGTTAGAAGTTTAGTCCAGTAGGTAAGCTTGGACAATTTATCTGTCTCTCCTAAATATATAATTTAATAAGAATAATTAGTTATGTTACTTTGGCCTTTAAATTGTTCAGAATCCTCTGTAGATAGCACAGAGGTATAATTTTCGTAGGCACGTAGACAACAAACTCCGTAGAATTTTACCCTCATTAGCTTAAGAGTGTCACCTAGCTCGTTGAAGCGGGTTTAATTTTAGTATCATAGGCTGCTTTTGGGCTTAATCAATGATACAAATTTAAATGTTTTAAGCTTTACTCGAATATAAATATGAGATACGGTTTGAAAAGAACATTTTATTAATAACATATAGTCGAAATAAATTTGAAACAAAAAATTAAGTTAACTGGATTGTACATTTTTTTAAATCATAATGTTTTTAAATCGTTTTATATGTTTTAAATTGAATTTTAAAATTATTCCAATAGGAAATGTAGAGTATATTATTTCATATGAAAAATGATCTGTTAATTCTGGCAACTTTCATAACTAACAATACATTTTTAAACCATTTTGTGGAAATTGAATTTTTTTTTATCGATAAAGTTAGATATCAGTTCTTGTTATAGTATCAGTTTTTACAAGTTTTAAATCAGCTATATGAAAAAACCAGCAATATGATCAAAATGCAATTAAAACTAGATTGCAAGATTATGATGCATCAAAACTTTTGATATTATAATTTACGTTTACAATAATTGAATATTAACAATAAAAGGCAATGAATTAATTAGTTAAATGTTATCACATTTGCATAATCGTATTATCAGATTAATATCATTACGTTAAATTTCTGATGAGCCTTAATAACCGACACCATCAATATGATATTTGATTTCATAATTACGGGATTGGTTACATTGATATTTCACGTCTATTTATAACCTGTAATAATATTTTGATATTTTCGTATTTTATTGTTGATTGAAATTGTATTGTCGATATACTGCTTACGCACACTAAAGCAAATAATAATCACACTAAATTATATTGTAAGAAAGACCAAATGTAGATTATACACACATATTATACATTGCCTCAGTTAGACACATCAATATATATACATACATATTAGTAATACATAATGCATAGGATTATTAAAATATTGCTTTTTTTCTAAAAATAAATAGGCTGACCACTGCCGCCTTGTCACGTGTTGCTATCTAGAGTCAAAGCAGCCTCCGTGATGATAACAGCCAGCTTAACGATGTAAGAGTTGTTGTAACAAACACAAATTCTCTGTCTATTCGCTTGTTCTCATAATCTGGTGAGCAATTCGACACAACAAGTGATAGGTCAGCAGCAGAATAAACGGCTTTGGCTGGATTTACGATCACGTGGCACGAGATTGTAAATACTATCAATTTCCGAACTCCAGGATGCTAGTGAGAATTGTACAGAAAATTGTATTAACTTTTACCGGCCTGGAGTGAACCTAGTACCTTAGGATCTGTAGCTTTTTAAAGTAGCCACTAGACCAATGAAGCCCTCGTGTGATACATACATACATATATCCATTAACATGTCACCACTACATCTGCTATCAGGCAAATTAATAATAAATACAATATGAAACGCTCGGCAACTCTCGTCTAGTCTCTCACCTCCAATTAGTTTTTACATCCGACTTTGCGTGCAATAATAACATTATATTTCACCCTCTTGAAAGTTGTTTTTTTAATAAAAATCAATGATTACTCCCTAAGGGTGAACAATATATCAAATTGCATAAAAAGAGCTTTAGCAGATTAAAAGTGAAAACTAAGTAAGAGGGTAACTTTTATCGTTTAAGTGTGGATTCATATTAGGTATTATATTACTTTTAGTAAAAGTTTATAAATATAAAAACGTCTGCATTAAAAAAATTGCGTCAAATCTGATAGTCTTCGTCGAATTCCTTCATAAAAGGATATCATCACTAATTAATATTACATAAAAAAATTACAATATATTTCAATGTGATAAATTTTAAAAATTGTATTGGTATATTAGGCAGTTATGAGTCTTATATATTTATGTAAAAGATATGAACAGTAAAAGTGGAAAGTGGTACAATATATATACTGTATGTACATACAAACTGATTATTTTCTTTCGGTAGAGTAGAGTTTTACTTTGAAACGCTTAACTGACACGATATTACAAAATTACGATCTATTGATTCTTTATATAAATCAAATTATTGACTCTATTCTTTAAATTTTAGAAACGTACTTGTGCAACTATTATATTTAACAGTTTAAATATATAATATAAAGTACTTTCGAGTCATTACAAATAAAAAAATCTAAATAATATAATTAGAATCATAAATTAAATTATCTGGAGTAGCGCGCCCTCGTTTTCGTGCTGGTTCAAACCCGGGTAAGCTACACTGAAAACAGTGTAGAAGTGGTTTACTTCACATCATCATACATCTATATCATCATATATATGTTTTAATTTAATATATAAGCATTAAACTTCAAAACCACAAGTCCATATAAATAAATATAGGGTTTTCCATTAAGGGCGCTTGCTCGTGCAGAACTTCCATCGTAGCGTGTGCTGTGTGGCACGTAGCGCCGTCCTGTTGAAACCACATGTTGTCCAGATTCATATTCTCGATTTCAGGCCAAAAGAAGTTGGTTATCATCGACCGGTATCGCTCAACATTGACGGTGACGGCCACACCATTATCGTTTTCGAAAAAATACGGACCAATCACGCCTCCGGCCCAAAATCCGCACCAAACAGTCACTTTCTGCGGGTGCATTGCCACTTGGTGAACCTCGTGTGGATTGGTCTCGTCCCAAATACGGCAATTTTGCTTGTTGACATAGCCATTCATCCAAAAATGCGCCTCTTCGCTGAAGATGATTTTTTTGCCAAAATCGGCGTCAACTTCCAACTGCTCTAATGCCCAGTCAGCGAACACACGGCGCTGTCTATGGTCATTAACCTTGAGCTCTTGGGTCAGCTGGATCTTGTACGGGTGCAGGCTCAAGTCACAACGCAAAATTCGCCAAGTTGTCGTCTGCGAAAGGCCGAGTTCCTGTGCGCGACGCGGAATTGACTGCCGCGAGTTTTCGAGGACACTGTCGCGCACAGCGGCGATATTCTCGGCAGATCTCGCGTTACGTTGACGCACGGGAACCGGCTGATTGTTAACTGACCCGGTTGACTCGAATTTGTCCACCAATCGACGGATAGTCGACTCGGCAGGACGATCATCGCGACCGTAAAACGGGCGAAGTGCGCGGAACGTTGCTCGAACTGAAGACCCATTTTCATAAAACAATTTTATAATTTGCACGTACTGCTCGACACTGTAACCTGCCATGGTGGTTTGGGAGGACGGAATAAATATAACACACTGCATTTGACAGCTGTCACTCAAACAACATGGCCGCAATCAGCTGTCAAAGTTCAAGCGTCCCTATTGGAAAACCCCTTATATTCACTTCATATTACTAAGAGTAATGTAACGCTGTTTGAAATTTACTTTATTATTTGAAAATGGTATGCACATAATGTCGATAGCTCTAAAAACTGAGAAGGAACTAATTAATTAGTTTAATGCATCGAAACCAAGTGTTTCATTGAATTAATTAATATTCTTAATAGCAATGCCATGCCATGTAAACAGAAGCTCGCTAGAAAATCAACAAACGACGGTTCACTTAAAATGATTATGTTTTCACTTTAGCTACAATGTCCGAATGAAAATCTACAGCTTTGCGTACAGTATGATATCAAAGTTTTGATTAAATTCAGGTGTATTGTGTTGTTGTGAAAATTTCAGGGCAGATATTTTCAACTGCATTTACACGCGTTAATATGTAACTGGATTACATTCGGATTTAAAAAAATAATAAAAACTTTATATTTAATTAAGGTAATATAAAAAATGTGGCTTATTTTAAAAGTATTGTTATCAACTGTTATAAAATATATTCTAGCGCAAAATAGCAGTATTTGGTACTGTTGTATTTCAGCTTGAAGGGTGAGTGAGCCAGTGTAATTACAGGCACAAGGGACATAACATCTTAGTTCCCAAGGTGGTTGGCGCATTGGCGACGCTATTTTTTTTAAATAAACGCAAAATGTCACTGACTTTTCATACGCTTGATTGCTTATCAATCATCCCATACTCGTTAAAGGAAATAATCGTGTGAAACCCTGCTTGTATTGAAAGAAATTCTGTTCTGTATCCATTAACTCACGCAGGAGTAGCTTATGTTTAGCGAGGCCTTTGTTTAGCGATGGGATATTTTTATCCCCAACCTCTTTTCCTTGCTTTGACTCTTACTAACTATAAACCATTATTATAATACCATTATTATATTAATAAATTATAAGTTTTGTTAACATCTAATAATTTCCTTTATTGAATACATTCAATAAAAACATGTCATTAAACTAATGTCTTTATATTAATATTTAATCAATATAGAATCTCTAACTTATCTTGAATAAGACTAATTTAATAAATGTCAAAATGTACTTACAGTAAGTTTCTATTATATAAAATATATTGACTACTTCGTTGGTCTAGTGGCTAGATATAAGGCCGCAGACCCGGTGGTCCTGGGTTCAATTCCCAGGTCGGGCCAATAAATAGTTATTAGGTTTTTCTGTCAGAAAATTCTCAGTAGCACCCCGGAGTCTGGAAGTTGGAAGTGTGTACACACCCGTGCCTCGAAAAGCACGTTAAGGCTTTGGTCCTGCGCCTGAACTCTTTCCGGTCGTGTCGGATGGCCGTCCCATCGGATTATGAGAGCTAAGGAAAAGAGAGTGCACCTGTGTTTGCGCACACACTTGTGCACTATAATATCTCCTGCGCAGCTGGCTAATCTCTCGTGAGATTGGCCGCCGTGGCCGAAATCGGTCTGGAGGAGGACCTTATTATATAAAAAGAACCGTAATTTCATTGAAATTGTAACCGAACAAAACTAGAACTTAATAAAACGTCGCAATGAACAAACGCTTGAAAATGAAACGATTGAGGATGAAAACGTACAGGTACAAAATCTTAGAATTCATAGCACATAATACATATAAACTGACTTCCGTAAAATTTATTGAACGCGATAAAACATTTCCGTTTCGCGCGAGCGGTTTTACTATAAAATGTTAGACAATTTTCTGCCTCATTCGGGTTTTTGCCGGCTGAAACCGGATAAAACCGGATAAACAAACGCGTGAAATACCCACCGATACAAAACAACAATGAAAGCGATCTTGTTCACAGTAATATAAATGTAAAAAAAATATATAATCCAGTTTATACCGGTCAAATGGAATAGGTATAATTTAAGCGTCCACCACGAGAAGGTTGAAATCCGATCGTGTAGCCTTAATAAAGTTATATAATAAACGTTGAGAGAAAATTATTTATATTCTATTCAATTATTATTTTTTCAAACCTTTGTTTTTTTTAAAATCAAATACACAAATCTTTCAAAGGCAATAGAAAACTGGATTGAGGACAGGTGCCCATGTGGAATAGAGATTGACTCTTTCGGCTTACACGGTCTTTCTTGTCCAAGGAGTTCAGGGAGGCTTTTTCGCCACGGTTCTCTTAATGATACAATAAAAAAGGCTCTTTCCACCATTGACGTTCCTGCTCTTATTGATCCTAATGGAATTAGTCGTGATGATGGCAAGAGACCTGATGGACTGACATTGGTTCCCTGGGAACGAGGACGGGTCCTAGTGTTGGACGCAACATGTGTTGACACACTGGTATCATCTCATATCAGAGAAACAATGTTAAAAGCCGGAGCTGCCGCGGAAAAAGTTGAAGCGAACAAACGTAACAAATATTCGTCTCTTATCCCAAATTGTATTTTTGTTCCGTTTACAGTTGGACCTTGGAGAATTAGTGCAAAAAATCTCCATCCGCTGCCAGCCACTTTGCGTATATCGTCACTCCACCTAGTCGGAGGGCGTCCTACGCTACGCTTGCCAAGACGTGGTCTCCACTCCAGAACACGTCTACTCCAACGGTTGTCGGTTCTGCGACATATGTGTCCAGCCCACTGCCACTTCAGCCTACTAATCCTGTCATATCCTATATTAATTATAATTATAATATAAAAGGCAAAATAGTCTTGATTGAGCAGTTTTCACAATACTAAAAATAATTTAAACTAAATTATGTTTGTAATAGACGATAACAATTCAAGCATCCTGTATAGCTTACCACCGGCAAAAATAATGAATCATTGCAAACCTTTTTTAGGCGATGAATACTAAATTATTAAGAAACTATAATTTTTACTACTTATACAACTTCCTTACTATTTGGGGATCCAATTGACAAGACAGGCCAAGCGTAAAAGAAAATGTCACATATTAACGAGTGTGCTTGCACCGAGGTGCCGTAACTTTGGTATTCGTTACGGTTCGATTAGGATGCGAAGTCCCTTCACTTTTCGCTATTTTATATTTACAGTACAGTAACAGCCTGTGAATGTCCTACTGCTGGGCTAAGGCCTCTTCTCCTCTTTTGGAGGAGAAGATTTGAAGCTTTTTCCACCACGCTGCTTCAATGCGAGTTGGTGGAATGACAGAATTTCAGTGAAATTTGACACATGCAGGTTTCCTCCGTCAAGCACGAGGTGAATTATAATCACAATTTAAGCACATGTAATTTAGTGGTGCTTGCCCGGGTTTGAACCCACGATCATCAGTTAACATTCATGCGTTCTTACCACGGGGCCATTTCGTCTTTTTTAATATTTATTATATGATCATTTTTATGTAATAATATTGAAAGATGAGAGGACTTCCTACCTTAATTGTGTACTATAATATATAAGCAGGGAAGTTGGCTAATCTTTCTTTAGTGGCCGAAATCGGTCAAGAGGACAAAATATTTCAATTGTCAAAATTTAAGTTTTATAACTCTGAACAATTCTTGATTGCAAAATGTAAACCTTATAAGAAGACCTATGAACCATATATATATGATAATAAAACCAACAAAAACTTTATCTTTTCAATCGAAAATGAAAAGTTTTGGTTTACTTTTCGCGAGGATCAACGTACAGTTTTTATTTTATTTGTACGACAAATTTTAAATTTGTCACAAGAATTTGCCCTAGTAAGTGTCGAATGCTGAGAGTTTTGGTAAAAATTTTAAAAGAAATTTCATGAGATCCAACAGCAAAATCGCTGTCCAATTAGTGTCACCCATTTATTATTGCGGGCTTTAGTGAATACCGCTTGTATGATGTGGGTATTATCTATTAAGATATAGTTGCCTTTCTACGATACTTTATTTAGGTGTAAATTAAAATAAGATTATTTAAGTATAAAATACATTTTATTTCGAACGTTGGATAAGCAGTCAAATAAAATCGACAACCGTATTTATTATGATTTATCTATTCTTTGAGTTGAGCCGAGTTATTAGAATAAATCCATCTAAACTGAAGATTCGAGATCTCAATCCTGTCGAAAATATCTTCATCTTTTGTTTTAATTCAATTGTTTCTTATTAACAAAACAAATATTGAATAAGTTAAATTTCCATTGTTTGTTATTCTAAGGTCAACTAAAGGTACAAATTGACGCATGAATGATAAATCCAACAATGATTGTCCTCTCCAGGCGCCTGACTATTTTATGTACAGAATAATTTAGAACCCCAAAGTAACGCTTGATGCTAAAGGTTTTCCTGATCTTTAGTGTCTACTAATTTAGTAGATGTAGGACAGGAAAAGCTGGTGTTGTTTCTAAGGGTTTTACGAAATTAGCGAAATGCGAAAAGTCTTACGGCTAAATGTAAATAATTAAAGTAAGAATCTAGACCAAGATAATTTATATAAGTTCATGAAAAACCTTATAAATTACAGATTATATTATCATGATTATTGTGAAAATACGAAGTTTGATAATAAAACACCAATATTTTGAAGCTATCAAGCTTAAGAGAAGTTTGGAACTAGATCTGGGCATGCGTAGCCGCAAGAATGATTTAGTACTCGTATAACACTTAAAAAATTATGTCAAATATGAATCATTCTAGATTCATATTGATGATATTAATCTTGGATATGTAATTTAAGCCACTGAATGCGCAAGTGACTGCTGGTGTCCAATATTTATCGCTCAATTTTTTGCAAATACACTCGTAAGAAGCGTAGTTAAAATCTTTTATAATATTGTTTATATGTTATAAGATTTTGCGACAAGTAGAAGGTAATTCCTCTTATTTCATCTATACATATAAACAAAATTAAAGTGTCTGTGTGTCATTTCAAAATAACTGTCTCTTTTTAAATTGATATGGCAATTTGCGAGGTGCAAAACCAAAACAACCATTTCTTTATTTGAAACCTGCCGCTCCTCTCTAACAATCAAAACATTTTATATTTGTATATTCGACTAGTCATTCTGTGAGTTAAAATGGCTGAATTTGAATTTTTATTGTCACAAACAGGGCTCCACATGGGTTTTGTTAGCATAGAGTACGATATCTACTATTACCTCATAAGGTGAACCGGAAAATATAAGAAAATAAATTGCTAATACTACCGAAGATAAGGCTAGTTCAACCAATAATGAATATAAAAGCTGTACTGATTTACTTTACGAAGTTAGCGTTGCAAATGAAACCACAGCTTAAAGTTGTTGTTATCATACAACTGAATCGATCAGCCAAACGTTATTAAACTTCGACTTCATCTGATTCGAATTCATTCGAAGTTTAACAGAAAGGGTAAGACCAATTCTCGATTTCATGTTCACATAATTCCATAAAAGTTCTCCATTATTGTTCGGACGAGTTGATCTCAAAAGTTGAGTCAACTTGTTAAAACTTCACCGGTTCGTGTCTAACTCATCGATAGTTACAGATAGCGTAATTCTATATGTGCCATTTTAATGATTCTTTTGATATGACACTGTCAAAAAATGTTGAAACTGATACCAAATCTCACGAAGTGGTGAGCCATTATACCGGTGCTAGAGCTTTGTGCAAGCTCGTCTAGGTAGGTACCGGGTGGTACCTAAAAAGTATCTGATAAGTCGGTACTCATCAGATATTCCATCACAAAACAGCTGTACTTTTTATTGTTGTGTTCCAGTTTGAAGAGTGAGTGAGCCAGGGTAATTATAAGTACAAGAGACATAACATCTTAGTTCACAAGGCTGGTGGCACATTGGCGAGCTTGCACAAAGCTCTACCACGGAGTAAATAATTTTTGTGAGTGATGATACCATGGTCTATGGGCGTAGATAACCACTTACAATCATGGCCATATGCTCATCCGCCTACCTATTCAATACAAAAAAGTTCATTTTGATACAAAGAATAAAAGCCATTATAATTTTGAAGATCATTCGTAAAAGGCATATGTGTCTAATTATTACGTGATACAATTTGGGTGTAAAGGTGTCGCAAACCTTGAGAATTCACAGGTGTCACGATTTTAAAAATCTGATCCTTGTCTCTAGAGATGATGCCGACGAAATTGTAATGCGACATTTTATACGCCCTCATTTGAAATTTACGTTTTTTATTACAACCATACATTATAAATGTTCCACGTACATTTTTCTTTTCAATTATTTCTATGCTTGAAAATAATAATAAAAAATTTAATAATAAAGGTATACAAAATAACATTATAATATAATTATACATACTTACATTAATGTATCTAATTATTTAAGAAAATGATTTACTAGTACTATATTTATACTGCTTTACTGTAAAAGCAAATTCAAAACTTACCGGTGAACACGACCTTGAAATGAAATGTCAGAAAGTCATATGTGATGTAATAATTATATCATTAAGAGAAACATTAACATAGGTTTTTATCGTTTCGGGTTTCAACATTTCACGAATGAAATACGAAGTTACTTCTATCAGAATAGTACCACTGTAGTCATTATGTTTAAACAAGTTTTCCAAAAAAGTTTTTATTAAGACTTCTAAAATATTATAATATAAAATTTTACCTCAAAAATAAAATATTATATAACAATTTCAAATAATAATTGTAAGAAGAAACGAATCGTGAAGCAACATGTTGTAACAACATGCTTTTAGTTGAAAAGAAGTAAGTTTGAAACGAGGAGTGTCTCACGATACGACTCCTACACGAGAACTTCTGATATCAAACTAAGCACTTAAGCCTGGCAAGGAGCCCTCTTTAATTTCCATTTGAGAATTGCAAAATAAAATAGTCCCAGCAATAGCTGAGCATCTAGAAATTACATAATAAACTTCCTCGAGTTCCCTCAGTACGCTTTCAAGGATTTTATACGGATACGTCTGATGAGGGCTTTATAATTCTTTCCTTGTCTTCATTTTGTGAACTTGTTATCCACTTATGCATTTTATTCACTTATTTCAAAGGTTCATTTATTTCAAAATTGTCTACCATGAAAGCATGCTATTGTCTGTGCGTCCAAAATCTCTGTGTCGGCTTACCTTCCCAACATTTCAAAAATCAATTTCTCAACTCAAAATATATGTATACAAATTAAACTTTTATAAAATCTTTTGAATTGTTAATAAACCTGATTATAAATAATTAAAAATTTCAGAATCTAGATTCTAATGAGAAAAATGTTTCTCTTTTTTAAAAGAGAAACACGATTTTCTTGCCGATTGCTTGATTTTTAAAAGAAAAATAACATGAAATGTTCACTGTTATTTTACGCTTCTTTTCTTTTTTACTATGTATATACCATAATTAATAATATTTTTTTACCTAAGGTTTAAATTTATTAACAGGCAATAAGCAAACTTTTGTTATAGAAACGGAAATTTATACCGAAACCTTTCTGGAAAAAGGATTATGTATTGTTGTCAAATTATTGTGAGGTGACTATAAATATGCCTACCTTATTAAAAACATCCCAAAGAAAGACTCGAGCTCCAAATTTATAAATAGCCGGTGTTTTGTAGAATAAAACAACAAACGCGTCACTCCAAAGTAAATTACCGTAACACATTAAAATATGAAAGAAACCAAAATATATCAATCGAGTGGTAACTTTAAACCGAACTTGTGCAAGTCCTGTGTAGGACCAACTCACTGATCTTCTTAAGACTAAATTTACTTACTTTTATGATATACAATGAATAATAAGGGCCTGACAATAAATCAAGCACATACATATTTTATCAATTATAATCTAACATTTGTAAGGAAAGTTAAAAAAAAGATGTTTATCATATTTAATTTTTAGGTTATACCTTTATCTCTGGAAAGTTCTTCGGGAATTTGTTGAATGAACACGGCCGCTAGATAGCTTCGTAAATACCGAGGCTACCTTCTATTTATTTAGTAACAACTTAATATTCATTCTTGCTTTATTTTTCTATACATTTCTATAACTTTGTTTAATTTCTCCTCTGCTTAACATGTTAACTTTCATGTTTTTCAAATATAAATTCTATATAAAAAGACGAGAAGGATATAACTTAGTATAAAGTGGTGTTTTATTTAGTGATGCGAAATATAAAGTAAATTTAAAAATGTTAACATTTATTTGCATAATAATTATTTACATTAAAACAAAATATACTTAAATAAAAATATACGTACATATAAGTAAATGAGCCGAGATGGTCAAGAGATGAATATTTAATCTTAAGCGAAAATTGCGCGTTTGAATCCTGGCAAACACCACTGAATTTTCAATTGCTTAATTTGTATTTGTAATTCATATCGTGTTCAGCAGTGAAGGAAAACACCAAGAAGAAACCTGCATGTGTCGGATGACAATGTGACATAAGCGTATCCACCAACACGCACAGCATGGTGGAAAAAGTACCAACTCTTCACTTCCAATAGGAGAGGAGACCTTAGCTCTGCAATGGAACATTTACAGGCTTTTACTAAACTTTTCTAAAGAAACTTAGCGGTAAATTTCTTTAAGTGATCATGACAGTTCACAATATAAGATTTTATATTAGATAAACTGCTGAATATGCATGCTTTACAACATCAATACAATGTCAACTGGGTCCTTGTCCCTTGTGCGAGTAATTACAATTGATCACTGATCCTCATCCGTCAATATAATTATCGCATTATCACATGTACATACATATATAAATATGTACACGAGAAGAAATACCCAGAATTTTATTTTTATATAATTTGTTTAAATAAATAGTAAGCAAAACACCATTTTATCTTTATTTGCTTGTAGATATGATGTAGATATTTATTTCTGTAAGAGTAAATAATGTGTATTCTTTAATTTGAAAATATTTCGATGTTCAATATCTGCGAGGCGTCGCGATATAACTAAAGAATTAAATAAATTTGTTAGTCCATTTATAACATAAAACTGTAAATAGCAACATATTTGTCAAAAAGATAATAACTAAAATCAAACTGTAACAATAGCTTATCCTCAAAGAGATAGGAATCAAACTTACAACGCAATCTGTAACCGGTTCTGGCCATCAATCAAATCCTCAAGTAATTGTACTTTATAACTAATTGCCTTAAGTAGAAATTGTATCTTGAACTCCTCAAATTTAACTTTAACTTCGCAAACCTTCCGTTCAATGATAAAGTCGACCTACATTAATTTTGCAAGACTAGCAAAATGAGAAAATACCGTTCAAAATTTAATATGTCTCCAAATTTGTATTGACCACAAATTGAAAATTCTGAACATTTAAACTTTTAAAATATTAATGAGTTTATGATTTCGGAGGAATAATTAAATAGAATATCATCAAAAGTTTATTTGTTTTGATGATGAAACCAAGTTGTACATAAATATTTCCCGAGAAAAATCCCTGAAACATTTCTGTTCGGTACCTTTTAACCAGTTGTATTTCAGTTAAGTGTGACGATCCATTGCAGACGTGCCTATCTCACAAAGATGTGACTTCAAAACTTACGTAACCTTCTAACAATTCTAGCATCTGTAAAAGAAACGAATCTTTAATTTTTTGAATACAGTTACAAGACATTTGTCTTCCAGACGAATTCGAATACTCAGAATTGCTTGGCCACTTATATAACCGCTATCATAGTATATACGAATACTACTCATCCTTAAATGAGCTGGGGACATGCTACCAAATAATATTTCTAATACATAATTTAGTTCCCTTATCAGCAAATTGTCGATCAAAGTAAATCAGCTATGAATAAAGATGCTTTGAAGTACATATTATAAGTTTATAAATATAAGCCTTTTTCGATGAGAGTAGGACAATAACTTCGACATTTAGTTGATACGATTCTCGTATCATTGATAAAAATCTTGAATAATCTATGGTATAAAAATCGCATTTTGAATGTCAGCGTGGTTGTTATGAAATTTGGAAAAATAATGTGGATATAAGTTGTTAAGTGGAATATTGTTGTATGTATTGTGTTATGAGTGCTTACTATAGCTAAGCTATTAGCATATCGTATGAAATGTAAATCTAAGGTTTTTATTTCTTCACTCCTGCTAATAGAATGGACTATACGGGCTAAACTTATATGTAAGTGTGTAGGCACGAGTCTTATTTTGGAGACAAGCACTTGTCTTCGTTATCCTCGAACAATGATGGATTGGCGATTGTCTTTGATGATAAGAGATTAATAAAAGCTGTTTCTTACACTTAAATTAAATAATAACTTCGTCTTGCGACTTTTTGTCACCAATTTTAGATAGATGTTTTTATAAACATAATAAGCAAATAATTTGTTTTAAATTAAATTTAAAAAAAAAAACTTAATATTATATTTACGGCAAATTTAAAATATTTTTTCTTAACACTTCAACTCAAAATCAATTGAAGTTATCATAAAAAAAAAATGAAACGCACCCAGTATTAAGTCAGGTATAATTTTTTTCTGCAAGTGTGCAAAGATTTTGTGGTATTCGTAAGAAAAAATTTCTATAACATTAATATATTACAAATGACAGGTAGAACGGATTCAGGTAATTTTGCGAATGGTTAACGGAATTATCCCGTCTTTTGTTCAGGTAAAAATAGATTTGAATTCTTTTGATCTTCGTGACTTAAAAGAAGGTTTGCAATTTATTCTTTAAATATGGTATTACTGATTTATTTGTTGAATGTTATGTGTATTTGTAGTTGTCACCAAACAATTAAAGTAAAAAAAAAATGACTTTTACATTTTAACTACCTGTTCCAGCTCCGTATGCGTTGAATATGGGTCTACATATTAACGTTTATATTAAAGGACAATCATATACGGAAATAACTTGTATTTTATGGCCTAGAAACGTTTCCAGGCGTACGCTAAATAACTCATCAAAGCTTACGAACATTCATTTTTATTTATATAAATTTTAGATTTCTCTTTACCATCAAAATGCTATTTGCTATTCCTTAAATATTGTATTCGATATCTTAATATCATAAAAGTATTGGAATAAAAAACCGATTTAAGTATTACTTCTAATTGCTTAGACAAGGATCTTAAGAGATTAATTTCGAAAGGTAGTCTAGAGGATCGAATCTAAAGCCTCGAGGCTTACATATAAAAAAAATTATGTAAACTAATTTTAACCGCTACCAGCCTCGTTATTATAGACAACTAATCAAATTATTATTTAACAAAGATAATATGACTTATTAGTCACTACAACATCGCGGAAGCAGTCTGCAGATTCCGTTGGTTTTGCGTAATGACTAAAATACATTTTTAGTACACTTTAAGTTTTTTTTTTATTTTTGTCATCGGCATATTATTTTAAAATAAAATTATATCAACTTATCTTTAAACGTTTCTCGTTATTGTCACTCCTTAAATTTGAAATATAGCGAAGTTAAAATGAATATTTCCCTACACTCCCCCCCCCCTACACTTCTAAACATTTTAAAGATTAACAATAAAATTAACTCTTTAAAATACTCCTACCAATTAAATTTTTGTTGATGATCTTAGTACTTAATAACAGTGATATTAAAATTAATAAAAACATAATCGTATACAACATATTTTAAATACATTAACTTTTGGAAAGAAATCTATTTCGTATGGAAGCTGTAAATAAGGTCCTCCAGACCGATTTCGGCCACGGCGGTCAATCTCACGAGAGATTAGCCAACTGCGCAGGAGATATCTTAATCCTACCGCCAAACAGCAATATTTAGTATTGTTATGTCCGGTTCGAAGGACGAGTAAGTCTAAATACAAGCACAAAGGACATAAGATCTTGGTTACCAAGGTTGGTGCATTGGCGATGTAAGGAACGGTTAATATTTCTTTCACCTCAAATTTCTATAAACAAAACAATAAATAAATGAATATTCACAAATTCTAAAGTACAAATGATGTTTTCGTTTTTCTCTTAAATTTTGAATATTTTATATATTACGTTATGTGAAATATAAAATTTAATTAAGCGATCTGAAATTACATTTTGATCTATTTATTTTATATATATTATATTTTGATAGTCTTAAAAAATATATTGTATGAAATTCCCATCAGTTATAGCCATATTGAGAAAAGTAATGCCTAAAGCGGAATTCGTAATCTATGTTCTTCTAATAGCAAAAATGAGCGGAAATTTTGATCCCTCGCCAACTCGCCATTCTGCTTGAATTCCGCGACGAGGAAAGTTTATGAAAAAATTCCATGTCTTATGAAAAATATAACGTTTAGAAAGTTACGTCATTCATGCAACGACTCCTGTATAATCCTCACATTAAGGATTATATTTTTGTAAGAACAAAACAGAAGTAAAAAGATATATTCTTAACATTTAATAAAACATTAAAAATCACACCATGTTCTAAGATTTGAGTCGTTTTTATATATTATAAAATAATTAAAATAAATAGAAAGATACTGTTAATGGCCTAATGCCAGGCAGAGGCCTACTCTACTTTAGAGAACAATATAAGGTCCTCCAGACCGATTTCGGCCACGGCGGCCAATCTCAAGAGAGATTAGCCAACTGCACAGGACATATTATAGTGCACAAGTGTGTGCGCAAACACAGGTGCACTCTCTTTTCCTTAGCTCTCATAACCCAATAACTATTTATTGACCCGACCTGAGAATTGAACCCAGTACCACCGGGTCTGCAGCCTTATATCTAACCACTAGACCAACGAGGCAGTAAAATAATACTTAAAGCTTTACTTCTATCGTTTCATCGTCTGTTTATTTTCATTCAATTTCAAAAACGGAGACTATTTTATTAACTTAAATTCCTTATTATACTCAGCGTATATTGCAATGCCTCTATATATTTTCCTTGAATAATTAACCCAAACTATTCTCATGCCGTCTTTTGTACGTTGATAGTACTATGTAAGAGCCCTTGTGAGACATTTGTGTGAATGTCAAAAACAACTTGGATGCTTTGTACAAGCCCGTCTGTGTAGGTGCTGCCTGCTCATCAGAATCTTAATCCTACCGCCAAACAGCAATATTTAGTATTGTTATGTCCGGTTCGAAGGACGAGTAAGTCTAAATACAAGCACAAAGGACATAAGATCTTGGTTACCAAGGTTGGTGCATTGGCGATGTAAGGAACGGTTAATATTTCTTTCACCTCAAATTTCTATAAACAAAACAATAAATAAATGAATATTCACAAATTCTAAAGTACAAATGATGTTTTCGTTTTTCTCTTAAATTTTGAATATTTTTTATATTACGTTATGTGAAATATAAAATTTAATTAAGCGATCTGAAATTACATTTTGATCTATTTATTTTATATATATTATATTTTGATAGTCTTAAAAAATATATTGTATGAAATTCCCATCAGTTATAGCCATATTGAGAAAAGTAATGCCTAAAGCGGAATTCGTAATCTATGTTCTTCTAATAGCAAAAATGAGCGGAAATTTTGATCCCTCGCCAACTCGCCATTCTGCTTGAATTCCGCGACGAGGAAAGTTTATGAAAAAATTCCATGTCTTATGAAAAATATAACGTTTAGAAAGTTACGTCATTCATGCAACGACTCCTGTATAATCCTCACATTAAGGATTATATTTTTGTAAGAACAAAACAGAAGTAAAAAGATATATTCTTAACATTTAATAAAACATTAAAAATCACACCATGTTCTAAGATTTGAGTCGTTTTTATATATTATAAAATAATTAAAATAAATAGAAAGATACTGTTAATGGCCTAATGCCAGGCAGAGGCCTACTCTACTTTAGAGAACAATATAAGGTCCTCCAGACCGATTTCGGCCACGGCGGCCAATCTCAAGAGAGATTCGCCAACTGCACAGGACATATTATAGTGCACAAGTGTGTGCGCAAACACAGGTGCACTCTCTTTTCCTTAGCTGTCATAACCCAATAACTATTTATTGGCCCGACCTGTTAATTGAACCCAGGACCACCGGGTCTGCGGCCTTATATCTAGCCACTAGACCAACGAGGCAGTCGAGGCAGAGAACAATATATGAATTGTATCACCACGCTTTTCAAATCAATACTCAATTTAAAAATAGCAAGCATTTTGAACGAAGCTCAGCCATCAGCACGTTTGAATCTGCTTATTGATTGCTACTAAAATAGATATCAACAGACAGATGACAAAATTGCATTTTATTATTTACGAACATTATAAAATAAGAGATTAGGTATATTATATACAAAATATGATAAAGAGATAAAAACTTATCAGATAATCATGATTTAGCAATATAATTCTCATTTCTTTAATTTTATTAAATAAAAATCATTTAAGAAATATAAATACTAATGAAGGTTTTATTTTTTTGACTTCATCTTTAACGCTTAGAATCTTAAGCGATCTTATTAAATAAAAATAAATGACACATATTTAATTTCTTTTTTAACAATAATTTTCAAATATAATAATGAAAAGCTTAAGAACCCATACACCCTATTATCCACCACGCCTCTTCTCGTGTTAAAAGGTTTTGAGTTTCATTATGGAATCACGTCCATGCTTTTTTACACACTTTATATAGATATATATAGATTTATATTATGTGTGAATAAAACAGCCTGAGCTAAATTTCATGTGTTGTATGAAAATATCTCAATTTTATCAAATAACATCTCTACCAACTAACATTTTCGCAATGTGTTCCAATGACACCTTAACATAAATGTCAATCCTCAATAGTAGAGGAGGTCTTAGCCCCAACGGTGGGAAAGTAGCAGGCTGTTACTTTGATTTTTTTCAAAGGCATTTCAAATAAAGTAACCAAACAAATAGAGACAAGTCTGGGAGGGTATTTGTAGATTCCCATCAACCCTCTCAGAACCACTTTAGGGTGTTTGGAATAACTTGAATATTTTAGATCTCCTAATTGAAATGCATGCCCGATTTCAGATACTGTTTTATTCAATAATGTAAAATGTTTCGCTAGCTAGTAGCACATAAAATACTACAAGATGCGATTTTGATGTTTAATGCTCCATTATAAACTTAAGAATTATTTTTCAATGTACAATATTATCCGTATAAAAATAATTAGTAAATGCTGAGTTTCTCAACTGCTCATCTTAAGAACATTTAAATTTTAAACGTACGTGTAAGTGCCTTATTATAATTAAATCAACGATAAATATTTATTATTAAACAAAGCTTACTCCGATTTTATTTGACCACTAAAATTTGAATAAGAAAAAGATAAATTAAATAATATTAAATAGCAGTAGCTTAATAAAATATTCTTTAATTCCTCGTAAATATTCCAGTCACTCACAATCACATAATACTTATGCCTTTGAAAAATTCTCTCTAAAGAGACAAAGTAACAACGGGGACGTTCCGAAACAACTCGATAAAAAGTGACTCCATTTTACCTGCACGAACTTTATCTACAATCGTAAAATTGTCTCTTCAAACGTCTTCAAAGAGAGATCAAACTTCGGCGTCTAAAGGCAAAGCTACAAAGACGTTTCAATATTAAAATCTATACATACTTTTCCTTTAAGAATTACGAAATGAAACACAATGGAAACAAAGAAGACAAAATGACCACTCTTAAAGAATCTGGACGTTTTGAAGAAATTAAAAGACCTATAGTTAAAGTAAAAAAAAGATTTGTATTATAAAAGAGTGACAAAGGTTTTTTAATTAAAACGCAAATCGTGAGGGCTAGAAAAATTCAATGCAATAGTAATTTAGGGTAACAAAGGATCCTATCCTATCCGGCCTAGATTGCTTGATGAGATTGTTATTATAAAACAAATGACGACCTAATTATAATAAATCACAATTAAACCTTTTTAAAGTGAAACTTTTTAAGTGACTAGCAATTAAATGTTAGACCTTTTTTGTTTAAAAAAATCATTATTAGTCATGTTTAACCTAGGCGAAATAAGAAATATTATTTCTCTCCTAAGTAATAATTAAATATACTACTACAACCAATTAATGACTACAACCAGGTTTTCTTGATCTCGTTAAATATTAAAATATTGGGTTTGGGCTTAATAAAAATACACGCAGTATTACTTGCGAAGTAACGGTCTCAATTTTAATGTGCTTTGTTTATAGTTCATTTCGGTCCTGCAATGTCAGTGGAAGTTCGGTCACATGTGTCTCTATCATTATTTGAACTAAGTGGGAGGTAAAGCTCAAAACCTTCTTCTAAAAGAATAGGCCTATAGATAGACTTACAGTTAGAGACCATACTTGTTCAGTCTGTGTTAGTTATTAATAATAACTAATATTAGGGTATTTAAGAAAACTTATTTTTCATAGTCAATGAACTCAAATCGAAAGTACAGTTTAAAATAAAGAAAATGTATTTACAAGAACTGTTCCTTAACAAGTAACACTAGTTTTTAACTAACTTCGAACAGAGCACTACGCTTATTTACTTCGACATGAAAGTCGAAAGAAGTTGACTTTCCAAGCCGATCTGTTAGCTTTTGTTTGATCCCCAACGAGGTATTGACTCGATAAACAGTTACAGACACTGAAAGCAAACAAGGGTATTGAATGAGTCATACACACAGCGTTATAAACTCCACACCCCACAAATTAGCTAAGTGCACCGGTTTCTGAACCACAATATAAATGACATGAAACCATGTGACGCTCACACTTCAAAAACTCAATCAAATTTTGTAACCAAATATTTTTATATCTCAATATGGCAAGGTTATAAATAAACATATGGGACGTATTTAGGTTGATAAATGCTAAGAGCTATTTAATTCCAGCGTTGTGTAATAAAACGCAATACGCTTTTTGATGGATAATTATCATTTAATGGGCATTGTAATAAAACATATTCACAGACAATGTGCTTCAGGCTTTAATAATGACATTGATGTACACGTATTGTATTATGTCTCATTTTAATGAGGTGTGGTGTTATTACAACTCTCGTAAAATTTATAAAAGTTTCAAAACCAATAAAATAATCTATCATTATTACACATTAATTCAAACATACCATTTCTTTGAGCACTTCGAAACCTTTTAAAGGTGTAACACAATTGATACATATGTATTTGTGATAAAAACGTCTTGGAAAAAAATAAATAATAATAACTATAATGAATCAGAGATTGAGCAAACCCTCGACTTGTTTTAGATATATTTATAAATTCAACTGAAAATCATCAATAACTCACGTTTATAAAAAAAAATAGATACAAAAATTTCGTTCAATAAATTGTTACTCAGTAGTACCAATGTAATGTATGGACGCATTAGTCGATTGATTAGGCTCTATCGACTAAAACAAAACAATTCCTAGGATTTATTTGTATATTGTAACATTACTACCAATTCTGTCAGACTTTGTTGAAAACGACTTTCTTATTTTTTATGTTAAAAGTATCGTTTACTATATTAGTAGTGAATATACAACTAATAAAGCAGAATTGCGAGTAATGCCGCAAAATGTAACTAGTAGTGGAAATTCATTTCAATTCGAAGTAAATGAAGTTTTCTCTTTCAAAACTTTCTTCGTGTCAATAAAGATATCTAAAATAAGTTCAGCGATGAAAGGGTATAAGTATTATTGTATATCAAAAGCAATATCGTTTTAATGAATTTTTTCTTTGTTACAGATTACTCTACTAAAAAAGCTAGGGAATATGGAGACTGTCATTCAATATTTACTTCTGGCTCTTGCGCTGACCTCAGTGCAAATATCCTTTACTGAAAGCCGACTAAATGAAAAACGTAGAGATAAAACAGAAAGGAGATATCATGCTGTGCAGACCAAGGATAATATGTGCGAGATAACAAACAGAGAATCAAAAGTACACTGCTATTGTGAAAACACGGCCATAAAAACCGCTACACGAGCGGATTGCTGGGTTTTTAATGGAGGTATAGACGAAACCGATCCAATTTGGACGAGTTTTAGTTCGCAACCGTATCTTGAAAGATTAACATTCAACGTAAGGTCAGACGGTGCACTTAAATTCATTCCCTTACAAGTAATCCATCATTTAAAGAAATTGCAGAAGCTATTCATTCATTACGCGACATTAAATAAAATCGAGAAGAAGACTTTCACGAACATGTCTACAGTTAAAGAAATAACATTGATGAATGATAAAATAATGGAATTAGATTTTTCCGCATTCTCAAATCTACCAGCACTCGTTAATTTAACGATAAAAGGAAATAAAGTAACTGAAATACAACGGGATGTTTTTGTGGACTTACCAAATCTCAGATATCTTGATTTGTCGTCTAACACTATCAGTCTTACTCATGATGGATGTTTCGAACACTTAAGCGTTCTTAACGATTTGGTACTTGAGGCGAATTTAATTTCGGTGTTAACTAGAGATACCTTTAAGGGTCTAGGTAATTTAACGAGATTGGATTTGAGATCGAATAAATTGTCAATGATTGGAGATTTGACATTTTCAGAATTGTGGAATTTAAACGAACTCCTTTTAGACAATAATGAATTGAAATATTTATCTGAAAGGGCCTTTGATGGATTGGCTTTGCTCCAGAAATTATCTATGACTGGAAATCAATTGCAATCCATTAACGAGGGACTATTGGAAGGCGTTAGAGGACTGGAGTTATTAGATTTGAGAAATAATGAAATTGAATTATTAACTTATGAAACTGTTAAGCCAATTCTTGAAAATTTGAAGATGAAAACGTCTGTTTTATATTTAAGCGGTAAGTTTAAAGCATAGATAATATTATATTTTTACAATTTACTTATTTTATTTATGTAACATCATTATTATTATTTTTTATGTATCGTACAAAAAGATTCTCCAAATTTATATTTCTTAATATTTATTATCTATGATAAATATTTGTCAAAAACTATCGTTATCACTGTCAATAGAACTTGGACATTTTTATGATAAGTCGTCTCACGGTCGTACATAAATATGTATAACATATGTACATAAATGACCGTGAGACGAGATATATATATCTATATATACCGATATAGATATATACCATATATTAAACAAAACTAAATACGTAAAGTAATAACTCTAGATATACTATAATAATTGTTAACAATGTGTTAAAGAATATTTATATAATATACTTACCTATCAGAAAATAATTCTAATTTGTATTTTATACGTATGTATTTTGAAACTCATTTATTGTAATTCATTATAGGCACTGCATTGAATATTACAAATATTATTTCCAACGTCACAAACTTTTTATTTAAGATTTAATAACACACCATGATTGCTTAGGACACACTCACGGAAAGATAAATAACTATATTTTGTGCAAACAATGCCACACTCCCTACGGGGTTCTAATCCCCTACCAAAGAGCAAAAGTACCCTTCGAACGTTAAGCACAATTAATGAGTGTAACAGCTCCCTTTAGCGAGTCAACAATGGCGTAATAACACGATTTAGACACAATGAAATATGTATTATTAAAAATCAACAAACATAACAGGCGTGTTCTCATGATAATTTTATTATCGACTTTTGTTGACCGTAGATACGCACACGTCGGATAAAGCCAGAGTGTTTTTATTACATTAGGCCCCGTATTATTATTCATATGAGCTTATAAAGGGATATACAATATACCACAGATAGTAATATATATTGTTGTTTTTTAATATATACTGGCATAAAGTATACAGATTTGAAATGAAACGAATTGAAAAAAGAAGATTCTATTAAATTTATTTTTATTCACAGGTAATCAATTAAACTGCGATTGTCGTTTGTCGTGGATACAACAATTGCGTAATGAAACAAAAAGTGAACCTCTGCGAATAGCACTCGACGAAGTAACATGTGTACCTTCTGCTCAAAATGAGGGTGTCACTAACAATTTAAATGGAGATATAGTACAGGACGAAAAATCTGTTAAGAATGAAAACGTATTCGAACTAGAATCTAACGGCGATGTATTCCAACAGGACGGCAATGATGAAGAACTTTATGGAGAAAGCAACCCGCCTTATAAAATTGAAGCAACTTTAAAACCAATCCCTAATCAAATTACATTAGTCGATATACCCACAGAATCTTTGCCTTGTCCGGGCCAGCTAATACAGAACGGGGAAGATTCTTTGATGCTTTCATCGAAAGACGAAAGTTATTGGCAACCAAATTCCAGTTTGAAAATATTATCAAGTTGGTCGTTAGTGCTAACATTAGTTATAGTAAGTATTCTTCATTAAGAACGAATGTCGTATATAGAATGAATTTCTAAGGACTTGATTCTTATAAGATGTCGTTGTGTTGCTTATTCGAGTAAATAAAGAAGACTGGTTAAGGATATGTAATTAAATTATTCTATAGAAGACGAATATTTAGATGGTAATTTTGAACCGAATCACGTGATGGTGACGAATTTTAGGGCTTACATAGAAAACTTTAGTTGTCGTAATCAGATATTTACAACATTGATTTGATAATAATAAAAGCGATATTAAGTACATTGTTTTACTGTATAGAATTTGTAATTGAGAAATTAATTAATTTTAAAAGCCTTTTTGTATATATCGTATTCAATATTTGTGAAAGGTACTTGTGTGGATTTGTGCACATTATATTTTCTGGTAATATCAGTAGCCAACTATTGATATTTTCAATATTCGAAACCACATTTGGCATCGTTTCAAAGATACGAAAAACTTTCAAATAGTTATGTCATGATATAAAATTTATTTTCGAATTGGTAGAAAATTTTCTTTTTGATCGAAACAAATGTTACGTACACTTTGCTAATTTAGTGTTTAGAACATAACACATTGCTAAATACGAATATTTATTTTTTAAACTTGATAACAGTTAAAAAAATAGAACTAGTTTTCAAATTGGTTGAGAACTGAATTAAATTTAGCGTATCATTTTAAAATTATTATAAGAGATATTGTATGAATATTTTTACAATACCATAAATACTAAATATTTAATGTATAGTCAATTTTCGCAACTTGCAATAACTATAAGACATTTTCTGAATTCTACAAGAAAACCTATATATTTATTCAATCTACGTACAAAATGACCCGATTGCAATATCGTTAGTAAACCATTACATGTAGCCGTAACTAAACAATCCATAAAATATTTTTCAAAAGAATAGTCGTTGATGTCGCAGATGTTTTTTGTCTGAGCAACATCACAGAATGATTGATTGTAATAACTGTCATAGTGATAACTATTGTTAACATTTCTATGTACAAACATAGATTTTATCTTAAAAAAAATATTCCTGCTTGAGAAATACTCCAGACACGTGATCAAAGCTTTTAGAACTGAATATTATTAATATTATATTATTTCCTTGTATTCGAAATTTAAAAAGCCGAAGGGTGCGCGGAAGCGTTTCGAAAATAACATTATCTTCTATATTAGTATATTGTGATATAATTAGTGCTCCTAATTTATAAACAGTGTTGGTTATATAGATAAGATATAATTGTACATATTCTATTGTAATAGTTATTCGTTTTAATTGAGTGTATATTGAAGACGCTGGTTTGTGAATGTGTGTATTTTAATAAATGTATTTAATATTGTATAAATTAAGAGATTTTCCATTTGATTTCATTATGTTTTATATATCGAGATTTTTAAAAATAGAATATTGCGTTTCGATTTCCTATTGGTTATTGGTCAACGTTCTCAATACAACGTGTAAACGTTTCTTGGCGTTACATTTAGAAGTTCAAAGTATTCATGTATCATTATTAAGTTTTCCTGTTAACGTTATCGATAAATATTTGCCATTTTTCGGGAACAGGAACTACGTTTAGTATGAACCGTTACTTTTGATAGTATTACTAGTAAACGATTTCGATACGTCCGGCATATAACAATACGAACCGTAGTCTCGGTATTTGTCGTAATTTGTCGAGCATTCCTCGATAATGAAAGAGAAACTGAAATAGTTAATAATATATAGTACATAGTTTTGTTAATAGTGAGGAAAAATCTGTAACTATAAATGAAATAGCGGTAGATTTTGTTTAAGCTATAACTTATTCATCCTTCGGAAAATAATATTAAATATGACCGTAGCGTAAACGAGATTTTGTTTATTTTAATTAATGATCGTGTTTAATGACGTATTGTTTCCAGATTTACTTATAATAATTGAAAAATGTTTCCGAGTAAAAATGTTCAATATGAAAATAGTATGTAGGTACTATTTCAATAGAAACTAATAACTTTGATCAATAGAATGAATGAAAATAAAATAAAATTTAATTTAATTTTTTAATTACTTTTTTCCATGATATATAAATGACATATTTTCGTTACACGTACATTTTTTTTTTACAACTGTAATCGTATTCTTGGAATTTACTTTCAAATAAAATTCCACACAAATATGTTATTCGATGAAATAGTCCACTATGAAAGGCAGCCAATAACCATCCAACATTCACTATGAGAAAATATTTATTAGATACATGAAACATAATTTAAATACATAAAATTATTACTTTATAAACAATTCATAAAACTCTATTGTTAGTTATAACAATAAAAGATAATACGATTAAATTTTGCTTTCATTTTTAATTATAATAATTAATACATATAATAATTTGTAATGTATGATTATATTTTTTAAATATAAGCTTTTAATGATTGTATAAAGTTTGGATTGTAATAAAGAAATAAGGGGTAATAAAATTTTGAAAATAATTTAGTTTTATTATTAATATAGAACAACTTAACGTTTGTGAATTAATTATAATCTCACATTTGTTAAAAAATTTACCTTTTTTAAAAAATATATCCGGAAATGAAGTAACTAATACGATTAATATGAAACTTTAACATCATATGACAACATAGATTATTGAAATTTAAGGAGTTTAAAGACATAATCTATAACTTCACATATAATAGTTTGTTTGCGATACAAATAAATATTACGCAGATATTTGTGAAGCGTTTTTGGCTTGATTAAAACCTTTGGTATATTAATATCATAAAAATTAACGCAACATTTTAAGATATTTTATTCTATATATTAATTGGTAAATTGTAATTAATAAGCTTTTTGATTCTTCTGGTAAATTTCACATTTATAATTCATATTCTTTTGAAAAAAATGCCCATTTCAATAAAGGATATTTGATTTTTTATATATTACAGATATATCTAATTGAGACATACTGTCGCTGAAAAAACATTTATGTAATTGACATTGGTATGTCAAGTCCCAAATTATTAAAAAAAATTTAAAGCTAGTGGTCCCGATGGAATATCAGCCATAGTGCTGAAGAAATGTGCAGCGGAGCTGTCTCCTGTGTTGACGCGCCTGTTCCAGCTGTCTCTCTCTATAGGACGTGTGCCGGATTCTTGGAGAGATACTAATGTGCAAGCGGTTTCCAAAAAAGGGGATCGGTCTGACCCGGCAAATTATCGGCCAATAGCTATCACTTCAGTACTTTGTAAGGTGATGGAACGAATCCTAAATAACCAACTGATCCATTACCTAGAAGATCACTGTCTGATTAATGATCGTCAGTACGGGTTTCGACCGAAACGGTCCACAGGTGATCTTCTAGTGTACGTATCACACCTCTGGCGTGACGCTATCAACAAGCGTGGGGAAGCGTTGGCTGTCAGCCTCGATATCTCCAAGGCTTTCGACAGGGTCTGGCACAGAAGTATTCTCTCCTAGCTGCCGGCATACGGTCTGCCAGCTCAGCTCTGCACCTGAATTGTCAACTTCCTACACAAGCGTAGCCTTCGCGTTTTAGTTGATGGTTGCGCTTCACAATTCCATGTAGTGAATGCTGGGGTTCCTCAGGGGTCTGTGCTATCCCCCACACTATTTCTTCTGCATATCAATGATATGCTCTCTCTCCGGAACATACATTGCTATGCAGATGATAGTACAGTGCACGGGGGATACCACGGACGTGCAGGAGCTGGGCGGGCGAAAACTGAGGAGAGACGGAGGGATCTTGTTGTTGAACTCGACAGGACGTTAGGACTCATTGCCAAATGGGGCTCTAATAATCTTGTTGAGTTTAACGCCAAGAAAACACAGGTGTGTGCTCTCTCACAGCGAAAAAGTCACCATTTTCCCTCTGTGGCACTATGCTGGAGAAACAAGGCAAAGTCGCCATACTGGGAATTGACGTTCGGTGCGACCTCAATCCAAAGGATCACATCGAGGCTGTTATAAAAACAGTCTCACGAAAACTCGGAGTCCTGAACAAGGTGTGGCGTTTTTTCACGCCACAACAACTGCTCCTGTTGTATAAAACACAGGTGCGGTCTTGCGTCGAATATTGGTCGCACCTTTGGGATGGCTCCGCTAAGTACTTACTTACAATTGCGTCGAGAGATAGCGGCACTGGGCGCTTTCTATCGACTGTATCACGGCGAGTGCACAGAGGAGTTATTCTCCCTCATCCCTACTTCCTCTTGCCTTCACAAATCTACGCGTGCTGGCTCTCGATGTCACCGCCTAACTGTGACCTCAATTCCATCGCGCACGAAGAAATTTGGCAACTCTTTTCTTTGTCGCACCTCTAAACCATGGAATTCGTTACCAGCACACGTGTTCCCTTCCTCTTATGACCTGGGTTCCTTCAAACGAGGCGTGAAGAGGCATCTTGCGAACCGGCAAGGCAGGGGCTAGCGCAAGTCATTCTTCCTAACTGCACTAACCGTCGTCGCGTTTGGACTCTACTACCACTTACCATCAGGTGAAGTAGAGTCATTTGCCCTCCCGGGAACTATAAATAAAAAATTATATGCTTGAATTTTTTTATATAATTTTGACGGACAAATGGGCCTGGTGGTAATTGGTTGACACTAGACATTGTCCGAAATATTACCCGCCTTTTGTGTCGTCAATGCGCCACCAACATTGAGAATTAAGATGTTATGTCTCTTCTATGTTCTATCTTCTTCTATGTTCTCTTACAATGCCAGTGTCGATGGTCAGTGGTGACCACTTATCACGTGTCTAACGCCTGATGGTAAGTTTTAGTCGGCTCTGTTACTCGTAATATTTTTTTAATAAAAACAAATTAAACAGAAAAAAATATATTATAAAATCGTTTTATGAAGGGCGGATTTTATGAGAAAAATCCAGCGTCGTTGAAATCGCGTAATCAAAACACTAGAGCATCGGCGTCGCATGCAAATGAGGTCTCGCTTCCCTTATTAAAATCTGTCTAGATTCAACTAAAAATATAACCCCGCTGCCAAAGAAATGAGAATATTTCCTTTATATTCCGTTTAAATGACCGGCGTCTCATCTTACCTGGATTACAGTCTCAAGAAAATCCTCAAAAATAGCGAAGGCACACAAAGTGCCATTCAGAGACTAAACTACAAAAAAAGAACACCACTGGCAGCGAAGGCGTAAATATAAGAACTTCTATGTTATAAATTATACTTAGAAACGTTCCTGCTCCCTTAACATTTTTAAGAGAAAATAAAATATTATTCTAAATTTATAACTTAAGTAAAAGTAAAGTAAAGTAACAGCCTGTGAATGTCCCACTGCTGGGCTAAGGCCTCTTCTCCTCTTTTGAGAAGAAGGTTTTGGAGCTTATTCCACCACGCTGCTCCAATGCGGATTGGTGGAATACACATGTGACAGAATTTCAGTGAAATTTGACACATGCAGGTTTCCTCACGATGTTTTCCTTCACCGTCAAGCACGAGATGAATTATAATCACAAATTCAGCACATGAAATTCAGTGGTGCTTGCCCGGGTTTGAACCCACGATCATCGGTTAAGATTCACGCGTTCTTACCACTGGGCCATCTCGGCTTTTTTATATTATTAACTATATATTTTTTTATATTTATAACTTAATTAATCTTCAATTATAATATTTGTCAAGATAGTTTTAAAGTATATATGTATATATATTTCATTACTCATAAAGTCATAACTATATATGTAAGACATTCATATAGTCGCAAAGTTCGGTGCAACCCCGATTAAGTGGATACTACTCTCCCATCAGCTAACATCTATACTATGTACGGCTGTGATTTGGTTGGAACGGTGAGTGTGTTAACGATGGACATATCATAACATTCTAGATCAAGTATGCATTGATGGTGTGAAGTGAAGATTTCTTGATAATTATTCAAATAGTGCCCAAGTTTAAGTATAAAAAAGTGAGAACATGTAGTAGTTCTCACTAATCCACATCATAGCTGTTAATGTGATGTTTCGTTATGGCCACCATTTACCGTTATTACTCTTTCTTCAAGAAAACTCTCTATCGTAGCAAAAATGAGTTTCGGCATAACACATTTCGTCACCTCCAAGGTATTTTCCGAGCATATTTCGACTCATTCATTCCTGATTGGGTTACTTACGGGTCTTTTGAAGATGTTTCCTTTGACGTAAATGATTCTATGACGCTTTTGTTACTGCTTATACTTATTCGAGGAAATCGTTTGAAATATTAGTCCGAATATCTGCAAATACTAAATTATTTTAACATTTCAGTACCTATTCAGTTTCTAAGAGTTTTTTTGAAAGAATTAATAAAGTAATTTATTTTTTTGAGTGAAACGAAAACAATATATTAGAGATACATAATTAGATAATACCTATTCATATTAGTACGAACGTTTCCATGTGATGATAATTTTTTTGTTGGTTTAAGTAATCTAGGGCACCTAATGCAAATATGATTAAGAAAAGCGCTTAAAGAAATTCGTAAATCAAATGCTGAAATTGATGAATAATAAGAATAAACTACAGAAAATAGTGCCCATTTCGACCCTAATTTACACGTTTAAGTTAATATAAGCCCATAATGAATATAGCTTTGATTTACTACATAAAACATACTCTGATATATCAAAGGGTTATCGGATACGCAGATTGCTGAAAATCAATGCCGATGCCGATTTAATCAACATATACGCTTACGCGTAACGCTTAAATATCTAACCATGGAAATCAGGAACCAGGTTCTAATTTATGGAGAGGTCGTTTGGATAGCTTATGAGATCATAAATAGAACTGAAAGACCACTCCTGAACTCCCTTGAAGACCTGCTCTTTTCTTAGTTCCAAAAAGATACGCGATTCCAAATACTTCTGTTTTCATGCAAAACTATTTTTTTTGGGTGTCTCAACATGATATGTATTTAATTGTATAGATTTATTTATGAAGAAGATTTATTTTTATAACATATTTTTATTTGAAAATTACATACCGAATTTTGTACAAGACGCAAAATTATTTAAAAAAACACACAACAACAAAATTGAAATATTTCATAACAAACTTTTTTATTTTTTTATTCAATAATAAAAAAAACATTAAGAACCCTGATTAAAATAAGAGAAGAACCCTGAAGATTTTACTTAATAGGCTTACGTATTTATTATATTTAAGAGTTATAATACAATTATTAAAATTTTAAAAAATATATATAAAGATTCATGGTCTCTGTTTTTATTTTTTTTATTTTGAATTTGTATATTCTCAAGGATCTCGATATATTTTGTCAGTGGCTTTTTTTCCCATAACAGAACGAGTTAAAGATGCAATTGACTAAGCTCATTATTTGACCATTGGTAATACTAACTATAGATAAAAAAACTCATTTTGCAAAAATTTAACCATTCGTTACTATTGGTTGAATTAACTACGGATCAAAAAACCGGCCCTAAGTATATTTGTAGTATATAAACCAGTGTCAGTGACTTTTTTTAAATTCATCAGCTATAAAACTTTTATAGAACTCAATTGATGAATTCAGCAGATTAAAACGCTTTTCGAAATGGGCTATAAAAGACTTCCTAGCTGCTTAAATTTGACTGTGAAATCGCTAAATTATATTTTGTACTAGTATTGGATATCTGTAAGATATTATTATTTCTTTTTTGGCAAATTTACAGCTTGGCCTTTGGATAAGGTAGGTTATACAAGCCTGAATAAATTTGAGCAATATGATCTTTATTCCAACATAAGATAAATAAATATAAGCGGTAAACAAGCCTTTAAATAATATTGGCTTTGCGTCTAAACCGCCCGACCAAATTTTTATAAGAGCTGCGAAAATGTCGTCGCTTCCGCGTTCTACGTCAATTGAACGTACTCACACTAATTTTCACAATGTTTTCATGGTGATCATTTGTGAAACACTCAATTAGCAAATGTTTTACGTTGCAAATATGCTGACTGCCAAAGTATACAAAATTTTAAGTTTTTACTTAAACAAATGTATATTTAATTAAATCTATTGTTTCTTAAATTATATTTAATATAATGAAAATGTTGGTAATTATTTATCAAATAATTTATGTAAAATATTATACAAAATTTTGTTCAATATTTTAAAGTTAATTTATTAAAATAGGCAAGACTATCGTATCGATATCGATGGCTTCGCTTTCATTATATAATATTAAACTCATATTACACCAAATATATGGCTGGCTAATTAAAACAGGGATTAACTGTCGCCATTTTATTATATTTATTTCAATTAATATTACATAATTATCAGGAATTGCTATTTCCAAGCGTTACTCCGGCTATAGATATTCGATTTACTTATAAGTTGAGATAGTTTATTGTTGTGCAAAAAAAGGAAATTTTGTTTCTTCCTTTTTATAACTTTTTTGGAAACATGTAATTTAATAAAGTGTAATACGATCGCGTAAAGTAAAAAAATAAGCCCATTTTATACATTATAGAAAAATATGAAATGTTTATAAAAATAATGTTCATCATCAGTTTTTACGTAAAAAGATAATGGATTATCAAAACTTTACATGAATCACGATAAGCGCTTTAACGTAAGTTGAAGTCTCAAAGCAACCTTTTATATAATTTAAAATGATACGGTATTTAAGATTTATTCCGAGAACAAAATAAATTATTCGAAACTAGTACTTTTAAATCCAAACATTTATTATCTGTCTTTGAACCTTTGACTAATTTTAATCTAGTAAATGGTTTTGCTACTAATCCGAAAGAGGAGTATGTCGATTTTTGCAATATTAGTAACATAGCTTTATAATACAAGTGCGTACGCAGTTACATCACGTTATTATTATATACATAAAATGGACTCACTGGTTCCAGATTAGAATTTTTTCTTACCATTTAATGTTTCGTTTAAAAACGCGTTTTTTTACTTACGGCGGCAGAATTGTGATTCTCAGTTGTGATTTGCCAGGGGAATTCTACCCATTAATCGCCTCCTCCTTCACTAAAACCGTTAATTTAATTCTATTCCTTACTTAATGGTCTTTAGTACTACCAAGAGAACGTACAGTTGTTCGGAAATGTAAAGTAAAAATAATCAAAGGCAATTTATAATATACTAGTATTTGCACGTGACTTCGCCCACATGTTAGACTAGGAGGGAAGATGTTGGTGTTGTGGGAAGGGTTGTTATAAAAAATTAGCCTATGTCCTAGTGTCAAGCTTACTTTGTTTGAACCCTTGATCCGGAAGGTAGCGTTGCAAATACGAAAGCCATATTAAGGCGGCTGATGTTGACATAGATAGTTGTAATCTTATATGGCTAATAAACAAATCGCCTATGTGGGGGTGTGTCAGCTGAAGCTTGGTTCACTTATTAGTCTTTCGAGTTCTATTGAAAATGATGGCAATCGATCGGCTTAAAATCACTACCTAAAATGCAACCCTACCTCCCGGACCACTCGAGCTCTGCAGCCTTATGAGCAAGCAAGCAACATGTTTAATTTAAAAACAATATGCAAGCTATGTTTATTGAATATTTTACATTAAGTTGTGTGTTCATATGTATGTGTTAATTTATTAGGTTTTAACTACAGCTTGTAAATATTATTAAATGGTGTGATTTCTAAATATTATTTAAGGACACGGGAAAATTTTACTTAAACAAACAAGGACCCAAGCTAGCACCTCGGATTCACACGCTAAGAACTTGTTAATAAGATGTCCAATAACTAACAGGTCACTTGTTAAAACTAATATATCCCAGTGGCAAAGGTTTTTTTGAGATCAATCGAGTTATAATACAATCTTGAAATGTCCGAAAAATATATCGCTACTTTTAGTGTAAAAAGATTTCTTGATAGAAAATATATTTTCTTATCTTTTGTTAGTACATAATAAATCACATTGTTTCCAAGTAGTAAAGTAACACGGGGAATACCATTAAAAATATTAAAATTGACTCAAAATATAACAATAAAGTTTTACGCCATCCATAGTATTAGCTACATTTTATTTGTTATCAATGAATTAAAAATATGAAGCTTTTCGTTATAAATATAATCGGTAAATAGGCAATATATATAATTTCCTAAAACTCCAAACCAACGGTAATATTATATAACATAATATACATAACATCTTAGTTCCCAAGGTTGGTGGCGCATTGGCGATGTAAGCGATGGTTAACATTTCTTACAATGCCTTTGTCTATGGGCGTTGGTGACCACTTACCATCATGTGGCCCATATGCTCGTCCGCCTACCTATACAATAAATATATATATATATATATATATATACATAATTATGATTGAAACATCAATAAGTTGCTAACAACAGGATAGGAGATGTTAAGTCCCTTGTGTCTGTAATCACACTTATAAAGCTCACTTACCTTTCAAATTGTAGCGTAGCAATACAAACTATTACTGCATGCTAATAAGAATCTGGTAAGTGCCTTGTACCTGTAGGATTAGTACCACAAAGTCCTAACAATGATATCGATTGTGTTCAATATTTTTTTGTATACATCAATGTCACACTACACCTCAAATTATATCAACATCATTGCCCTTCTTTTATAATAATAGAACTGTTTAATGTTATTCGATGTTTACGTATTATATATTTGGATGTAAGAAGGTCTTATGTTTGAACGTAAATAATATCAGAAAAAACATTGCTATAGAGACAAAAAGCAGTTCATATCTTCGCCATATTGTAATATCAATTTCCTTAGCATCTAACACGGCTTTCGGAGGGAAATCGAAATAAAATATTATACACGGAAAAGATATGCGTTTTCGTATTGATATTACTGCTATTGTAAGGCTTGGGTGTATGTCCGTTGGGAACGAGAAGGTTCGGTTAGTTACTTGTGGATACTGATTACTTCCTCATATATAAATGATATCATAGGCAGATAGTTAGTATTCGTTGATTTTTTTATAGGATAGGTCGAGTATATGGGCCACCTGATGGGATGTGGTCACTAACGCCCTTAGACATTGGCAGTGTAAGAAATGTTAACCATCGCTTACATCGCCAATGCGCCACGAACCTTGGGAACTAAGATGTTATGTCCCTTGTGCCTGTATACTGGCTCACTCACCCTTCAAACTGGAATACAACAATAACAAGTACTGCTGTTTTGCGGTAGAATATCTGATGAGTGGGTGGTACCTACCCAGACGAGCTTGCACAAAGCTCTAGCACCAAGTACATGATATTCGTACATGATATATAAATATATTTATATATGATTATTACAATTTCCGTTTATTGTTAAAAAGAGCAAATACTAAGTTTTTACCGGTTCTTTTTGATAGAATCTACATGTCGGACTTGAATCTATATTTACAATAAAAGTAACTTTGACTCTATAATTTGTGTGAATATCTTATGTTAAAATTTTTGAAACGAAGTTACTTATCGCACTTTGCACTCCAAACATTTAACGTTTGAGAGCTAAGCCGAAATAAGTGTAAGACTTCACCATTGACGAGTGTATTTTATTAAGGAACTAGCTCATAGCCGCGCCCACATTCAAAGGTCATTGTTAGGTATCTTATATCCTTTTGTGCATATGAGAATGTGTATGCAAAATTTCATAATCATCTATTAAGTAGTCACCGTAACAAGCAAGCCAACTCACTTTCGCTACAATATTAGTAAGGATATTGTAGCGAAAGTGAGTTCGTCTGATGAAATTATTTTGTTTAAAGTTTCAATTGTAAAACAACTAATATATTTTGGAAAATTTACTCCAACATTGTACTCAAATGTATAAACTCACATTAGTTTCAACAAAAAATAATGACTTTTTATAGTATAATGTAAACGAAAATATATTGTTTTATTGGCAATTGCTAATTTTTTTTAAAGTGAAAACTTCTTTAGCGGCGTTGTGCACTTTTTTTATGATGGGTAAAAATGTAAAACTCGCGTCAGGTCAAGTGACTCTGATTGAAAATTCGTAAGACGGATTTTAAAGTGTTAAATTTTTAATGTAATATATATTGTCATGTTTGTGTACGATAGCGCAATAAATGAATATTGTATTTTATCACATAAATGATAGTACTATTATACTGATAATTAGAGCAATTCGAGCAAAAATTTTCCTAATCATTCCAAAATTTCAAAAATGCACAACGTTAATATTCAAGTTTTCACTTCTGCCGGCACTCCCGGAGTGTCCCGGAATGTTTTATTGATACCTTAGTTTGTGAACTAGCATTTTGTCTTTGACCATAATTAAAAGCATTTTAATATGCATTTATCATGTGTCTTATACATATTACGTATGGCAATATTTATAAGGGCATTCACTCCACAACTTGCGAACAATTCAGACAGATCATTTCAAAATGTCAAAAAAATATTTAAAATTAAATTAACTCAACAATAAAAACTTTTCTATAAATTTATAATAATTGAGTACGAAAATATTTTGAAAATTACTTTAATAATGAGTCTTTCGGCCTTTAAAACAAATTTGTAAGCAATTATATTAATAAAACTTAGGTTTTTTATTATCTAAGTTATAAAAGTGGAACGCAAATACGTCGTGAAATGACAGCACAGATAAATGAAAACAAAATGGCGCTTCGTTATAAGATATTTAAAAGCTAAACTGACATTTAATTAAAAATAAAAATGACATTTGAAAAAAGTACTTTTGCAAAACCAAGTAAATTTTTTTAAAATTTATAATATTGTTTTCCGTCCGTAGGAAAGTAGATAATAATTCAAATGTAGTTTAACTTTTCACAAAATTGTAGTGTAACGTAAGCGAATTAAAGCTTCGGAACAACCATTACGGTTTTAACTTAAGCCACATTTACAACTACTATTACAATCTTAATAATAAACAAAATTAATTGAAATTGGCGCCAGTAGCCGTCACATAACGTAAATTACTCTGCAATCACTCGACTTCTGTAATTACAGTCCAGCGTGTAAATTACAAGTAATATTTAATGTCATAAACGTTTCACCCGAGTAAAATTTCATTTATACCTTATTTTATATCATTCGTACTATTCTATATTATTATTGAAATTATTTTTCTTTTTTTTTATATTTCATCATTAAAAATCTGCATTTAGCAGATAATAATATGTGTTTTATAATGAGGCTTCGTTGTTTCAAGGAAAAAAAATTAATAAGAATAATTTTGATTCGCGTAAAAAACATTGACCTGTTATATAATATACATAATATGTTATACGCTAACATAACATACTATACATATGTTATAGGCTAACATAACATACTTGTGTACGTATAGATATTCATTGATTATATTTAGTCATTGCTGATATCTTCTTGACTAAAAAGCCTAGATTGTCCAGTGGCTTTCCACTGTCTGAATTTTAACCTGCGTGTGTCAAATGAAATTCTGACAATTGTTTGCAACTTTCTTTGGTGAAGAAACTATTCTTAATCTTTCACCTCAACTGACTATACGAGTATACGTGACAGACAGACGTATAGTGACTACAGTGACAGACAATAATTATCCCAGCAAAAACGTTTTCATGTAAAATGTAGCCAAGAATACATATTGCTTGCACTGTAAAAAGTTATCTGATCTTACGGAGAGCCAAGTTTCTAGCTCTACACACTCTAACCTAACACTCTGTCACTCTTATTACAGCGTATAGCGATCTGCGTGAATCCTAGTCTTAAGTTACGTCACTCTTACGAAACCGCCAAGCCATACATTTTGAATAAGGAGTAAAGATACCTACACGTTTTATGCAGTTCTTAATTAAATATGATTCGAATATAATGAAAAATTAATCAAGTTCATTATGCAATTATCCGTCAGGTAAAATTGGTCTTAAAGTATGTTATAAATACACGCTAGACAGAATAAATTAATAACAATTCCTACACGCAGACATACTTTGAAAATAACAGTCTCAAATCTTTACCTACTTCAAAATGAGGAGACACGTAATAAATATGCCTTCTAAATAAATTGCCAAATCGTTTTTATTATTTTTTCACTCTCATCTTTTAATTGTAATAAATATTCAATTATAGATTATATCTCTTAAAATATTGATTTATATTAGGAATCTTTGTAATATGAATTTGACATAAAAGTAAAACCATTCCTATTAGTTTAACAAACTCCTTTTGTTAGGAGACTTAGCTCTATCATAATATACCATACAATACAAAAATACCAACAATATCAAATACATATAGACAAGAACGTTTAGAAATTATGATTCAATACAAAACAATGATAGTATTTGCTTTCGCGAATTTCTGTGCGTTAATATATGGGTAAAAAAATAGACTCAAGCTAGATTTTTTTTATCACATCAATTATACTATACACTATAATGAATTATGACAGCGCTTGTATGCAACAAGCGCTGTCGTAAGTCAAATGTTCTTTCACTTATTGTTAAAAAAATATATTTCAATTTGCAATTTTAATAAACTATACATATACAGAATTTCCATTTGCTTGTGTAAGCAGATTGCTTTATAAATTAAACATTGTTTTTAATCGAAATAATTTAATGATCTATAAATCCAATTTCGAATGTAAATAAGAAAGTTACTTGGTGGTAGAGCTTTGTGCAAGCTCGTCTGGGTAGGTACCACCCACTCATCAGATATTCTACCGCAAAACAGCAGTACTTGGTACCGTTGTGTTCTGGTTTGAGAGGTGAGTGAGCCAGTGTAATTACAGGCACAGGGGACATAACATCTTAGTTCCCAAGGTTGGTGGCCCATTGACGATGTAAGCAATGGTTAACATCTCTTACAATGCCAATGTCTATGGGCGTTGGTGACCACTTACCATCAGGTGGCCCATATGCTCGTCTGCCAACCTATGATATAAAAAAAAACAATTTATTTATTGTAATAAATAAAAACTGTTAAATATTCCGAAACTATGTCAAAATATTTTTATAATTTCTCCCACACGTATTCACCTCCGTCAATATTGTTACAATAGTCCACCCCGCCATTGTTGCGATTCTATTGTTGTTGACTCAATATTATATTGCCACAATACACGAATAATCTGCCAGCGTATTTTTTACACAATTTGGAATCGAATTACAGTTATTATTATCGTATTTGATGTGATTAAGACTTGATAGAACTGTAACAACGCATTAATTATTGTATTCGAGTTACATAATTTGTTAAAATACGCCTAATTTTAATGAATATATTAAAATTTACTGAGTTATATGCTTACTTTGTGTTTATAATTTGTCCTAGCTCGACGGTGAATTAATCGTGAGGAAGCCTGCTTATATCGAGTGAAATTTCTAATCTGTATCAGAAGCACAGTGTAATGAGCGCCAAATCATAACTTAAAAAGAAGAGGTCTTAGCTTATAACTAAGAGATTTCCTAGTAGTAAGTAGTAAAATACTTAAACATAACTTAGGAAACTAGTATATAATACCGTATGTACTTTTATTCCAAATTTAGTTGTTTCTGTATTAGGAAAATGTATGTCAGTAATATTTTGTGTCTATAATAATTTAAAAAAGATACGTATTGTATTTATTGAATTACTCGGTTACAAATGTTCGACTCTTTTCCATAAAATTTGTAAGTAAATAATAATTACAATTATTACATACAAAATATTTTTTTTCCAGGATACTTTTATTTTTAAAATTTTAATACTCGGTCTATTAAATGAAAATTCATGAACATTAAAACATCGCAAGTTTTTATCAAAAAAACGACCATAGACATTTTGCATTAAACCTGATGTTAAATAAAGTCATAAAACTGCAACTCGCACATTCAAGATGTAGATGTATGGTATAACAGTTTTTATTACCATGTGGCATCGTTTGTTTTCCTTTACACGGTGTTGTTGCACGCAACAAGTACCCTCTCGGATAATAAAGTGCGGGATAAATGGAAAGTTTGCAGCGAATTCAAAACATCGTCCCTCCAGCGGTACGGTCAGACTGTTTGAATCATTGTCTGATATTGTTAAGAATAAAACGGCTTGCTTTTATTTACGTTTTTTTTTTGTGATGATGATGTTGTTATTATATTTTTTTTATTTACGTTTTTTTTTTTGTGATGATGATGGTGTTGTTAAATTTTTTCCTTTTTTATCTATGATCAGAAATGTTCGGTATTACTGAAAAAGGTTAAATGAACTATTCACTTCATCCGCGTGTAAGTTATATTACGTTTTATTAAAATAATGCATTTACGCGTAATGCATAGAAGACGAATTTAAAATCATCTTTAAATGACGATATCTCTCTTGATTGTGCGACTAATCCATGCATACCATAATTAAAATAGAATCTAGTTAGTGAGGATCATTATGATTTTTTTTATAGGATGGTTAGGCGGACGAGCATATGGGCCACCTGATGGTAAGTGGTCACCAACGCCCTTAGACATTGGCAGTGTAAGAAATGTTAACCATCGCTTACATCGCCAATGCGCCACCAACCTTGGGAACTAAGAAGTTATGTCCCTTGTGCCTGTAATTACACTGGTTCACTCACCATTCAAACCGGAACACAACAATACCAAGTACTACTGTTTTGTGGTAGAATATCTGATGCGTTCTGATTTCAATGAAACAGAACCTAAAAGTTGCTCAAAGTTGAACGTAATCTATTTGTTAAAACCGCAAGAAAATCCATTCAGTAGCTTCAGAGATTAGCGCCTACATTTAGACAGATAGACAACATTAAAAAAGCGCTTTCGTGTTCTGCTACTCCTTTTTCCCCGTACACTCGATTTTTGATAACTTTATTCAATGTACAGACACTCTGTTTCTACCGTTGTATTAAATTTATAGATAATATTATATAACTACTAAATTAACCTTTATTAATACATGTATGTATATAATAAGGCACTCTTATTTTCCCATAATTAATTATTTATTGAGAAACGTAACACATGACATGTAGCGAGGGTCATTCCACGTCCGTTCCGTCGTCCACGATAAGAAAACTAGAAAATTGAGTCATATTCGTTTATGGTAATGCGGTAGCAGAAATATATCTAAATTTATATATATGATTTTCTTTTTTGACTCAACCAAACAATCTGCTTAACGAACTTTAGAAAATAGAGAAGACATTATGTCTACTTTTATATGTAAGTTTATCGAATACTCGAAAATAGCTACATCCACTTACATCGATTTATATAATTCCAATTTTATTGTCTCCAAATGAGTCACTGAGTCTTTGACTATATGTCAATTAAAAACGATTATACGTTAAACAAAAATAACGACACCGGTGTCAACTTTAGACAGTTTTGTGCTTTTATTTCTAATATATCAAAACTTCAGTGGGACGAAAATGCCTGATGATTGTGTACTATTTTCGTTTTTTTTTAACAGAACAGACCAGAGTCTTTTTTTTATTTCAACAATGAAAGCTCTTTTTGTGGTTGTCCTCGTTTTTTAATCTCTTTCTCTAAAACTAGCCCTGTCAACACTGAGCCATTTCAGGTACAATTTATGTACAAAGGTAAATATAGATATCCGATGTCTTCTGTACAGTTCTTTCTATAATACTCCGTTGAAAATTATATAATAAGTAAACTTGTATGCATATTATGATTTCAAATTACTCTAATTATATTTAAAAAATCTTAATTATTTCTTAAATATTGCAGTACCTATATAAATTTTCTTTTTAGCTTAACTGTAAATTGCCGTATAAAGCATTAATACTCTGTATAGCTGAAATCCAGTTTATTGAGTAAGTTAGATTAAATGGTGTAAGGATAACGGTTCTTTGGCTGTGTTAAAAAAGGGTTTATACTATTATTTCCGATACCATGTACTGTTAAGTAAATCCAAAACTGACCTAATTAATTAAAATGAATTGAAATACACGAAAATTAATATAAAATAAATTAATAAATATATATTATTACAAGTATAAACGTAGGTTAATAATTAATGTTGACCTATTTGTAACTAAAAAGCTCGAAGTCTGAAAACGAATCCAAACATTCGGTGAAATGAAATAACTCAAAACCTAGGACACTTTAAAACCTAACTTCTTACTGAACTTCGAAATGTCTTTCGCATCGTATACATTTGTAAAGATAGCAGTTGTGTATGTCATTCGAAGCAAGCGCATGGAGACTTAGTTTCTTACTATAATAGTATGAAAGCCGGCTAAAGTTCTTTGAAGTATCGTTATCGTGGAGCGATTCACTAAAATTCCTCTTTGTATTTTTAGTAACAATATAATATATTAACATTGAGAACTTAAATAAGGATATAAAATTCAAAAAATAATAAAGTAAATAAACATTAAAATTAAAATATCTACTCTAAGATTGCAAGTACGTAGTGATATTTCAATTATCTGAGATTAAAATGATCTGACTTCTGACACTAGAGGAGGCAATAAGATGGCGTTATCTATTTCAGAATTGATTTTTACTATTACTAAGTATTTCAATTGCAAATGTTTCCAAGTTACGATGAATTTTCTTCAAAATATTGGACAATATGTTCATGTAACATTAATCATGGTATTTATGTCCTCATCATTGCCGAACCGAAACTATTGATATTGGAAGTATGAAATTAAGATTATAATATAAAGATAAACAAACCCAAAAAAGATGATTGCTGGTTATATACCAGCAATCATGTTTTAGATTTTGGACTAGCTACTTCTTCGATGTTTCATATTATATATTTAAACTAAGAAAAATAATTTAATCAAATTTAATTGTATTTGGTAACAAACATTGGTGCATCATGGTTATTTGTGTAGCACCTAGCATCGATACGATGTTAGCTACTACAGTGTGTACGCAATGGTACGCCAGTACAGTTCCTAATTTCGACATCGTGTGTCATTCGTACATAATATAATACGCCATGATATAAACGAACTACACTTTAGTGATAATATTTTCTAATGATAAAGCTAAAACTACCTCGTTGGTCTAGTTGGATCAAGTCCCAGGTCGGACCAATAAAAATTTATTGGGTTTTCATCCAGAGGCTGAAAGTGGGAATTGTGTACACGCCCGTACCTCGGAAAGCACGTAAAGCTGTTGGTCCTTCACCTGAACTCATTCTAGATTTGCCGTTCCATCGGATTATGAGAGTGAGGAATACAGAGTGCACCCCTGTTTGCGCACACACTTGTGCACTATAACATGACCAGTGCAGTTAGCTAGTCTCCTTTGAGATTGGTCGCTGTGGCTGAAATCGGTCAGGAGTTTCTAGATTTAATTCTAGTATATTCATCGAACTTGCAGACAATATTATTATAATATATTATTCAAAAATTGATTGGCTGGCGGCAGCTAAAAGTACTCCAATTAGTTAAACCAACATTACTGATGTCATAGACTAAAATCAATCACAGACTAAATTATCTATAGACGATAGACAGCCCTCAGTTGATCAATTGTCCATTTGGACAGTGAGAGAGCTAAAATTATATTCTAGACCAGTAGATCTTTTTAACATAACTTTTGTTGCATTTTAAATTTTTATAGTAGATAAAAATTAAATCAAATAATTTGTATACAGCTCATCTAGTGTGTTATTTGATGGTTGTCGAATAATTAATACAATGTTCAAGAAACAATATTGGCTGAAATGTGTCATGAACTATCAATCCAATGTAAAAAAATGCTTTAAATAGTTTAATTCATTATCAATACAGGCTGTAAGTTCATGCTAAGACACAAATGAGCGGAGCATATTAAACACAAATGGTCTTTCGTATGGAACGGGCATAGCAATCCAAATGTGACAAGATTTTAAATAAGATGTTCTTATTCAGCAGCCCTCAAAAAGCAAATAAAGCGGTTGGCCTTGCATAAGTTGTTCCGATCTTGTCGGAATGCCATCCCCTCGTCTTATAAAACTAAGGGATTTGAGATTGCACCTGTGCTTGCACAGACCTCTGTGCACTATAATTTGCTCAGTTGGCTTCTATTTAAGAAACGAAAATGATAACTTTTTTTAAAAAAGTGATCTTATCATGAAAATAATAATTACAATTATTATAGCGTAAGTAGAAGATATTAAATTCTTATTGCAAGTAAATACGAGCTCTTGTTATGACCTATTTAAAATAAATACGTATTATTCTTAATTTACTTTTAATCGCGTATATATAAAATTACTATTGATATATATTCCATAATAATTGTTACTGTAAGAAATATTAACCATTCCTTAAAACGCCAATGCGGCACCACTTTGATCACTAAGATTTTACGAGTATGTCCCTAATTATACTAGCTCTCTCACCCTTTCAACCGGAACACAACAACATTAAGTATTTCTATTTGGCGGGAGAACAAATATTAAGAGGGTGATACCTAACCAGACGGGCTTGTACAATACCCTACCACGAAGTAAATTTTATTTAGTTTTACACGTTTATATATAAGCTTATCTTATCTAACAATAATTGCATGAAAACAAATCTAGGAAGTCAAGCTTAACCTACTTTTATTTGTTGTATCGATTTGAAACTTTACAACTATACATATCTAACAACAATACAATAGCTCGGAACTGTTGAACCGCTTTGGTAATTAAGAGAAGTGGATAGCGTAACTTTTCAATGGCTAGTACTAAGCCTCTCGAATTTGAGGAATGACCTCAATGGGTTTGTTTTGACAGGTACCATAGATAGCTTTAACAATTGAGTATTTTTGCTGTGTTTTTCAAATATTTTTTATATTGTAAAATATTGTGAATTCTATTATATCTATTACTCGGTGGTATAGCTTTGTGCAAGCTCGTCAGGGTAGGTACCACCCTCATCAGATATACAGATAACTCATCAGATATTCTACCGCAAAACAGCAGTACTTTGTATTGTTGTGTTCCGGTTTGAAGGGTAAGTGAGTCAGTGTAATTACAGGCACAAGGGACATAACATCTTAGTTCCCAAGGTTGGTGGCGCATTGGCAATGTAAGCGATAGTTAACATTTCTTACAATGCCTTTGTCTATGGGCGTTGGTGACCACTTACCATCAGGTGTCCTATATGCTCGTCCGCCTATCTATACAATAAAAAAAACAGTAAAATGTTATTAATTGCTTAATAAGCTACTCGTCAGAAGAAAGCTTTTATCAGTTAAGGTTTTTTCAAACCGGCTTGCATGGCTACGATTAACCTAAAACATATGATAACGCTTAATAACAATACTTTATATCCCTTAGGTAATGTTGTGAGTTAGTTGTAATGACAGACAAGCATAACATCGTAGATGCCCTATAGATATATTGGAGTTGCAAGTGATTTTAAGTTCCAATATAATTCTCCTTTGGGGTTCAGAAGGTTGCGTGTTCAAATCACGTCGGGGTCACCAGTTTGGGGATGTTGAGCATTGAAAAGGGAGGATCCTCCGACCAGACGGGTGTTTGTCTGGTGGGCTACTGCCCGACGGTTGTTGTCGGGTTCTTCAATCGCTCGGATAACTTTAATATCGCGATGTAGGGTACGTCAGTTTTTTAGTTTTCGTATGTGGCGAGATAGATGTCGCTACACTCCATGCAAATATGCAGAAAAACGGTAACGACTCAAATAGCATGGTCTTATCTTATTATTTATTAAATTTAACCGTACAGATTTAAATACAATAACTTCCAAATGATCTAAAGATTCACCAGAAACCAGTTTTATCAGGTTACAACCAAAACCTAATAAATATTAACCTAAGTTATTATGTATAAGTGAAAGTAAAAATATAATTGTGACGTAGACAATGAAAAGAATTGTTAATATATAAATTTAATTTCCTCAATTAATACCAATATAGTATTACGTATAAATTAATACAACGTTAAAATTAATATCCATCAATAAAACCGAACGAAATATTTTAAATTATGTAAAAATATGCATGCTAACAATACATTAATAATTCCGTTGTTGAGTCCATCTCATATTTGTATGGTTGTATGGAAATCGATGCATGCATAATTCTTTCGGCCATGCAAGTTTAAACATTGCATACATCGCATGACGTGATCGTTCGCTGTAGAATTTCAATATCCGTAGCCTTAAAGCAGAAAGCTCGATATTAAGCTGTGTGTACACGCAACGTTAATTCGCGTAACAACTATTTGTGTTGTTTAATTACACTTTTACTAATATTTGATCAATACAGAATATTAGTTCGTGTACAAATCGTTTATTCATGTTTGATTATAGAACGAGAGATAAATCGATTTAATAAAATTTGTTTTAGTTTCTGTTATTGATTATAGTAATATTATTATAGTTATATTCGATACAATGAATAGTAAAGTAACAGCCTGTGAATGTCCCACTGCTGAGCTAAGGCCTCTTCTTCTCTTTTGAGAAGAAGGTTTTGTAGCTTATTCCACCACGCTGCTACAATGCGGATTGGTGGAATACAGATGTGACAGAATTTCAGTTAAATTTGACACATGCAGGCTTCCTCACGATGTTTTCCTTCACCGTCAAGCACGAGATGAATTATAATCACAAATTAAGCACATGAAATTCAGTGGTGCTTACCCGGGTTTGAACCCACGATCATCGATTAAGATTCACGCGTTCTTACCACTGGGCCATCTCGGCTATATATCCATACAATGAATAACGTATGTAAAAACGACTTAATAAACGTTTATATAATATGTATACGCGTAGCCTAATATAGTTTTGACATTTTATTATAAATTTGGTATTTTATCGTCCACTGCGGTATTAGCATCAATGGAGTTACTTGAATAGCTCTTGCGGAAATTAAAATGTGTTTCAATGTTTCCATTGAATTTAATATAAATTATCTTTGAAAATTTTAATTATTTAACGCAGCTGTGCATAAATAGCAGAAAATTATAATGAAAGGCTTTCGTTCTTCATCGGTTTATATAAATAATTATACATGAATAATGGTAAAGCGACGTTAAGCGAAAAAATATAAGAAATGTAATATATAAGTGAAAGTGTTAGATATGGAACAAAAGATAAATACTGTAATTGTAATACTGTCTGAAATAAAGGCTATTATTATTATTATTAATGGTAAAACATGATCTTGTGAAAATATAGAAAGATTTTCTTTAACAAACCATTATCTGATGTCCTTGGTCATTAGAAAAATCTTAATAGCAGACTCAATTTTGGAATAATTTGGAGTAACCTAAGACGTAATACATTTTATGACAACATGATACGTCAAATAAATTTATGTCAGTTTCTACGGGTGGTGGTCACTATTTAACTTGGTGGCCCATGTGCCCGTCTGTCTACGTCAGAAAAAAAACTGATAAACAGCACACATTGTCCGTTTCATTTCATTGCTCGAAAATCCAATTTCAAAAATTATCAAATCGGTATCTATAATTTATCTGTTATGGATTTTTTCAGTAATAAAATAGCCATATAAATAGAATAAATAAACCGCTACTCATATTATTTTCAAATAATTCATCGTAGAATTGATATGCCAACACGATAGACTGCTAAAAATACAGGTATTGTGCTCTCTCTTTATATAAGAGGAGATGTCAATGCAATGTCCCTAATTGACACAATAAGTCGTTTTAAAATAACTTTAAAAAGTAACTAAGCCTCGTCCCTACGGTCCGAATGTTCCAAATGTCAAAAATAAGGCTTTCAACAATGTTTCATACTCACATTCCTCCTTTGGGAATATTTTGTAACGGACGTCGCGGCTCTCGCCATTGATGTGGTCTGCTGAATGTAGAATAAAGCTAGTGTGTCAACGAATGCGGTGGTCCCACACCTGTGTAATGTCCATGACACGAATTTCGTGTTTCTAACTCTGTACAGTTATTCTATAAGAATAAACGACGGCCTCGTCACGGTACACGGTCGTGAAATGTTAGAAAGAGATATGTCAAATTGATTATAAAATAATAACTTTGACGGACACATTGCATAAAAATAGCGCATCCGCGTAATTCGTGCTATTGTGAAGGTACTCACTTCATTGCTCACCCGTGAAATATTCACGACCAAATTATAGTGATATACTATTTTCATGTATTTCATTTGTATGATGACAGTGACTTCTTACACAAGGGCTGCTGCTTTAAACTGAAAAATACAAAAATTGACAGTTTGTCAGAAACCAATAGTCATAATATGTTCGTCGATAAGAGTATAATAAAATTAGTCTTTAGAATTGCTAAAATACTATTTAATTAAATCCTGGGAATTAAGGCTTTAATTAAGTCCCATTATAAGGACAACAATTCAACCCAATCCCATTGTAACAAGCAACAAATTACAATTAATATCATAGTATTCTTAAGAATGAACTTTAAGTTTATAGTCACAAGGTTCAAAAGATTAGCACAACATTTTACGTGTGTTAATATAATTATATTTTATCTTATTTTTATGTACCCTATTATTGCGCGGAAAACATGGTTCAGTACATCTAATAAAAGATATGATGTTAGTTAAGAGGTAGCAACGTTACACAAATATAGCCTTTAATATTTAAGATATAAGAGCTATAAATAAATCGCATTACTCAAGATGTAATTGCCTATTAGGTTTACAATCACAATAAGATTAACTTTTGTTTCAGGAAAGTTGTCTGAATGAGATGGAAGATACTGTATAATGATGAATGCATACAATAGTATCTTATTCCTATTTAAAACATTGAATAATGTTGTTTAATTACTAAGTTTATATTTCCCATTTTACAATTCCTTGAAATTCTGTAAATATTTTAATATGAACTTGAAGTGTGTTTCATGTTCTGTGAATTAAATGAGTAAGGACGTCATCAAAAGCATTCGTGGGCACACACTAAATGTACATCTTCAGATGATCAGATGATCTTTAATATCTTGTTAATTTCATTCACATTAGTGATGAAAAATATATGAATAAAAGTTCTTCAAAAATAAATAATATCTATTTTAGGGGTTCTTAAAATACAAATTAGCAATTCGTCTCACAATTTATTTATTAATTTACTCATTCTACTTAATAAACCATGTACTAAAACTAGAAACATTTTATGTACATCCATTTGAATGCAAACACTGCATGCTTAGTGACCTTGCGCCGATTACAATTTCATAAAAATATTAAAGTGCTTGACTAAAAAATACCAATAACAGAAAAAAATAATTAGGAAATTCTGACAAAAGATATTGAAATATTTTCTGCATCCACTAACTAAGCAATTGATTTAAAATTTTATTATTATTTTTATTTAATTATTACAATGACCTAAACCATTATAAGACTGAAGGTTTGATTGGATTATTTGTTATATCTTTAATCAACCTATATATTGGACGTTTGATGTAACGTATGCCATTAAAGCAAATACGTACGTTATACGGCATAGTAATGTGGGCGCAGATACGTTCATTATCGCTAAGTTAATTTCCATCTAGTAACACTATAAGCCACATATACGATAGATAATAATAATGTCTCTAAATTTTATCGCTACAGCTTAGGCTGTATATAATGGTTATTGTATTAATATTCGATTTTCGTAATAGTCAAAAAAGGAACAGCCTGTAAACGTCCCGTCTGCTAAAACCTCCAAAATGTGAGTTGTTGAACAAGGTGGCAGAGTTTTCATCCACCACTGCAGGTTTCCTCATGTTGTTTTCTGAACTACACAGCATGAGATGAACTATATACACAAATTACTGTGCCACAGATTTTACAACTGTACCTATGTATTATAATTGGATATGTATTGCTCATTGTATAAGTGAACTGTAAGGTTCTTTATGAGTAATAAAGTTCTTTAACCTGAAATATAGCACAGTGGCGCTTACCCGGGTTTGTTCGTACTCGGAATCATATGTTAATATTCATTCCGACCATTGAAATTTGCCGCCGTGGCCTAAATCGGTCAAGAGAATATCATTCATGTACGTACCAAGATAAACTATGTATATAAATAAAATACAAACAAAAATGATATGATAAAAGACATCAACGATTGAATAATTTATTTAGGTGGCAGACGTATTATATTATACGAGAGACGTTATTATGTAGTATTACATGTATATTTCATTTGATTCTATTATTTTTTTTAGTTGTAAAACACTTAATCTCAAGCGGGAATGTGATAATGAAGGTTGACAAAATCCTATCCAGACCATTTCATTTAATAGAAGAGCTAGAAATGTTCGCGGCTTCGCCATTGTGGAATTAGATTTGTGATTAGAATCATAACAGGCGTTATTATTATTCGAATTACATATATATATAATATATAATATTTAAATTATTAAGTAGCAGCGGTTGTTAAAAAGGCAGTTATGTTGTAATCACAGTGAGACACTTCAATTTTATTTATTTATATTGATAAGCCTAAAATAGTGGACGCCAAAGACACGGGTTTTAGTAAAACGCCAATAGTTATATTAACTTCAAAGGGGGAAGTTAATTAGACATTCAATGTAATTTTCAGCTAATAAAAAACATCTCAAGTTTATTAGAAGTTATGCTAGAATCCTAATTTGATTTCACCTGAAGTTTGCTTTCGTAAATTTTGAAATACGAGCACACATTTCGATACAATGGAAATGATCACATCAAAAGCATGCGGAAAATCTCGGCAGATTTAAATTTAAGAATACAGATGAGAACTTCTTGGCGTTCCACATCCAGTGAGGCGTGAAATAGTGACGAGATGTTTACGATTGTTGTTTTTTTTTTCAGAAATACGTCGTTTTGTCCAAAAGCAATCTTCGTAAAACGCAAGGGTGCGGTCTGTTACTTCACTGCGCATGTATGGCGCTACTTCATCGGGCTTTCATATTTTGATGTTAAGGTCTGTTTTTGCCAGGGCAACTATCCTATTAATACATTTTTAAAAAAACTTCGCTTGGAATCCAGTATCTCAGTTAGAATGCCTAAAAATCGATACGATTTTCAAACAACTCAAAATTCCAAGATAATAAGATTTGTGGTGATATGACGTCAGTTTCATACTTTCTCTATTCCTTCGATCCTGTATTGGTATGTGTGTCTTAACATATCTTGAATATAAATTAGTGTTTTTAATTATCAATACTTTACAATGTTCTGAGAATACTGCATAAACAAATGATGAATACTTTCTCTGAAGACATCAAATATAAATTAGTTGTTACCAAAACGAATTGTACCAACGCGATATAAATGAAACTATCGCATTAGAGAAATCCAACCTTAACGAATGTCATCGTTGCGACGTAAATAATAAAGACGCGGGAAGGCTTGCATCTGCACATACGAATGTATACGAACTTATACTTTCGTACTCATTACGAGGTTCCGCAGCTTATATCCAGATCTTGCGACGTGCGGATAAAAAAAACAAACAACAAAGACAGTAATAACAATCCTTCGTGTAGCGGTTTTGAATATTCATATAAACATTTTCAAGCTGTGGTTTTAAAGATTTTATGACGTAGCCGTACAAAGTTATTACTATTTGTATTTTGTCAAATATAATAAGTTTTATATACATGAGCGAACTCTAAGCATGCGTTGCCTCTATTATGAGTTACGACTTGCGGTAAATATCTGTTTTTATATACCAACTGTCATCGCTATCAGTTAAAGGCTGTATGAGTTGGAATGATGATGGCTATAAGTTACACCAATAAATAAATAACATGAAAAAATAATCATATTTCTTTGTGATCGGTCAAAATGTTTCGAAACGTAAAAGTCTAAGTCTAAACTGGATGCAACTGCCAAAGAAATAATTAGTATTATCATATTCCGATTAGAAGGTTGTGTCAGCCAATAACTACAAGCATAGGAAATTTAATATTTTAGCTTCCAATGTTGGTGATGCGTTGCCAATATACGAGCTGCTTGCAGAGCCAATATCAATGGGTGGTAAACACTTACTAGTAGGTATCTCATTTTCTAATCTGTTTATTTTTTTAAATAATAAAACAGTCATTTAATCTCAAACAGTTACCAACATCAATATTTTATATGTTAAACACTCGTTAGGTTTCGTACACGATAATATATATGTTATTTATATTATATGTGAGTTTACCGTAGATCTTTTATATGTAATGTTATTATAATGTCATTAAATAACATTTTCCGCATACTTACCGTGAAACGTAAGTTATTTTTCCTTAGCGACGCCGGTGGAGCACTTTCTGCTAACGTTTAGGCGTATTTTAGTTATATAGCGAGAACAACATCGCTTGTTTGTGTGTTTATATATTGAAGAATTATAGTATATCGTTTGTAGATATAAGTAGGTAGGTACCACTCATTCATCAGATATTCTACCGAAAACAGCAGTACTTGGTATTGTTGTATTCCAGTTTGAAGGGTGAGTGAGCCAGTGTAATTACAGGCACAAGGGTCATAGCATCTTAGTTCCTAAGGTCGGCGGTGCGTTGGCGATGTAAGCGATGGTTAACATATCTTACAATGCCAATGTCTATGGGCGTTGGTGACCACTTACCACTTACTTGGTGGCCAAAACACTAGTCCGCCTCGCTATGTTATAAAAAAAAAGTTCTATACCAAGATATATATAAAGTTAGTTATATAACGCTATATATATTAGAATTATTTCCGCGTTAAAAGTACTTATAACTAATTGGCCCTATTTGGTAAGGTAAGTTTTAGATTAAGGGATTTAGATCAGACATTTCCAGTTTCAGTTGATGGTCTCGTCTTGCTATATGGACAATCTGGTGCGTGGGGTCGTAGTAAGGGGAGACCTTGGAGGTCAAGATTAAAAGGATTCTGTCGCCTCCTCAGAGGAGAGTTCTATCTATAACTAGCACCGAACATAAGGTGATGTGAATCCGTCATATAAAAATGATCCCGTCATAGTTCATCTGATAGGGGACGACCATCACACGTATTTTAAAACCCCTACATATCCTGGATCCTGGTAAGAACTGTCTCACTACTAGTGTAGACTAGACTAATCTAATTTTTAAAGCATGTAATCTGGGCAGGATCGATAGGCCCATGTTATCAGATATATTATTTAACCTGATTTCAGAAGGATTCCTGATCAGAAAAGCATTTGTACTTATATTTCTTCGTCCTTCTTTAACAGGCATATTCGAATGAACAATTTAGTATAAGTACTTAATACTTGTCACTAATGAAATAAGTTGAAGTTGAAAGACCCTACTTAGAAAATGTCTGAGTATTATAGCTGAGAAATGCCTCATATTTAATTTATCCAGAGAAAGCCACTTTAGTTTGTCGGTGTACAAAGAGTAGCTGAATTTTAGAACATCACTTAGCTTAAAATATATTTTATAGGGAGTTTGACAAGGAATTTGTTTTTGAATCTTTCAAAACAAAATTGCTTAAAAGACTTATCTATTAAGTTTTATAAAATAGAAAGCAATTATTCATTTTGTACGGTCATTATAATTTTCATTCTCATCTTGTATATGATACCATTTTTAGAATCATTGCTTATTTAAAACAATGAAATTGGTTGCTTATTTAAATATTTTCGCATACTTAGATTGATATTGTAAAGTAACTACCTATAAATGGTTCACTGCTGGAATAAAGACTCCTCTCCTTTTTGAGGTGCAAGGTTGGAGCTTGCTCCACCATGCTGCTCTAATGCGAGTTGGTGGATATACGTGTTCTATACGTGTAGATTTTGATCCAACGTGTACAGGTTTTCTCACGATGGGTTTGACGTATTCATTATTGTTTTCTTTTCTATTCTAATTCTATTTTATCTTCTATGAATTGCTTTATATAAAATAAATAAATAATGTGTCGTTAAATATATAATAAGTATATTTATTTACTTAATTGTTATACATGTGTAATTACGTGAATTCGTATTTATTAGGCTACACTGCGGTTGCGAAACTTTTCCTAGACACATTAATAGTTTTCAGAAGAGTGAGAAAGCACACTCACACAATTAATGTGTGCGAGTGTGATGGGTAAGTTTCTAAAGGTATTCTGTTATTATCATTGAATCCTAAGTTCAGCCTTAGTTTTAAACATTTTTGTCATATTTTTTATACTCACGGATTTAATTTTATAGATGCTGAATCGCACTCTATATTTTCAATAATTGCATCACTATGGTTGATATCGTACGTAATCATGAATAAATGTATCCTTGTGTGCTTGTATGTATGTATCTATAATAACATTATAAATGAGAAAGTAACTGTCTATGCAAGTAAGTAACGTTTTCATAGCTAAACCACACAACCGAATTCGATGAAATTTAGTATAAAGCAAGCTTACACCCCAAGGAAGGACATATGCTCCTTTTTATACCTAACACTTCTCCCTCGGCCACAATGTGCAGACGAAGCCACGGTCGATAACTAGTATAAAAATAAATTAAAAACCGCTATTGCAATTGATGGTCAGGACTAGTATCTAACCACTACAATAAAGTGATCACAATATGTTACGGTAACATAAATTATACAGTCATTTACTGTAATACCTATTTGTCAAAGATTCCAAACGAATAATGTTTAATGGAATTTCCATAACCGATATTGCCTCGTTATCAATGTCCAGTGAAGTGCGTAATGTTATAATTGCTTTAACGTCGTATACCGATCATAGTATTGATTAATTACACTTTAGCGACACGACTGAACTTTGATGGCCTGCGGTAGACCTTTTCGGAGTATCGTAGCGTGAATTGTCTTGTAAAATTAACAAATTTGTTTAAACGTATTGAATTATGATTATATTATTGGAAGTTTATTAAATAGAATTGTTATTATTTAGATACAATATTTTGAGGACAGAAATTATATATCAATTAAAAAGGAGTAATGAAGCACAAATTCAGGAATTAATTGACCTTTTATCAAGACTCTAAGAGTCATTCAAATTATCTAATTAAGCGATAAAAATAATCTAGAGATCATATCGATATCTTACACTAACAAATAACTCCCGCGTAAAAGAATAGCAAAAACAAAAGAAGCCCATGATAGGTATGACGTGTACGCCGAGGCAAGTCCAGAGATAATCGATAATGATATAGTAATTAGTCAATTAAGTTTACTGAATAAATATTGCCTTACTTTTAAAGTTTGTTTAGCGCATAATAAGTGCTGTCCTCGTTCAAATATTAAATTAATCATGACAAAGAACAAAATCAGGGTTTAACTAAACAGCCACTAAGGTCGATTCTACCAAAAATAATAAGGTTATAAGTAAGACTAGAAAGAAAAAATACACATATTTAAAAAATAATTCTTCGCTTCATGGCACTGGGATTCTGGAATACAAATAAAATGTAATATATGAAGTAGCAAAAAAATAAACGTTCGTCATAAATATTTGTTAACTCAACCCCATTCAGTTTTAAGTTAGTGAAGTTTGTATTAATTACGTTTAATATTTAATATTATTTCACCCCAACAATAATTGACGACGAAACAGCGTCTAAGGAAAAACTCAAGTGAGTTATAGTTTCGATCAAAATAAAATTAAAAATTGTACACTAAACCAAAATATCTAGACATTTTATTAAAAACCAAACACAAAACAAACCGTAGCATGATCAGGCATCACTTAACGAATCAAACAAATGAAATGATTGACCTTAATATCGTATATTAAAAAGTATTTAATTTTCGCTCAAACTAAAAATAAAAATGTAAATATTAAATTATTAAACTGCCATTAAGTTCGGGTGGCCATTTTGTATTGCTATTTTTGTAGGACGGGTGACACGTTCCAATATGTACTCTCTAATATCATATATTTTAATATTGGGTTATATTCATAATGGAGTTGCTGACTTTATGACGAAAAATGCCGATAATTACGTAAGTAAATGCTTATAAATTTTGCATAAGGTTTTATATAAAATCATGAAATAACTTCAATATCACTTAATATATTAGAAACGGTAAATAGGTGAAGTTTATTATTTAACAAAAAATCGAAAATGAATTCGCAAATAACAAGACTTTCACTCATCAAATATAATATCTTATTAATTCACGTACCATTGTATCCTTAGAAAGGAATAACTACGAATTATTTTCTTTTCTTCTTATTCGTTTCTCTGTTAACCTACAATCCCAATTTGTGATCACCATTCAAACGTGCTGGCTTTTTAATAAAGTGGGTATATTTCGATTTAGAATTTTAATTTTCCGGCACCTAAATATTTCTACAATGACATAAGACTAGTCAAATAACGAGAAAACTGGGTCAATACTGATCCTTAGCAGTAACATTACACTTATTGCATGTTTTAATTTGCAGGTGATAAAACTGTTGAAATTTATTAAATATTCCCGTTTTTTATTTTTTATTAATACTATGTATTGTTTTCAATAGTTCTGGGAAATATTCGTCAAATACACGAGTTATAGGGCTCATCATCGTCCATCAACATCCATCCATATACAGACAGAATAAAGAATCTCATGCATTTATAAGTTTGTTAAAAAATAAAATAAATAAGCTGTAAGCCCGTTTCAGGCATTACACATACTTCCCGTCCTTAACTTCGCCCCTGCCATTACGATGTCAATGTACCAAAGTATATGCATCCCACAAAAGATCTCCTGTCCCTGAATCGCTAGTGCACGGTCGTATACACAACTCAAGTATGGGGTACGTTGAAATACTGACGCTGTTAAGTTCAATTTACGCCCGCCAGAGGTATGACAATTCGCGTAATAATTATCCCGAACATTTTTTTAAATCCAAACAAAACAGTTAAATAACAAAACAAAACATTCGCAAAACTCAATAAAACGATATAACAATGATTAAATAACACAATACTTGGGAGAGAAAAATATCAGCTTCGATAGCAGCGACGTAGTACCTCAAGCGGATGGTATTGCGAATTAGCAGTTGTAACACACTCGCACCTCATCTCTCACCACTGAAATTGGACTCAGTTGCAAGACCTGTGTATACGACCGTGCGCTAGGGTATTAGTGACAGCCAATCAGCTCTCTCCTCACTACCACTTAGAAGAGTTTTTTTTTTTTTAATATTACATGTAATAGTAATTTTAGTATCGACGAGACTAATCACGTCAACAATTCTACCACTTAGAATCGATACGTATTACATGCAGTCATTCACTCATCCTTCAAGGACGAGTGAGCCAGTGTAATTACATTGATAAAGGATAATAGTATGTGAACCATTTCTTAGTGTCAATATTTATGAGAACGATTTGACTGCCTGTCTTGTTGTTCTTATTAAAAATAAAAATATATAATACCTGAAATAATATTTGACGTATTATTTTTCATCACATAATATTCAAAAAATATAATATATATGTACATTTTAACTAAAACAATTTAAATGTAAATAATAAAATTAAATATGTAATTGAATAATTCACAATACAAAATAATAAAATCGAGAATAAAACAATCCGAGATTTAATTTTTAAATTGTTTTCGAATAACTTTTCAGTGTAAGATAATAACGACCGTTCAAGTTTATGAGAGTTATTCTTAACCAAGTAGTATTGCTCTTTAATCTTTTACTAACCATACTAGAAATTATAAATGTTATAAGAGAAATATATCTCTACACACTACTGATGTTAGAGCTTGTGTGGGTAAGTACCAAACCTACCCACACAAGCTTGCACAAAGCTCTCCAGATATTCTACCGCAGTACGTGTTATTGTTGTGTTCCGGTTTGAAGGGTGAGTGAGCCAGTGTAATTACAGGTACAAGGGACATAACATAAGGTTCCCAAGGTTAGTGGTGCATTAGCGATGTAAGCGATGGTTAATATTTCTTACAATGCCATGTGGCGCTTACCTATTCAATAAAAAAAAGCGAAATCATAATTTATATAATTGGTTTCATTAAGTATCATATAGTTTAATTCTTGTGTTTGAAACAAAAGAAATACAAATCTTGACAATTAAATATATATATTTTTTAAATATTTAGTAATTTTAATACATCCTGTCAACTTCACTTACACGTAATGTGACATGCCTGAAAACCAAAACGTGTGACGTATATAAAAATACCACGTCGTTTTTTCACATTGATTACGTCATTGTTATGCATTAACGTCCTGTTATTGTGAATTCATTTCCGTGCATATGAAAAGGAATATCTATACTTATAATAAATCTGTAGAGAGGTCAATTCTGTACATGAAATATATTTTCAAAATAACTATCAGGGGGTGATTAGGGATCGATACTGATGCCAAAAATGCAATCAGTAAAATTTTTGTCTGTCTGTCTGTCTGTCTGTCTGTCTGTCTCTATATCCGCTATAGAAACAAAAACTACTCAACGGATTTTAACGAAACTTGGTACAATTATTGTTCATACTCCTGAGCAGGTTATAGTATACTTTTCATCACGCTACAATAAACAGGAGCAGAGCAGTGAAGGGAAATGTTGGGAAAACGGGAGAAGTTACTCCATTTTTTAAGCTTCCGTTGCGTGTGCAACCTTAATGGTTAAAGCTACACAGAAATCATGTATGACGGAAATGTTTTCCTTAAAATTATATAAAAAATATCCCACGACAGCATATGTCTATCTTTTATGGTTGACTCACAATAACACGTGTAACTCCCGATAGCTTAGCAGTTCGAAGCTTTCTGATTATTATATTTGTCAACTCTTACGTTTATAACACTCAGTCATCTCTAATTAAAAAAGTTAACATTATTAACTATTCCATAAAAAAGAATCATAGAAATCGGTATAGAAACACCAAAGTTATACATGAAATACGCTTATAATAAGCCATCGCGCCTGAATACTGAAGGCGTGCAGTGCGGCCGGCCGCGAACGTTCGAGAATCGGTCGCCGCACTCGACGCGTCTCGCGGCCGAAAGGTATAAAAAGGCGTCCGAGCGCGAGCTTCATACAATTTTTGCCTGTTGATGCGAGTAGACGTTTAGAGCGTTCGACCTTATTGACAGACAATACTTAATTGATATTAACAAACCGTGCTTATCAGCGCGACTTTTAGTCTTTGATAATTTATTTTTAGATTCCTTTTATTGTTATTTGATAAAATAGGTATTAGTTATTTTGGTAGTGTTTAAATATTCATTCAAATTAAAAATTATTAATAGTTTAAATTTTATTTCTTTTTAGGTGAAGTAGTAGTAGGTACGCATAGATTTTTAGTCTTTGATAATTTATTTTTAGATTCCTTTTATTGTTATTTTATAAAATAGGTATTAGTTATTTAGGTAGTGTTTAAATATTCATTCAAACACTGTGAATATGGTTTGCCAACACCAACCTCAGTCGGAGAGGTTACCAATAAGGAATATTCCGCAGAGATTGGTTACAACTCAATGGAACTGCTGGCAACATTAGAAAACGGTGTCCCAATGATGACTGCAGAACAACGTTCAGTCTATGATCGCGTGTGCGAAAGTGTTCTGAATAATTTGGGAACAATATGGTTTTTAGATGCACCTGGAGGAACTGGGAAAACCTTTATTACTAAATTAATATTAGCTTATGTTCGAAATCAGCGTAAAATTGTTCTTGCCGTAGCTTCATCAGTTATAGCTGCAGCATTGCTACCAGGAGGTAAAACTGCTCACACTATGTTTAAAATACCAATTGATTTAGATCGCACGGAAAGTCCAACCTGTAGTATTTCAAGAAATAGCGACAAAGCTAAGGTATTACGTGACTGTAATTTAATCATATGGGATGAATGTACGATGGCCCATCGAAAAGGAGTAGAAGCGGTAGACAGAACTTTAAGGGATATAAGAGAAAATGATCGACCAATGGGCGGTATCACGGTTTTATTTTGTGGTGATTTCCGACAAACCTTACCGGTAATACCACGGGGAACCCGAGCTGATGAGGTTAGGGCTTGCCTGAAAAGCTCTTATTTGTGGCGTGATATACAATCGGTGCATTTGACTATAAACATGCGAGTGAGAACTGGAGATAACCCGGATGATCGTCAATTTTCTGATACATTATTAAAGATTGGTGAAGGTACCTATCCACAACTACACCAAGGAAAACTTATTCTGCCGCCTGAGTTATGTTGTATAGTGCAATCCCAACCACATCTTATATCGTCGGTTTACGGTGACGTAACAAATATATTAAATAGGGACAATTCTTGGCTATGCGAAAGATCCATTTTAACTCCTCGCAATGACCAGGCATTTGAAATTAATAACAAAATACTGTCGAATACACAAGGGGAAAGCAAAGTTTACAGTTCAATAAATAGAATGGTCGATGAACAAGAAGCCACTAATTACCCGATAGAATTTTTAAATTCTTTAAATACGCCCGGACTTCCTTCTCATGAAATTTGTTTAAAAATTGGCATTCCGATTATTCTGGTCCGAAATTTAAGACCACCACAACTTTGCAATGGAACTCGGCTAAAAGTAACCCAGTTGCAACAAAATATAATCGAGGCTCAAATTTTAACAGGTTGCGGTGCAGGAGAAACCGTCTTTATTCCCAGAATTCCCATAATACCAAATAATTTTCCATTCCAATTTAAAAGAACGCAATTCCCAGTATCGGTGTGTTATGCAATGACAATTAATAAGGCTCAAGGGCAGACTTTTCGTGTTGCTGGAGTAGATCTCGGTGTCAGTTGTTTCTCGCATGGTCAGTTATACGTCGCTCTTTCCCGGGTTAGCAGTTCTAGAAATCTTTATGTTCACGTGCCGGGCGGGTCAACTTTCAACATAGTTTACCCGGAAGCTTTGCGCTGAAGTATTTTAGTTCTATATGTACTTAAGCCTCAAGTGAACGTGATCTAAACAATATTACCAATACATTAACTTAATAACACACAAGGAGTTACACGCTGACGGAGTCGCGAGCACAGCTATTAACAATAATATTGTGCGGTTCCGTATTGCGATATTTTTCAACAGTATTATAGATTTACATATTATATTTCCCTACTAAAATACAAAACGTAATCTGTCTGTTACATCAAAACCGTGAGGGAGGACAAAGGCTACTTTCTTTACGAAAAACGACGGAAACGCGGACGAAGTCGCGGGCAACAGCTAGTTCTTAATAAGTCTTGACTTTAGGTCTTAGTTCGGTGTACAAATCCACCGGATAATTAAATAAAAGATGTATATAGCTTTGAGCAATTTATTCTAAAAACAATGAAAAAACAGACAAACGTCCCTTACGTGAGAATATAGAAAATAGTTTTGGTATTCAGCGACCAATAATGTTTAGACTTGTTATAAAATTTTTTTACATATGTATTTCAAGGAACGTTAGGAGGTAGGCGGTGTTGACCACTTACCATCAGGTGGACCATTGCATGACAGCCTACCTAAATTGTGGTTTAAAAAAATTAAGTAACAATGCATTGTTTTTCCAGGGTCCGTATTATGTTGAATGGGAGCATTTCGATAAATGCCGTGGTCCGAAAATGGCTAATTTGACAACGTTCAGTACGAATATGTCGAAAACAGAAAATAATATGTACAGAGGATCATTGAATGTGTCTTTCATTGAACAAGCGCGAATCGAAGAAGTATGTATAACTTTAATTGAAATACTCTACATATTGCATTGTCGTAAATGAAAGGAACTTTTAACGTGAAACATCTATTGACTGACTTACATTCGCGCCAAAGGTCATGACCGTTTTTTTCTGCCATGCCGTCATGTCTCCGTGCTACATATAGCCCAAGGAAAATTACTTACATTTATTGTGTAGATGCATTCACTTTTAAGATGAAGATGTCTTTCGACAAACATGAGAATATTGAATAGTATAATGGAATCTCAAACAGACGCAATATAATATGATAATAAGCAGTAAAGATCTATAGAACAACAATAATTGATAGTTAATATATACAATTTTAATTAGATCACATTATATCACATAATTGGTAGTGCATTATCAATTAATACTAACATACAAAATTAATTCATGTCAACAGAATTCTTTTTTGCTTGAGGCCAGGAGACCAGTACAGACTGTTATTAAATAATTAAATATTTCCCTTTAATTCTAAGCGTAGTTAGCCCAACGGTTAGAGTACGTAAATCTTATCCGAAGGGGGTTCAAACTCGAGCAACAAAATTTTCATGTGCTTGATTTGCGTTTATAATTGATTTCGTGCTCAATGGTGAAGGAAAATATCATGAGGAAACGTGTCGCATGAAAATCTTCCACATATGTATCCCGTATTGAAACTCAAATCTTCTCCTCAAAAAAGAGTGGTGTCTTTGGAACAATGGATCATTTTCACTCTATTACTTCCCTTTTTTTCTAATATTTGGATTCATTTAATGTTGTATTGTTTTAAATGCAATATAAATATATATTGTTAATAAGATTTTTAAGAATTTAATGTTTTATGTCTATATTTACAGATTAAAATGTCCGTTTATACGATAAAAGACAGCGGTAAGACTATATTATGGAACTACATAGTCAACAAGCCATGCCAACATTATATGTTAGCAACATTTTTTGACACACAGCTTGGAGTTCGAAATTGTGTTGTGAAGAAGGTAAGGTTAGGTTAGTTTTTAAGGTAGGTTTTTTTTTTTTTTTTTCACGCAGTGGAAACCTTCAGAAAGGTACCCGACTGAAATTGAATGACTTAAAATTGTACTAATAAAAGAAGCGATATTTTTTTTATGATAACTAACTAGAAAATAACACTGAACCAATATACGTAAAATACATACTTGTACCAGAAGATGCAGCGCATTTCAGAGTAGGTTGCAGTATATAATATCATTATATAGGAGCTGTGCTTCGCTTTTGAAATTTTAACTATTGATGTGACAAGTGGTAATTTCATGTTCTTGTTTATTACAAATTATTATTGGACCTTGTTCACCTTATCGATGTCTCCCGTCAGTTTAAGCTCGTCCTGACAATGGTCATTTTAACGAAATGACCGTTGCGCATTAACATATTTTTAATGATCCATTGAAAATAACTCGTTTTCCAGACATATATTATAAAATATACATTTTATAATATATGTCTGGAAAACGAAATCAACTGGTCATACTTCTTATTAAAATAAACGGTTATTGTTTTTATATAAGCGTTAATACATAAATAGTTTTATCTATCATATCGATCCACTATGAAAAAACTCAAATTAAACATGTAGTTCGGGAAAGTTCAATAGCCACTAGACATCCGAAATAAAATAGTCCTTAATTCCTCCCTAATAAAGTTATATATGGAACCCGAGGAAGCGCATTGTTGTTTATTTTTATTATATAGGGTTTTCCAATAGGGACGCTTGAACTTTGACAGCTGATTGCGGCCATGTTGTTTGAGTGACAGCTGTCAAATGCAGTGTGTTATATTCATTCCGTCCTCCCAAACCACCATGGCAGGTTACAGTGTCGAGCAGCACGTGCAAATCATAAAATTGTTTTATGAAAATGGGTCTTCAGTTCGAGCAACGTTCCGCGCACTTCGCTCGTTTTACGGTCGCGATGATCGTCCTGCCGAGTCGACTATCCGTCGATTGGTGGACAAATTCGAGTCAACCGGGTCAGTTAACAATCAGCCGGTTCCCGTGCGTCAACGTAACGCGAGATCTGCCGAGAATATCGCCGCTGTGCGCGACAGTGTCCTCGAAAACCCGCAGCAGTCAATTCCGCGTCGCGCACAGGAACTCGGTATTTCGCAGACGACAACTTGGCGAATTTTGCGTTGTGACTTGAGCCTGCACCCGTACAAGATCCAGCTGACCCAAGAGCTCAAGGTTAATGACCATAGACAGCGCCGTGTGTTCGCTGACTGGGCATTAGAGCAGTTGGAAGTTGACGCCGATTTTGGCAAAAAAATCATCTTCAGCGACGAGGCGCATTTTTGGATGAATGGCTATGTCAACAAGCAAAATTGCCGTATTTGGGACGAGACCAATCCACACGAGGTTCACCAAGTGGCAATGCACCCGCAGAAAGTGACTGTTTGGTGCGGATTTTGGGCCGGAGGCGTGATTGGTCCGTATTTTTTCGAAAACGATAATGGTGTGGCCGTCACCGTCAATGGTGAGCGATACCGGTCGATGATAACCAACTTCTTTTGGCCTGAAATCGAGAATATGGATCTGGACAACATGTGGTTTCAACAGGACGGCGCTACGTGCCACACAGCACACGCTACGATGGAAGTTCTGCACGAGCAATTTCTGGACATGGTCATCTCGCGCGGAGGCGACGTGAACTGGCCACCGAGATCGTGCGATTTGACCCCGCTGGACTTTTTCTTGTGGGGTTTTCTTAAGTCGCAGGTCTATGCCAACAAGCCGCAAACCACCGATGCCCTCAAAGTCAACATACGCCACGCCATCGATCAAATACAGCCCGATTTGTGCGCCAGAGTCATCGAAAATTGGACCTTTCGTGTGCGCGCCACCAACCGAAGCCGTGGCAGTCATTTGAATGATGTCATATTCCATACATAATGGGGTCGATAGACCTTCCAAATAAAAAAAATTTTTCGCAAATATCTCTCCTACATGTATTTTTTTTTGCATTTCAAAGATCAAGCGCCCTTAATGGAAAACCCTATATTATGTTTCTACATATACATGGAATGTTCTCGAATTTATAAAATAACGGTATAGAATAGCCAGTTCCATGACTACGCGAGTCAATTTACATTCTGAAGCGATAGTGAATATATTTACGAAGCGAAGTACAAGGAAAATAACTGCGATTATAGCGAAAATTCTGAACGTCTCTGAACGACTAAGCGATTTGGTTTATCGAATTATTGTATTTTGCGTACTGTGGTAATAAGCCACTCCTCATTTGCACCGACAGTATTTTATCTTCCAGAATTCCAGAATTTTCTCTTTCGCGTTTGTATGTTTTCAATATTTTATATGTGTAAAAATCGTGCACGGTACACGGTAGGGGATGACTGAGCGCTCGAGCATCAGATTACGTCAGCGTGGGGCTTCGAGCGTCATATGACGTCAGCATAAGAATTGCTACATGAGATGTTTACACATCAATTCTCGTGCGTACCTTAGCATTCACTCCATTTTTTTATTCTGTACTGCGATAGAAAATGTTCTGAAGAAACCTACGTGGATTAAATGAAATTATGACATACCATGTAGACATTTCAATCCACAAAGGCCAACTTAGTGTTATAAGTTAAAAAAAATCTCTTTAAAGATGCCTTAGAGTAGGCTGGGCTGTTTATTATCTATTTAGCAGATTTTAATAATGCTATTTTCTATTTCAGGGTGATTATTACATGGACCTTAATTTGACGGCGTTGATGATGAACTATCTCGGGAACTCGTTCTTTTACGGTGAATATTTATTCAAAGTAGTTGTCATCTCAAAAAAAGGAAATATAATCTGTCTCATTTTTGATCCGAAATTCAAGAAAAAAACTAAGAATTAATATTGAAAATGTGTTTTTCTTTTAAATTAAATAAAATTAATACAAAATCAGCTGTTTTTTTCAAACACCAGGCATTATACATATCATCATCAGCCTTTCGTCGTCCACTGTATGTTGGACATAGGCCTCTCCAATGGCACGCCACTGAGCTATATTATACATATATATCGAAATATTCTCATGTGTTTATTTAAAATGGGTAGGTTGTTTTTCTTGTAAAAAATATATACCTAATTGAAAAATCAAAGCAATCGATCGAAGCTGGATTTGGTCAACTACATTATCATACTCAACTCTTCAGGAGCAAACTTAAAGTCATTGCATCCACTTTTTGTGCAGTCTATTATAATTAACAGAATATAATCATATTCTGTTAATTTAGCGCGTGTTTCGATAAGGGTAATAGGGTATAAAAGAAGTTATGGAAGATCTACCTACACTGGAATTAAGTGGTGATTGTTTCATTAATTTAAATAATATATATATATATATATATATATATATATATATATATATATATATATATATATATATATATGATATAAATTATTTAAATTAAAATGATATGTTTTAAATTAAATAAAACAACAGATAATAATTCGAGAGAACGAACTACGTTAGCTTTAATAACTTGTAAAAGTTATGAAGCTTAATTATTCTCTCTCGTATTGTTCATGGAAAGAGGTGTTCTTAAGTGCATGTAGGTAAGATCTACTATATATTACTACTACTACTACTACCACCGAGCTAGCCACCTGGTCAAGTGATATTATAGTGCTCAAATAAGACACACAGACGAGCTCTGTAGCCTTATAATTACCGGCTAGACGAACGAGGCTAATGGATTAAAAATACAATCCTTACTATTATTATAATTGCGAAAGTAAGACTTTTTTGTTACGCTTTCACGTGACACTACTCATCCAATCATAATGATATTTTGGATACAGGGGTTCAGAAAAGGAAATCTAACAGCTACCCACCTCGCTCCCGCGCTCACGAAGCCACGGGCAGAAACTAATTTACTATTATAATTTTTAAGGCTTTCAGTTTTAATCCCTGATATTATTGAAAATACTTTGTGTCCTTTTCAAAATGACTTGATTCCATTTTCTTAAGTATTCTGTCTTATAGGGAAATAACCGAGAGCAGTCAAAAACCAATATCTCTTATAAACCTTATCCAGCACAAACAGCATATAAAGCCTCTTTGGTGACACGATATGACCTTACCGAGTATCGTTAACTTCATATTACAATGTATAAGAACGTATTAATCAAAAAGAGATTTCAATGTTTTGTAAATGAGCAATTAATGTGGAATAAACTGAACCATTAAATAGTCGTAGTTAAAACACTCAACAGCCACCGCAGAATCTATTAATTCTCACGCTAACGTTCGATAAATTAAATTTAACACTTCTAACGTCCAATCGAGGTGCTATCGACCGACGCCATATATTTCTCTTCGCCACATTGAAATCTATGCCCAATGTGTTACTTACAATGCTAGAAACCAATACGAATAGCTCGCTTTAATCACATGTTAACCTTGCATAAGCAAATCATTAACGAAATTGGAGATATTTTGTTATTTTTTGTTAATGAAAATATATCCTATATAATACCGTAAAATCTAGTATCTGTAATAATCATCATCGGGTGAATTAATATTAAAATTATTTAAAAAATAAAGAAATGTACAAAATTTTATAAATGAGCCTTTAAAATTATTTTATTACCTTCATATAAATCGATTTATATTTATGTGATGTATAATTTTTCATCAAAAATTATTTTACCTGAAATCTATATCTTATTTATTTATATAAGTTAAAATATTAAGCACTTCAATAATCACTCACCCGATTCGTACAAAAGCCAGCTGATTGCGCCACGGATTAGAATCAGGTACGGCTGTGAATTAATTTGAAACGTGCCAATGATTTACAACCCCTAGTTTGGCGTAATTTGGTTATGGATGGCGTGGCTCGCTAGTTTACTGAGTGCAATTAGCATTTATAGGGTTAAGCATTACTTCAGCCTAATGTACGGCGGCGTTCACGTGTATTGCATACGGATTTGTTACGTTTTCAAAATTATTCCAAAGATATGATATTAAGTTCTCGTGCCAACGAAACTTAATATTCATTCTATTTGTGCTTTCAATTCTTGTATATAAATAAAATATGAGATATAAAATTGATTCCAAAATGTTCTTAATACATACAATTGGCTATTATAAATAAAGTTAGAGTTATTTTTTATATCTTTTAAGTTGTGCAAAATGAATACATTTTATTTAGTTTGATTATTTTGAATGAAATTAAAGCATGTGGTAGCGAATAAATTAAAAAATACATACATATATATTATTGAGATCAGAAAATTTACTAAACTTTCTGCCTTCCTCCATTACCATCAAAAGTAGGTTAGCAGTTTGTAAGTAACAAAGCCACTCTTTACACAATTAACGCTCTACCAACCATTGCATTAAAAATCACTCGAAAATCAACCGGAATTCATCGATACAATAAAAAAAAAATTGATAATTGGCGCTAAAATAATTGATGAACCAAGCTAACCAGACAACCCTGCACAAAGCCAAACCCCGTAATGTAATACTAAAGTATATTGTAAAGTCACATGAACAATAATATTTATAGAATACTAACTTTTCTTCGCCGTTTCACACGCGCAGTTCCCGTCCCCCTAGTAATATTGGGATAAAATATAGCCAATGCAATGTTACTTACTGATAATATCGCTTTGCTATGGTGAAAGAATTTTTAAAATCGGTTTAGTGGTGTAGTTGTGAAAGCGTAACAAAAAACAAACTCACAGCCTCATTTATAATATTAGTTACGATTACATATTCATACATTGGAACGTAAGATGTTCTTAGAATCATAATTATATGATTGGAATCGAAAGATTGCAAGCTCATAAATGAAAGAATGATAGCACTCTTGCCTTGAGTGTTCTATTAATATATAGGGAGAAAATATAGTCTTGAATTTTCACAAATGTCTAACTTATAATAAGTTATAATAACTTTAAAATATACTCGTCCTCACTCATTATAAGTAAGCAACATAATATCACTTAACTTACTTAATTTTCATTTTCCAAGAGGTAGGTAAAATATCTTAAAACTTAAGGAAGCAAATTCATTAAAGCTAAGTTCCGCAGCTGGTGTAGGTGAAAATATTCATGATAACGGGACAGCCAACGGTAGAAGTAATTAGGTAGAATGTGGCAACACTCGAAGTTTGTCCCGCGACGTAGGCCACATGCTGTGAAATATGAAAGAGAAAAGCTTACAAAGAAATAAATCCACTAAATAAGAACCCCAACCTTTGCTATAATTAATATTGGAGAATTTCTCATCGAAGATAAAACTGGTAGATGTTTTTTTTATTCTAATATACGTCCTTTTTTATGTCACAGTTTCCGCATTATTATAATTTTTTTAATTTAATTATTAAAAAAACACTTACTTTAAAAAAAAAAAATTAGCTTGACTATTGACATGTATTGGTTACTTTTAATTCTTCATTGTTCATTTTAAATTTATAAGTTTGATATAATGAGATAATCATACAATATTTTAGTTAACTTTATTTTGAAAATTTGTTATGTCAATACTAAATGAAAATGGTCAGGTATATCATCTTTCAAAACGTCGAGAACAAATGAAGATCTTATAGTGCTTCGTTAAGCAGATATAGATAGATATCAATTTATACATATAGATATAAATAAATGTATCTATGTGTGTGCCTTATGAGCTATACTACTTAGTTTATTAAGTTGAAACAGTTGTTTTTGACACTTGCTTGACTGTTTCTGGCAAAGTACTATCAACGTGCAATAGTTGGTATGGGAGTAGTACCTATACATTTTAGGAAGCAATAATACACGTCGAACATAAGATAATCTATAAATATACAATTCTTCGTAAGTGTGTATGTCTCTGAACTTTTTGATGATTTTTTTGGAGTTTGTATGAGTAGGATGGATTAGACCCGGTAGGCACTACGACTGGGTTTTAAGTTTACTTTAACAAAAAAAAAAACGTGTTCGTCTTGGGACGCTCGATAGAAGTGATAATATCTATTATTAATTATAATATATTAAAAATAATTTAAATTAGTACTTGAGAGTTGCTAAATTATTAAAAGTACTATCTGTATACGCTATACTCTCATGTAAAGCAGTCCGCGTAGTTAATAGTGGCACCGTAACGCGTTACGTTACGAAGCGGTTTACCCTCCCATACTTCAAAAAAAAATCACAAGTACTACTGTTTTGCGGTAGAATATCTGATTTTTTTTGTGTACAACAAACAGTACATAACAAATATTAAAAAAAAATACATATTTGATCTCTTCTAGTATACGAAATTTACTATCCATAATACATGAAAGCACTTTACCTTAAATATATTATTGGGAGAACGAAACCCGTCCGCTTATTATTACCACTACTTATCTTAAAAAATAGTAAAAAATATTTTATTTATTTATTCTACCGCCATATTGCTATACTTAGTATTATTGTGTTTCGGTTTGTGAGGTGAGCCAGTGTAAAAGTTAGAAGGGACCAAACATCTTAGTTCCCTAGGCATTGGCAATGTAAGGTTTATTAAAATATCGTATACCGCCACTGTCTATGGGCGGTGTTCACGACTTACCATAAGGTAACCTTTATGTCGATCTCTTAGAATAAAAAAAATTCCAATATAATTTAGAAGAATATGATTCGAAAAAATTATATTACTTATAAATAAATAGTTTAATATTTAAATTATAATACCATCTGTAAACACTAAACCCTTTATTCGACGTACAATTTTTATGACGAAGTTTCACAAAGCCAGTTGCTTAAATATGTAGTAATGAATCCTTCGAAATTGTTTTGACTAAAATATAAGAAGATTAAATTGTAGAATTAACAGCGGAAACTATTAAGCGGGCTTTATTCTCAACGAATAATTAAAACTTAAAGCTCATTACGAAACATTATTACCGCTCTGATAATAAATGTGTACTCTAATATTTAGCTTACCAACCTTGTGAATACATGCGAAATTATTTGATTTCTGGTATTAAATGTGATTTTATACTGCACATGTGTGCGTGTGAGCACAGGTGCACTAGTTCCTGATTTTTATAGCACAATATGATGTTATTTATCACAACCGTAGAAAGATGAGACGGAAGACAAACGACTACGTTGTCTTAGATTCACAAGAATGGAATAATGAGTTTAATTTTCACGTCACTCAAATTTATTAAATTTTGACTGGCCTGAGCTGAGATTTTAATCCATGTATGCAACCGCATAAGGCCAACAAGACGTTTTTTTGATACAATAAAGTAATAGTTATTGTTTTATTGTACTGTTACTTAACTATTATGAAGTTAATTAACTACTAAGAGGCTGTCCTCTTAACGTTGCAATACTGGGCTAAGACTTTTACTATTGAAGTAAAGTTTGGTTTTAATTCCACCACGCGATTCCAATGAAGATTAGTAAAAATTCGGCAGATTTTATACAACATATGTGCACTTTATGGTGTTTTCCTTCACCAAGCACTAGATACACTTTAAGCACAGGTTAAGCAAATACAAATTCACATGTAAATCATGCGGGGAGATCTGTGGTCGATTTTGCCTTGGCGTATGATCTGACACAACTGGTTACCTCGCCAACGCGAATCCCAGATGTGGAGGATCATACACCTTCCCTGTTAGATCTTCTGCTGACCTCTCATCCGGACGGGTACCATGTTTCCGTAGAGCCTCCTCTTGGCTCGTCGGACCACTGTCTTGTCCGGAGTACAGTGCCGATTACACGCACCTCACGGCCTCGGTTCGTGGGATGTCGCCGTGTGTGGCACTACAGGTTAGCGGACTGGGATGGGATGCGGTCCTTCTTTGCATCCTACCCATGGGGGCGGATTTGTTTCTCGCCGGATGATCCAGATGTCGTTGCTGACTCGGTCGCCGATGTGGTGTTTCAGGGTATGGAACTCTTCATTCCGTACTCTGCAATACCTATCGGCGGCAGATCCCGGCCCTGGTTTGGTCGCTTCTGCAAAACGGCGTCACGCCGAAAGGTAGAATGCTATCAAGCCTGGGCTGAAGCATCGGCATCTCGTGATGTAAATACCAGCGCACTTAAAAAGGAATACAACTCTGCCTCCAGATCTTTCAAAAGCGTTATTGCCAAGGCGAAATCGGAGCACATTGGCAGGATTGGCGAGAGATTGGTGCGTCTTCCTTCGGGAACACGCGCATTTTGGTCTCTCGCTAAGGCTGTCTTAGGGAATTTCTGTCAGCCCTCCCTTCCATCTCTGCACAGGAGCGATGACTCGTTGGCCCATACTGCGAAGGAGAAAGCCGACCTTTTGGGATCTCTCTTCGCGTCCAACTCGACTCTTGATGATCAAGGAAAGACACCACCGACAATCTTGCGGTGTGATACCGTGATGCCGGAAATTAAATTCCGGCAGAGTGCAGTTCGTAAAGCACTTCTTTCCTTGGACATCCATAAGTCGAGTGGGCCCGATGGCATTCCTCCGATCGTGCTGCGTGCTTGTGCTCCCGAGTTGGCACCGGTCTTAACGCGTCTTTTCCGCCACTCTTACACATTAGGCGTAGTCCCGAATTCTTGGAAGACTGCTTTGGTGCATCCGATCCCTAAAAAGGGCAATCGCTCTGATCCAACAAATTATAGGCCTATTGCTATCACCTCCTTGTTCTCCAAGATAATGGAGTCCATTATTAACCGCCAGCTCCTGCGGTACCTAGAGGAGCACCAGCTGATTAGTGACCGCCAGTACGGCTTCCGTCGGGGTCGCTCAGCTGGTGATCTTCTAGTTTACCTTACTCACAGATGGGCTACAGCGGTTGAGTCCAAGGGGGAAGCATTAGCAGTCAGTCTGGACATAGCGAAAGCCTTCGATCGGGTATGGCATAAAGCGCTTCTCACGAAGCTTCCTTCCTACGGGCTTCCCGAGAAATTATGCAAGTGGGTCACCAGCTTTTTGGCAGATCGGAGCATCAAGGTCGTTGTCGACGGTGCATGCTCTGACTTAAAATTCGTCAATTCTGGTGTTCCACAAGGCTGCGTTCTTTCACCTACTCTGTTTCTTCTGCATATCAATGATATGTTACAAATCAGTAACATTCACTGCTATGCGGATGACAGCACTGTAGACGTCCTTTACACCGGCCGTGCTAATATTTCTCGGGAACACGTCGATGAGTGTCGGAATAAACTTGTGTCTGAAGTCGAGACCTTGTTAGCCAAAGTCTCGGACTGGGGCCGACTAAACTTGGTCCAATTCAACCCCAATAAGACTCAAGTTTGCGCGTTAACCGCTAAAAAGTCTCCTTTTGTCATATCCCCTCATTTCGAGAATACTCCCCTCCATCCCACAGCCAGTATCGGGATACTTGGCGTTGAGATTTCGAACGTTGTTCAGTTCCGCGGTCAATTGGAAGTTAAAGCCAAACTGGCTTCCAAAAAGCTTGGAGTGCTCAACAAGGCGAGACAGTACTTCACGTCGGCCCATCGCCTAAAACTTTACAAGGCGCAAATTCGGCCCCACATGGAGTACTGCTCTCACCTCTGGGCGGGAGCTCCCCAGTACCAGCTTCTTCCTTTTGACCGCATACAACGTAGAGCAGTTCGAATTGTCGACGATCAAGCTATTACCGACCGGCTTGATACTTTGGATTTGCGTAGAGATGTTGGGTCACTCTGCATACTCTATCGTATATATCACGGGGAGTGTTCTGAGGAGTTGTTTGGTTTAGTCCCGGCCGCTGAATTTCACCACCGGACATCACGCCAGAACTCAAAATTCCATCCTCACCACCTCGATGTCTGGAAATCCACAACAGCGCGTTTCCTAAGGCATTTTCTGCCTCGCACAATCACTCTGTGGAACCAGCTTTCGCCGGCGACTTTTCCGAACCGATATGACATAAAAACCTTCAAGAAGAGAGCGTACTCTTTCCTCAAAGGCCGGCAACGCACCTGCAAGTCCTCAGATGTTGCAGATGTCCATGGGCGGTGGTAGTCACTTTACATCAGGTGGGCCTCCTGCTAGTTTGCCCCCTCTTACATAAAAAAAAAAAAAAAAAAAAAACATGTGCATGTCCGGGACCCACAATCTTCTGTTAAGATTCTCGTATTTTACCACGCGGCCATCTTGGTTTGTTAACATAAACAATGATTTATTATCTTATGCTGATGCACTTGTCCCTGTTATGCCAACTCATAATATCTGTCTTGCTTATTTTAAAATAAGTTTTGGATTAAAATAATAAAAAGTTTGAGATAAAGATAAAATAGAAGATATTATCATCAATTGTATCGAAACGGCTAAATTAAATTGATTATAATAAAAATAAACTCGACCGCTCTTGGGGCCTTATCAAATAAGTTAAATTCAACGATTTCCACCGAAACATTCCCATGAGAGCTAGCGGTGAAAGTTCGCGTTTCGATATTTTTCCTAAGTCGGTATTCAATGTTGCCACTTTCGCTATTTATATAGCCTGAATAACAAAATGTAGACCAAGGTAGTTGAATGTTGAACCTTTTCTCTATTTAATTGACTTAAAATTTTCATGACTTCTTGTTTGGTTATGTCCAGCTAATAAAATAATAATCTTAACCAGCGTATACATTCAACTTCAACTGCATGATGTTATATAAGTGACACTGACAACATGAAAAGTTATATCGATTTATTAATATTATTTATTTGTATGAGTAACAGCCTGTGAATGTCCCACTGCTGGGCTAAGGCCTCTCCTCCTCTTATTGAGGATAAGGTTTGGAGCTTACACCACGCTACTCCAATGCGGGTTGGTAGAATACATATGTGACAGAATTTCAGTGAAATTTAACACATGCAGGTTACCTCACGATGTTTTACTTGCTGTCAAGCACGAGATGAATTATAATCACAAATTAAGCACATGAAATTCAGTGGTGCTTGCCTGTGTTTGAAACCACGATCATCGGTTAAGATTCACGCGTTCTTACCACTGGGCCATCTCGGCTTGATATTATTTAAACTTACTCATTAAGCCTGATTGCGTATGAAAACAAAGTTAGCAAGATACTTACTTACTTTGTTACTACTTTTATACATTTTTATTTGTAGTCCTATTTGATTAATACTTAGTACTAATGTACGCCTTATGTTATATACAGGGTGACTGGTGAATTACTATCGATACTTGAGGACGTGATATTTGACGATCATATATGACAAAATAAAAATTAATATAACATAAATATTAATAAACTTCTAAGTAAAGTTAACCAAAAGTTATGTAATTAATTACGCATCGTGTGAACACCCTAGCTGCGTTATCGACACAAAACAGTTATGTAGGTAGGTACATTTAGTTATCGCGCGGTAGTTTACCTACATCCAAACGCCGCGCGCCGCCGCGTGTTAACAGGGTAGCAGGCTACCTTAGATAAACAAAAATGATCCAATTCCCTTCATACTTTAATCCTGGCTTAGGACAGGCAAAAATACCAAGATATTTCATTCGTTTAAGCAACCAATTTATTGACTAGGTAAATGGTGTGAACTTGACACAAAAAATAATATGAACTGTTTACCTATCTTGGTATTTCCGGCGTATTTAAAAATGGAATCATACTTATTTACAACAATTGTCAATCATTAAACTACCTATTTACCTACATAACTACACTAACCTTAACAAATGTTCAAAGTGAGCTCCTTCTCGTGTGATACACAGTTCGGCACGTTTACGCATATTGTCTTTCACACGATTTAATACGAATGGGTCACTTTTAATAGTTTCGAAAGCACTAGTGATTTTTAATTTCAACTCCTCTCTGTTGACATACTCTGTAGCATACACAAGACGTTTTACCTCCCCCCATAAATAGAAGTCCAGTGGAGTGAGATCTGGAGAGCGAGCTGGCCATGGCACAGGCCCTCCGCGCCCTATCCAGCGATCTCCAAACGTATTGTTTAAGTACTCACGTACCTGCGTCTGATAGTGCGCGGGTGCTCCGTCGTGTTGATAAAATAAGTTTTGGAGATTGCTCAGTGGTACATCATCGAGCATGTCATTCACCGCACTGTTTAAAATGTCTAAGTATGACACAGCATTGAGTCTTCCTTCGATGAAATACGGCCCTAACAAACAGTTATTTAAAACACCAGCCCACACGTTAACACTAAACCTGTGTTGATAAGCGTCCTGTCGCGTAACGTATGGATTGGAATGACTCCACCAATGTTCATTGTGTACGTTAAAAATACCTAACTTAGTAAACGTAGCTTCGTCCGTGAACAATATGTTTTTGTCAGTGTTTTGCAAAAACCACCGACAAAAATTTATTCGTGGCTCATGATCGTTGGCACTGAGTTCTTGAATAGGTCGAAAATGATAAGGGTGTAGCCCTTCTTTGTGAAGTAGATTCCACACAGTCCACTGAGATACACCAAATCTTCTAGCAGCCTTTCGAGTACTTGCTACTGGGTTGTTCTCAAAATACTCGAGAATGTCTTCTTGTAGGAAGACAGGGTATGCTGCTCCACCTCGTCCTTGGGCATGTGTTGGAACACGGAACTGTCCGAAGTCTCGTAATCTTTGATTAGCGTTTAAGATGACGCTGGCCGTAGGTACTCGACGATTGGGGAACATCTCCCGGTACAAATTGATTGCGCCCGGCAAGCTATCATTTGCACGCGCATACGCACGAACCATGGCCAAGTATTCTGCATTTGTGTATTGATAAGCCATACTTAATTACTAATAAGTGATAACGGGTCACACGCACACACGACAGATTACGTATACGCGTAAGATCGATCGCTAGGCGCGCGCGCGGGAAGACGGACGTACAGACCTTACGGCGGCGCTCGCCCGACTAATTAGCCACGGGGCGGGGGTTGGGAGTAGCGACACACGCGTGCGGCGGCGTGGTGTTGTATCAGCACGCCGCCGCACGCGCCGCCGGCAAGGCTGGGAACGTGTCCACACTTTATTTATTTATACGGAAATTTGGTCAAAAATTAAGTACCTATTTTTTTTACATAATTCGAATGAGAATCATGTACCGAGTATTCTCCTTAAATATTGATAGTAATTAACCAGTCATCCTGTATATAACGGCGCTATTTGTGGAAATTAATTCTATATTATTATTATTCTTTTCGTCCAAATCTTCGCTCGCGTGATAGGAGGAGGTATCATTTTAGGTGTAAAAAGTTACTCATGTTCTTCCTTACGTTTCAAGCTTGCTTCATATTAAATTTTATCAACAGTGGTTAAGCCGTGAAAGTGTAACAGACAGACAGACTTTTTTCACATTTATTTTATTCCTATAGATTAGTACGTACAGATAATTAATTCACAACAGATAATGAATAACAATACTATTGGCACGTGCTGGCTGTATGCAAGATATAGAGTGATGGCTAGAGCTATGGCCCTAGGCACATATACCCTCGAGTGATTTGAGCCTGAGGGCATGACGTTTGCAGTTCGTTTAACTAATTTATTAATAAATATTCAAAGAAAATAATCCATTGTGTTATATTTATTAAAAAAAAAAACAATATTAACTTAAAAAGATGTTTGCGTGTTTCTGAGGACGTTAAATAGGAACTCGACAGTGTGCGCAGATCAAATACCACCGAGACATATACTTTTTGTTTATTTTTGTGTTACTTGGCGTACTATACATGTTTAATATAATATACACATAACCCATGCATGTGGAACACGTAGACGAAAACGTTTGAAAGTAATTAGCTTGTAGTACAAGTGATGATGATTGTGCATAGATTACGAAGTCATTTGAGCCTGTTGGCGTGGCTAATACTTTTACCTTTCGCGCCGCATATCGATGATTCCCACCCAGAACAGACATTTGTGTGCATGAACATGTCTGTTTGTCCTGAGTCTGGGTATAAATATGTATTTACAAAAGAAAAGTAGTATATGTAGTATATCAGTTGTATGGTTTCCATAGTACGAGCTTTGCTTAGTTTGGGATCAGATGGCCTTGTGGGAATAATGTCCTAGGACATTATTATAATTACAAAATTCGATCTAATAATAGAAAGATACACTAAAGGCACGGACAATACGTATGAGGAGATTAGATAAATTCTTAAAATTTTTTTTAGATTGACCGCCGTGTCCATCCGATGCGCCGAGATTGCTCCAAGCGACGCGATAAGAGATTACAAGTTGAAAATGGCAATAAAAATTGACAGCACGGTGTTCGAGTATCTGATAAAACTTAGCGATTATAATCCATCTTTTTTAACGTAAAAATAAGTAATTAATTAGTTGCAATCAACAAAGCTGCTATCTAAAGTAATCAATGAAGAGACTAAAAAAAACTACCATTTATAGAAAATGCAGCGCATTTTGGAGAAAGATTTAGTATATAATATCATTACATAAGTAGTTGCGTTTCGCAATTTACCCTCTCTTGAATACTGCTTATGTAACACGCATTAATCTAAGGTTCTTGTATGTTTTATATATAACAAAAAACGTTATTATATAGTTATACGATATAAATATTCTTCTTCTTCTTCTTCGTGGCACTCTTGTCAGAGCGGTCGTGGTCGCCATGTAGTATAACGAAATTATCGGCAGACATTTTGTTTGCCTAACGAACGTTCGCCATGTGTCTCTATAATTGGTAAACCTCGTGCACTCATGCAAAGGACCGATATACATATTATGATATAGAAAATAAAATAAATAAAGCACTGAAGCTAAAATCTCTACAGAAAGAAATAAATATAATTAAAAAACATCTAAATAGATTGATAAAATCATAACTAATCCTTATTCAATCATTTTTAATAGAACCATCAACAAGGACATCATAATTGTATTTTATTGACATTACAGTCTTTGATTATACCACTTACAGGTAGTCACAATTATATAGATAAATATATATTTATGATTCGCTATAGTCGGGTAATTAAAACATTTCAGTTAAAGGAATTGAATAACTACCAAACTTAAGAAACATCAACAAAATTCATTTAAAATCAAAATGATTGATGAACCATTTGAGATATATTATATTTAAATACTTATTGGCCTTTTTGTAAAATCGCTATTTGAAGTTAATGACAAACAGAATCCTCCATTATGAAACCGATTAATTACTGCAAAGGGACCGGAGTTCCTCCCCCTCTCTTATTAATGTACTACTTAACATCCAATCACGGGATTCGTCAATTTCGTGTCTACTTCGAACCTTTTAAGTTTTTGACATCCATTAAAAATGTTGGTGCGGAAAGGAATTATGTACATTTTAAAGCATGTTGTTCAAAGCAATTGACGTCGTTCTTATATTGAATTTTGTTATTAATTACTTTTTGCATACTTCGAAAGAAAAACGTCTTAGCTCAGCTTTAAATAATTCTAACATCGTTAAATAATATTACTTTAGTGGGTAGTAGGCCGTTGTGCTAGCCTGGGTAGATAACAAACACTGGTATTTAAACAAAACAAAACAATAAGTAACCAATTTTTTTTTTAAATTAAGAGTAGGTCTTTTTTACATGTTGTGACAATCTAGACCTAAACACTTGCATTGAGTTCTTAACCACTGGAGGTAACTTGTTGTAAATCTGCGCACCTTCGAAGAGTAATCATTTTTTTACCGTAGTTAGTTCGTGTCTTCGGGAGTACCAACCAACTAGCTCGGCGACAACTTCGCTTTGTTACTTCGTTTTTAAATGTGAATGTCAAGTCAGTATGGAGAGAACTTTTCAGTAGTTTATGTATTAATATGCAAATATTGTATATATATAATTGTTTAATATTCATAATTTTAGTGTCTGTATAATTTTTTGTAGTAGGTGTTAAATATGGGTATCTAAAAATAAGTTTAATAATTTTATTCTGGATAATCTGAAGATCTGCTAAATGAGTTTTACTGGCAGTACCCCACACTTCAATTAAGTATAGAAGATGTGGCTTAACTAGGGAGTTATAGATGTTATAGCGCAGTGATCGTGGAATACAACGAACAACATTACGAATGGGACCAATGCATGAAGAAAGTTTTGTTTTGATTTGTTCTATGTGAGCTTTCCACGTCAAATTGCCATCCAGTCTCAATCCCAGATATCTTTCATTGGCTTTTTCTTGTATTATAACGCCATTAATCGTTATTGGCATGTGTGGTTTTATTGATTTGTTTTTAGCGTAAAATAACGTTTTTAAATTAACGTTTAAAAATAACGTAAAAAGTTTTTGAGATGTCAAAAGATTATATTGGAGCCAGGAAAAAAGTGTGTCTAGATCTGATTGTACTTGTGGTAGAATGTCTTATAATGTGTTTCCGAAGTAGAATAAACAAGTATCGTCAGCGTATTGTGTTATATGACCACGCAATCCTATGTCATTTATATCATTTATATACCTTATTGGATAACAATTAACAAATTAACCTAACGGTATTGTTATGTTCTGGTTTGCAGGATGAATTTTAAACTCACCATCAGATGGCCCATTTTTCAGCCAACATTGGGTGATTTATAAATTTAAAAAAACAGTAAAAAATTTAGTACCTATAATTTATATGTTAAAAAATACAATAAATTAATTGTACATACGTATTTGTTTATTAAATCACTGTGGCTCTGTTGATACGAGACCACTATGCTTTGTACTAAATAAAGTGTAAATTATTCTTGTTCGAAATAATTTGTTAAATAGATACAACACAAAAAAGTATATAATATTACAGGTCGTTGTAGATAAAGCGTACAAATGAGATTGCGCACCGAGAGGTTCACGAAAGAGACGCGCTGGTGAAATTTTGCCGGCTTTATTAGATTTACGGTTAAGTGTACTTTAAAACGATTTATATGTTATAAATACGAGTATAATTTGTAGAACGAAAACGTTATTAAAAGTTAAGAAAAGTAAAGTAACAGACGGTTAATGTATCACTGATGGGCCAAGGCCTCACCTATCACTCACTGAGATGAATTATAAAATCTATTAAGCACAAAAAAGGTGGTACATATCCAGCCACTCTCCACCCACTAAGCGATCAAATGACTTCGATATAAATTAATTATATTTAATATAAATTAAGATGCCATTCTTAATTACGTTCACGCTTCTTCTCACAATGTCCGACCCTTGCTAGCCCGAAGAACTTTTCGAGTGAGTTGTAATTGAAAGACTGATAATATCAAACTCTGTGCCAATTCAATGTTCTTCCTGATAACAAGCCCTTTCTTATTGGAGTTGGAAGTTTCTGAAATGTTTATAAACCCTTTATGATTGTATTCGAATGATTCGTTAATTGGTATTTTATTTGGATTTTTAATTAATAGTTTTATGAATCACGAACATTTTTTTATTTAAAAAATGGAATTGAAATTTTTATCGAAATGTGTACAAAATAAATCTATTTTTATTTAAGATCTCTGTCTTTTAAGCTATTGTCGTGTCTACTTTTATTGCAAACTTTACAATTAATTATACAGGAAAAATAATGGACGTCTCGTACTAAGGAGCTTTAGTTTTTTTTTTATTTGTGTTTTTCTACATTAAATTATTCTTAAATGCAAAACTTACTTCATTTGTATCAACGAATCTGAAATTACATGTAATTAATAGAATAAAACGTATACAATAAATTAATCAAAGTTAAATATTTAAACAAACCATAATAAATATCAATATAAATCTATAAGTATACAAAAATTATACTAAGATAATAGAAACTATAAAAAAAAAAACATTTGACACCTAAAACATTAGAATGTTTCATACGTAGTGGGTACCAAAACGAAATAAATAAATAAAGTAATAAAGCAAATACAATTCGAAAGAATATACAAAACATTAGCGTTTTACGTCAATTACCAAGGCTACTTTCGTTTTTATTTGATCGTGATACAAGACAAAGCTTTTTATTTAACTTAGCTTAGGAAGGAAAGAGGTATATAGTCCATCTGACGATAACCGTATTATCATAGTTTCGTGTTATTTTTGTCCATAGCTATTACCACTGAAAGCTTCACTGAACTTGTAATAAATCAATTCCAAATATTGTTGTTTGGGTGTAGTATAACTAATGAGTTGGTCATGTGGGTGGTACCCACCCTCCACAAAATCCTACTATCGTTTCAACTTATATGTTTATTATCTTTAAGAACAATTTTAAGTTAAACGTTTACATTTTCATGTAATACATCTTATTACAAAGTATTACCGCATATAGCTTTCAAATCACACATTAAAATTTACTAAAAAAAATATGTGACGAGACATAATTCGGTACTCTAACATAAAACATAAAATTCAAACAATTATTAAAACAAAAATTATACAATTGAAATAAATAGTACATTAAAATTATAGCTTAATAATATTTACAAATTAAGTTATACTAATATTAAATTAAAATATACTTTACTAAAGCAGGCTCGATACCAAGGAACATCAGAAAAGAATATCAAGTTAATATTTACCTCTTATTAAACTGAACATTATAAATAGTTGGCGCTATTAAATTGTACATGTCTTCAATTGTGTATTTTTTAATATCGTTTATGAAAATCAACTAATAACAACTTAACTTTTTTTTCTATCATCAAGCCTTATTTATTGTATTTGAATTTCAGTTCGTTCAACGGAACAAGCAACCGTTTGTTCCACGTTACGAGCGAAGAGGAAACAGAAAACATAAGTAATTCGATTATAGCCAAATTTAACAAATATGCTCCTACTGACTTGATATAAGTCCTTTTAAGATGTTAATATTAAATAAATCTTATGAATAATACATAACCATATAAATATTGATAGAACAAGGGACAAAAATATTCTAATATCGTCGATACAAATAATCTTATTAGGTGATTGAAGTCCTACTTTTATTAACGTTATTTTCTTTTTTTATTATTGTTTATTTTAGTTATGTATGATTACATAAATTGGAATATTTATTTGATGTATGACGTATCCCTCATCTTATGTCACATGTGGGCCAGGACGACTAGCGAATCGTTTGTGCGCCGTGCTTTAAAACTGGTTTGTGTAACAAAATATAATCTTATTCCACAAATACAAACAATATTGGTTCATGTTTTTCAAGCGTATGAAGATCAAAACAAGCGAATTTCTTCATAAGTAAGAACTTACTACTACTTTTTTATACAATAACAATCTTGACAGTTCAGATAGATGTACGAATCGATACGATACCCGAACACACAAAGGACTTACCGACAAGCAATCATTTTGCATATTACAGCTGATGATGATTCTAAGAGTTTCAATATTTCGTTAATGCGTAGCAATTAAATATCTAACTCAAAGTATAATTTAAAATACGTTTTAATAATAAAAAAAAACTGGAATTAATTTATTCATTTCGAACGTTCAATGTTTTGTCAAAATTAAATTTTATCTCAATGCAGTTTTGCCATGGCTACTGTTCCGAAAGCAACTTTAAAGCGAGAAGAAACTTTACATTGTCTCCTTGTTTTAAAATTTACTGCTTTAAATCTATTCTCACTTGTCTTGAATACCGAGCCGGAATTTAAACTGCGTTAGTTTTTCTTTGCAGTGAAAAGAAAATTAATTCCGATCGAGATAGTTTTTCGTGAAGAACTATATTAACTTTGGTATAAAAGCTAAGAAGACAATATTTGTTATAGTCTAAGATCTGAATTAGAGTTGTTAGTGTTGTTTATATTATGCAATAAGTAAAACTTAATTCCATTTGAATTCTCTTAGCAGCGCCACCTGTGAACAAGAGTTAACATAATATTTGCTTATATCAATTGTTATATATTTGCTGTGTAATTGTGAAAAAAAAACTTAGTGATTTGATTGAAATTGCTATTTTACTAAGCAAAGTTAAATTTTTTTTTAATCTTAATCGCCATTAATCACAATAATAAAAAAAGTTTTGAAATCGTGGCAACTGTTGTTCATGACCACTTTTACTGAAGCAACCTTACAACATTTTATTCGTGATAAAATAATGTTTATTTTCATATGACAATCAATCGGTAAGCAGATGAGTCCAAATTGTTAATAAAACTCACCTGTTTACATGTGTAACCAGGTCGTGGTGACACAAAGAAGGAGGGCCTAACCTAAGTGTAGCAAATTCCTAATATTTTATATTTTCGACTGGTGTGAGACACGTGTGGCAATCACGTAAAGAATTCAAAAAGAAATAAGAAAAAATAATTAATTGAAGACCATATTTTATTGGGCAACCTAATCATGAAATATTTATTTAATTGTAAAATTTAAGGAAAAATATTTTCATCCGGTAAGCAGATGGGTGAAGTTCAGCCCTAGTTCGGATCTCCTACTATTATGATAGATAAGATTTTTAGACGAAAATCTCTTCGAGCAAGTTTTGTCTACAATAATGCTTCGCGTTTCGTTCAGAAATTATTATAGGCATTAGAATTTCAAAGTGGAGTAGTGGTTTAGTGGTAAAAATTTGGAGGTTTCAATTTGAATCCGAACATGCATGTAGTTAATAATGTTTATTATTCACATTTAGCATTAGTGCTTGCCAGTGAACGTAATTGAATCGAACAAAATTATTCAAAGTGTCTGCAATCCACACAGGAGCAGCGTTGAGAAAATGCTCCAAGCCTTATCTTAAGGCTAAGAGCGACAGAAGGAGGTTTGCCTATTAAGGTATTTGCAGTCTGTTATCTTTTATAAGAATTTAGAATATTACCCTATATAAAAATTTAACCCTAGAACCCAAATCCTAAGCCGGTATAAACAGGTAAGTAAGGTTTTATAATAAATAAAAAAACACTATTTTTGCAGTTGTTTAATAAATATTATTTAATTAGTAGAAATACTTTGCTTTTTTAGCTTTTTAATAATGGTTCAAGTTTTAACTTGCTTTAACTATACGGCCAATGGAGCTGCTGAGATTAACCGACAGTTCAAGCAGGTATGATTTCCACATTTCTTAAACCCTGGCAAACACCACTGAATTTCATGTACTTAATTTGTGATTATAATTCATCTCGTGCTTGACGGTGAAGAAAAACATCGTGAGGAAACCTTCATGTGTCAAATTTCATATAAATTCTGCCACATGTGTATTCCACCAACCCGCATTGGAGCAGCGTGGTGGAGTAAGCTCCAAACCTTCTCCTTAAAAAAAAGTCGAGAAGAGGTCTTAGCCCAGCAGTGGGACATTCATAGGCTGGTACTTAAACTTATGAGTTTTATATGAATGTAATTTTACAAAAATAAACAGTACCTACTTCTTATAATATCAGTATGTACCTTGCAATGCCCCAACCACCTTGGAACCCCTAAGTCATGGAAACAGAAGTACATATCTAACGAATTAACATATTTGAGTATTTTATACATTACATGTCGCCCTAACGCCACACGCAACTAACAGTCACGTTATCCCTTGACAATGATAGAACTGGAGACATTTTATTTTTCGACTTTGAATAATCCTTTATTTTTAAATGGATAATGATAGAATTAAAATTTAAGGTCGCTCAGCGAGCAATGGAACGCGCGATACTTGGGGTTTCTCTGGCAGATAGAATCCGGAATGAGGACATTCGCCAGAGAACTAAAGTCACCGACATTGCGCGTAGAATTAGCTCGCTGAAGTGGAATTGGGCTGGTCATGACTCCAGGCGTCTTGATGGCCGATGGAGCCGACACGTGTTAGAGTGGAGACCACACTTAGGCAAACGTAGTGTAGGACGCCCTGTGACGAGGTGGACCGACGATTTAAAAAAGATGAAAGCTGCCCAAGATCGAGATGGTTGGCGTTCTTTGGGGGAGGCTTTCGTCCAGCAGTGGACGGCGATAAGCAGGAAAAAAAATGATAGAATTTAATAATTTAAGATAAAAAGGCAGTACTAGATATCAAAATATATATCTTAATTCTTACATATATGTCATGCTCATGTTTGAGCGCATTGCTGGTGTAGTTTGTATATTTTACCGTGCCAGTGTTTATAAATGAAGATGATCTTTACTTATCATCCTAATTAAAGTAATAAAGAAATATAAAATTAGTAACTAAGCAATTGTAAAACTGATACGTGTGCTGAAATTTGTTGTAGTGTAGTGATAGAAACAGGAAGGCCCTTTATGGCTCTGATGTAGAACATTTAGAAATTATAACTATATTTATTAAAACTTTATAAATGATTATATTACAAAATGTAGACGTTTTTCCCTTAAAAAGTCCCAGTAATGAATAATGTTATTCCGCCAGTGATCTGTTAGCTTCGAAGGCAAAGTTTGCTTAAAGTTACTTCGATCTTGAAAGGAATGTTTCTATATTTTTTTGTAATATTACAAGTTTACCAAACACGTTTATTTTAGTTTCTTATTGCGATATATTTTTCCTTTTATGTGTACGTTAATGAGTCATTTATAATTATATAATAAAACATAGTTAAACCACATTCCAAATTACGCGTCCCTTACATATCGGTTCTCGATCTCATTTCAATACGACGGCCAGCATTATTATATTTTCTTCTTTATTGCAAATATTTTAGAAATTATTCTGAAGAATATGATATAACAATTTTAATGATAATATGATACTTAATTTCCGCAGTTATCCTGTCTCAAAAGCCCCGTAGCGACTAATGTAAGAAACAAATATTTGTTTGAAGTATGGGTCATATGAGATATAAGATGTAGTTTATCGCGGAAGTAAAATGTACTAAGCGCCAAAAGCTTCATATCATGTATTTTTGTAAAGAGTTTTACAAATAATACCTTTTTTTTATTTTAAATATAATTAAATATCCAGTTTTTGTTTCCATAAGCAATAGCGTTAAGAGTATTTAAATCAGAAAATGTTTTTATGTTTTTAATCAGAGGCAATCCTTCAAAATACGTATAATGTAGTTTAAATATATTATTTATTTTTAACTTTACTGCATTTACCCATATAAAATCTAATAAAAAACATTTACCCATATAAAATCTAAGCATTTTTTTATTATATTTGAGTATATTTTTACCTATTTCCATATGAATGTCATTCAGAATGCCAAGGACAGTAATAGCTTTTATTTCATTATACTAATAAGGTCCTCCAGACCGATTTCGGCAGCGGCGGCCGAATCTCAAAAAAGATTAGCCAACAGCGCATGAGATATTATAGTGCACAAGTGTGTGCGCAAACATAGGTGCACTCTCTTTTCCTCAGTTCTCATAATCCGATCGGACGGCAATCCGACACGACCGGTAAGAGTTCAGGCGCAGGGCCAACGGCTTAGCGTGCTTTTCGAGGCACGGGAGTGTACACACTTCCAGGCTCCGGGCTGCTACTGAGAATTTTCTGACAGAAAAACCCAATAACTATTTATTGGCCCGACCTGGGAATTGAACCCAGGACCACCAGGTCTGCGGCCTTATATCTAGCCACTAGACCAACGAGGCAGTATATTATACTAATGTAGTATTGTATATACTTAGAAATTTCTTCGATTATGATTTTCCGAACTTCAAAGAAAGTTTAGCAACTTGTTTGAGTACTTTAAACGGGAGTTCAGTCTGTTATTTTAGGATAAGATACACTTAATTTAATATTTCTTTCTCAAGTAAAAGATATAAATTATTTTAATAATAAAAAAATATAATTGCATTTTTTAATTCAAATAAAATATATAATCTATACTTCTATATAAATCTATTGGCTCTGTCTGTAAATTTTTTTTTCACCTAATTTTGTGATAAATAATCGTTTTATGATGCAGTGATTCACATTATATTATTTTTTTTCATTATTGTCTGTCTGTCTGTATATCTTCTTATAACTCAAGAACGGCTTGACCAATCTTGATGAAAATTGGCACACACAAAGAACATGTGATGGCGCAAATGTTAGGCCATATATAAGATGGGTAAACCCTACGGTATTTTATGAAAATTAATTTCAAATCGTTAATTACGTATTTTTTTACCAGTAGCCATATGTGTGTGTTTATTATATTTTTATTAATTATACGCGGGTGAAGCCCCGTGGCACAGCTAGTTATATATAATATTCGAACAGCTGGACTGACTGCTGCAGCTATTTTAGGGTTCGATTTTGATTTGAACTTTGTGATACCGTTGCGATACTACAAACAAGCTTTACGTTTACCTGGAGAAGAAAATAAAAATATAAAAATATTTAAAAAAAAATTACATACATCGTGAAACTTTAAGGTTACAACTAATTAACCAACTAGCAAAACTTACATGTATTTCCTTCAAAGTACGTAACATGCATACTTTTCTATATTAATATTAAAAATGCGAAAGTAACTCTGTCTGTCTGTTACGCTTTCACGGCTAAACCACTGCACCGTTTTTGATTAAATTTGGTATGAAGGAAGTCTAAGGAAGACATAGGTTACGTGCGCCCCACCCGCAGTAAGCGGACGAAGCCACGAGCAAAATCTATTCATATATTTATATATATTGATTTGCAGCGCAATATCACTGTAAGAAATAGCTAATACGTCAATTCAGTAATATACATATGCAGTACACGATCTGAACTATGGTTACTTACTACAAGGAGGTCTAACTATAAAAAAATCCTTACTCATATTATAAATGCTAAAGTGGATTTATTTGTTACGTTTCCACGTCTTAATTACTAAACCGATCATTAAGAAATATTGAATACACGTTGTCAGGTCCACAGAGAAAAACAAAGAGAAAATAAATCCTTTTCCTCTCACACGCGGTCATATACTAGTAAATAATAAATGCATTATCCCTTATCACAGCGTAGTTGGTAAAAACTCCATCTACTTCTTCAGCAGGTACGCTCAAAGTTTGACTAAGTCCTATTTAGCGCACGGTCCACTGATTCGATTATGACATCGAATCGACTACACTACATTAAACAATTGCTACTCGATTTGCCTGAGATCGGGAACGAAAATGACTTTGGAATGCTCCTTTATTTTCGCGAGTCTCGCTTCTGTATCGTGATTGATATTATTCAGGGTAGATAAGGATCGTCTTAAGTAGGTACTTATTTAAACTCCTATACAATGTACTTGAGTCATATATTTTTTAGTTAAATTTGTTATTTATATATAATAAGTATTATTATTATTTTTAAGTTTAACTATAATCTTAACATTAATATTGTGAATTGATTATTTATTTTTTAAATACACAAATATGTTTTATTATAAATAACGATAGAAGCGAATAAAAATAGCCTTAAAAAAAATAATGATTTAAATAACAGTTTATAATAAAATACACCATACAACCTGCAAAGTCAAAAGTAATATCAATATGTTTGAAAATTTTATAGACAAAATAAAATTTCTCTTTTTTAATTTAAATATTAGACCAATAGTGCTCCATTAAACAAAACTTGCCAATCAATTACAGCTTAAATTATTTGCTACACTATTATTATTTTTTGTACACTTACTATACACTGCACATGCAATTCAAATTACGTAGATATTACACGAATAATCTTCATATACAGTTTTGTACATGTTAGCCTGTCATTTTTAAGACTGGCCTATTTTCATTGTGAGAGCACATGAGTTTTAGTAGCATAATATCGGTGATATCAACGACGTCACAAGGATTACTGTCATATAAAAATACTGTTTCAGCTCAAAATAGATCTATAATAGTTTTCGATTAAAATTAAACCTACATTATATGTATATCGAAATATATTTTATTCAAGCAGTCGTTTCCAAAGGTTAAGACTAGTTCACAATAAGAATTCGAATTACAAGAACCGATAAGAATTTCAACACTAAATTGCTCATTAATGCAAGCTCGTATATAAGTTACTTTCACGAATATTTATATAAGCTTATGTTTCCTAAAATTATTAATAATGATTAGGGCCGAGTTTATTTCACTGGGCGAACACTAGTATAGAAAATGATACAGGGTTATTTGTAGCACACCAGCAACCTCGCAGGACTAGATTGCTTTTTTTTAGCTACATATTATACACAAAGGCGAAGTTAAATAAAAGTTAACAAAATGTAGTGAATAAATAAATAAGCTTGTTGATTTAATGTTTTCATTAGAAAATAAATGAGAACTATAATATAAAAGTAACGTATAAAAGTAAGGTCTAGTTCAACCTAAGAATTATTTATGTTCAGTCGACTTAAATAGGTGTATACGAGAAAAAGTTAAATATATAAATCCTGACCGCGTGGAATGGTGACAACAATGCTAGCCGCATTTGTTTGTTGCTTCGTAATTCCGATTCTCTGTTCAAAGAAGGAACCAGGCTTTGTGAAACCAGTTGAGGTGTATAGTTTTTTCATATATAACTCTATAAAGTCAAGACCGACTCGTTTGCCGTGACCGCAAACGGCATGACGCTCACTTATACCGTCGTATCCCCCGAAAATGTTTTGTTTTTAATTTTGATGGCTCTTGCTAGTCGTCGTAACGGGTAACAATTAATGTTTCATAAGTTTAATCAGTGCAAAACGGCATGTTCAGAAAACCTCTGGGTTAAAGTTTATATATATATATATATTTATTTTTTTTTCGTTTTTAACCAATTTTTAGCGGACGATTAATAAATTTTATTCATCCGGTAATCGAACGACTAGACACTTACCGCCTTATTCATAAACTTTATTTAACTGGTGATTAGTTAAACAATATTTTGTCTTCTTCTTTCGTATGTCAAATCAATAATGACAGAAAGAGACAAATCAGTGTTTAGCTAACCAGTAACTAAACAACGTTTATAAATAAGGCCGTTAGAATTTTAATATTGCAAAACTACTATTGGTTAAGTTGTATTAATGTTCCTTATTTTATTTGATATTATTATACCGTTTGTTTCCGAAATAAATCTTTCGATTATCATTCAAAACTGGACCGATGTTTTTGTTCAGCGTCGCAATTCCTAATTAAACCCAGACCTTTCTTGTTTGAAACTGTCAGCTTCTTGATTACTTACGAAGCGTGTAAGATTTTCCCAGTATTTTAGTTAAAATGAGTTCAGATATTACATTGTAGGAACTACATTGGTTTTTATGAATCTATACTATATCTATGTACATATTTTTTTTTCACCTTATTTTTGTGATAAATAATTGTTTTATGATGCAGTGATTCACATTATACTATTTTTGTCTGTCTGTCTGTCTGTATGTATTCTTATAACTCAATAAATGATAGGCCATATATAAGATCGGTAAATCATACGGTATCTTATGAAAATTAATTTCAAATCGTTAATTACGTATTTCTTTACCAGTAGCCATATGTGTGTGTGTTTGTGTGTGTGCGTGTGTCTGCGTGCGTATGTGTTATTATAGTAATAAAATAATTTATTATGTTTTTATTAATTATACGCGGGGCACAGCTAGTTCTTATTTGAAACTATCAATATGCTGTTATGTTACTATGTGATCTAGAGAAAATATTATTCCGAAGTACCAGCACAATAAAATTATACGGAGCATACCCAATATGAAAATCTTCAAATACTTACTCATTATTATTAACCATTTAACCTTATACATACGATATGCCTCGTTATAAATATTATTTTTTTTACATTTACACTAGATTAATATTGGTAAATGTAAATGTATTAATGGATTTTATAATAGATTCGAATCTCTACCGAAGAAAGGAATGCCACGCCCCCAGGAAGGAATTGAAACATTGACACGAAAACTCCTTAAAACACCGTTTAATATAAGATTTACTTTTCTATATTCGTACGTCATTGACTCTGATTACTTTGAGGAGTAATCGTTTTTGAACGTAACGAGTTAGGAAGCCATTAATGTTTAAAGTTGAAGCTATATGAGCGTTTGAAACAAACTATGCCTATACAAGAGAAACCTCATTTGAGAAATTCCTTGAAGACAGACAAGGGCTTATCAAAGTAAGTTTTTGAACTTATATTACGTTCAAATTATATTGTGTTTTAGAACAGATAAAAACAATGTATATGTCGGAACATCAGAAGAGCCCCCACAATGATTGCAGCTGCTATCCTCCATGGTGGGCGTGATAAGGGCGCAATATCCGAAGTAAAGACACGCTTTAATTGTTCAGTACACTCTCATTCAATTTCCCAGCACAATTAAACACAATATAGGTAGGTTAGGTTGATTAACTTAGATTGAGAGCCAATAGGTTAGAAAGCATTTGCCTCGTGACAAGTTAAATGCTCAGCTGTCAGCACTTTTGACGACACACTACCCTAATCGGGTAGCCCCGATACCTAATATTGGCACTTAGAGCCTGTGGATGTCCCACTGCTGGGCTAAGGCCTCTTCTCTTTTTTTTGCGGAGAAGGTTTCTAGCTTATTCCACCACGCTGCTCCAATGCGGGTTGGTTGAAAACACATGTGGCAAAATTTCAGTGAAATTAGACACATGCAGATTTCCTGCACTTTCCTGTAATGCACCTTGAGGGTGCACGAGATGATTTATAAACACAAATTAAGCACTTGAAAATTCAGTGGTGCTTGCCCAGGTTTGAACCCACGATCATCGGTTATGATTCACGTGTCCTATCCATTGGGCCATCTCGGCATGCTGGTAGTATTTTAAAGCTGATCTATCACATTGTACAGTCGTTCTGATGCACGCGGAATAAACGCGCATTCAATTCGAATTGCGGATTAAATATATTATATATTCGTAATTCGTAGTTTTAATGATCTCTCTAGAATATGATAAGTTCAATTGTTATTATTATTGTTTTAAAACGATTTGTTACATTTATGATAATGCTATTATTCCATAGGATTTTTACATTTTTGATAGCCTTTGAAAAACGATATATCAAATCATTGAAGAAAAACTACATTTACAATACAAAAGAAAAAGGTGCAGATTACGTAGTTACCGCAAAAAATATGAACTTCGAATACTGGCACAAGCTATTAATTGGTTGCGGTTTTAAACAAGAGATTGGCGGTGAGGTGAGTTTAAAATTAACATTCGTTTTTTTTATAGTTCGAATATTTGCAATATCATTCGTTGTTAGCGCAACGAAAAAACTTCAGATTCGCTGAATATTTATTTAACGTAAATCCTTTTTGGAACTTATAAAGGACTATTATTTTAACATTGGTGTAATAATATTAAATAATATAATATATTGGACAAAACATATATCGATTATGAACATGATACGTTACTAAGAAATAGTGTAATATCTTTGCAAAAATCGAATATAGCAACTTCTATAAAATCGGCCTTTAGTATATAATTTAGACCACCGGCTTAAAATCCTTGGCTTCACAGTGGTACCATTCGGTACATGTTTATAAAGTTGGTTGGAGACAATTGCGACAGCAGCAACAGACATTCTTATTATAAACGCTTGTAATAAAAATGTTGGAATGCGACACTTCCGCGACTTCGACGCCGCGACAATGTCGGAACTATGTACTTAGCCTAGCCTAGATTTAGTCGTGGACTTTTCTCTAGTGCAGTATGAAGAATAATTGCACTAGAGCTCCTGTTAGTTTCATGTACATAACTCACGTTAATTAAAGGACGCAGCGCACGCCTGAGAATATTTTTCGATTTTTTTCTGCTTATTCAATAATTGATAATATAGAATTACTAATACTTTATGAATCAGGTTATTCGAAACTGTCGAAAATTTATAACAGAATATTATTTACAATAAAACTCAAGAAAACTTGATAGCTTATACTTTTTTTAAATATACATTATTGTGTCCATATTTTTTATCCCAAATTTAACCCTTTGTAGTAAAAACAATATGCGTTTTTCGTAACTTTTCGACAGTTTATAATCAAGCTTAATATGATATATACATATATTTAACTCATACTAAATTGAAAACTTCTAGCAAATTATATCCCACACACTGAAATACGATCTGTTTAGTACCTCCAGTTAAGTTTACCTCTTGACGTGGTTATGTAAACTTGAAAGCAATTTTAGATATGTTGTTTATCGAGCAGTGTAAAGTCAATCGATTACGGCATCTTAGATTGCTTACAGAAATGAAGCCATATTTGTAGACTCTTAACTTTAATAACTTTTTCTTTTATTTTGTGTGGAAAGAAAGCTCTCTTCTCCTTCCTTTTTTCATTTTTGTACTTACTTATTACCGTTGTTGAAATTTTACTGTCCTCCTCCTGACCGATTTCGGTCACGGCGGCCAATCTCAAGAGAGATTAGCCAACTGTGGAGGAAATATTATAGTGCACAAGTGTGTGCGCAAACACAGGTGCACTCTCTTTTCCTTAGCTCTCATAATCCGATGGGACGGCAATCCGACACGACCGGAAAGAGTTCAGGCGCAGGACCAACGGCTTAACGTGCTTTACGAGGCACGGGAGTGGGAATTTTTCTGACAGAAAAACCCAATAACTATTTATTGGCCCGACCTGGGAATTGAACCCAGGACCCCCGGGTCTGCGGCATTATATCTGGCCACTAGACCAACGAGGCATTCTTACTGTATTGAAACCTCAATACCAATGTATTTTGAATATAATATAAACCAATGGGTACATTCTTATTGCAGACTTAGTACATCGAAAATGTCATAGCCATATAAATATAATTTACGTAAATGCATAATAATTTACCGTCGTCTTTCGACATGGGATTGCCTTCATTATAAAACATGCGAATTTCCGTGCAGGAATTACCTAAAACAAATATATTTTTGGTTAATTTAAATTAGCTTTTAACTAATTGGATAAAGTATTATTAACACTGATAGCCAGAAAAGCGAATTGACGCCTAATGACGAAATTTCGCAAAAAGCTTATGCACAAAAATACTCGTAGTACGTGTGACCTCACTCGCGTTTTGTACAAACCGAATACTTGTTCTGGAGTAAAGCAACATCTCACTTTGGAAAAGGTACCAAGCTTTCGAGCGTTTATTTGAGCTTTGGACGGCTAGGCTACGGATAATCTCTTTGATTTTCGGATATATCTTTGAATTTATCCTTTAAAGATATTCTGATATCTGGCTCTATAGCACGCTGAGCGATCTTGAATTTGTGGACTCTATTACCAATAATACCGCATTCAGTCCACGTTTTAGCACCGTATGTAATGGTAATTAATTAATACTATATTGTAGTGAATTAAATTGATCGCTCGAAAATTTTCACAATAGCGACATATGTATTAGTAGTGGTCTTATTTATTTAATTAATTTATATTATTTTTAATCCACATAAACTTTTAAACCGATTAAAGTGTTAATAATCCAATAGATTATTATAATGTGACGTTACTGCAATAATTAGTTTCAACTGTGTAAAATCAAAACCCTAGTGGGCATATTTATATGATTAATATGAGACTTTATACTGTTTTTAATAAATACATCATGTTATACGCAAGGAAGACACTTTTGGTAATAAGCTTAAATCATCAATCTAACTTTGAATACTTAAGTGTAGATAGCTGCGGATAATAATAAAGGACGAACAGCGCAAATATAATTTGTTTCGTTTGCACTTCAAACACTTGTACCTTAGAGTGATAGTACAAAATCATTTCTAAAACAAACAATTATTAACCCATTTTTTGTTACTTTTAGTAGTAGATTGGGTCAAAAAAATTTTTTTTATATTTTTGTTACCATACGGTCATAATTAGTATAAGTGTTTTTTTTTTAATTATTTTGTTCTGCATACGCTATGTAAGTACTTTTATGTTAATTAATTTCAACATCTTGACTTTTTAATAATCAATCTCATAGTTATCAATCTTTACTTCATTTTAATTTGATTTGTTAATAACGCTATTTAAATACTACTCTATCTGAAACTGATTTGAAAATAAATCTATTTATTATTATTTATTTTCAAAAGAACCGACCTACTACTACATTCAGAGCAAAGTTTGCCAATTTTAAAAAATAAACTTTGTAATGTTTTCGCTATTTTCATGTAGCACATTACCCAGTTATTATACAGAACCACCGAAGACCGGTCACGTGCGACCCTAACAACAAAAGTTTTGCCATTTTACTTCACACGAAGTCGTGAATGTCAAACATTGGGACGTTATGAAATTTTACGTCAAAACGACTACATCTGCTCCACCTGACGCTGGATCAGCTTCATTACTTTGATTCAGGCTTAATTGTTTTGTTTTATCAATATTTATAAATTTAAATCTTAGTCATTTAATATAAAGTACATTAAAAGATATCCCATTACTTTTTGTTTTTTGTTATAATACATAAAGAGTTCTCCTCTTTGGTGTTTGGTTGACTTCGACGTTAAAATTTGTTTTTTTCTGACAACTCAATTTGATACATCTAAATATTTAAAAAAAAGACGTAACCCTAACCTGATTCTTTCAAAACCATAATTGTTGTGTAAAAAACGTAAAACTAATATCAAATTTCAATGTAACATTTACGAAAATGTACATTTCGCACCCTCACTACTCAGGCTCGACTTAAAGTAATGAAAGTAGCGTCACCAGGTGTAACATATCGAACCCTATGAACGTAAAATGTTCAAAACGACATTGTCGTTCGCAAGTACGTGCGAAGCAAATCTGTTGAGCTTCTGTTATAAACTACTTTTCTATGATAATGGACATTATTTTTAAATAAACTGACTTTTTAAATATGCCTCTGCGTCTGAGATTGCGTTGACCAGATATAGAAGATCGCAAACCCAAATTATGGCAGTCTTTTCCAACTTTTCATGTGTTTGATTTGGCTATATAAGTCATTTTGTGCTTGGCGGTGAGGGAAATATTGTTTACAAATCTTCCCGTGGCAGTATGATACGCCAGGTTTTAATTACAATCGCTTTGTTTTAGATGATTCTTCACAAAAATACTCGTACATATATAATGTATTAAAGCTTACCGAGGATTATATAAATATGCTAGAATGATATTTGGTTTATCAAATTATCTATTTTTCACCGTACAATGGATTATATAATAAAATATAACTGGTGTTCTTGGCTTATTAGAGGATGTTCTCGTAAATAGAAATAAGGACGAACATGTACACGTAATTAGTATTGTTCCAAAACAGATACAACTAGCATATACTATCATATACTATTCAATAGCTCTATAAATTGAGTTTCGTATTAACAATTGCAAAAAATGTTGACTTTGAATGCTTAAAAAGAAAACTTACACTTTATCTTTTTATCGTTAATGTTCCTGACCACCGGTTAAAGTTGTCATATGAAAGTGCAATTACATTGGTAGAAAGAGATAGTCGTGCCCTTTAACGATCAGAAATCCAGTGGTCCATTTAGCTTACTATCTCGATGCGCTGTCAACCCAGACGTCCAAGATGTTTTGTCCCTTGTGACACTTATCACACTAATTCACTCGACGCTCAAACCGGAAGAAAGTACACAATATATGTATCAGTATTAGAATTCGCTTCGCTAATAGAATGTACGTGTGTGACAATATGAATTGTATTTCTGAGGTATAAAGTTCGAATTTTGTTACAATAATTTCGTTTATAAAGTTTTTTAAATAAATTATTTTTTGATATTTATATCTCACCAAACCACTTTGTACAGCCGTTTCCGTGGCCATACCAATACGTCATCAATAAATATATATTTAATACTATTATATAATAAATATATATATATATATATATCTATATATATATATATATATCTATGTATATATATATATATATGTTGATACATATATATATATATATATATATATATATATATATATAGATTTATAAATATAATTTTACTTTTGTCGTTATAGAATTGTAATTTTCTTTCTTAATAAAAATGATGTATTTTTTCAGTCAACTGGGATAGACAAAGAAAATTATACATTTGGAGCAAGACTTAATACTTGAATAAATCATCTTTGTCTTCATTGAATATTAGAAAAATCCTCTATTGAAAGACTAAGTAAGCGCCTAGTTATTAAAATAAACTTCATATTATTATTTTTCTATTCACGATAAAGTTTTATTACAATTATTCAAATATTATTTTACTATTCTCTACGCACAAATGTAGTGTATACGGTGATAGGAGTCTTTGGGTAGTTCCACCTGGGTCGCCACATAAAAGAACCCATCGATGGTAAAGCAATAACGTATACTTATTGCTATTATTGCTTTGTCAACCATAGAAGTAGTTTTTTATGTATTTATTTAATCTTCACAGTATAAGCGACGATGCCCATGTTTAACTAAATTTCTATTATTGTTTTGTTTGCTCTCAACTATTTTATAATAATAATTCAGGCAATAGCCATAATTGACTGCCTCGTTGGTCTAGTGGCTAGATATAAGGCCGCAGACCCGGGGGTCCTGGGTTCAATTCCCAGGTCGGGCCAATAAATAGTTATTGGGTTTTTCATTCAGAAAATTCTTAGTAACAGCCCGGAGTCTGGAAGTTGGAAGTGTGTACACTCCCGTGCCTCGGAAAGCACGTTAAGCCGTTGGTCCTGCACCTGAACTCTTTCCGGTCGTGTCGGATTGCCGTCCCATCGGATTATGAGAGCAAAGGAAAAGAGAGTGCACCTGTGTTTGCGCACACACTTGTGCACTATAATATGTCCTGCGCAGTTGGCTAATTTCTCTTGAGATTGGCCGCCGTGACCGAAATCGGTCTGGAGGACCTTATTATTAGCCATAATTATAAGTATAAATGATGTACAGTAGAACCTCGAAAACCTCCAAAACTCGATAAAATGTTTTGTTCCCTTCCCTTCAAGCCCCAATACCTCCTTTACTCGAAATCTCAACCCTCTATTAGTCGAAAAAATCAGTGAGTCCCTGCAAGCCATTTTAGAACATATTTTCCCTCTATAACTCAAAAAATTAAATTGTACCTCTGTATCTCGAACATAACAATGTTTTATCTTACAACCTTTACAACTCGATAATTTGAAACTTATTACGTCTATATTTCGAAGAAAAATAAGTTATCGACTTTATGGATTGAATAGTTCACGGAATTTTATAGAGCAAACCAACAACTCTGGAAAACAAGAATTTTCTACTCTTTATACCTTAGACACTGCTATAGATAGACAACAATTGAATTATCAAAAGCAAAAAAAAAATACTGACTATTTTTGATACACACATACTCTGTAACTTGAATCTTTATTTATTTCACCTCTCCAACTTAAAATTAGTAAGAATAAATCTTAACCTCTACAAGTCGAATCAAAATCCTCCATAAGTCGAAAACTCTTTAATTCGAATTTTTGGCGCCTACCTTGATGTTCGAGTTACACAGGTTCTACCGTATATTGTTTAAGGATTGAAAATGTTAATGTCGTTAATAAGGGAACTCCACTTTTTAAAATTGCTTTTGACAGCTCCAGGAAGCGCTTCCATCACAGTGCAGTCTCTACCTTGTACTAAAAGTAGCGGCAAGAATTTTTCCGCCAGTGTATATTGAGGAAGGCTATTCGTTTGTCCTTCTTTAACACACATATGATTTTAATTTTTTTTCCTTAGAAATACTGTATTATGTACCCGAAAGCAACATAGTAAAGTAAATTAAAGTAACAGCCTGTGAATGTCCCACTGCTGGGCTAAGGCCTCTTCTCCTCTTTTGAGAAGAATGTTTTTGGAGCTTATTCCACCACGCTGCTCCAATGCGTATTGGTGGAATACGCATGTGACAGAATTTCAGTGAAATTTGACACATGCAGGTTTCCTCACGATGTTTTCCTTCACCGTCAAGCACGAGATGAATTATAATCACAAATTAAGCATTTGAAATTCAGTGGTGCTTGCCCGGGCTTGAACCCACGATCATCGATTAAGATTCACGCGTTCTTACCACTGGGCCATCTCGGCTTTTATAGCAACATAGACTAATTGTATATTCGAATAAAACACATGCAAATAAAAAGCGAATAAAAGTGAACACTTAATAATAGTATTATGATACTTTATTTTCGTCTGCACACTTGTGACATTTAACGACTTCGAGTATCAGAGGCTTCCCACATGTAATAACTGAAGCGCTGGAAAAGCGCACCAAATGTATTATTATAGCGAAAACGCTGAGCATTCTTAACCCTCGGAGTATATCTTACATACTCTGCTATAAACAGCTATCTGAATAAAGCAATACTATCTAATATCGAAAGAATAGACGTACTATTTATAATAATAGTTATCGCACAATAAATGTACTATTGCTAAGCAAATATTATGCATAAACGTTGAAGAATAAAAATATCATCACGTACAATACAAAATTATATTCGAAACTTAATATCTTAATAAAGAAAAAAAATATCTCTCACGAAGTGAAAACCTGCTTGAAGCTTACATGCGAGCCATGTATAAGGATTTTTGATGTTCGATTAAATGAGTGCTTACGTGATAATGAGTTACATTAAGACGACATTCTTTTAAAGAAATAACTTCACAAAAGTTGTAATTAAATAATTTATAAAAAAAAAATAGAAGAAAGTTATTCTTTTGAGACACATATGACAGGATTAATTTAATAGGCATCCTTTCTGTTATTGAAATAGATTTCGAGTTTATTATCCTATGGTTCTAAATTTTGTGTTACTGGAAATAAGAACGTCGTAACTTTAAGCATAGAAGTTTATCTCGGTATTTTTTTTTTATTTCCTTATTTCAAGCCTTTCGACCCTGATTGCCGATAAAAAATACAATATTATAAGGAAATCTACAGATGATTAACAAAGTCGATATAAATAATGAATTAAAAGACAATGATTGTGTTGAAAGTTCTAATTTTGCACATGAAAACCTCAAAACACGTCCCGAATTTGAGTTTAAGAATTTCATTTATAAACGTTTGATATTTTTGCTCAATACCTCACAATATAACATATAATTATTCAGTATTGCTGACGCTTTACACCAACGTTTGATCAAAATACACATATCGTATCCATTGAACTTGCAGTATTTACCCAATATATCTGTTATCCCTCAAATTCCTAGAATCTTTGATATTGGTTCATCGTATGCGTTGCTTGTAATACATAAGACGGGTTTGACGCTTTGATTTGACAAGCTTGGGATGAGCACGTTGAAGGCTTAACACATACGACGGACATAGTATGATACGTATACAAACGAAGCAATTTCATTTTAGTTTTGATAGAATATTCCAATAATTATGAGTGCATCATGTAGTCCGCTCTGTATATTGAAAGATGACTGCCTCGTTGGTCTAGTGGCTAGATATTAGGCTGCAGACCCGGTGGTCCTGGGTTCAATTCCCAGGTCGGGCCAATAAATAGTTATTGGGTTTTTCTGTCAGAAAATTCTCAGTAGCAGCCCGGAGTCTGGAATGTGGAAGTGTGAACACTCCCGTGCCTCGGAAAGCACGTTAAGCCGTTGGTCCTGCGCCTGAACTCTTTCCGGTCGTGTCGGATTGCCGACCCATCGGATTATGAGAGCTAAGGAAAAGAAAGTGCACCTGTGTTTGCGCACACACTTGTGCACTATAATATATCCTGCGCAGTTGGCTAATCTCTCTTGAGATTGGCCGCCGTGGCCGAAATCGGTCTGGAGGACCTTATATTGACAGATATATTATTTTTTGTATAGCTGAGATAGACCTTTGGTTAGAATACATGAATCTCAATCATTGTGGGTTCAAATCTGGATAAGCTCCGTTGAAATTTCAAAGCAGATACTTAATTTGTGTTCACATTAATCTCATTCTGGGATACCAACTCTCATTGTAGATGATCTATAGGCATAATAAATGCGCATTATAATTAACTCCTAAAACAACAGCACGAAATATTATCAAAAGATAATTATGTAAAATCATGAACCACATGCACTTAGAGAAAAGGTAAGATTTGGCTGTTATGCGTAAATATAATAATTAGGATGCCATTTTATATTATGTCTTAAAATTTTATGTAAATATGAATACTAATATAATATATGAAACCCTTTATTATATACACCATAGATAAACTGTAATTTTCTTTGACGTAATTTCAGTTGAAAGTACATTGTAGCCACAAAATTCACTATCAGAATGTCAACAGGCGAAAATAAGTACATTACGAAATTGCCCCGGCGACGAGGAAACCATTTAAAGTCACTCTGTTTTCGTCCCCTGTCGTTAAACGAATCCTCAATCACACCGAACTAGTAATCAATGATAACGAACAATGTAGAGGCAGTGATAAAGGAGTTCACCTTATAATCAACTCCTTACGACAACATTTTAAAAATAGAGTGATAGAGCGTACTCTAACCCTCAAATTAGAAACATTATAAGAAGAGCAAAAGAGACAGCTTAATCAAAGGCATAAAAGACTATATTAAGATACTTTGGCCGGTAGCCCTTTGTGTGATTGATAGATAACATTTTGACAGTAGCAAATGTCTACGGTGGTGTTACCATAATATTGACATGATTATTTGCCAGCTTAGTAAAAAAAATATATTGGCCTCAGCGCGATCTGATGACTTGTTTATTTGTCTCGGTAACTTTCAATTTTTTAACAGAATATTATTTTTGACATGATATATAATGTTCCTGATAAATATAGAGTACATATATTAATAGGCTACTGCTATGTCCTTACATTCTAATTTTATTAATGTGTCACAAAGACCGCGATCAAGAGTCCGTGACCTATTTAATTACGTAACTAATTTACACCCGCTTGTTTTTGTGATTAGCGCTTTATATTTCACCCTCAAAGAGCTTCAAATCATAAATCTTTGCGGTCTAAATGCATTCCAAACAGTTCTCCTTAGTCCGAGGTTAACCCACCTTTTCTGAAAGCACAATTGTAGTGTCGGATTTAACTGAAGTTTTAATTAGTTGCAATTGTGAGATTGCAGGAGTGTGAGGTCACGGGCATTATTTGAATTTCTAATGACTGACTTTACTGGGGCACTAAAACTACTAGCTTCTGATTCTTTTCCAATTAAGAACAAATTGATCATTCTAGAAGAAATATAAATTTCTACAATGAAAAAGTTTCATGAGTTGAACATTTTCCCTAAATTACGTCTTGAATAATAAAAACAATGATAATAGAAACATTCAAATTGTATAAAAAATATTACGCACCATTTGCAATATAAGAGAAATACATTATTAGAAATAAAAGCGCTATCGCCATTGTTCAATCACGAACGGTAGTATTTTCATGCATTAATAGACAAAAAAATAAATTATGAAAATATTTTTCTAACTGAATAACTAAAAAAATTTTTTCTGGGTTGAATTAAAAGAATACTAAGTGAAAGCAAGCTCTTAGTTGAGCCCTCCTACTTTACTACTAGGTGCTGAATCAGCAATGGAAGTGTTTAAAATATTCATTTTATAATAAGAATCTAGTTGATGACAATTTAGGTTAGTTATAAGACCATGTTGTCAGTCTTCTCGAATTTTCTCGAACATTCCTCGAAAAACATTAGTTAAAACGGAATTATGTAATTACAAATAGATTATAATTCATGAAGCCACAATGTAATTTCACTATATGCATAAATGATAAATACACTTCGAACTATGTAAAGATTCTTAATACTTATTTCACTATATTTTATTCTTCAACCCTGTTAAAATACTTTATACCAACAAAGGCACATTCTTTGAAATCTTTTTAAGTAAAACCTCTTAGGTAGCCATTATTTCTGAAGGAGATTGTTAGGCTTTGTAACATTTTCTAAACAGGTTTTATATTTCAAATACTATAACTATTCACTATCTATGAAGGCAGTTTTAGTACTACATATTACGTAGAGTAAGTTATTAAGAAATTGTAAAAAGTAAAGTAAGGTCTTCTCGTCTTTTTTGGTGTGGAGCTAATTGCATCACGCTGGTCTACTGGGGATACACAAGTGGAAGATTTACACGATGTTTTTATTCACCGCCTATGGTGATATGAATAATTATAAACACAAATTAAGCACGTGAAAGTTTAAAGGTGCTTCCCGGCTTTGAACCAGCAACCTTCGATTAAGATTCCTGAAGAAAAGTAACGTTCCCAAATTTAATTACCATTCGTTACAAAGGTTTGTATAAAATGTGTTAAACAAATTGTATTATATTATCCTTCAGCCATTGAATTTGAGGAATTCAGAAACTCTGTAGTTACTATTTTTTATGTGAAACATGTATTGGCGTGCGCGGGTGTAAGATGGACTCGTATGCCGTGACGTCATACAACATGATGCCCTCTTTTGCCGTCATGCCTACTCCACCAGTCTCTGTTCCTTGTGATTGCGCGGCGCGTATGTTATATATTGTTATTATAATAAGATGAGTATGACTGCCTCGTTGGCCTAGTTTGCGCACACACTTGTGCACTATAATATGTCCTGCGCAGTTGATTAATCTCTCTTGAGATCTCTCGGCCGCCGTGACCAAAATCGGTCTGGATATTTATTTCAATAATAAAATGATGATTTTATTTATTTTGTTTCATATTTATTTTTATTTTTAATTCTCATAGTAACCATAAATTTTGATGTTTCTTATGTGCCGGGTTTCGCTTAACTGTCATATTTTTTTAATGATTATATTGTTACTAATCATATGGTAATATATATACGTAAATGGTATTTATACATTTTTTAAATACATGTGTACTCTATACGCCGATAAAAACATTTTGAGTTATTGCTAAATTTTCAGACCATGTACATTACAAAATAATCTCAATAAATTGTGCTATTAACGTCACGAAACTGCATTTAAATATCAATAAATGTTGCATTATTTCCTTCAAACGAAAGCCAAATCCAATCATTTATAATTATATTTTGAATAATGATATTATTAACATAAGAGACTTAGGGAAGAACTAGTCAGCAAATTAACAATCAAATTCCATATAAACTATATAGCAATAAAAAAATTAAACAAAATAAATAATTACACTTATCATAACATAATTTATAGTAATCTAAGCCAAAACTAACAAACAATAATATATTATTGTTATATATCATTATCTGTCCATTTCCATAAACGTTCGGTAAACAATAATACGCACGTGTGGGCCATAATTAATCCATTTCTATTCATTTGATTTTATGTCTTTATTAGACTAAAAGGTTGACTAAGTTATCTGGTACGTTTTTGGAATGTAATTAAACCATTTCACGCGGCCGAATTACATGTAAGTTAATAGCGGGTACGTGTTATTAATTTTAAACCTTATTACAAGTGTTTAGAGTTCGAATTTACTTGCCTGCTTTCGTTTCATACAAAACGACGGAATGTCCTTGGTGGCAGGCATCTCTGGATGGTTGCCACAAGCAGTAAATATGTAAAACAAATCAGTACTTTTTATGAACATAAAATTGTAATATACAGATGACCGAAAATTCAAAGATAATTTGAATTAAGAATGTGGGCCATTTTAAATCTATAAAATATTTATTAAAAAAATTAAGTTTTTTTTTTATATTATAGAATTATTTCGCGTATATATACATATATCGCATAATGGACCTTACTTATGGTTTTAACATAAGATATAAATTTAGCAAAACGCGAAGATAAGAATATTTTCGAAATATAGCTAATTTGGCATTACAACTAAAGTACAAGAATATTTATTTTAAATAACAAAACCTTTGAATACAGTTAAAGAGTAGCTTTTAAAGCTGATCGGATTTTTCAAGCACCGACGCAGATTGACAGTAATTGCGCGTCAAGCTATTATGGTGTTGTGGATTTTAATGGTGGGCGAAACAAGCACTGTATCACCTTACAATTTTCTTTGTTAAATTAGAAATATTTGACTAAATAATATATGTTTTATAACTTTCAGTTTTTTGTAATTAAATGTTTGACAAATATTTTGAGATTAATATTTCTTATATACGTTTCTAGTAAATTAAAACACCAAGAGAAATTATGATACATAAAAAAAAAATAAAGATACAAATAATTCTCGATACGTAAATATTAGTAAATTGTTTATAATTAATTAAATTATTATATTTAGTAAATAATAAGCATAAATGTTTTTGATACCTTCCTACATAAAATTTAATAATTCTTAAGTATTTTAATCATAATAAAGAACGTTGAAGAGTTTACTTGAAATTATTTCAACTTGTATGTTGGTAAAATATTATATACATAATATTATGATCTATTGGGTAATAAAACTTATTATTTTATAAGTGCAAATTTTGACAAATTGATTAAGGCTAGATTCTTATTGTTGTACATAAAGTACCTAAAACCGATCGCTTATGATTTTTCCATACCACCCAACCAAAAAATTAATATTATATTTAATAGCTATTTGTTCATTCGTAAACCAATTTCGATTCAAAATTCATTCAATTCAAAATTAATTAAAGTAATTAAAGTTTCTTCCATGTGTAACCGAATCGTAGCCCCGCTTTCCGGAAGACTTCCTTCAAGGGTTAACCGCAATTGGAAGAGGGGATCTAGATTAGAAGTTTAAGCGTAAAATCAAGTAATGAAAACTATGAAAATTGTTTAAGTGATAAAATGTTTGATAAAAACATTACATCAAAAACATTTTAACATAACTTATTCAATATATAATCCAATGGATTGAACACGTCTACACACACATAAATATCCCACAATTGAAGGAAAGCCTGCAAGTCGAATGAAATGTAAACACTCGCGTATTGGAACAGCGTAGTAGAATTAACTCCAACCTGAAGAACAGATAAGGCATTTGATTTGCAGTGACATTTACGGCTTACAATAAATATAAGCCCCTTTTAAACATTAATTAATTCTAAGCATTTTCTGTATTATTTTCAGGTGGTGAGTAAAGTACAAATAAATATATATGACGACACATCGAATTTTTAATACCAAAATTCTAAATTAATTTAATGATATTGTCGGATTTTATATTGCTTGGATTCGAAATAAAATAAAATACGCTAGGCGAGTAAGAAGTACTCCACAACATACAATTTTTTTTTTTTATTATTACTATAGTTAGGCAAGTGGGCCGCCTGATGCTAACCTAACCTAATCTTTACACATTAGCACTGCTTTTTTTATTGTATAGGTAGGCGGACGAGCATATGGGCCACCTGATGGTAAGTGGTCACCAACGCCCATAGACAATGGCATTGTAAGAGATGTTAACCATCGCTTACATGGCCAATGCGCCACCAACCTTGGGAACTAAGATGTTATGTCCCTTACGCCTGTAATTACACTGGCTCACTCACTCTTCAAACCGGAACACAACAATACAAAGTACTGCTGTTTTGCTATAGAATATATAATGAAGCTTATATCGCTAATGTGCCACCTACCTTAGAAACTATGGTGGTGTCATGTCCCTTTTGCCTGAAGTTACACTGGCTCCGTTCCCCTTAAAACCGGAACTCAACAATTCTTGGTATTGCCGCTTGGCGGTATATACAAATTATATAAACATTTTCTAAGGATTACTGCCTCTTGGAATTAATCCGAGAACCGGAATTCAAATTTCGAACCAATAATATTTACAGCTTTACTAATTACCGTTGTTTAGCGAGAATAAGTTAAATAATTTTGTCTTCTTCTTTCGAATGACAAATCAATAATGAGAGAGAGAGCGAAATCAATTTTTAACTAAACAGTCGCTTAGCAATTTATAAGTAAAACCGTTGATTGCTTTGCCAAAACATTATCAGTAGTAGCTGGGACTTACGATAGCAGTAAGTAATCATGTCGCCGATTAATTAAGACGCATTTTCCAATCATAGTCTTCCCGAAAAACATTAAGAATTGTTAAATAACTCAGTGAAACAGGTTTCATATGTTATCATAAAAGTATGATCCCCTCCTCAATAATATTATCATTAACAATTAGGTTATATTCTATATGTATATATATATATATATATATATATATATATATATATATATAGATATATATTAATCATGAGCCATATGAGAGAACTCATATAAAACTCGACTCAGTATCTCTTATGATGGAACTAGGATTACGTCTTTGTCTTGGACCAAATAAAATCAGCCCTTCAGAGCTAGTATAGGTTTGATTGAATAAAACCAACCTTAACCTTTGTATTTGATCAACAATTCATCGCCTTTACGGCTTATCTTTGTTAATTAATTTTATTCTGTGACTAATTTAGTGTTATGGAAAAATATATTAGAAATAAATTATTAAAAAGGTATTGATTTTAATGAAATATGTATATCAAAGTTATAGGTACTCAACTGTAATTGATATGGCCCAGTGGAAGGAAGATATGAATATTAAATAATAATTGTGGTTTCAAATCTCAGTTAGCATCACTAAGATTATTTATAAATAACTATGTGCTCGGCACTGCAGGTCACCATCATTAGAAAACCTGAAGGCCAATTCCACTAATGTAAACCGTTATTAACGTTCTTGATTCAATTCCGATCCAGCTTCGACTATTTCCCATAAAACCGAATCAGTATTATGTTATATACAAAAGCCAAAGAACCATATCAAAGTCAACCTTAATTGTTAACTCTTGACGTTCCATCAAAGTCAAATCGAATCGCAACTAAATCGTTGTATTAGTAGAATAGGGAAAAATCTAAACGTCTACGATTATCTTTCGATTCGATTCCGATAATTATGTTATATTGGCCTCCTGTATATGTACAGAAGAATTTCCTTATAATTTTCTTTCTTAATGTCTTTTTTTTCCATAGATAGGTGAACGAGCATATGGGCCACCAGATGGTAAGTGGTCACCTACGCCGATAGACATTGGTATTGTAAGAAATGTTAACCATCGCTTACATCGCTACTACGCCGCCAAACTTGGGAACTAAGATGTTATATCCCTTGTCCCTGTAAATTGAGCCTTCCAAACTGTAACACAACAATAACAAGTAGTGCTAATTTGCGGTAGAACATCTGATGAGTGGGTGGTACCTACCCAGACAAACTTGCACAAAGCTCTACCACCAGAAAAAACAAATGTCATAGAAGGAATCTTATCGCATGCAGCTAAGTTAATTATAATATGATGTTATTGTTACGATAATAATCAGGAAACACTCCATATATATTAGCGCATGACGATGACGATGGAATTAAGTTTAAAATAAATGTAATTAGGAGATAAACGTTATATGATTCAACTTTTCTATTTTACTTTCAAACGCAATTATACGAATAACGCATGAATAAAAACAATAAAATCACAAATAATATTCATCGTATATAAATGTGTGTGTAAATCTATAATCACACACGAATATTTCATATATACACACACAACTACATCATAAAATTCAAATTCTCAACTCAATGAACTTAAACAAAGCGATGTATCAGTAATTGCTCCACGACAAACAAGAAACAAAAGCAATAAAATAACTACATTAAACAACTGCCGTATATTATAATATCGAACATTAACTAAATCGAAGAACCGTTAATGGTTCTCCAAAGCCATATATATTATCTTTTATTAAAGGTATAAAACATAGTTCATGATCTTGAATTAATTGAAATATATACTCATACATCGCTTGGTTCCGTAAAGCAAATCGCGAACAATGGAGAACGAAACGAAATTAAGTATTAGATCAAAAACTTTACATTAAAGACTCCACGTGAAGTTTCAAATTTGAATGGAAAGCCTGGGAATCCAGTTGTGCTTATGTTACTTGATATTTTCACTATTATTTTTTAATGATTTTATTTTCATTAGTTTATAAATCCTGTGAAATGGAACAATCGACGAAAATTAAAACAAAATTCAAATTCACCATATGGTGAAAATAAAGAAATCACCTAATTAAGCAAAGGTGTCGCTTTTCCATACATCATTAAAAGTACAGGGATCAATACCGTGGTACAGTTTTTATACCAACGTTATTTTAATACAAGAAAATAAAATATTCCTTCAAATTAAACTACAGAATTGGAAGACACTGTAAAATCCGCACTGTGATTTCTCAAACTGCAATAAAATCTACACTCAGTATTGAAATACCTAGTGTATCAGCAAATAATGGTCCTATCATCTAAATGTCTACTTTAACTTGTTATATTGCGATGTTTTAAGATAGAACTATTACAAAGCGAAGTTTTTAAAACTTCGATGTGTAATAAGTGTAATAATGTGTATAGTTCTATCTTATATATTTTGTAACATTTGTATTTCCGTATTTAATGTAAAACATATTAATTCATTCTCAACTTTTATATCATATCTCTTAATTCCACGTGCTTCGAAACATACTGATGGTGTTTCTTTACAATCATCACTCATCTCATCATGCATTTATGACGCTAAAAGCATTAATTACACTAATTAATGTAACTTGAATATAAATGACATCAGTTTCAGTTCATTGACCTAACTATATTAAAATAATATCGAACGTTGTTCAAATACCTTCACACATATTAGTAATAGCAGTGTGCAGTGAACATTTCTTTGTATGAAAACAGTGTGTCAGAAATAGCGAAACATATATTGCAGGGTATTCGAGCCCAAATTTCAGTATTGCATTTCTGTACAAGGGTCATAGCACTAAATCCAAAATAGGTGCCGAACGGGGACACTTACAACGACAAGTGGTTATTTCGTTGCGTCACTCGATCCGATATGTAGCTCTAAATGCATAGAGCTTGTGTAATGTCGTGTCGAAAAAAAGGTAAGCACGAAAATATTACTTTTATAGCAATTAAAAATACTTATTTCATTGAATTACATTACAACCCATCATTACATGTGATTTATACATCAATTTCATTTTATTTCTTTTTCAACATCAATAATTTGATGGTAATATTTTATATTTTAATTATTTTTATATATTTAAAACAAGTGATATATTATGGGTATTGGAGCCAAAAAAAATTAATTAAATTAATGATAATAATGTTCTTGTGACTGACCTACAGCAACGGTTGTAAACCATGAACACTAGTTATCGCGCGTGATATATGTATTATGTAGATAGAGACACGAGATCATTTTCTGAACAAATAGAGTATATTTGTACAGAATTATAGTTTGTAGCTTCATAAAATAATGCATAAAATATTGATATGAATTAAACATGTAACAATTTTACTTCTCTAATCAAAAAAAAAATATATATATATAAATCCTCAAACAAATGAACCTGCTGAAAAAACTACTCTCACATCGTATAAAACTGAGCTATGCAAATTACTTATACTCAATTAAAGCGAAGCGTCGCATCCCGGATTCGCAGACAGACATTTTGAGAACACATTAATCAACTTTAACTTGTTCTAAGATCCGACCACATATTTCCATTGTCCCCAATCGCACTGACAGAACTAGCAAGTGAATTGTAAATTGTTCACTGCACCCAAATGTATTTTCGCTCGCTCCGAAATCGGCCCCGATTGAATAAGCAACTGATATCGAGATTTGCGCCACGCCTCGGTAAGCTTGCGTCACATAAACGATGTTTATATTTCATTTGGCTGACTGTGTAAGCGGTGATTAGGAATGATGTTGATTTATATATGAAAAAAAAAAACGCAAATTTGAATTAGGTCATGATGATAATTGATTTGTTTTTGTTTATTGTTAATCAAATCTAGTGCTTATAATTCATCGTAAGCCACATGTATGAATTTCTAACACTTGTGTATCCACTAAGCAACATTGGAATAGCGTGGTGGAATGAGCTACAAAGCTTCTCATGAAGAAAAAAAGAAATCTTCGCACAGTACTGTCTGTGTTTAACATTTACAGTCTGTTTTTACTTTACTGTAATATAGGTAATTCATATTTTTCTAGGTTTAAAATCTAGTTTATATTCTTCATAAGTAATTTAACATGAGATAAAGATAATATAAATACAATGCTAGATTTTAAACGATATATATATATATATATATATATATATATATATATATATATATATATATATATATATATATATATATTTATATATATATATATATAGATGCATTTAAAGATCATTTATATTAGATATAATATATAATTGTGTATATTCATTATTATATCATATAGAAGAGAAAGTAGGATTCACGATCAATAATAAATTATAGATGTTATGAAATGAATAAGGTAATTATGTTAGAAATATACTAATTGTATCGATAAATACTATAATAACTAGTAAAACATTAAACTAAGTAAAAGTAAAATTTTGTACAAAATTGAGAAATTTATTAAGTAATTATAAATTTATAAGTAAAACTAATTACTTACGGCCTTATTCGTAAACGTTGCTTAGTTACTTAGCTTAGTTGTTTAGCTAAACACTGATTTGTCTCTTTCTGTCATTATTGATTTGACATACGAAAGAAGAAGACAAAATATTGTTTAACTATTCACCAGTTAAATAAAGTTTATGAATAAGGCGGTTAATATATAACATATTAAGTAAATTATTTTCAAATAATATTAATTTACAAATAATAATAACAGTATCATGTTACAGAGACGTAACGCTTTAACGTTGTTTGGGTGAAAATAAGTGCTTAGAATCTTAACACCTTTGATTTATTTAAATAGTACTAAAATTTTAGTAATTACTAGCTACCCGTCCCTACTTCGCACGAGATTAAAGGTCTACATAAATAGTTTATGGTACGAACGCCAGTATAGCCAGTATCTTGACCAAACTCATTTAATTTCACACCTAAACATTTCTCATGAATCACTTCGTTCATTTGTGCAGACTTTATAAGGATTTTTTGGTAGTTTTTGAGCTGATTGCGTTCATATACGCGGCGTGGTACTTTGTATTATAATTATATGTGTATTATATTACAGGATAAGCAATTTTCATTTTTCTAACTTTAACTAAGATATGGAGGACATTGTCTATAAGCCGGTAGAATTCGTTTTGCTAATTCTTTATATTTCTAGAAACTCTATCTTTCTTTGTATATTTTATTTATATATGATGTAAATATATATAAATATTTTTATTCATAAATTCGTTATTAAATTAATAATTAATACAAAATACAACACTTTATTATTTAACTTGTAAAGAAATTTCAGTAATAAAAAATTAAACTTATAACGGTCCGATATAATAGTGAAAAGATGGGGCGTGAAATACGAAAATTTTCTCTCAATTCTGAACCGGAAATAAGTGTGGACCCTCCATCGGTTATGTAAAAGTCAAGCACAGGAACCAAAAACATCGACAAATAAATTTTCACAAAGGGTACACTTCACTATTGTCCGTCTGTGAGGGGCGTTTTAGTGTAAAGGTGTTTTCAGACGTAGGACAACAACGCAGAAACAAAACTGTGCTTTCGAAATTTCAAATCTGCAGTTTGATAACACACAAAGCATAACTTATAAAATGTTAAATAAAACATATTATTTCACTTACTTGTATTTTTTAAATATCAACACAATTTATAGTAAAGTACGAGTAACATCCTATAATATCTCACTGTTGGACTTTGTCTTTTCTCCTTTTTTAATAGAAGATTTAGAGCGTATTCAATCACGCTACTCCAATGCGAGTGGTGGACAAACATGTGGAAAATTTCAACCGACACATGCGGGTTTCCTCAATTCAACGCTGACTTTATTATAACATATTTCACAAAGAGCAATCCCTACGTCACGGCTGACGTGAACCGTGTCTAATGTGAAGAGCCTTCATCGGACAATGGTCAGGACTTCTATTGTCCAATTTGAGTTATTATCTACAGTTTTCCTGCTGCCTGATCTTTACGCCTATAATTTATACGCCTTTGTCTAATTTCAATATAATAATTTCATTCATAATATAAAATACATGCCTATCATTTATTTATATTCTAATACAGAAAATGTTGGCTATATTTCAGTCTGAAGGGCGAATAAGCCAATATCACAGTACAGATAAATAGCTTTGAAATGAAATAACGCACGCACGAAAATCAAGAGGAAAGAAAAAAAACGAACTGTAGAGAATATTTTAAATAAAAAAATATTACCTTGTTACTATAATACGTATGTAATATCATACACATTGCAAAGTCAAAATGAAGATCTGAAGCATCAATAAAGATATGAGGAATAGCTAACAGCGCCAATAGCACAATGGTTTACTGGACGTCTAGCGATGTCGCAAAAAGTCGCAGATTCGGCCCGGATCCCTTCGAGTATTGTCGTCTGGATAGGTAAAAATGAATATTAATAATTTCCTTATTGCTTTTATGTCCTCCTCCAGACCGATCTCGGCCACGGCGACCAATCTCAATAGAGATTAGCCAACTGCGCAGGAGATATTATAGTGCACAAGTGTGTGCGCAGACATAGGTGCACTCTCTCTTCCCTAGCTCTCGATGGGACGGCAATCCGACACGACCGAAAAGAGTTCAGGCGCAGGACCAACGGCTTTACGTGCTTTCCGAGGCACGGGAGTGTACACACTTCCAACTTCCAGACTCCGGGCTGAATTTTCTAACAGAAAAACCCAATAACTTTATACTGACCCAAACTGGGAATTGAACCCAGGACCACCGGGGCTGCGACCTTATATCTAGCCACTAGACCAACGAGGCAGACAATTGCTTTTACACTATTTAACTGGTTTCTCAAACTGGGATATGATGAGACTAAATTATTGCTTAAACGATTAATATAACATTTACCAAACTTATATTTCCTTCCTACCCCATCCCTTTTTTATAGAATAGGTAGTCGGACGAGCATATGGGCCACCAGATAGTAAGTAGTCACCAACGCCCATAGATATTGGCATTGTAAGAAATTTAAACCATCGCATAAATGGCCAATGCGCCAGCCTTTCGAACTAAGATGTGATGTCCCTTGTGCCTGTAATTATACTGGCTCACACACCCTTCAAATGGGAACACAACAATACCAAGTACTGCTGTTTTGCGGTAGAATATCTGATTAGTGGGTTGTACTTACCCAGAAGAGTTTGCACCATTAAGTAATCCCTTCTTTATTATATACTTTATAAAACATATTTATGTTTCTATGTTAGACTATAAGAATTATTATCATAAGCAACTAAAAGTATTTTTGTCAATTTTATATTTTTGTTTAATTTGTATTTGTCAATGTTTACATTAAGCAAATTATAACTTATTGTGTTGTTAAATTGGAGGGCGTTAGTAGCTATGACACCGTTTAACAGTATTATAATTACTATCGTATTTATTGTGATGTGTATTAATACAATACAATTAGTATATTTCGAAATACAAAACAAAGCTCATGCTACGCAGTATTAGCCGGTTCCATTGGCATCTCCGCATCTGTCTTCATGTTTATTACAAAAAATGTCTATCATATATTAATATTATATTCCTTCTCCAACCCACTTTACTAATGGCGAAAAAAATGGACCAAATTAATCTTGTCCTAATGGTGTGAGTCAGAACTAAAGTGATAATGAACTTGGATCGGATCTATTCCTTTGAGCTATTAAGCCATATTAAGGCTTTGATTCTTTTTATTTCACCTCTGATACCCAACCAATGAATAGAGGATTATATCTCGTTGATGCCCACTTTTTTGTAACTACCCACAGGGGGCTTATTATAAGAAGGGAGTTGAGATAATTAAAATGTCCCTATAATGTTCTGCAAGGCCAACGAGGCGCTCATTAATTAAACCCGCATTTGCTTATGTAAAAATCTAAGATGGTCCAGTGGTTAGAACGGATGAATCTTAACCGATGATCGTGGGTTCAAATTTTCATGTGCTTTTAGAATTCACCTCGTGCTTGGCGGTGAAGGGAAACATCGTGAGTAATTTCACTGTAATTTCGCCACATGTGTATTCCACCAACCCGCAATGGAGGAGGTGGTGGAATAAGCTCCAAAGCTTTCCCTAAAAAAAGGATAGGAGGACTTAGCCCAGCAGTGGGATATTCACAGGCTGTTAATTTTGGTTATGTAAATGTAAAAAACAGTTGTAATAATTTCGTAAGACGTTCAAGTGTTTTTCACTAGTTGTTAGTTTGTAAGAAAATAATATTTACTTTGGCATACCTTATTAAAATAACTATTAGATAGATTTTATCAATTTTCTATTTTCACGACTATCTGTTAACTTAGTAAAGTCACTTTCAGTATGATAAATATAATATCTTAGTAACCGTTTATAATATACAAAATGATTATACATAAAAGGTTAAAACAAAAAGGAAATGGATATACAGAAATTATAAAAATAATACCTTAAGATTGTCCTGCAGCATAGTACCCAGGGCGTCAGTGTTATGAGATGAGAAATTTTTTGGCTCAATCGTATAGCCCAGCCAATCACGCCAATCGCGCCAGATATTTGGTCACTAAAAGTGTGGAAAAAATAGTTCTTTTATTAAGGTTTTTGTATCTGATACGCCTAAAAATTTGATGAAATGTGTATAATTGTTTTATTTCATTAATATCTACAAAAAATTAACGAGCTAAATAACCATTTCTCATCTATTTTTTTAAAAATACTACGTTTTCATTTTTTATTTATCTTAGTAAAACAATGAACATCTGATGATGTCACTTGTACTTATTAATCAGTGACTGTATAATATTGAAGCACTCCATAAGACGCTAATTTCTATCCGATTTAACTTCGTAGCTTCGTACTTCCCAATTGCTGATAGCTTTGTATTTAATTTATTCCTAATATTACAATTTAAGGTACTCATAAGAGCCTACTCGAATTAATCCTAATTAGATTTTGATCTCATGTCCTTTATAGTAATTACACTGACCAACTTACCATTAGTCACAATACAGTAATACAACTAATTGCCTCATAGCGTAAGTATTGAATGTGCTATTTACTCCTACGTCAGAGACATATCCTTCAGAAGACCATTCACCTTCGTTATTATGACTAAAACTAAAATGAATATTGAGAAATTAAATTCTCAGTTCTTTAATTTAAAAAATATTATTTTCTATCTACTTTGTGGCAGGGCAAAGTAAAAAAAGTCAAAGCCAGTCTGGGAAAATCCCACCCACACATCAGACATTCATCGTCAGACTGCAATACTTTGATTCTGGTTTGTTGTGTTCCGGTGAATGAGTCAGTGTAACTAAATGCACAAGGGACATAACATCTTACCTCAAAGGTTGGTGGCGCATTGACGATGTAAGGGATGGTTAATATTTCTTAAAGTTTCGATGCCTATGTGTGGTATTGATCATTGTGGTAGTCACCATACCTTCAGGTGGCCCATTTGAATGTTTACGTATCTTTTTTTTATGTATAAAAAATACAAAGGCTCTAACTATTGTAATTAACCATATGCCACAAAAAATATACGGCCAACAGCGACAGAAAACATAGCTCTAAGTTACATAAGTCATCGTCGGTCGAAATTAGCTCGCGTCCCGATTCACTGACAGCAATTAGGCCTAAAATAAGAACTTATAGAGAACTCGTTTGGACCGCCATCTGTACTGTTGTATAAAAAGTAAAGTAACAGACTGTAAATGTCCCACTGTTTAGCTTACTCCACAACACTGCTCCACGTTGATGGTCATTACTCAGTAAGCTTTCAAGTAAATATGCATCTTCAAAGCTGTTATATTTATTGTACTTCTTCATATCAAAAACAAAATTAATGCCGTTACACTGTCGAAATAAAAATTATACTTTTTTATCGTCTTTATGCTCTTCCCCCCGGACCTCTGACTAGAGTAGACGTGGACAAGAACCTTTACGAATCTTTTTTCTAAAAATTTAATATAAAAACTCAAAAATAAATCTAGTTGTGCGTCATACTGTGCGTTTTTGCTTCTCAAGATACTCTGCTTACCTCTACGCTTATATGTGACCCTGATACCTAAGTAGAATATCGTGCTGTGACATTTTGAATGAGATTCTCTTCATATCGTATAGTCTCCTAGTACTTGTAATCGCAATGGATAAATCATTCTCTGAATCAAACTTAAATGACACCAAAACTTATGAAGATAAAACACCCCCTACTTTCGTAAGCCAGAGAGTTAAGCGGCGTAGAGAGGAGGATTGTATTATTGATTCACTTAAAAATGATATAAAAGAATTATCGTCTCTTTTATTTGCACAAAATACTGAACTGCAAGCTATAAAATCTACTCTAAAAGACATTAAACAGACAAATATTAACATTGAAAAAACCATGGAATTCTTAACCCAAAAAAATGAGGAACTACAGAACAAAATAAATCTGTTGGAGATACAATCAAAAAAGGATCGGGAATGTATTACTTTACTAGAGGACAAGATCGAGGATATGCAGCGAAATAATAGGAAAACTTGCCTCGAAATAAAAAATGTTCCGAAAATTAATAATGAGACTAGGCAGGACTTAATGGATATGGTAATAAACCTAACAGAAAGCATCAAATGCAAAATTGAAAACTCTGATATTAAAGACATTTATCGGGTTCAAGGAAAAAAGGATAAAAATAAAAATACACCAATAATCATTGAAACAAGCTCAACAATTATTAAAACAGATTTTCTAAAAGCTTGTAAAAACTTTAATATTAAAAATCAAGAAAAACTGCGGGCCAAAGATCTTGGCTTTAAGACAGAAGAAAATACCCCGATTTACGTTTCGGAACAATTAACGGCTAGAGCGGCTCGACTGTTCTTCTTGGCAAGAGATCTCTCCTCGTCCAAACAGTACAGGTTGTGCGCAAGGACGAGACATCACCTGTTATTCGTATTAATAATGAATCACAGATCAATCAGTTGATGCAAAAAACTTGACTATATTTTCTCATTTCTTGTTTTGCTAACTATGGTTTTTACTCTTTTAATTTAGTCACTTTTGTTATTTTGTTTTTGTTGTTTTTTGTTTGTAAAATTAGATTTAAGTATAAAATATTTTTCTTGTATCATATAACGTTCACACAAAACTCTCATGCAAATCACTTGCCACGCACACACACTCACGTTCCTTTATTTCTTTATTACTTAATAATTCATAAAGCAATGTTGTACCAATGTAAATACGCATCCCTTATATATTTACAACGTAATATTGAGTTAACCTATGATTATGGATAAGTCTCTGCAAATTATACAAGACATAGATAATACAGAAATCGCTAAGTCCATTGAATGTTCCATTGAAGACTTACAAAATAATATTTTTAAGAAATCGAGTTTAAATATAATTCATCAGAATATAAGAAGCATATATAACAATTTTAGTGATTTTGAAATAACTTTTTCACAATTTAAAATTAATATTGACGTTATCATATTCACAGAATGTCGTTTAAATTCAAATAAAAATATTCCATTATTATCTAATTACACTGTCTATTTCACTAATAAATTATTTAATCAAAATGATGGTGTCGTGGTTTACATTAAAAATGAACATAAAGTAAAAGTAAAGGAAATGAACTTAGTACATGCGTCTGGATTGGAAATAATGATACACAATAGCATAATTTTGGCCATCTACAGATCACCCTCTAATACAAACGCAGAAGACTTCATTAATTCGCTACTAGCACATTTGAATTCGATCAAATCACGACATAATATTATAATCACGGGCGACATTAATATAAACATAATCGCTAAAGAAACTGCACAAACCTATGAGAGAAATAATCGACAAAAATATCTTACATCATTAATAATGCATGGTATCCTGCCCGGGCACATGTTTCCTACAAGGGATCAATCATGTCTAGATCATTTTATGTTAAAAATAAACAAAAAGTTAACCATAGATTTTACTTAATTTATCTGATAGTGTAACCCAAGCAAACAAAAATCAAGCAACTAAAACAATAGTCGATTACGAAAACGCTTGTAAATTACTACAAGAACAGAATCTGGCAGAACTTTTTCTCTACACTGATCCAAATGTTTATACGGATCTCTTGATAAAAAAAATTTATTTCTCCCTTACAGAGCACACTAAAACTATTACTATTTCTAGAAGCAAACAAACTATTAAACCTTATATAACACAGGGCATACTACGCTGTATTAAAAATAGAAATGACATGCAAAGAAAACTTAAATTAGATCCCAATAATGAAATATTAAAAATTACTTATCGAAGATATAGAAATTTCTGTAATTCTCTTATTAAAAAGGTTAAACGTAAATATAACAAAGAAAAATTAGCTAAATCTTGTAAAAATAATAAAATATTATGGCCTATAATCAATGAAATAACACAATTCAAAGAATGTAAAACTACTAATACTAACTTACTTGATATTCTACCATCGTCAACACTTTCTGTAAATTTTGTAAACAATTTTTTTGCTAATATTGGTAAAGATTTGGCAGGAAAAATCATATCGACCGATAAAGTTTCACGCTACAAATTTTCACCAGTGACAACTTATGTGTCTTCTTTTGTCTTACTTGACTCAGATCCTTTTGAAGTAGAGCACATTCTGATGCAATCAAATTCTACGAGTGCAAATGGCTGGGATGGGATCCCTACAAGCTTTATAAAATTATGCAGGAGTTTTCTACTACCCTTTCTCACTCAATTAGCAAATCTGTGTTTTAAGACTGGAGTTTTCCCAATAGCACTGAAGAAATCAATTATTACACCTGTGTACAAGAGTGGAAATAGAGATGAAGTTAGTAACTACAGACCAATTTCTGTCCTACCATCTATTGCTAAGATTCTTGAAAAACTTATAAACAAACGTATTGTAAATTACCTAAACAAGTTTAACATATTGGCTAAGACACAATTTGGATTCAGGAAACATTTATCTACAGAAGACGCAGTTACAGATCTTACTGATCTAATTGTTAATAAACTTGACCAAGGTAAAAAGTGCTTAACAGTATTTCTTGACTTAAAAAAAGCATTCGACACAGTCTCTATTCCTATACTTGTACACAAGTTAGAACAAATTGGAATTCGTGGTACTCCACTTAATCTTTTAAGATCTTACTTAAATGATCGCGTACAGTGCGTAATAATTGGGCAACATATTAGTGAGGATGCAAATGTCACCTATGGCGTCCCGCAGGGGAGTGTTTTGGGTCCAACCCTCTTTCTTATATATCTAAATGACCTCTGTAAATTAGAAATTGATTCAGGTCAGGTCTTCTCTTACGCCGATGACACTGCAATAGTTTTCTGTGGCAATACTTGGGACGATGTTTACAAACACGCAAACTTAGGGCTAATTCAAGTTTCGGAATGGCTAAATGATAATCTTCTTACGCTAAACACAACAAAAACAAACTATATATGTTTTTCTATACGCAATTCGACGCAGCCAAATGATGACTACAGTATCAGGATACATAAATGTGATTATAAACTTTCTCTACCTTGTAAATGTCCGCTTATATCTAAGGTAGATAAAACAAAGTATCTTGGTATTATGGTCGATCAAAATTTAAACTGGTATGCTCAACTTAATTTAGTGTCTAACAGAATGCGAAAACTTACCTGGGTTTTTAAGAACTTGCGACACGTTGCTAATAAGGACTTGTTAAATAAAGTATATATGGCCTTGGCACAATCAGTCTTATCCTATTGTATTCCGATTTGGGGTGGGACTTCAAAAACAAAATTTTTGGAACTGGAAAGAGTGCAAAGATCTCTTTTAAAGGTGATGTACTTTAAGTCCTACAGATTCCCAACTACCGAACTTTACGAATATGGAAACCTTCTGTCAGTGAGAAAACTATATATCTTACTCTCCATCGTAAAATTACACAAGTCCATTAAATTTGACCCTAAAGTATTAACTAAAAGACGTAAGGATATTAAATTACTCTGCACATTTCCCCCTGCAAAAAGTAGTTTTACTAGAAAACAATTTAGAAGACAAGCTACTTATCTATACACTAAAATAAACCGTAAAGTGAACATTTATGGTATGAACACATATAATTGCAAAAAAACGTTAAAAGACTGGTTAAAAAAATTGGATTACTATGAAACTGAAAAATTAATGGAAATAATTACATAATTATTTAAAAACTAATAGTACAACTGACTATCACACACACACACACACACACACACACACACACTCGCAAACATACACGCGCGTTATATGAATAAAACTACGTTGAAGTTATATGTTACCTTTTTAAACGATTCTTAAATTGTAATAATGTTAATTTTTCATTGTTTTTACCTTGATGTACTTGTTTCCGTTTGTGGAAGAGCGGGGACTCCTAACACAAGTTAATTCCATTACTTAAAAGGAGCTCCCTAGCTGTATCTGTTGTATCTAGGTATAAGTTACAGAAATAAACAATTTTATTTATATTATTTATTTATTTATCGTATGTAAATTAATATAATATTTTGACGTGATAACGTCTTATAAATCGATGAGCGCCGGCTGCACGAACGAAAAAGCATGACTCATTGTCACGTTCCGCCTGAGCCGAGCGTGTAAGCGAGAGCGCGGAACAAGCGATAGAGAGGCACAATCGGCCTAAGCGTTCGGCTTGTGACGCATCTGTCTCTCTTCCACTCCATCGGCCGTTGCGTCCGAGTCAATGTTTTCTTATGACGTTATCACGTAAAATTATCGTCCGTAAACCGACTTTACAGACAACCATTTCTTTTTATATATAATATTCGAAGTAAATAGGGGTAAAATTTCGATGTAATAGTTTTTTTTAATATACTTATTAATGTAAACATAACACAAGAAACTCAAACACATAATATATATATTATATATTCAATAATCTCAAGACCTTATTTTAATATCAAAGCTATCAAATATATATTGTTTCTCAAAACAACAATTCGAAAATTCCGTAGTTTTCTGTTCGGTGGAAATATGAACAAAAATGGAAATGAATGTTCAAACTCGTTCGTTCGTAAATAGAGTTTATGATACGAAACGAGAACTGATTTGTAGTTCCGCATACATTTCCCAATTAAATTTTAACTTACTTTTGTAGAAACCGATTGCTGAAATAGACTTAGCTTTGCGCTATGGCTATCCGGTTAATCTCCCCTTCCTAGGGGGTTCTCCTTACCTCGGGAACCCCCCTATGAATTCGCCTGTCTCAGTACACTCGCGCACTGGTTGTTCAACCACCAAATGTATTTTTGCGTTGTTACAGTTTGAAGCATGAGTGAGCCAGTTTAATTACAGACAGAAGATTTATAACATCTTACATTCCGTATTTGACATAGCTTTAACATTGTAACAAGTTCTTTATATTTCGGACAGTGTCAAGTACGAGATGAATTAATCACACAAATTAAGCACATTAAAATCTTGTGGTGCTTGCCGACTTTGAACTTGGAATCATCGTTTAAGATTATCGTATTTTAATAACTAAACTATCACGGCTCGTAATATTTGTATATAATAATTATTATAAGTACAACTTAGTTTGGTATTCTGATCTAATACAACACAGCTTGAGGTTGTTACGATAATCAACGCCTGTGTACACGTTAAATTGTACCACAGTGAGCCGCTAATCCACTTACCAACTTTGGTCAATGTTGTTTGCGGGCTTAATCATCTGATCTCGGTAATACAATCGAACTAGGCTTTTACGAGTTAACTAGTTTCACCCTAGTTATACATAATATAAATTACCCAAGAAAACGATGGCGTAAAAATTCTGATAATTTTGGATAACTTAATAGCCTAGCTAGGATACACACGATGCTAGGCAATCCTACGGTAGCAAATTTACATTTTAAGTGATTTTTAGTTGAATACATTATATACCCCTTCGAAATATATTGTAAAGCGTTTGCATACAATTATTGCAATATTATAAAATATGTATTGTGTGTTTTGAAGGTTAAAATGCAGTCAACAATTTCAATCCGACTATAAAGCATTAGTTGGTTGATGAATAACTGAAAAATTTATGATGGTACCTATCTAGTGTACCTTAAATTGGTCTGCACTGTTTTTTTTTTAAGAATAAAGTTACTGGTTGAGATATCTTTATGCAAGCCAGCACCCTTTCCACCACTATGGTAAAGTCTTAGTAATAGCAGTATTGCTAAATTTTGTTGTAAAGTTTTGTTGGCATAAAATGTTATTTGGACCGCATTTATGGTGCAAGTTACTTATAAATATTATTTACTTTATTGCCAATATCTAAGGTGGTAACCAAACAATATCAAACGGCTTTACTTACAAAAAAGTAATCGTAAGTAATTTCATTAAAATATTTAAAAAAGAAAAATAATTTGTATGGAAATAGCAAATGAATTCTGTTAATCAAACAAACGTTTTTGAATTCCAATTCCAATTCCGAATTGAAGCGTCAAGCGAACCCCGAAGTTTTCATTAAGTTCCGGTTCGAGTAGAAATATGTCACAATTCAAATCCACCATCATTACAAAACTTAACCGCGGATGAAAAACATGAATATTTATTACGTCTATCTGGGGTACAATGCCGGCTCTGTTCTCGGCCATGATTGACAGGTTAATTTACGCCTTGACAGACCGCCAGCCTCCATGTTGAATGACACATTGACTCGCCTGATTCGGTTTTCTAAAAATGGTAAATGTTTGCATTAGAAGTCCAATGTTCTATAAAAGATTTAGTGAGCTAGAATTTTGATGTGGTTGAAGTAATAGTTTTTAAGGTCTGTTCATGTTGGGTATGAATAACAGTAAAATTTCAATATATTATATAGATTTCAATAAAATGTGAAAGATTTTTTTTTATCTCTTTACTCCTATTGTGGTTGGAATATGCTTAGTGTCTATAAGATCTAATATATCTTCTTTTTTTTCACGCAGTGGAAACCTTCTGAGAGATACCCTCCCCCTCTCCCTTGGAGGGAGAAACCGGGCTATGTGGGACCCACTAAAACCACTGCAATGGCCGTCCTGCGGCCAGAGGCTGCGGGATCGTGTTGATATACGCATCCGTATCCCGTGCTGTGCTCCGCTCGTAACTCGGCAGATCTCTCCTCAGGGGGCGAAGATAATCTCGCCCCCCTGCACTCCTCGCTAGTACGTAAGGAAGCGCGAGGCGCGAGGAAGCGTAAGTCGGAAGGAGACTCGTCGCTTTCGTCTCATCCAGATTTCGAAGGCCGGCAGGATCGCTCCGACGATGCGCTTGCGCGCGTACCGTTCTTCACAGAGACGGTCGAGCTACGTCGCAAAAGCCCTCTTATGTTCCCGCCGTTTCAACGCCTCGAGCGCACTTGGAGGGGGCGCGCGTTCTGATGGAGGATGCGGGTTTGGTGATAGCGTCATATCCGCCAAGATCTAATATATCATAATATTTAAGGCAACATCTTACGTTAATGAGACAAGGTTCTATTTCAGAAAGAAAAAGAGAGAGAGAAAGCATTGTTCACTTTCAAATATATATACAGATTTATTTTTAAAAATTAAAAAAATTATCATCAACAGCAATACTATATCACATTTGTTAACCAAAAATAATTTATATAGGAATAGACTAAGTAGTCCCTGTCAGACCCACCTCCACATTTACTGAAGCTCCAGTCTGTTTCATATGTACATCAAGTCTTCAATTGTTTAAGTAAGAAAACTAAAAGTTGAGCCGGGTCTCTCGAGCCGTAGCGCACTGAGAAATCTTGAATATTGAAGAAAATAATTGAATAAAATAAAGCCCTCCGTGACCTTCTTTAAACTGAAAAAATATTTTTAATGAACACCTCCGTCAACACCTCCGTCAGTGGTTGAGTAACCCCAGTAAATCAAAATGATTTATTATGCAGCAGCTTTCATGTGTCACGTTACCAAAAACGTAAACGCCTTTTTCCGTCCCATTGGATCATGGTGTTAGGGAATAGAGAGTGCACCTGTGTTTGCGCACACTTGAGCTCTATAATATGTAGATTGGCCACTGTAGCCGAAATCGGTCCGGAGGACAATATTATTTATTATACATTTTTCAGCTGATTAATAATTTAAGTTTTTAAACTCTTAAATTTATATTATAAGTAATTTAATATAAATCGAATTATTGACTGTCGGTATTAATAACAAAATGTATATTATATATTCCCTTTTAACCGTTATAGTGTAACAAGTTACAAATAAGATAGTAGGTAAAAATACAACCTTAATTTACTTGTACTAGGTAAAGGATTTCTTTAGGCACTTTGAAGTTCACCTTCAAAATTAATATTCGCCTGAGAAAAAAGTTAAAAGTAGAATTTTCAGTGTTCAATGTTCTTTGTTTATTAAAGAAAAGATTTTACTAAATAAACCCGACTGTGCTTGCTCTCTGAGGCGATTCCTGGACTCGAGAAATTTATAAAGGTCTTGTGTTTTAATTACTAAATATTAAAAATTGACGTAAGCTGTTTATCTTTGTATCTTATTTGCATAAACATAACACATTAGAATTCGAGCAGACGTAACTTTAGCGCGTTATATAATTACTCAAATTCCTAACAGTAAGAAGTAAGAGCAAAAGAAATAATCTTAATAAACCTACACTAGAGCGTTGTATTAGATTAAGCTCAAACCTTCTTCTTATCAATATTAAAAAGAAAATATATGCCCAGAAGTAGGAATTATATGAGCTGGTAATTTTCCCAATGAAAAAGATCCTAATAATTAATTAAAGCTAGAGTTATTACTCATATTTCGTAGAATTCCTCTTGCTATTAAATGTAAATAATGATTAACTCGTAGCTGTAAGAAATAAAAATACATATATAAAAAGTAAAAAGAAACAGCCAGCAAATGTCCCACTGCGAAGCTAAGACCTCCTTTCCATTTGTAGAGAAGTGTTAAAGCTAATTTTACCACGCTCCTCAAATACGGGTTGCTGTATTCATATGTGACAAACTACTACCAAATTAGACACATACAGGTTTTCTCGCGTTTTTTTACTTCACCGCTGAGCACGAGATTAATTTTATAAGCACAAATTAATGAATAAATGAAAATACAATGATCTTTACCTGGGCTTGAACCGCAATCATCGATTAAAATTCACGCATACCGTTTGGGCTTTTAATAACTATAATAATTTAAAAATAAATATTTAATATAGTGAAAACAATTCAGTTTCTGGCTTTTTTTAACACGGGGACAGTGGGGGCTTATGTGACTCTCGGCGGTGTCCAAGGCGCCGAGTGCGCTCCGAACATCGGGATACCCACAATAAAAATACTTTCCGTCTTAACGAGAAGCGCTACGGGATCACTTTTGCATGCTCCCGTAATGATATCTGGCCTACTAATCTGATTAAGATTATGAAAGCTTTTAAACTTAATATATTCACAAATTTTAAATTATTTAATACAAACCTATCACTAGTTCGCCCGCGTCAACATTTGTGTACCACAAGAGTTTTCGCTGGGCTTTTATTATGAACAACTTGAATTAACTATTTAAATTTAAACCTAATTATGACATTTGTTACAAGCGTTACATAACGTATTATGTTAGTCGTATATTATACATAAACGTTATATACAAGATTTGTAGATGTAGATAAAAACTAGCAACAAAATTTTAGCCTATGCGATTAGCAACGTTTTCTTTTCTTTTTGCTTTTTCTGTTCTTGTTAATATAATGTTTAAAAAATAGAAACATACTGAGTACTTATTATTTAATCTAATTATAATAGGTACATTATTATTAAATGTTTAACAAAAACTGACCAATCCGTTATCAACAAAAACTACCTTATACTTTTCTAATTTAGAGGAATAAGAAAGTTCGACGAAGGCGTCGAGTATTAGTTAAGATATATTAGACTGTATAGGCTGTTTCGACTTCGCACTGGTATAATTAGTTCTAAAAAGTAACAGCTTTTGAATTTCAAAGGCTAAGGCCTACTCTCCCTTTAACGAGAAGGTTTGAAGCTTATCCCACCCCGCTGCCCCAATGCGGGCTGGTAGATACACATGTGGCAGAACTTCGATGAAATTAGACACATGCAGGTTTCTCCACGATTATTTTCTTTCACCGTTGAGTACGAGATTAATTATAAACACAAATATATAAAAAGTACATGAAAATTCATTCGCGCTAGTGATTCACTGGCGTTATTTTATCTTTGTTCAATAAATCAATATTATTTATTTGCCAGGAAATTACAATATTTGGTCTAAATACTTTGTTATCGATACACTTTATTGGTATAAATACATATTTACTGATCTTATTTTTCCTGTAATCAATGAATATAATATTTTCATTGGCAGAAAGTTACAAAAATTTTGTACAAATACTACTTTGTCACATTACAAATTTAACTTCGGTGTGTAATTTTGGTCATATTTGACAAACGAGATCTGACATCAGAATTTCCTTGAATTGGTTATTTTGCCGGGGCTTTCAAATAAATATTAAGTAGCTTTTGGTTGCGTAATAACTATTTGACGTATGAAAACCGACGATCGCAAAGGGTTGCACGCTGTTCGACCGTTCATCTGTATGCCTAGTGCGAGTTTATTTATTCGCATAGCATTTTATTTAAGTGTTAACTTGGAGATTCTTAAACTCAAACCCAAATACTTAATAAAATTAATTTAAAAAAAATGTGAACTTCGAAATAAATAATAATCTTAAAAAATACCAGTACTACAATTTAATTGGAATTATTATTATTATAGTATCTATACAAATAAATAATAAATGACATATGAATTCAAAAATACTGCATTTTCTTACATTTGCGAGCTACCAGACATATTCATAATATTCAAATATTTTATTTATATAAGTTGAAATTAGCGAAACCCCGCTGTTTCGCTTTACGATATTGACACAAAACAAAATAATATTATATCTGTTGTATAGTTTTACACAGTCTCGTTTCTTTAACAGTAAAATAACAGAAACAGACATAAGAATCAGCTTTAATATTGAATCATGTTTAAAAGTAAAAAATAATAATTGTGTTCTGCGATTTAAATTGTGTTGTGTTGGTGCCTTTAAATGATGTCCTCCTGATCGATTTCGGCTACTGCGGCCGGCTAATCACAAAATAAATCAGCCAACTGGTCATCATATAATATATTATTATAGTGCACAAGTGTATGCGCAAACACAGATGAACTATTCGCTCACTGTCATAATCCGATAGGACGGCAATCGGACACGACCGGAAAGAGTTCAAGTGCAGGACCAAAATTTTTACGTTCTTTACAAGGCACGGGAGGTTACACTAGTAACCAAAAAACTCCGAATTTTACGTGAAACTTTTTAACGTGATCTGCGACCTTATATCTAGCCACTAGAACAACGAAGCAGTTGCCTATAAACAAAAACAAGCAAGTATATCAAACTACTGAGCTCGATCAAAATAACGTTAAGTGTTTCTCAGTACACGAGTATGATAATATAATATAGCTATCATTCAAGTCACTAGTTTCTACACGAATTAAAAAGAGATTAATATAATTCAATTTAATATCATGCAAATATCAAAGTAAACATGTTGACAGATAATATATGAAACATTCACGAAGCCGTTGAAAGTTGATAAACAGTTCACTAGAATGTGAATTAATCGCATGTCAAGCTAGTCCTCAATCATCCTGTAGATATTGATGGATGAACACGGCAGTTTGGGAACTATCAATCATTGTATCGAACAAGTGAGCAATCGATTATGAATGTACACAATCAACTATTTACATAAAGAAAATTTATAAAGCGCTTTCAAGGCTTTAAGAATATATATAAAATTTAAACAATCAAGCGAAACATAACTACAAGAAGTAACGATGTGTGCTTTATATAATGGCTTAAAATAGTTTTCGCTGACAAAGCGATATCTGAGTTCATAAAATCAGATTACATTCAGTATTGGAACGTAAATTAATCACATGTCAATCGTGTTCTCAATCACCCTGTATAGCTGATGGATGAACACTACTTCGGTCACTATCGATCATGATAGTGAACAAGTTTGAATGTGTTAATGTACGACCATTTGCAATTACAAACATTAATTCTAGCTTTTTAGAATTTAACTGGCATTCAGCCCAGACTGCCCACCGGTTAATTAATGTTTTATATTAAATTTTAAAGCCGCGATGGCAACATCTTAGCAAAAATCAGGCTATACTGGGTGGTAGAGCTTTGTGCCCGTCTGGGTAAGTACCACCCACTCATCAGATATTCTACCGCTAAACAGCAATAGCTTAGCATAGTTGCGTTCCGGTTTGAAGGATGAGTGAGCCAGTGTAACTACAGACACAAGGGAACTAAAGTGTTCTTTTCCAAGGTTGGTGGCGCATTGGCAATGTTTGTGTTAATGTTTTTACATCGCCAATGTCTATGGGCGATGGTGACCACTTACGATCAAGTGGCTCATTTGTCCGTCCATTTACTTATAACATAAAAAAAACTCGAATGTTAAGAATTTTTGAAAAGCATGTTCTGGGTATTTATGTCTTTTGTTTAGCGGTTGGTCACGATAAGGTTCTTCGTAAGTAAATAAATGCTTAAAAGATTACGGGAATTCCACATTTTCTAACTACGAAAATTACGAACTTCGATTCTATAAAACTCATGTGCCAAAAATATACTTTTTTATATAAAAGAAAGGAATGCCAAAAATTGAAAACACGGTTCTTTACATTTATCCTTCTTTCATCTTTTTTTATGTAACGTGAAATGGAGGAGATTCTTTTATTAAGCACACAAAGTTATCACTTAAAAACTGAGTAACCGTATAATTTTGCACACAAACGTAGAGACGTTGTTGACGTGGCATTTGTTTTAAATTAAGAAACTTATAAATATTGGACGTTGTTTGGTCGTTTGAAAGGTTTTACATTTTACTTTACCCCATATAAGATAAACTACACTATTCAGTTGAATAACAAGTAATATGCTAGCATTTGTTCCTGCAAAAATTGTTAATAATTTTTCAAACGTTCATTATGTTGTAGAATATGTACTGAGGGGCAACAGATAATATTTAATGGATTCATCTTCGGTCCTAAGTTATCTAGACTAATAAAATAGTTTGTCCTAAATATCAATGCACAGCTGACACTACGATTCTTTTTCATCCGCTTATATCACATCAGCTTCTGAAATATTGCATACACGTTATTAGGGATACAGAAAAGGACATAGGGTAAGTGACACCTCTCAACTCCCTTTCTGACAGTGTTACAAATCGGGTGGAAGCTTAAAAAAATAATTCAAGCGAATATTCTCACAATGTCATGAAATAATCATTTGTCAAACTGAAATTTCGAAATAATACTTCTTAACTTAAACCGTATAATTGTAAAGAAACCGTTTACGTACAAAACGAAGCTAAAATGGGTATAATAAATCAAACGTGAAGCGCCTCTCTACAACACATCACACAATGAGTCAGGGAGGCATTAACACTCTCAAATCCGGCTTTTACATTAATGTGTTTATTTATAAGCAATTTCCTTCCCTTGGTATGAAACATACAGATATTGTTTGCGTCAACGCTTAAATAAGGATAACATTTTAACTAATTATTTAACAGTACACACTGACAGCCTGTGAATGCCCTACTGCTGGGCTAAGGCTGCCTCTCCTTTTTTGAGAAAAAGGCTTGGAGCTTATTCCACCACGTTGCTTCAATGTGGGTTGGTGGAATACATATGTGGCAGAATTGTAGTGAATTTCCAGTAAAGCTAGTCTATATAAGTACCCCCTAGCCATTTATTAAAGAGAACTAAGTAAGAAAAAGATTTATATTGCTGTTTCTGTATATGGTAAAGCAGTCCATAAAATTTCTACCATAAGGATCATAATAGTAAACTTACTCATCCTAATAATCGTAATATACACTTGACTTAAAGGCCCTTTTAAATGTAGCGTTATTTGATAAATAATGCGTCATTATATTTTCAATTATAATCATTATATGTATATAGTATATAGTCAGTATTTACGAAAAAATGTGACCACGTAACTATAGCGTACATAAAATAAAAATAGAATCGTTCATGAATGAAATAGAGGCCCGTGTGTTTCCGATCACAATAGATGTCTACTGGGACCGATGATAACGGGCGGGAAGTGGCTAATACTCGTGAGGGTGCATTTTTTGATGCACTTCCATTATAACTAAATGTAAAGGGACACGTTTCAAATACCATTTAATCTCTGCCTATTATTATATAGCTATACATAAAATAATAATAATGTCCTCCAGACCGATTTCGGCCATGGCGGCCAATCTCAAGAGAGATTAGCCAACTGCGCAGAAGATATTATAGTGCACAAGTGTGTGCGCAAACACAGGTGCACTCTCTATTCCCTAGCTCTTATAACCCGATGGGACAGCGATTCGACACGACCGGAAAGAGTTCAGGCGCAGCAACAACGACTTTACGTGCTTTCCGAGGCACGGGAGTGTACACACTTCCAACTTCCAGACTCCGGGCTGCTACTGAGAATTTTCTGACAGAAAACCCCAATAACTATTTATTGGCCCGACCTGGGAATTGAACCCAGTACCACCGGGTCTGCGGCCTTGTATCTAGCCACTAGACCAACGAGGCAGTCTATACATACATTTGTATTTACCAGGACAAACATTTCACTTTATGTTATCTGTATTTTCCATTATTCACACAAGGCCATCTGATCCCAAACTAAGCAGAGCTCAAACTATGGAAACCAAACAACTGATATCCTACATATACTAGTTTTCTTTAGTAAATACATACTTATATAGACAATTACACCCAGACTCAAGGCAAATAGACATGTTCATGCACACAAATGTCTGTCCTGGGTGGGAATTGAACCCACTTGCGGCGTGAAAGGCAAGTATCTACCAACGGCACCAACTGGCTCGATGAGTTAGTAGTACCTACTCAGACGAGCTAGACTGACTAACTGACGTAGATACAGTAGAGAAGAGGTTGTAAAGTCAAAGCACTTCTACATCGAGAACTAATAATTATTACTATACATAGACAAACGTCCGTAACCTAAGTTCAGTCCAGCTAAGTTCGCGTGGATTATAAGCCATAATATCAAGTTTACTAGCAATAGATTCATGTTCGTGTGAAGTTTATATGTTACCGGATAATTTTAAGGACCGTTAGTTTGTACATTTAGCTAGATCGTAAGCGGTCGAAAAATTATGAGCAACGCGTCTTGTCTCTAATAAAACGAGTAAAATTTTATTCACACTCTAAGATACAAAAATGTTATATATTGTTCGTTGTATATGTTATATATTGTATGTTGTTGCGGCCGTATATTACATAAAGTTATCAAAGAAACTAACACGGTCGATGAAAAAAGAGCACCGCAACACGAGAATGCATATTTTTTTTACATCTTAATAAAACCGACTTCGTGGTACCAATGAGTTAGTTCAGCTTGTAAATAATCCTCCATTCATAATTTCATCACAATTTACAATATGTCTAGTTTTATTATATACTAAAAACAAATACAATATACATATATCTTTTACAAATATCCATGTGTAAAGATGACTACCGAATTTGTTAGTATTATCGTTAAAATTTCTTGTCAAGATATTTATATTTATGTATCATTATCGAAAAAACATAAACATATGTGTAAATAATTTATATATATACAAATAATTAATCTGTCTGCCTATCTATTAAACCTCCTTTTAAGCTAAAATGCGAGTTATTAAAACAAAAAAACATTTTTGTTTTAGACTACCGCTGCTACATAGTAATTCTAATATATTAAATCTATAACTGAATGTACGTTGAAATGGCAGCCTTTGAAGGATTTTCGTCACAAACTGAATTCTACGCTCGGCGAAGTCGCGGGTAATTCTAGTTATTTAAATATAAATATGCAATTCGCATACAAATCCACGTTTTGTGTTTTGGATAAAACCATCCTTAGCTTCTTATTAACTACGCAGCAGTGTGAATACAAAAAAAGACTTAATATTACTAAAAAGGTTTGCGTGGGCTTGGATAAATATTGTTCAGACTCATTTCGCCCACGACAATATTTGCCTCAAATATTTTCTTCCCTTTGTGAATAATCAAAGAATGATCTACTTAAATGTAATAAGTATATATGTACATGTATACAGAACAGCCTGTAAATGTCAAATATCTGGACTAAGACCTCCTTTAAAAAAAATATTCCTAAAATATTTTTATTACTTTTTTCGAATATTTGTACATTATACATTTTTGATATTTAATTTAAATACTTTTTGATGTAAAACATCTATAGCCGCGGGTTAAACTGATTGTTGGCGTGGCGAATGGCGATACATTCCGTGGTGATGCGACGCGACGCATCGCCACGCTATACGATGGTATATATATATGTATTCAAGTCTATGCGTAGTAGTGCGTACGGTGTGACGAAATAATTCGTATTAAACATTTGATAAAATTATAATAATTATTAATTTAATTAATTAATAAATATTAATTTTATATTCATTTTAGTCAGGCAACTTCGAGTGTAACGATTTTTGAAGTCATTGAGTAAAAGAATTAAGATGTCGCAAGTTGAAATATTTTTTTTAATTTTAAATTGTATGTAATGAAAATAAACGTTAAATGAATAAACAAACCGTCATCATTTTATTCCATTCGATGTTTCACATCTACGTCGTCTTTCAGGCGTCCCGTGACGGCTCACATTTTTTTATAATATACTTGTAATAGGTATAGTTAGTTTAAACAGACCTTTTGGTCTGTATGAAATAAGCTATAAAAATATTATAGCCTATCTATATCTCAGGCAATACGGTGTACTGTATAGCCTAAAATAAAGATGGGTAAAACTCAATAACGTAATTTCATTTTATTTTAGTCTACAGAGGTTTTACCCAAAAAAGCCGTGGCGATAAAAATCTTGGGTTCAAAATCAAATAAGCGCCACTAAGTTTTCAATCACAAGGTAACCCGCATATGATGGATGGAATTCTATGCGGGTTACGCATATGATGGATGGAATTCTGACATATTTATGTCCAACAAATCAACAACGAGTCACGCCCGAACATACTCCTGATATTTTACTTGGTAGAAAAAGGGCCCTTTGTCAAGCGGGGGCCATTAACACGTATGTTTATATATGATTTAGTAATAGCCCGTAAATATTCTCGTATGTTACATTGTACTCTGCAAAAAAATTTGAGAGGAATCTATCCTATATTCCCACTTGCAATGTTTGACGAACTTCACAATAATTCTTAAATTAACACTTACGGAGAAGCGGGATCTTTGCTTCTAAATATTTATCGGATATAAAAAACCATGCCAATCTCCGGCCAATATATTATATTTGCAACTACGTTAATCTGTTGTAAGAAGATACTAACAATTACGTTGTGATCATGTGGAAATTCTCTCTAACTAGTGTGAACACTTAACAAGGTGTTCGGATACAAGTTGCTAAAGGCTTTGGTCAAAAAGTAACAGCCTGTGAATGTCCCACTGCTGGGCTAAGGCCTATTCTCCTCTTTTGAGAAGAAGGTTTTGGAGCTTATTCCACCACGCTGCTCCAATGCGGATTGGTGGAATACACATGTGACAGAATTTCAGTGAAATTTGACACATGCAGGTTTCCTCACGATGTTTTCCTTCACCGTCAAGCACGAGATGAATTATAATCACAAATTAAGCACATGAAACTCAGTGGTGCTTGTCCGGGTTTGAACCCACGATCATCGGTTAAGATTCACGCGTTCTTACCACTGGGCCATCTCGGCTTCATTGGTCAAAGTAATAGTTAATAAAGTTGAATTTGAGTTTAAATTTAATACGAACACTAATTAAATCATTTTAGTACTTTTATTTGCCGCTTACTGATAGAGCCTCTGGATTCACTCACCATAAAAACCTTTGGTATAGAATAACTCAGAACACTCATGTAACCTCTAATATTATAAATAAAGTGAGTTTGCTTATTTGTTATGCTGTCACGTCTTATCTACAACCGATCATCATAAAAATTTTCATACTCGTTGTCAAGGTGTACCTTTGAAAAGTGACGTGAAAAGGACATAGGGTACTTTACTTTCCCCCAAATACGAGAAAAGTCGTGCGTAGTAATCAAAATAATAACGGATTACAGTGCAATAGAACCAGTACGTAATAATTAAAAAAAAAACTATATTTTACGAATAATCCTTAAAACAAATACGTCAACGTCTGATATATATCTTGTCTGGGAAAGGTAAATAAGGAATGGGATAATCCAATAAAATTTTCCAATTTCGCCTTTTGTCGGCACCTGTGTCGCTTGCCATTGTGAAATGAATATTTCGCAACAATTCCTATGCAGGTCGAGGCAGAGACCGCGATTTTTATTCTCATATATGAAGTTTTTAAAGGTAAATATATGTATGTACATGATATTGTGATAAGGATATTTTATACAAACCTTTCTTTTAAGAGAACCTTAGAGCTCATCAGTTATTATTAGCGCGTTTAATTAATTACAGTCGTATTAAATAATTTAGTGACAATGCGTTTCCATTTAGATTCCATCATCATCGTCTGGACGATATAAAAATTATATTATCTGTTTTTGGTTTGAATTTTCGTTAGATTTTCTTTTGAATATAATTGAATTTATCTGTGGGTACATAGTTAACGTTATACAATGATATAATTATATCCATTAAGAAATGCTGTGTATAATTATAATGAAATATAGTGAAAAATATAAATTCCTACTGATATACATATTTTCGTATATAATTTTATAAAAATGTATAAATACATTATTATATATGTCATAATACACGTAAGCGGGATTCGAAAACGCAACCCCGGAGGGAAAGGCAAAGTCGTTGCTAAATACGCCAGCTAGTCAGTTACTAAGCCTTTAAAAAAACAGTAAAGAAACCATGCGAATGGAAACAGTCGGTTCCTTAACAACTATAAAATAAGAAATTGAAATGTATGGCTCAGAAATGAAAATTGAACCGTCAGTTCTTACTTTCTTACCCTCATGTCATATATTTTTCATTTGTCTTTATATCCCAAGCCAAAATTACCGGGCACCATGAAATATATGCGTTCCTTTTAAACAGGTTAGCACTAAGGAAAGGATTTTTTTTTAAACCATATTTAAAGAAAGAACTATGGAAATTTTTATTTAGCAATTCAGAATCATGTCGAGACCGAAGCCGCGGGTAAAACGCCAGTTCTAAATAAAAAACGTTCTAAATTTAAATAGTATCATATTACATTAAACACAGCATATATTGTTTCGTTTTCATTACATTTGAACCGTTTTAATAGTCTCTTAAATAACACATCACTTAGATTCACTCGAACAATATCGTCTATACTCTCTTAGAGCACTTAAGCACTTGAGCGCTTTCTAACAAATAATTACTCGTTATTTGACGCTTGAAACAATTGTTCTAATGTGAAGGCATAGCACTCAGGCTTTTATACTTAGCGTGATTAATAAGGACTAACTGTGTGTTTTAGACTCATTGTTGTATCCTTTTTTTTATTGTATTGGTAGGCGGACGAGGATATGGGCCACCTGATGGGAAGTGGTCACCAACGCCCAACGACATTGGCATTGTAAGAAATGTAAACCATCGTTTACATCGCCAATGCGCCACCAACCTTGGGAACTAAGATGTTATGTCCCTCGTGCCTGTAATTACACTGGCTAACTCACCCTTCAAACCGGAACACAACAATACAAAGTACTGCTGTTTTGCGGTAGAATATCTGATGAGTGGGTGGTACCTACCCAGACGTGCTTGCACAAAGCCCTACCACCGAGTCAAAATATCAAGTGATAACCTTTAAATGAAAATCACGGACAAGTTGTATGTCTTTTGACATACAATTTTCGATTCGAGTATTCGAAGTCTAGTGTCAATGTCTGAGTCCCAGATTTTTACTTTGGTACTATTCGTTTGAAACACGTTAGAGTTTTGTTACATTAACCCACTAAAATTCCTCATGGCCTACATTAAAACGGAATCATAATATCGTATGCGCTTCAAGCAGTACTCTTTTCAGGCCATTCTTTGCAATAGAAAAGTCAGCCTTCTAGTTAGTGTGAAATAGAAAGCATGCTATCTCACTTGCCCAAACGCCCATTTAATTACACATGGTACACTCTCACTCATTCTTTGTTAGAACATATAAGTTTATATTCATTTATTTCAACCTTATCACAAATTTGGTGTTTGGAGTTATACTGCTATCTACGATAGACATAAACTATATAATGTTAAGTTTTTCTCTATGGCTACTAAAATCAATCTTTATACTGTTTTTGCTTAAGCTGAATTCTTTAATATCGTGAAGTACTCCTGACCGATTTTCAATCATACGGCCCATCTCAAGGTTGGAGGTATTATAGAGAACAAAAGTACGCAAAAACATTCGTATATTACCAAGTCCATGATGTATTCCCTCATTCTCATAATCCGATGGGACGACCATCTATCACGATCAGAGACAGATGAGGGATAGACCAACGGCTGAAGGTATTGTCCTAACTTAAGCCTGCTAATCTTAATTTATTGACAAAAAAAACAATAAAACTTTAATTCGAATTTGGATTTGAACAAACGACTTTTGAGATATGCTACCTTATAAACCAACCACTAAACAATCAAGAGAAACCCTTAATTTTTTTTTATTAAACTAATATAAAAAGTAACTTCTATATAATTAACAAGAGTGTGTGTAATATTACCAAGCTTCAATGAATCGCATCCAAAAGTTTTTAAAGAAAATTATAATTATTTTTTTGCTTCCATTTTAATGAAAGTGTATCCCAAAATTAATCTTTTTAAAATATACATTTATCATACACTCAGCTCTCTCTACCTATTTATTTTATCAAAGATAGATATGAGTTCAAGTATATATCGCCGCTGGGCTCCTCTCCTTTTGCTGGGAATGCTTATTTCACCTACGCTACTCCAATGCAAATGCCACGTGCACATGATTTGAACCTGCGATATTCGGTTAAGATTCACCTGTTCTAGCCAATGGACCAACTCAGCTATTTTATAATATTCATAAGGCATGAAATATATACGTATCGATCATTTCAGATGAACGAACTTTCATTGAAGATTAAGGGTCGTAATGCGAAATCAATTTTATGGAAAATACAAAGCAATGGGTCTATTTCGTTTGGTTGAAAAGGGTCCGAGGGTAATGCCTGATATACATAATGATCAGCGAATTCTATTTTAATATAACTAGATGAATAAAATCGTTTTATCATTGCGGGATATTTTAATATATTTATTCCGGGATAGTTTTTAATGCTCTTTATTTGTTGTAATGAGTGTGCTACTTTTCTAAGTTTAAAATTTGATCAATCTGGAGATTTTAGGTCATACTTTGAACATAGAAATGTTCCAGTAAAATTTTCACTTGATTTTTTATACCATTCGCATTTATTTTGTTGACCTGTTATGACTTAATTTAATTTTAATATTTAATTGAAAATGTTTACAACATCATTTGGTAACTATTAAATTTAAAATGAACTGACCTAACGATATATAATGTATAGGAAGCCCTAAAACGTTTGAAATGTTTGATCAATAAACCTTTTATATAATAAAGATATTTAAAATATTTACCCATTTTTATTTATTTATCTCAAAGGAAAGAATATTACTGGTACAAAAAAGTTTCTAAGTTAAAATAACAAAAAAAATTGTGTCAGGAATGAAGTTCGGTGCGACATTTTTTTCGACTCAAGCCGTGTTTTAAAGGAGATTTTGATTGATTATATTACTGTATTTTTTCACACCAAAAAGCACAACCTCATTTATATCGACCTCCTAAATTCGAACGCCCAACGCATCGCATTTTGTAGCATTTGGTAGGCACAGTATGAACGCTATTTCTTTATATGACCTTGAGCCACTGCCATTTCACTTTACTGTAAGCCGCGTAAAAGAACTTCGTTCCAAAAAATAATCTCTTTTTTGAATTTAGGAAATATGTTATTGTCATTTTCGCATATTATCATAAAATTGACAATTATACATATATTCTAGTCAAAAAATATTATTTCATCTTTCATTTAATTAATTTGAATTGCTCGGTTGAATTGAGCGAAGTCGACATAAATGACGTAGAATCAATCTCAATTTTCAACGTTTTGTAAGTAAAGTGGCAGTCGTTTTGAGGGCTTTCTTTAAATTCGGTCGTTAGGAACAGGACTTGCCTACAACGACCTGCGATGAAAATATTTTATTGCAAACATTTTGATACAGAATTGGTATAAATATATTTTTGTTGTAAACTAGCTTATTTTCCATTTGTCTAAAAAACAGTTTTACAAAAATATTCCTAATAACTGTAGAAGTACATATGTATTTCAAAGTCAATCAGTTATTAATTGTAAGCAACATTCCATGCAGAATCATCGTAAGCCGCAACCGAGCCGGGGGCGTTTTTTTCTTTTTTGATTTCGCATCATTTCGAAATCATTTCTATAATATATTGATATTGTTTTGTATATTGATATATTTTAATAAAATTTTTCTTACAATTTTCTGAACGAAAAATGAACCAGACCTCACAAGGCAAAACAAAAATGAAACAGACGAGCTGTTATAGGATTTAGAAATATTTTTGTACTATTACATCAAGTTCCAAGTTTCAACTGCAATCCGCGCAAAGATATTATATAGAATTAGAGAATAATGTTTGTCCCGTCTGTTCACTTCAGTATTTTCCGCAACGGCTCACGCCTTTAAATTATTGTTGAATTAGCAAACCATAATTGTGTAATAGCTATTTTTTACAAACAAACAGCAGAACCAATTTGTATTACGAAGTTTAAGGTAAGGTCCTCCAGACCGATTTCGGCCACGGCGGCCAATCTCAAGAGAGATAGCCAACTGCGCAGGACATATTATAGTGCACAAGTGTGTGCGCAAACACAGGTGCACTCTCTTTTCCTTAGCTCTCATAATCCGACACGACCGGAAAGAGTTCAGGCGCAGGACCAACGGCTTAACGTACTTTCCGAGGCACGGGAGTGTACACACTTCCAACTTCCAGACTCCGGGCTGCTACTGAGAATTTTCTGACAGAAAAACCCAATAACTATATTGGCCCGACCTGGGAATTGAACCCAGAACCACCGGGTCTGCGGCCTTATATCTAGCCACTAGACCAATGAGGCAGTACGAAGTTTATATTGAAATCGCATGAATTAATAAACACAACATTAATGAAATGTTTATTATATTAAACATTGTTCTTTTGCAATTCGCAGCTTTAAAATTCGGAAGATTCCGGAGTTCTAATCCCCTTTCGAGCCAATAACAACTGTATAGAAATTCAAAGAAATATCCCTTGAAATAACACTTCATAAATCATTATGATTATCGTTAAAATATATCATGTCAATATTGGTGCCATGTGGAGAATTTAATGAAAATCATTAGAATGGATTGAACATATGTTTCAATCAAAATGCAAAGTCTAACATCACATATGTACAAGGAAGTACAAAAAGTGGCAGTGGAGGAAATATTTTTATTTAGTTACTGGACTCCGAACCGCAAAGGTTCATGCGTGAGGCCAAAGAATAATTACTTTGTACTGCATTTAGTTTGAATGGCGAGTAAGCATAATGTCCTGCAATGGTCGAAATTCGACCGTAAAACCGTCGAAGTTCGACATTTCTAATAGAAATGAGATTTGATATTAAATATATATTTTTTAATTGTTCTTCTATGCATATCTGAATTGAAGATGGCGAAACCTGATCGGTTTTGCGATGTGATGGTCCAATAGTTGTGATGACTAAGAGTTATTTTTTTTTACAGAGAGAGACTTACAAACTGATTATAGGTAAATCTTAAGACGGGATATTGGCCATGACATTGGCTCGTCTCTCAGTAAAATCAGCTTAAAAATATATGTATGAAATGTAATTTTTATATATGTTTATATATGACATATTTCATTTAGACAACTACATAAAAGTTGAAGGCGTACTCCAGTAAAAAGAGTAACAATATTAAATCTTCTCACCACAGGTGCACTGTCCACAGAATATTAGAAATATGTTCAACATTTTCATACAATATTATGAATATATTTTGCAGGAAATGTCGTGTCTATTATTATCTTACTTATCTTAGAAAACCTTGTTTGTTTCGTAAGTCGGTTATAAATCTAAAAATTATTAGATTGTTCTGTGGTTCTCAGTATCATAATAAAATTTGGCAGTTTGGTTTGCCTCGAAAACCACATAAAATGGTTGATCCTGCGACTGAAATCTCTTCGCTCGTGTTGTTTCTAAGATTGAGGGAATAGGAAGTACTTATGTGTTAGCAAATATACATAAGCACTATAATATCATGAGATGTGTTGCCTAGTATTCCTGGATTTTTTATTTTTTTTTATATTACCCGGGATAGCAAATGACTCTACTCCACCTGATGGTAAGTGGTAGTAGAGTCCAAACGCGACGACGGCTAGTGCAGTCAGGATGAATGACTTGCTCTAGCCGCCCCTGCCTTGCCGGCCCGCAAGATGCCTCTTCACGCCTCGTTTGAAGGAACCCAGGTCATAAGAGGAGGGGAACACGTGTGCTGGTAAAGAATTCCATGTTTTGGAGGTGCGACAAAGAAAAGAGTTGCCAAATTTCTTTGTGCGCGATGGAATTGATGTCACAGTTAGGCGGTGACATCGAGAGCCAGCACGCGTAGACTTGTAAAGGAATGGGGAAGCAGGAATGAGGGAGAATAATTCCTCTGAGCACTCGCCGTGATACAATCGGTAGAAAGCACTCAGTGCCGCTATCTCTCGACGCAATTGTAAAGGCTCGAGGGTGTTGGTGACCTTTACGTCGCCAATAATGCGAACCGCACGTCGCTGCAACCGATCCAAGGCCTCCAGTAAGTAAGTACTTAGCGGAGCCATCCCAGAGGTGCGAGCAATATTCGACGCAAGACCGCACCTGTGTTTTATACAACAGGAGCAGTTGTTGTGGCGTGAAAAAACGCCGCACCTTGTTCAGGACTCCGAGTTTCCGTGAAGCTGTTTTTATAACAGCCTCGATGTGGTCCCTTGGATTGAGGTCGCACCGAACGTCAATTCCCAGTATGGCGACTTTGCTTTGCATCTCCAGCGTAGTGCCACAGAGGGAGGGAGGAGGCGAAAATGGTGACTTTTTCGCTGTGAGAGCACATATTTGCGTTTTCTTGGCGTTAAACTCAACAAGATTGTCAGAGCCCCATTTCGCAATGAGACCTAACGTCCTATCGAGTTCAACAACAAGATCCCTCCGCCTCTCCTCGGTTTCCGCCCGCCCAGCTACTGCGCGGCCGTGGTATCCCCCGTGCACTGTACTATCATCTGCATAGCAATGTATGTTCCCAAGAGAGAGCATATCATTGATATGCAGAAGAAAGAGTGTGGGGGATAGCACAGACCACTCTTTTTTTTTTTTTTTTTGACGCTGGGAAAACGCATGACGCGTTTCCCCCCACGGGAACAGTGGGGGGGGTATGTGGGACTCGCCGTATGTCCAAGGCACCGAGTGTGCCCCGGTCATCGGAATACCCACTAAAAACCCAGCGGTACCCTTCCCGTCTTAACGGGAGCGCCACGGGATCGCTTGCGCATGCTACCGTGACGCTCCGACGGCCGGCCCGCCTATGCGGGCCTCCATTCACTAGGGAGGAATCCCAGGGTACTGGGAGCCCCCCTAGTCCCGGCGGCGCCTATTGAGGCGGGGGGAGAAGGTGCGCAAAGCGCCGCTTTCTTCTCCCCAGTCTTCTGCGGCGGAGCGGGTCCGCAGCGGCATCTTCCTCCCGCTCCCGCTCCGCGGCCTCCTTCTGCGACATCACACTTTCGCAGAAGGAGACCATCTCTGACCAGCACCCCTCGCTTCCGAGCATCGCGTTGATGATGCTCGGCAAGGAGAGGTCTCCGCCAACAACCGCCGCCAGGGAATGTCTCTGGGGCCCCCACGCGGCACACTCCGTCAGGGTGTGATGCGCCGTGTCGAATGGCGCACCACACTCGTGGCAGGAGGGTGACACCTCCCGCCGCGCTATCTCGTGCAGGTACTTACCGAAGCATCCGTGTCCGGTAAGCACCTGCGTCAGCCTGAACGAGAGCGTGCCTCGTTTCCTTCGGACCCAGCGACTCAAGTGGGGACGTACCGCCTCCACTGTCGCCAGGCCCGCCGTGGGGGACCCGAGGTCCTCCTCCCATCGGGCGATCAGGGCTTGCTGGGCTAGAGCCCTGATCCGCCCAACTTCCGCCGACCCTGGACGGTCGCCGCGTTCCCTCGACTCGGCCCGGAAGCGGTACACCTCCGCGAGCACTTCCGCCTGGAGCTCCCAGGGCGGGTCGCCCGCGAGGAGGGTCGCCGCTGTCCACGACACCGTACGATAACCCCTTATCGCCCTCACCGCTATGACCCTCTGCGGTTTTCGCAGAAGGGCCCGGTTGGAAGCGGTGAGTGCGTCCACCCAAATCGGGGCACCGTACAGTGCCATCGACCTCACTACGCCGGCATAGAGGCGCCGGCATAGCGATCCCGGTCCTCCCACGTTGGGTAGGAGGCGGCCTAAGGCGGCGGCGGCATTGACGAGCTTCGGGCCGAGCTGCACGAAATGCTGCCCGAAGCTCCAACGCCCGTCCAGGATCAGGCCCAGATACTTCATCTGGGCCCGCACCTCGATCACCGTCCCGTGGACGGTGATACTCGCCCCTCGTGGGGGGCCCCTCCGCGGACCGTGGAAGAGGAGGGCCTCCGTTTTGGATATGGAGACCCTCAGGCCCAGCATCTCCATCCGGTCCACGGTCAGGGTCGTTCCGACCTCGGCCAGGCGGGCCGCCTCCCGAAAGTCCCGCCCCGTCGCGGTGATGAGGGTGTCGTCCGCATAGCACAACACCCCCATACCGGGAAGGACGGGGGCTCTCAGGAGCCAGTCGAAGCCGACGTTCCACAGAATTGGGCCGAGAACCGACCCCTGTGGAACGCCGCAGCCAACCCGACGCCGGACCAACCTGCCGTCGCCCCCCACCCAGACGACCTCTCGGTCCTGGAGGTACGCCTCCAACAGTCTCCTCAGATAGGTCGGCACCCCATGGTATTGGAGTGCCTCCCTGATCGTCTCGAATGGGAGACTGTTGAAGGCGTTCGCCACATCCAGCGAAACCGCCAGGACCACTCGCCCCTGGGCCACCGCTTCCGTGGTCCGAGTCTTCAGGGCGCTCACGGCGTCGACCGTCGAACGACCCGCCCTGAACCCGAACTGAGCCTCTGAAAGACCCGGACCGACCTCGTCGAGGTGCTGAACGAGACGGGCTGCGAGAATCTTCTCAAACAACTTGCCCGTCTCGTTCAGCAGCACGATCGGCCTGTACGCCGAGGAGGAACCGGGTGGTCGACCCTCCTTCGGCAACAGCACCAACTTGCCTTGTTTCCAAGGCTTCGGAAACTGCCCACTGTTCAGACATTCGTCGAACAGCTCCCGAAGCCTTGCACCTAGGTATTCCAGGGCGTCGCACAGAACACGCCCTGGAACACCGTCCGGACCCGGCGCCGTCTTTTTGGCCCTCAGGCGACCGAGGGCCATCTCCATTTCCCGCTCCGTGATCAGTGGTGGAGCCACTGCGTCCTCTATCACGGAGCGGGGGGCCATAGGCGGAGGGACAAACTCGCCTGGGTGGGGAAACAGTTCCCCCACCAGGCGCAGGAGGAGCTCCGGCGGCAGCGTTTCCGTCACAGGGGCGGCTTGGGTGCGGAACTTTCCACGCACACCTCGATACGGCCGCCCCCATGGGTCTCGATTGAGGCCCGCCAGCAACTCCTCCCTCGCCTTCTCCTTGGCCCGACTTATCGCCAGCTGCAGATCTTTTTTCAGCTGGCGGTAAGCGGCCAAGAGCTGCCCCTCCAGGTCCGCGTCGAGGCCGTTGCGCCTGCGACAGCGGACGTAGGCCCTCCGCGCCCGACTGCACGTCGCCCGAAGTTCGGCTATTTCGGGCGACCACCAGTAGACTTGTCGGCGCGGAACTCTGCGCCGGGTCCTCGGCATGGCCGCATCGCAGACCTCTTTGAGGGCGCTGCGCATGCGGCCCGCCAGCTCCTCGACGCTGGCGCCCTCCTCTTCCCGTCCCGCGGAACCCCACCGCTGCACGATGGCAGCCTCCTTGACCAGTTCGCGGTCTAACTGGCCAAGAGACCACCTCGGCAGCGTGGTCGGCACCCTCTGGGGTTCCGCCGGCCTGCGAGAGGTGGAGATCTCGAATCGGATATAGCGGTGATCCGACAGAGTCTCCACCTCTTCCTCTACTCTCCAGTTCGACACTCTACGTGCTACCACCGGGGTGGCGAACGAAACGTCCACCACGGACCCCCCGTTGTGGCGCACGCAGGTGTGAACCTGCCCCTTATTAAGTAGGGACAGGCTGGAGAGTAGCGCCCAGACTTGGACGGCCCTCCCTCGCGGATCCGTAGCGGGGTTGCCCCAGGCACGCGACTTCGCGTTTAAGTCGCCGAGAACCAAGGTAGGTTTCGGCGACTGCCTGGCCACCGCAGCTCTGACCGAGCCGAGATACGTCTCGAACTCAGCGAGGCTGCGGTTGGGGGAGAAGTACGTTCCGACGACCGCGTACTCCCCCCACCCCGCCACAACGTAGCCCGAGCCCCTCTCGATGAGAGAGAGGGGCGGGCCCGTTCCGCTCCTCGAGAGGACCGCCACCGTTCCGTCCACATCCCCCACCCAATGAGCTAGGGGAGGGACGAAGTAGGGCTCGCAGGCCACCGCCAGGTCTATCTGCCACTCCGCCATGGACTGCAGCAGTAGATCCTGCGCTCCGGCGGAGTGGTTTAGATTCGTCTGTAGGAAGCTAATACTTGACGTGCTCATTTTGATTTTGTATTAGCTTCCTCAGCTGCCTGGCGGCTTCCTCCTTCCATTGCGGGAGTGGTCCGGGTGCCGAGGACCACTTTTCCCTTCGTGGTGGGGGGGTGGCAATCCCGCGCCCCCATCATATGCCCAGAGGGCTTGCCGGCCTCTGCGCAGACCGCGCAGCGCAGCTTGCCCGTGCAGCTCGACGATTTGTGATCGTCAGAGCCGCATCGGTAGCAGAGGCTGCCCCGCTCCTTCTCCGACGGGCAGAGCACCCTCGTGTGGCCGAGGCCCATGCACCTGAAGCAGCGCATGGGGCGCCGCTCCTGCAGCACGACCTTGGCCGCACTCCACCCGACGAGAAGGCGGCCGGCATTGGCCAGCTTCTTGGCCGCCGCGAGGGGACACGTGACGCGGGCCATGCCCATAGAGCCCGGCCCGCGCTGCACCGCTCCGCATCTGACCGCCTCAGGGGAGCAGGCACCCTCGCGCGCGACCGCTTCGACCAGCCTCTCCGGGACGACGGAATCGTCGAGCCCCGTCACCCTCAGATCCGCCTTGCTGACCGGCTGCGCGACATTGGCGACCCCATCTAGGACGCTGCGCAGCTTGTCGGCCAGCTTCGCGGCCTGGTCCTTGTCGGACCGCGACAGCTCGAGGACTCTGGCTCCAGTCGCCGAGCGGCGGATCTTTAGGCCGCCACTTATGCCCAGGTCTTGGAGCTTCACACCTTGCTCCGCCCGCTCCAAGACCTGGGCGTACGTCACGCCCTTGCTCTCCGCCTCAGGCTGCAGCGATATCACCACTGCAGCCGAGCGGGGGGCGACCAACTTAGGCTTGGCCGCTTGTTGGGGCTTTGGCTTCGCCGGAGCCGGTGCAACGGTGGCCGCGGGGGAGGCCTTCTTCTTTCTTCCCCTCCGCACCACGGTCGACCATGTCGGCTCCTGGGCTGGTGGTGTCTCACCAGTCCCGGGCGACGGCGCGACGACGCTCGACGAGCCGGCGGCCGGAGCAGGCACTGCCACCTTTACTTTCGCCCGCTTGGGTGCGGGCGCGGCTTGCGTTTGCGGGGGCGGTGCGTTTCGCTGCACTGCCTCACGTCTATTACCAGCCACAGTAGACGACCGGTGTTCCCTCGCAGGCGGAAGGCGCCCCTCGATGTTCGACAGTCGCGTGTTGAACATCGCGACCGCTGCTTCGAGGGAGGCCTGGAGCCCCTCCAGGGCCCGCGGTTCTGCCGCCGCGCTAGCCAGTGGCACCTCGCTAGCCACCGCCACCGTGGTTCGCTCCGCGAACTCACGGCGGTGGGCCTTTACCTCTTCTTTCAGCCCGTCTGCCTCCTTTCGCAGACGGGCGTTGTCGGCGCGGAGCCGGCGCGTCTCTTCGGCCTCCGAGCGAGACGTCAACACCTCGACAATGTTCTGAAGAGAGGCTGCTGACTCCTTCAGCTTCTTGATGAAGCCTCCCTTCAGTTTGGAGGACTTCTTCGCCACCTCGAGCACAGTGGCTACGCTGCTGCCAGCCAACGCGAGCAGCTCCTCTGGGCCCATGCTGGCTGGGTCCTTATTTGCGGCATTCGTCGAGGTGGACTGCGCCTCAGGAGCCGATTCAGCAGGCACCTTCCTGAAGGCCCTGCTGCGGAGCGCCTTCTCAAAGGCGACCTCCCTTTCCTCTTCCTCTTTGTCTCGCAGCTGGGCCTTCGCCTTTGCGAGTCCGCTCGTCGCTTTTTTACCGCGGCGGTCGGTAGTGGGTCTCGCCGTTGTTTCGTCCTCTGTGTCCGTGCTATCGGAGACCAGAGGTGGCCTCACAGACGCGTCGGATGCCGTCTCCATGTCCGTATCAAGCATGGCGAGCTAGAAATGGTGCTATCCGCCGAGGTACTGGGGCTAGGATGGCTCTATCAGAAATGATTTCTGATCCTCAGAGCCGGGGCTTTCAGAAATCGCAATAAAAATTTTTTGGCTGAATTTTTGCCCCTTTGTCTATATATATAATAATAGGGTGGGTGGGCTGTCTAAAAATTTACGTTTTTCGGGGATAACTCCGGAACGGAGAAGCCGATCCGGGAGCTTGACGGCTCGACGGATGCAGGGCAGAGGACCCTACAAAGTTGCCAAACAGTTGAAAGATGGGGGATGTAAAATGGGGGTGGAAAACACGGAAAAACAAAATAAAAATTAGGAAAAACGGAGAAAAACACAAGATACGGAAAAAAGTTATTAAAAGAAAATGTAGAGAATAGCAAGAAGTAATTAATAGAATTTTTCCAGAATTTTACAAATAGAATATTAATGAGAAATGACGAAAAAATAAAAAGTGAAGAAATAATTAAAAAAGTGGACAAAAACACAAAATACAGAAAAAAGTTAATAAAAGAAAATGTGGAGGATGGCAAGAAGTAATTAAAATATTTTTTTCTGAATTTTACGAGAGTAAAATTGGTGAGAAATTACGAAACAATATAAGATGAAGAAATAATTTAAGAAAGTAGATAAAAACACAAAATACAGAAATATGTTATTAAGTTAAAATGTAGGAATCGGTGAGATAAAACTGCTTGATGTTTTCCAGATTTTTAGGACACGGAAAATCTAAAAGTTGTACCTCGTAGCACAGACCCCTGGGGGACCCCAGCATTCACTACATAGAATTGTGAAGCGCAACCATCAACTAAAACGCGAAGGCTACGCTTGTGTAGGAAGCTGGCAATCCAGGTGCAGCGCTGAGTTGGCAGACCATATGCCGGCAGCTTGGAGAGAAGACTTCTGTGCCAGACCCTGTCGAAAGCCTTGGAGATATCGAGGCTGACAGCCAACGATTCCCCACGCTTATCGATAGCTTCACCCCAGAGGTGTGTTACGTACGCTAGAAGATCACCTGTGGACCGTTTTGGTCGAAACCCGTACTGACGATCATTAATTAGACAGTGATCTTCTAGGTAATGGATCAGTTGGTTGTTTAAGATCCGTTCCATCACCTTACAAAGTACTGAGGTGATAGCTATTGGCCGATAATTTGCCAGGTCAGACCGATCCCCTTTTTTGGGAACCGCTTGCACATTAGCTTCTCTCCAAGAATCTGGCACACATCCTGTAGAGAGAGACAGCTGAAACAGGCGTGTCAACACAGGAGACAGCTCCGCTGCACACTTTATCAGCACTATGGCTGGTATTCCATCGGGACCGCTAGCTTTTCGTATATCGAGTGATTGCAGCTCTGCACGCACATCACGCTGCCTGATTTTGATGTCAGGCATCGTGTGGCCACATGAAGGAATTGAAGGTGGTAGCGCACCGCAATCATCGATCACAGAGTTATCCGCAAAGAGTTTTGCCAGAAGATCGGCTTTCTCCTGCGGACTGTGAGCTAGTGAGCCGTCGGGATTCCTGAGCGGTGGCAGCGAAGGTTGGCAAAATTGTTTTGCACAGACTTGGTCAGACGCCAGAAGCTACGGGAGCCCCTAGAGTGCGAAACAAGGTCATGACCAATCCGTACAACGCGCTGTGCATCCGCTCTCGTGTATGCCTTCCTATAGAACTTGGAGTTTTTGTTATAGGTTGCTTTCAGTGAGTCAATGTTAGATGCCCCGCTAACGTAGCCGTTGATCCACGTGCGATATGCCGCCTGCTTGGATGACACAGCATCGGCACATTCGCGAGTGAACCAACGGTTACGCGTGCCCTTACTGATGAGATCTGAGTTAGGAATGTAGTATTCCATCCCTAACAGGATCTCATCAGTAATAGCAGCGGCGCTAGCTGTTGGGTCATTCTCCCTGAAGCAACGTTCCTTCCAAGGGACTGACGCATAGTAATCGCGCAAACCGTGCCAATCTGCCGACTTATAGTGCCAAACGCGACGTTTGCATACCGCTGGTGGCGGCAGCTTGGCCTATGGCACTTTGGTGGATATCAGGCAGTGATCCGAAGGACCAAGAGGAGCCTGAACCTCAACCTGATATTCCACCGGGTGAGTAGTCAGCAGAAGGTGCAGTAGGGAAGGCGCTTGCCCTGATCAACCAATTGGGTCAAGTCATGTGTGAGAGCGAAAGCATGAGCAGTCTTTCCAGCATGGTCAGTTTTGGGAGAGTTCAACCATGATTCATGGTGAGCATTAAAATCCCCCAAAAACACCATTGGTATCATCATTATTATCATTATAAAAAGCAGAGTTTTTTTTTGTTTTTAAATTGTAACTACCTAAACATAAAACTTCAAGATCCAACTTGAGTATATAAAGGTCTTACGTTACTCGATACACTTACTAGCTAGGCTGAAATAAATCGAGTCTTCGACCGTCACCACACTTTTGTAGTATAATATATAAGTATATATGTCGAGATGGCCCAGTGGTAAGAACGCGTGAATCATAATCGATGATCGCGGGTTCAAACCCGAGCAATCACCACTGAATTTCATGTGCTTAATTTGTGATTATAATTCTTCTCGTGCTTGACGGTGAAAGAAAACATCGTGAGGAAACCTGCATGTGTCAAATTTCACTGAAATTCTGTCACATGTGTATTCCACCAATCCACATTGGAGCAGCGTGGTGGAATAAGCTCCAAACCTTCTCCTCAAAAGAGGAGAAGAGACCTTAGCCCAACAGTGGGCATTCACATGCTGTTACTGACATGTAGTATAATATAGTATTATTGTGTTTACAAACGTACGTCTATTGTCTAGATAAATTACTGCAGTATAGACGTGCGCCGTGCGCGTCAGCTGCTCTATTCGTATTATAATAATCTATAACTATACATCTATACGAATAAATAAAATATTAACTGTCTTTCGACAATTTTAAAATGACTAGGTACCTCTTCTTAAGTCAATATGGCTATTTGCGAGTTAACAAATCCAAAACAACCATATTCTTTATTTTAGACTACCGCTGCTACTTATACTTTGTATATATTATACCAGCGTTTTGCCCGCGGCTTCACCCGCGCAGTTCCCGTTCCCGCTGTACCGTTACCGTGTTGTGTGTGTGTGTACCGATCACACGCGCCAACTATACTTACACATGGGCGTACCCAGCTTTTGGTCCAGGGGGCGGCCAATTGAGCAATTTCTTAAGCCGTGCCGGATATCTCACCTGCGGTAACCTCGCCGTCTTTTCGAGTGGGTGGCACGGGATCGCTTATGCAAACTACCGTGACACCCCGACGGTTAGCCCGCCTATGCGGGGGCCTCCTTTCCTAGTTGGGTTCCCGGGATATAGAAAGCAAACTAGCCTCAGCGACGCTTACAGTGGGAAAAGATGCGCGTAGCGCCGACGCCTCCTCCTCGGTCTTCTTCGCTAGAGGCACTCTTCTCATGCTGTCGCTCCGCGACCTACTTCTGCGACATAACACTCTCACAGAAGGAGACCATCGCCATCCACCACCTCTCGCTGCCGAGCATAGCAATAATCATGCTCGACAGCAAGAGATCTCTGCTGACTATCGCAGGGGACCTCTAGGGTCACCAAACAGCACACTCTATCAAGGTGTGGTGCGCCGTATCCAGTTGCACACCACACTCGTGGCAAGAGGATGATACCTCCCGCCTCCCTATCCCGTTCAGGTACTTACCGAAATAGTTATGTCCGATAAGCACCTGCGTCAGCTTAAACGTAAGTGTGCCGCTCCTTCTTGCTAGCCAGCGACTCAAGCGGATCGCCTCCACTTGAGTATTTATTTTAAAAACCTTTAATAAATACAAATAAAAATTAAAAATATTTACTATACAAATCGTCAATCGGAATGGTGGCAAGAATGCTAGCAGAATTTCCCCTTTGAATCGCAATTCCGATTCTCTGGGCGCAAAATGAACCAGCCCTCCTGTCACCAGTAGAGGCAATAAGACGGGGTGTAATATTTTGGATAATTCAATTAATTAAATTAAATTAATTGGATATCTATTTTAAAAGTAATTTTCGAGGATCTTCAGCAAAACGCTTTATGTCGTCTCACGTGATAGAATCGCTCATATCGTTTACAAGTTTATTATTTATCCTGAGCATACGTAGTCCATTTTTCTTCAGCTGATTTCAGCCATGCGACCGTTACGGTATGCTACCACAACTTTCATCGAAAACAGTAGGTACAAATCCAGGGAGGACAGCTGATTATATTTAATATTTATTATTTGGTTTCTTTAATTATATATTTTTCAAATTTTTTAAATTTTCATTGTATTTTCATTTTAATTTATGACTTGATAACTCAAATTCAAAATATTTTTTAATGTCAAAAATCGACCAGCTATTCGTAAGGAAAAAAATATATACATAAGCCTATAAAAATATATGACGACATTTTAATTACCTATTAAAATATAAATATCGCAGTAAATCGTACTATTAATTAAAGCTTTTAATTACAACCGCTAATAATAATCATGACATCGAGTACTATGAACATATTCGTAATATACTTAATAGTTTTATTAAGCATTTGTTATTGTGATTTTTATGTTGGTATGTTTAAGAAAAATGATTTTCTGGTTGCGCAAGACCGACTATACAAAGAAAGGGTACCGTACAGATCGATGTATGCGAAATATGGAAGAATCTTCAAATGCCCGGTATATATTTTTTTTTTAATATTTTGGCGTTACATCACATATTATGTTCAATATTTAGTTGCCATATGAAATAGAAAGAAAGAGTTAGATACCCTATTTCATTTTCTGTACCACTGAACGATTCTTTAGATTGAGTAGTTAAGACGTGAAAGACAATTTACACTGATTTCACAGTAAAATTCACTTATAAGTCTAAAGCATGATACTATAGCTAATACAAGAAAATACATCAAACTATGTTAATAGACATTTGATTACGAAAAATTGACTGTCTATTAATAATATCATTGTTATAATAAAAAAGATAGTGTTCGATTCATTTATCTTATCCCGAAAACCAATATACATACGTTTTAAGCCATATGTACTGATATACGAAACTAAATAAAGTAACTTCTATCTTCCATTTCAGATAACTTACTTTCGCATCGTCGATCGTCTCGGTATAGGACGAGGCCCTGGAGTAGAAATAATAAGAGGGGGCCTCGGAAAAAAGTACCTCGTCCTTCGTTTAAAATCGCTGTACAATTATCCTATATCCGTTAACATATACATAGGCTGCGAAAACAAAATGCCTATCAGAGCATTACCATATATCACTACAAAATCTACGACACCATCTACTTCTGAATCTACTTCAAAATCTACTGACGAATCTGCTTCAAGCTCAACAATAGTTGATAAAGTTGCAAATGACACTACTATAAATTCTGCTCCTGCCAGTAATAGTACTTCTTAATTTGTGAATAAATAAATAATCATTTTAAAAACATGTTTTATGTATAGTCAAAATACTTGCTCATACTTAGTAGACAGCTAGCTATTCCTTACACCGTTAATACGGTACCACCATAAGATCAAAGATATCATACCACATGTCTGCAATAATACCGGTCCAACCACCAGGAAAACAGGCATTCAGCTGTTCTCTCATCACATGTAAAACCTTACTCCTTACTGAAAATAACAACCAACGATTTCATTTATTTCTAAAAATAAAAGGGATATTTTCTTACGATGATATAAAATGTAGCTGAATTGTATTAAATTAAATAATAATATTTCAATATGAAATTTTAATAAACTAAAACCTACAGCTGTAATCCTTAGTTTGTCTGTATTACAAATGAATAGTCGATGTAGTAAAGTCGAGTACTTTAGTTCTTCAGGCTGTAATTATGAAACAACTCCAATAATACTACAAACAGCACTCCTTAACACACCGCACTAACAATTTCCAAGGGATTCCAAACTTTTTCATTAGCAATTTTACTTGGGAGGTGGCGCTAACTACAGTCTGCGGCTTACTTAAGTTCTAGTCATTCTTTGTTTATTTCTTGCGGTGAAGTGAAGTAAACTAAAGTTAGTTGCGAATAAGTATACATATAGTAATAGAAAGTATTTAAAAAAAATAAAGCAACACAAATTAGTAATTTAATGAATAACGGATTTCTGCCAAACAAGGATTTAAAAGCGAGTGAGTGATGAAAGTGATTTTTCTATATGTGGAGGTACTATGTGTCCGACGACATATTATTATTATTATTTTATTTTATTTTATCTAATAGGAAGCCAACGTTATATATTTCGAAAAACATTTGTCTAATTGCATGTAAATATTGTAACAAAATATATAAGCAGTTATTTTTTATTTTACTTTTTTTAACACTGTGGAAACCTTCAAAAGGTATTCGGCTCCCTTCGGGGGAGGAACCGGGTTATGTGGGATTCTTACCCACTAAAACCACTGCGATGGCCGTCCTCGGCACGGATCGGAGAGGCTGCGGGATCGTGTTGATATAACGCATCCGCGGCCCCTCGAAGGTAATTTCGCCCCCCTGGCAGTTATAGGCTAACTTAACATTTAAAAAATAAAAGAAAAATTCTAATTGACGAAAAACTATACAAAAAAAAAACATCTTTATCTTAAATAAGAAAAAATTATAATAAGTGAATTCTGATATAGGTATTAGTAATAGCATTATAATGTAAATTTAAATCAATAGAATATATAGTTGTTTTTTTTTTGTATTAAGTCATTAGGATGAACCTGTAAAACCTACCTTTTTTTACCTGTGAAATATGTAGTGGATTAAATCACATTATTATTATTTTCTATAAAAATCAAAATTTAACATCTTTATATGCTGCTCCATATAATAATACATTTTAAAGAGATAACATAAGACATACAAGCAATCTTCTGTCGTACTACATCTTCACTACTAACTTTAACATTACCCATTTAATAGAAGTTTTCATAGTTTTAATAACAATAAGAATAAATCATAACCAAAGAGGAATTTCAAAATATTTGCTTTAATGGTAAAATAGAATAACTTAAAGAAATATGTATAAGCCATTGTTCGTTATGTTTAATATTTCTACTGATTATACATAAAGTTGTTCAATTAAGCATAACATGAAACTCTTTTCTTATAAAAGGACGCGGATAAAATATATCCATTAATTGTAAAAGGTATTTCACAGGCAACTATAGTCATGATATTAGCAGCTTTTTCGTTTTTTATAATATTTGTTGCCCTTTCGGATACGAAAGATAATCAAAACTTAATTTTAAATGACAATAAATTAGACGAAAATAAAAGAAAAAACTATTTGCAAGATGACCCTTACGAGATTCAAGATTTAATAAAAAAATTGACAGAGCTTATTAATTTTAGAAAAAATGTTAATAATACTAGAAGATACTGTCAACACTTTAAGACGTGCTCTGACTGCAACAACAGCACCTGGCACAAATGCGTATGGTGCCACAATTATGGATGCACCGACGAACCATCGCAATTATGTCCTAAATTAAACTTAACCAATTATGTATCAAGAGATGATTTATGTCCAAAAATCTACCATGAAGGCAAAGGAAAAATTCTTATACCATCTGGTGTCAGATCGAATATAAAAGTAAAATTACACACTCCAGATCTTGTGATTCTTGTGTGTCTTGATAAGGAAATTATTTGTCAAATCAAACTAACTGATCGTCTCACCCATCTCACAGGAATTATATTGGGAGATACAGTTTACTGCTACCCAGTGATTTTGTCTACTAAAACGAGCGAACTAGTTGATATGGGAACTGTTGAACTGATATGGGGAGGATTTAGTCCTTTATCCAATGAAATACCTATCGTTATATACAAGTGTGAAGCAATGGGTTTTGACTGTGGTACATGTGGAATGATCCCAATTGAGTATGGGTGTGGATGGTGTGATCATTTGAAGAGTTGTGTGATTGGTGATAAATGTAGCGATGATTATATGAAATGGACGCTTAATCGGATGTCATGTGACGATTATAACAAGAAATTGTATTATGTTTAAGTTTACTTCAACAATCTGAATTGAATTATAGATAATTTTAAACTAATTCTTGTTTTATATTATATATAACCTAACACGTGTCACTATAAACCGCAAGATATAACGGTTGCATTAATTTCTGGAAAAAACGATATCAAAATTTAATTTAACATTTCAAGTAGCAAAGCTCTATATAATTTATTTTTACGAATATCCACTACAATCTGTAAATTTCATGTAATATATAGATAAGTCATAGTCACAAACACTTAAATTTCACGATAAAAAGCATTATAATTCTTTTAAATGGCTGACAAAATCTAATACAAAATCATTTTTAAATCTATTTCTAGTATTTCAAGTTTTTGCAGTGATATGCTAGAATTGTCAAATTATTAACTAGCATTTTCGTGGGAAATAGGTCACAAAGTTTAAAGCTAAAGACTATCTAGTATTGTTTAGGTTTAAATTGGATTTTAATCTAAGAGAGATTTTTGTTGATAACTGCTTTTTGATTTAATCATTTTTTTATTTCGTTGTTATAATCAACTGCTTAAGAAATTATGATAAAGATTGGAATCATTTTAAGAAATATTTTAAATGACTATATACAGAAACATATTCTATAGTGACATTTTTTGACTGCCTCGATGGTCTAGTGGCTACATGTAAGGCTGCAGACACGGTGGTCCTGGGTTCAAATCCCAGGTCGGGTCAATAAAATGTTATTGAGATTTTCTGTCGAAAATTCTCAGTAGCAGCCCGGAGTCAGGCAGTTGGAAGTGTGTACACTCGCGTGCCTCGGAAAGCACGTAAAGCCGTTGGTCCTGCGCCTGAACTCTTTCCGCCGGATTATGAGAGTTATGGAATAGAGATTGCACCTGTGTTTGCGCGCACACTTGTGCACTATAATGTGACCGAAATCGGTCACGCAAGAATAAAACAAGGCATCGAGGATCTTTCTTGTATATTTTTTTTCAAATAATGGTCGCCTTAACTTGGCACTAAAACCAATTTCACAGATATAAATATATATATATATATATAAATTATAGATGATTGACATCTCACAGAATATTCACATACAAATCAAATCTCAAATAACCGGTTACATGAGAAGTTATACGAGATTCAAACTAAATCGATAACAAAACTTCATTTAAGAATATAGTTTCAGAGATTTACCTCGAGTCGAAGATTATACTTTAGATAAAAAAATCAGTACTATCAAATAATATGGAGATGATACTTTTATAAAACTGAAATAGCGAATAAATTCCTACTCTTTCTGGCATTGCGCCAATGTATGTTCCAAAATTGAAAGGTTATTGTTTTTTATATATGAAACATATGATTTAACTCTGGAGCTCAACAGGATCAGTAACTTCCATTTAAAAATTGAAATGGAATTTTTATTTTCTGTATTGAGTGCAGGTTATTAATTCTTATAATTGTTGTAGTATTTGTATCTTTTGCAGTTATATATGCAATTGATTATTGTCTTATGTACACAAATACAAATTAAGGTATCTCATCAATCAGAGATGATGAATACGTTGAGCAATACAAGCAAGTCGTAATTAATAAGAATAATTTATTATTATTATTATTAATTAGGCATAAAATAATATAACTGCTGCTTAATAAAACCTACCCAGTCGGGCTAAACGCTGCAACCAAGTAATATTTTTATTTAAGTAAATATACATTTTTCCTAAAATTTATCAATAAAATAAATAATAAGCTCGAACTGCATACAAAATAGATAAAAATGGGGAATCTAAAACGCGACTCAGATCTCAATTGCAGTATAGAAGTATTACAAAATTTAAAATTCAAATAACATGAATTAGTGTTTATTATTTTCCAATTTTTATTATTTACAAAACATATACAAGTAATTTATATTAAAGTACTTCCTTAAATATGTCATCTCTCCTCACTCTTCTAGAGCAAATTTTATCTACGCCAATGAAAATGATAAAGAGCTATTAAGCCAATAACTTAAATGGGTATAATTTCAATGAAACATTATTAAAATTTTTACGTAAAATCCGATGTTGTTTAATTAACCCTACCAGAAATAATTCGTGAAAAATGTGTACATATAATCAAGTTAACCCGTTCCGTGCAGCAGAGCAATATCTCAAGTTGGTAGACGCGTAAATCACTTATTGCGCGCGTTCGTTGCTTCTCACTTTAGATTATTACGAATGGAATCGATTTGCGCACTGAATTATGAGCATTTATATACCGTAATATAACGACCCCTTCACATCACATGAACGTACGAA